>CM028134.1:1006977500-1007577500 GCA_016271365.2 Neoceratodus forsteri | reverse complement strand
CCTGCTTCCAAGAGGCTCCAGTTTCGACTTCAGTTGAAATCGCAGCCGAGGCTGCTGGTTTCATGGAGCCCCCATCAGACCAGTTGGCTAAGATGCCTGCCGATGTGGCCAAGATTTTTCTCGAACTGATCACCAGGTTATCGCTAGATGAGGCCGACAACTCTCTCTTTCGGAGTCCAGTGCTTCCGGTGTCTTCGACGGGTCGGCTCAGCCTGCTGGGTCATAGCCGACCACTGAGGAACCTGACCTGGAGGAGCCATAGGGATCCCCGGCTCCTTCCAATGTTCCCCGTCTGCCCTGCTGATGGTCAAGGTCTCAGTCCTCCTCTACTGGGTCAGACAGATCTCGCCGTCACCGGTGATCTCACTCCCGATATCACGGTAAGCTGCGGCGCCGCTGCTCTTCTTCATCGTCCTCGGATGAGGAGAGTCTGATGAGGAGAGGCTCCAGTGCAAGTTGCGTCGGTGTTACAAAGATTTGATGTGGCAACAGTCTTGACCGGTACGCAGTCAACCCCGCTTTCTACCGTGGCTGTCAAGTGGCTGTCGCCCAAACGGCCGACGTAGGCTCCTGCTACTGTCACCCCTGCGGAGGTGCGGATTCAGACCCAGCCGGCCCTACCAAAGCAGGCTTCTCTGCCGATTGTGGTGGAGCAGCCACCCGAACAGCCGAAGTCTGGGGCCCCGACCAAGGATTCTTGGTCGGCAAAATGGGTTGCCCCATCAGCTGTCGATCATCCTCACTCCATTCGCCCAAATGGGTTGAGGGTGACTCAGGCAGATGCCCGCTTTACAATGACTCCTTGGAGTCTGAAGACTCCTCGTTGCACTCACTTCCCATCGACGTGGAGTCCTCTGGGGGCCTTTCCATGGACAAGGGACTCACCTCGTTCATGGGCATTCTTTTGCTCATTTTCAAATCCACAGGATGGAGCTTGAACTGGTCCAGAAATGGGCCAGATATCCCCTGACAGAGATCCTGGACAAAGGGGACTGTCCTACGGAGGCCTTCCCTGTGGCCTAGGCCATTGTTGGCCCGTCTCTGGCTCTGTAGCAGTGTCCTGCATCTTGCCCTGCGCCCTTGGCCTGCAAATATGCAGTCCCAACTGGCTCCCTTTCTGGGTTTTCGGACCATCCTGCTGCTGAGGGTCTGGTGGCTGGCTCTGTCTTTTGGTACTCTGGCAATACAGGCAACGTGGACAGACTGCCGGACAAAGAATCCAAGAAATTGGATCATTCGGCGAAGAAGGTCTACGCTGCTTCCTCACTCTGCCTTCATCAGGCTAGCTCGGCTGTGCTGATGGCACACTTTTTCCATGCCCTTTTAGGCTCCCTATACAAGTTATTTTTCACCTTCCGGCAGACCTCCAGACCATGATCAAGCAGGTCCAGGACCAGGGAAGGGCAGTGGTGAAGTAACAACTCCAGACAGCTCTAGACATTGGTGACGCTTGTGCCCGCTTAGTAGCGGCTGCCACGGCCCTTGTGCCCATAGGGCTTGGTTGAGGATCTCAATCTTCATGGCTGACACTCAACAGAAGCTTGCAGATGTTCCTTTTGGGCACTGACTTGTTCGGGCCTGGTGTGGAGAGCCACCTCCATCATATTGAGATGTCCAGTGCCACCTGGACTCTGTAACATCTTCCAGGCGCCAACCCGCTTTTAATCTACTCCTGCGACCAGAGCAGCCCAGCGGCAGGGCCAGCAGACACAAACCTGGTGACCGCAGGCCAATCAGTGGCCTCTTTGGTCAGAAAGTCTGGAGGGAATGGTCCTGACAGCCTCTCAGCTGGATCCTCTTCCTCTAAGCCTGCCCAGTGACTGGTTGAAGGGTGCCACCCTCAACCCCGTCACACCTCTCCTGGGTCCTCCTGTGGGGGCCGGCTCCGCCACTTCCTTTCCACTTGGTCCGTTATCACCACGGACTGTTGGGTGCTGGAAGTGGTCGGCTGGGGCCTGCCTCTGGAATTCGAGCAGGTCCCCCAAGCTGAGCCCAAGCTCCACAGGAGGATCTGGTGTCCACTGTCACTCAGTCAGCTCAGCTTCTCCACAAAGAGGTGGTGCGCAGAGTTGCAGCTCCTCCTTCAGACCCAGGGTTCGCTTCCAGGTACTTCCTGGTATCAAAACAGATGGGGGGCTGGCGTCCAGTTCTCGATCTGCACAACCTGAACAGGTTCTTCAGGTCCCGCACCTTCTGGATGGTAACTCTGACTCAGATCATACCATCCTTGGAGCACGGCATGTGGTTTTGCTCCCTGGATTTTCAAGACGCATTCTTTCATGTCCCGATCCGTCCATCCCACCAACATTTCCTTTGCTTCCGGGCTGAGGGAACCCTCAACGAGTTCCAGGCCATGCCTTTCGGCCTTTCATCTGCCCCCAGGGTCTTCACCAAATGCATGGCAGTGGTGGCAGCTTTCCTGAGATGCCAAGGGTCCGGGTCTATCCCTACCTGGATAACTGGCTCATAGCAGGTCCCTCCAGGCAGGAGGTGGAGCGGTCCAGGGATCTGGCACTCCAAACTTGCTTCGATCTTGGCCTTATCAACGAGGCCAAGTCGGAACTTGTGCCCTCGCAGGTGATTCAGTTCATTGGGGCAGAGCTTGACTTTTGCCAAGCCAGTGCTCAGCTCCTGGTGGACAGGGCGGAGGTTCTCTCCTCCTTTGCCCAATCATTTCTGGTTGGGCACTTGCGCCCTGCCCGGGACTTATTGCACCTTCTGAGCTACATGCTGGCCTGCACCAGCGTGGTCTTATGGGCCTGCTGGCATATGTTCCTTCAATGGGAACTGGCCAGCTAGTGGTCTCAGCGCTCAGGTCACCTTGACCAGCTGGTCATTGTGACCCAGAGGATGTGGGATGGCCTCCAGCAGTGGCTGGTCCCAGCTCACTTGCAGGAAGGCATCCCGTTTGTCCACCCCAAGCCGATGGTCATCCTGATGACTGATGCTTCGCTGATGAGTTGGGGTGCCCATCTGGGGAGCACAGAACCCACAGGCTCTGGTCCCCAGGAGTCCTGATGCCACATCAACCTGCTGGAGTTCCATGCAGTTCAGCTAGCCCTGACTATCTTGCTCCGCTTATTCGGGGTCAAGTGGTCCAGGTCCAGATGGACAATACCACGACCAGGTACTATCTCAACAAACAGGGCGGGATGCACTCCTTGCCTCTGTGTAAGGAAGCTGTCTGCACATGGACCCTTGTGCTCAGCCTGGAGTTGGATGTCCAGCATTCATGTGGAAGGAGCCTTGAATCAGCTGGCCGATGCCTCAGCTGATAGGCAAGGCATCTCACGAGTGGTCACTCCACCAGGAGGTAGTATAAAATCTGTTCTCCCAGTGAGGCACCCCTCAGGTGGACCTGTTTGCCTCCAGGAGAATGGGAAGCTGAGGCTGTTTCATGTCTGCCCCCAAGCAGGGCTCACTGCAGGATTCCTTCTCGAGGCCATGGGGCCCCAGGCCTCTTCTGTGCCTTCCCTCGATACAAGGTGCTCATCAAGGCCAGGAGGGAAAGGCACAGGTGATCCTGGTAGCCACGGACTGGCACCTAGATCTCCTCAGCCTCAGCTCCCATCTCCCGAGGCATCTTCCAGCACACCTGGACCTGCTGTCAATCAGGGTAAAGTACTCCATCCGTACCTTCAATCCCTGCACCTAACAGCCTGGTTCCTGAGTGGCTAGAGTTCCAGGCTTTGGGTCTCTCCGACGAGGTCCTTGTTGAGGCATCCTGTAAGGAATCAACCAGAAAATGCTATGCTTTCAAATGGAAGAGATTTTCCATTTGGTGCCAGGGCAATGGGTTGGACCCTTCATCCTGTCTAGTGGCTAGCATTTTGGACTATCTGTGGTCCCTCTCCCAGCTGGGGCTTCGGTCGACGACCCTTAAGGTGCACCTGGCCGCCATCTCTGCCTACTGGGCATGGGCCGGTATGCAGTCGGTGGCGCAGGAAAAAGTGGTGTGGTGCTTTTTCAAGGGCCTAGATCACATATCCCCTCTGGTGCATGAACCTCCATCCGTGGGATTTACTGCTGGTTTTGGTAAACCTCATGGGCAAGCCATTTGAACCTATGCACAAGTGTGACATGTCACATTTGTCATGGAAGACCGCCTTCTTGGTGGCTATCATGTGAGCCAGAAGGACTGGGGGAGCTAAAGGCACTCTCGTGGAGTCTCCTTACTTGGTCTTCCACAGGGACAAGGTTTTCCTGCACCCCCAACCGAAATTCCTTCCGAAGGTGATGTCGGAGTTTCACCTTAACCAGGTGTTGACTCTGCTGGTGTTTTGCCCCAATTACACCACGGAGGCAGAGTACAGGCTCCATACCTTGGACCTGAGACGAGCGCTCACCTACTACAAAGAGCGTACGGTGGGAGTTCGGGGAGAGGTTCGCCAGCTGTTTGTCACCTATGCCGAAGCCGCACCTGGCAGACCTGCAGCCAAGCAGATGATTGGCAGGTGGATCACTTCATGTATTGATCTCTGGTATAGGTTGGCTGGTAGGAGCCTCCCATAGGGCTAAGGGCTCATTCCACCTGCCATACTGCTGCGTTGGTGGCTACTACTAGGACGTCCCTATCAAGGAAATCTGCAGGCTGCTACCTGGAAGTCAGCACACACCTTCATTTCCATTACCACATCAATCTTGAGTCACTGCGGGATGTTGGTTTTGGGGCCTCAGTTCTCCAGTCCCTGTTCCTAAGTAGGGGTGTGTGCCTTGCCTCCCTCCTCCTGGAGAGCTGCTAGGAGTCTGCCAACAAGTGTGGCTAGAACAACATATCCACATCCCTAGGAAAATGGGTTACTCAGCTGTAACGGTAGATCTTCCATGGCATGGTCTCTTGCAGTAAGTCATTACTTCTGGGAGTTCCCGATAGGTGGCGCTCTAGCATGGCAGTCTCTTCATGCGTCTCCACACCAGTGACCACCCACGTGACCTTACTTCTTGGGCTGAGCCTATAAAAGTGGGTGTTCCCTGGTAGTCTCCGTTCATTTTCCCGCCAGCTTCAGCTCTGACAGCAGCTTACTCTTCTGCCAGCAGTCTATGACGTGGATTGAACCCAAAGCTTTGGGTGCCTGGGCTTCACACACTGTATCATTTCCTATGCTTGATCTAGAGCTTTACAATGGATGTTTCCCTGTTACAGACTCGGTACTCGATCAAAGGGCTCCAAAACTTCAGAGTCCTCTTCAAGAAGCAAAATAGGGAAGGAAATAACGCCACCTGAAGTCCTGCCTGACCACCCTTCAACGGTCATATCTCCTAAACATGTTTCATCAAGAAAACATTCTTCATCGACGGGCCATATCCCCGTCAACGACAGGCATTGCTTCATCAAAAGAACATAAAAGTTCAACTTCACATAGAAAGGAACGTTCCTCGTCGACGGGACGTCATTCTTCAGCTCCTCTGTCGATGAAACCACATGCACCATCTACGACGGAGGTCCTACTACATTCATCATCGGCGGGGCACACGCCCCTGTTGACGAGAGGCCTCCATAGGACATACTCATCGAGAACACCTCCTCTGTCGACGGAGCACATTCTACTTCCTCCCCTGTCAACGAGACATGCTCCTAAACCTCCATCGTCGACGAGAAATATACCACCGTCAATGGAGCATGCATCCGCATTCTCACCATCGACAAAGCACTTTTCTTTGTCAACGGAGCATGTCACTAATATTCCATCATCAAGGAAGAGCATCCCACTGACTTCCCCATCGTCGACGAGGAGTATCCCACCGTTGACGGAGCGTGCCTTCACTTATCCATCGTCAATAAGATGCATTACAACATTGATGGGGCATGCTCCTGTTCCTCTTCCATCAACGACACTAATCCCATCGTCAACGGAGCAGCCCCTTCATCATAGATAGGGTTGGCAGTTTTCGATTTTTATTTTTTTTTTTTATAATTTCAATGGAAAATATCGATTTTTATTTTTAAACCTTTTTCCCGAGTTTTATCGATTTAAACTTTACCAGTTGTATGAAATTATGAGTTTTTAAGCATTTATTTTGATTTGTATCGATTTAATTTTCACTGTTACAGTTAATGACAGCAAATGCTGAGGATTTACAAACTAATAAAAGCACAAATTGTTATCTTCACATGTCAAAATAGCAACAGAACTTACTTTTTCTATCTGTAAATTTAGATGATTATTGATGGAAATATTTTTTTTATCTATTTGTGTGTGTGCAGTGAAATCGACATTTACCGATTTAAATCTAATACTGCCAAGCCTAATCATAGAACAACACATTTACCAGCATATAATACATTTATGGAAGACCCTTACAACAATTTAACCATGAAAAATCATGAAATATTTTATAAAAATGTATCGAAAGTTACTTATGGGGCTGCATCACCACAAAATAAAGGCTCACATACTATGGAACGCAGAGGCAAACCAGCCTCATTTGCACTCATGTATGATGCTCAGAAACCAGTCCGTGATAATAAACAAAACTCTCAAAGACGTACTGGATCATATTATCAGGAGGCACAAATTGATCCTCCGACTTCGAGTACACAAGGCTCAGAACCCAATTACATGGCAATTCCATCTTCACAAATATAGAAGAAATTGTAAATAAAGTGTTGAATTCCATAGGTTTTGGTTATACATCAAAAAACCCCAAACCACAGACTATGTCTCTGCCTCCATCAAAACAGGTACGCACAGAGCCAGAAAGCTCGCCATTTCTACCTCCTCATGAATATTCTGAGGAATATTTGTCAGAACCTTACAAAGGCACAAATTATGATGGTTCCCCTACCAGAAGAGGGTTTGAGTCCCCATATTCTATACCAAGATACTGGGACGAAGAAATACTACATCCACTAAAGGTCATTTCCCCACCGGATGACCCCTCATTCCCAGAAATGATGTTACAAATACAAAAAACAATGGGGTTTACTACAACAGAACAAGATAGATTTAGTAAAGATATGGCAGAATATCTGGACATCCCGGAAGAACCTTTCTGGGCAGTCCCTCCTTTTATGCCAACGTTCAGAAATGCAATTACTGAAGCATGGAGTCAACCCATAGCTGCACAGGAGCTACCTAAAAAAGCACATAGACTTTATCAGGCTCCTCTTGATTATCAATACTTAGCAAATATTCCCACTGTGGATTCTGTGGTCATTGCAGCCGCTAACAACCGCACTGGCAAACCTAAACATGCAAGTACAGTACCTCCCAAAGAAAGACTCTAAACGTTTTGACTACATGGAGAGAAAGGTGCGCCTAAACACATTAAATATTAGAATGCTTAACTACATGGGACATCTGCTGAAATTCCAGTGTACGGTGGGGACGCTACTGGAGACATAAGTAAATTACCCACATCTGAAAAGAGCAACTCACATCAATGATAAGTACATTACTTCCTGCTCTCGATACTTATTAAGATCAGGATATGACATTACCGATGCTTTGAGCTAAGAGTCTCTACAGTCAGTATTCTTATCGCCATCAAGCATGGCTCTGACTCTCAGGGCTAGCACCTGATATTCAACATAAAGTGGCTAATGCCCCTTTTCTGGCAACCATTTTTTGGACCAGGGGCACAGATGATACTAGACAATCTGCAAGCTTCAGGCAGACAACTAAAAACAGTACAATATATGTACCACAATCCTCGTCCTCAGTATAATTATTCATATAAAACTGGAAATTACTATAACCAAAGAGAAAACTTAGAGGCAAAGAAAGAGTGACAAGGAACACATCTAATCCGACCCATGGTTGCCCATCAGGCTGGCCGGTGCCTCTGCCTCTCATTAAAAACACCAGACTACGCCTGCCTCCTCTCTCCAGGCCTCGGAGGCCTTAGTTCTGGGGCTTCGATGAAATTATACTGAGGCCTTCCCATGAGGCTTTATACATCTAGCCACTTTTGAGGTATCACTGTTGCAGGCCATTATGGTCACTCCTTCGGGATGCCGCTCAGCCTGTTGTTGCACTGGACCCCTGTGTCCCTCCCACGAACAGGACCTACTACTACTACTACTCACATGCTGATAAAGAATGGATATATACTGATATGTTTAAAAAAAAAAAATTGGAAGCCATGATGAAATGGATACATTGTTTCATCTCACAGTGCCTGCTACATATGTAGCCAATTTTATGTCAAAATAGATACATTTCTCTAATAACTTGACAGACATGGCAAAAAAACTATACTAACTTGCTACATTGTAGCACTACAAATAACATTGTATTATTTGGGTTACTGTTTCAACTCAGAACCCAGTAGGCTTTAACATTTACTGCCTTTACCAGTGCATGCCACTGAGCAGAATGCCATATTTGGCCACCCACTGCTATATAACTGCTTGGGAATCTCCCAGAGGTAATGACTTACTGCAAGAGACCATTCCGAGGAAGATAGATCAGTTGCTCAAAGACTTTTGCCATAACAGTAAATCTTCTAGGAATGTCTCTTGCAGTAAGTAGCTTCCCTCCCTCTGGCCCCCTGCCATTCTGTAACAGGGAAAATGATGTAGGGGCGGGAGGCTTTGGCTCCTCAGTTCCCCTTGGTCCCTCGCTTTCATGAGCTGAAACTGGTGGGGAACGGAGACTACCAGGGACCACCCACTTTTATAGCCTCAGTCCAGGACGTGATGTCACGTGGGTGGTCCTTGGTGTGGAGACTGCTAGAAGAGACTGCTCTGCTAGAGTGCCACCTATCGGGATCTCCCAGAAGTAATAACTTACAGCAAGAGACATTCCTAGAAGATCTACTGTTACGGCAAAAGTCTTTGCATAACTGATCTTTCTAGGAGTGGTATATGTTGTTCATCCACATTGACCCACCCAACCTCCCTGGCTTTGACGCACACCTCTGCTTCCAGAGGGCTAGATCTGGCATCATGGGGCAGAGCCGAGGGTTTTACCACCCAGGTGGGAGGAGCCAGCTTGAAGACGTTCCAGCGACCCTTAAAGGGAAAGGCGATCTGCCAACAAGTGTGGATGAACATCATATACCACTCCTAGAACTACTGTTACAGGTGAGTAACCTGTTTTTATGTTCTACTTGTGACTGCTATTACTGAGCTCTGTACCTTGTACTCTAATTGTCGATGCATTTCTTACCATACATGTAACTAATCCCAGGTCACTCCTGAAAAAGGGACACTTGTCTCCCGTTAACAAAATGCAATAAATAAATACATTTCTATTTTGTGTAGTCCAGTTAAAAAAAAAAAAAATTGTGAAAGCAGAGCAGGTTAAGGCTTGCATCACAGATGAATCCTTTTTGGGATGGGGAGGGACACACCTTTGGCAGTTGCATAGTAGCCCTAACTTGTATTCTTGCTATTGTTAGCCAGTTGTTACCTTGTCTTAAGATGTGCACTCATTATTGCCGCCTGTTTCCCCAAGGTGACTGAGAAATAAGGATGGGAGAACCTCTAAAGGTTCTGATAAGCAAACAAAGGTTCAGATCATTAGCCAAACCTTTTATACCCTTTATTGTTTTAAGGTACTGTAAGATCATTTAAAACTACTTTTAATCAACATATCTGTAGAAAAAAAATTAAACCACTGTTTAGTATTAATAAACAGCATGGTTAGTGAAATGAGATGAGAAGGAGTGAACGATGTGACTGGATGAGCTTACTGGAAGTGCCAGTGCTGTAATATGTACAACTGCCCCCGACCTCTAAGATGATTATGAACAAAAATTTGTCCAAAGGCTGGCAAGTCACAGAACTTTGACCAGCCCTTATTGCTTAGTACTTAAAGCAGCGTGAACCACTGAAACTCTGGCAACTACTCACGTATACTGTCTGTGAGATTATTTTGTCAAAAGGCAGGTAACTCCCAGATGCTGTTTAATCACTCTTCAGTTTCTGACATTTAAGAAATTAATACTAATACTGTGTGTAAGTTGAGTAGTAATTTCTATTTCTCAACAGGTAGAGGCACCACTATGAATGTTTCCTAGTTAAGTAATGAAGAAACCATTATAGCAAAAACAGTACCAGGCCAGAGCAGAGGGAAGCCAGTCAGTCAGCTTCCTCTTCAAGACTGTTACTACCACCGCCTACTACAATTGGGGGGGAAAACCAGGAGTAGTCTACCAGCATTGAGATCAATATGGTTAATGCACATTTACCAAACATTACTGCTTAGAAAAGAATGAGAAAGTGACTGTGATGACGAGCAAGTCCCAGACCAGATCTCTAGTTTAATAGTCTTCTCCTGAGTCTGATTTTTATGGCTGCGTGGGCCGAGCTCCACAGATGATATGCCATCATCAGATTTGTGTAAGAGCACAGTGGAAGCATGTGACCGGACCGTTGTCTAGTGTGCTGCCACAGTGCTCCTGCATAGTTTCCAATGATTCTGTTTATGCAGCCCATCCCCTCCTCGGGCCGCATCAACACACCCCCTTCCCGGCACACTACTTTTCCTTTCCACAATTGCAGAAGTGATGGCCACTATTTGCAAAATGGCAGCACTGACTTAAACTGCACATGTGCGAGTATCATGCATATGTAGTCATGTCAGTGCTGCCAGCTGACTCTGGGGAAAAACTGTGCATGTGTGAACATCACGTGTGCACAGTACTGTAATCACTGCAATATTAGTAATGGCTAACTCCAGTGTGGTGAGAGCACCTCGTATTCTTTTCAGCACTCTTGCTGCTTCTAAAAGCTCCACAGCCGTATCGGCTCTGTCCAGAGTTTGTTATATAAGGCTTTTTTTTGGGGGCTTAACCCTACACCAAGATGGTGCCTTAAGAAACTAGTGCTTCAATCCGGAGCCTAATACTCGTTGAGTACCCGTTCCTTAGAAGAGCTAAATGCTTAATTTTTTTATCTGAAGATGTGGGAAGCGACTGCTTACCTGTGGTGCGGTTTGCTGGAATATCCAACTTGAATTCTGTCCATTCTGAGCTCCGACGACTTCCCCGACCGCATGGCGCACGTGACTGAACGAGGGGGAGAGCTCTCAATACGAGAGATGTTCGCCGATTATGCAGCGAATGGATGCTCTCACCCTAGCCACCAATATCTCTACGGGCACTATACAACAACGTGACGCCAGAATGGGAAACACAGAACAGAAAATAGAAAGCCATAAGACTGTTGTTCAGGGTCACTGCACCACGATGCATGTGCAGGCCCAAATTAAACAGATATAGGAGAAAATCGATGCTCTCGAAAACAGGGGTCACCGAAACAATCTTTGGCTGCTGGGCTTTCCAGAGGGCTGTGAGGAGGGAAAACCTGTGAACTTCCTGCAACAGGCCTTACCGGTGCTCCTGAAACTGCCTCCACATACTCGAGTTACCATAGAGCGGGCCCACAGATCTCTGCAGCAAAAGCCAACAGCAGGAGCTGAACCGCAACGGATGATTGCCTGTATGTTAAACTTCGCCGAGAAAGTGGCTATACAGATCTGGGCTAGGGAACTGGGCACACTGATGTGGCAAGGACGGAAGATCATGATTTTTCAGGACTACTCTCGAGAGCTGGCACTTAAATGCAAGGCCTACACAGAAGCATGGCAGCGTCTCCATGATCTCAATATCCCCTTCTCCCTCTTGAGGGCCGAGTACTTGGACCGAAGATCTCCACTAAAGAAAGCCCCAGACCTGCAACAGGGCTGTACTGACCTAGTTAAAGGCTGGAGAGAGCTGGAACCCCGATATCCCAAAGGCAGAAAACGGCTCCCCTCGATATCGCATGCTAAACGCGACCACCTGAAGGATAGAGACAAGGTCGGAGGCCCTCACGCACATCAGAGCTTAAGGCTGTACGCGAGGAAGCTGCTCAGCACATCTATACCAGCCCCTATTTCAAAACCGCCCTCTTCTGACTCCTCTAAGCTGAATCTTGCACCAAAAGCCAAAGGGACAAGGAACTTTCTACAATCGAACAACAAGCCCAGACCGAAGATGGCAAGCAGACATCCTGGGCTGACGCATCAGACACTGCACTACCACTGGGGACTGTTTGCCTAGTTACTGGTTTGGTGCAGCCCAAGAAGGATGACTTCGAGGAGAAGACACTTCACACAGAGCTTCCTGTTTGAGCAGTTCAGATAAGTGTCTTTAGGCCTAGTGTCTGGGGAGTAATGGGATGGTTTAACAGGGGAAGGGGTCAGAGAGGACTATAGTAAGTGCACTCTTTGACCCTCACCATTTGGGCTAAGATGGGCAGTGTGGCATCTGCCTGCCCCCCACAAAAAAAAGACACTCGGCCTTATGACAGTTATGTTTGAATTCCTATTATTGTGTATGTTGTAAAGTATGCAGAACTGGAAGGGCAATTTTCTCTCCCTCCCCACCCTTTCTGAGGTAGCCAGTTGTGGGGTGGAACCTGCAGCCACTGATTCCCAGCCACTTGGTAAAGCTGCATGTTCATCTCAGAGATTATTAAGATAGCCCTTACACTGAGCTGTCATTCCGTTCTCCTGTATTATGCGTGTCAATCCCCTCCCACCCCGAGCTTCTTCTGCACTTTGAAGTTCTGACGGATGTGTAGTGTTCATGCTCTGGAAAGCCTACTTGATACAAACAGCACCAGACACGGTTCGAATACCATAGCCTTGCACAAGTGGTTCGACCACCATTGATGCCCTAGCCCTGCGGGCTCTCAAAGTCCACTCCCCCACAGGAGAGGAGGCACTTGCCATTGGCTGGGGACCCAGCTGGCTTGGTGCCACCTCTGTCCTCTGAAGATAATTTTCTTTTTTTCCTTTCTCCTTTTCCTTTCTTTAATATTTTCTCCATTTGTTGCTTGTTTCCTGTGAGTGTTACCCTAGTTAGGGGTTTGCATATACATTCTGGTATTTATGCAGATTGTTACAGGTCCAGCAGTAGTGTGGTAACCTAGGAGGTAGGAGTGCTTTAGCTGGTGAATAAATTTGCCTAACCTTTACGTCTTACTACTATGACTGAGAAGCCTTGCTACTCCCTTCTCCCCTCCTTTCCTGCAAGGAAACTCAGCTGTAAGGCCCTTACACTGCATCTCTTTCTAAGTGAGAATACTCCACAATACCTTTCCACATTAAGTTTCAGGGAAGAAGTTCAGACGTTGTCCCTCCCCGATTATGGCGGAGTTGCTTTTCCACACTTGGAATGTGCGGGGGCTCAACTCCCCCATTAAAAGGAAAAGGTTATTTCCACCTAAAAGGCTAAAACTAAAGTGGCCTTCCATAAAGACCAAATTGACTAGTATGGATCAGAAGATACTACAGAAAGACTGGGTTGGCCAAGTTGATCACTCTAATGCACCCTCTAAGAAGCATGGTGTGCTCATTTTGATACACAAGTCCCTACAATGGTGTCTTAAAGGCTCCATCAGGGATACTGAGGGTAGGTGGGTACTGAGCACATACACTACCCCAACTGGTCTTATTGCACTTTGCAATGTCTATGCCCTGAACGTAAATGAGCCTCGTTTTTTCATACATTGGCAGAATCCATTCGTTCCTTCGTACCCCTGGAGTGCCCACTGCTAATGGGGGAGACTTTAACAATGGTCCCTACCCTTGATAGGAATGATACTGGGAAAGAGGGCATTACAACAGCTTATGTCAGACCAGGGCCTCAGTGATGCATGGAGGATATTTTATCCTCAAACCAGAGATTATACCTTTCACACCGAACCTCATGCCTCGCATAGCAGGATAGATTTCTGTATCCTGTCTCCTCCCCTTTTACACAGTACTCTTGATGTAGCTATCCTTCCCCAGGTGATCTTGGATCATGCTCCAGTACAGCTTCCCTTACAGTGGGGTTCGGTCTCTCCCCCCACTCGAAGATGGAGGCTTGACTCTCTCCTTATGAAGGACCCCGACTTTATCCCTTGGGCGAAGAATGAGGCCTCATACTTCTTAGCCCTTAATCCTACCTCGGATACCTCACACGGAAACACATGGGAGGCCTTCAAGGCCACCATGAGAGGTAATATTATTAGGCACGCTGCAGCTAAACGGAGAGAAAGGGAGCAACATTTCTTCTATCTGGAGACTCAGTTAACCCTTGCTTAAGCCAAATTCAAGGCCCTGCCCTCTCCCTCCCCGCCTCCCCAATTGGGAGATCAATCCTTGACTTCACCTGAGATCAACAAACTCCTCAACAGAAAGGCAGAAGTGGTTATTCTCCTACACATACCTTCTGGGATGGGGAGATATGGTGGAAAGTGTTGGCGTGCCAACTTAGGCAACAACAGGCTAGTCGGTTCATCCCTGGACTGAAAAACACCCAGGGGAACCTGGACTGTAGTCCCCAGGGCATTAATCAAATAATGGCAGCTTTCTACGAGAAGCTATATGCCACTACACACAGTGCACCTGCTGTTGGTACCCAACCCTTTCTCCACAGCTTGCACCTTTCTACCCTTACTCCGCAACAAGCTCAAGAACTAGAGGCCCCTATTGCCAAACATGAAGTGGACACTGCCATTCAGAGCCTCCAGGTGGGTAAATCACCAGGATACGATGGATGTACAGCAGATTTCTATCAGGCTAGCCCCAGTAATTACCCCTCTTCTCACTGAAGTTTTCCAAGAATCAGAAATCACAGGATCCTTCCTCCTCCCTTCAAGAGGCAACCATTGTGGTCATCCCCAAGAAAGGCAAGGACCCTTCTAGCACGAGTAATTGCCGTCCGATTTCCCTTATTAATCTGGACAGCAAAATATATGCCAAGGTACTCGCCTTAAGGTTGAGTCCCGTCCTGACGCACCTTATTCACCCATCCCAGGTGGGATTTATCCCTTGGTGTCATAGTACTGATCATTTATGGACCTTGATTAATCTTACGCATGTAGCCCGCCATCTGCCCACTTCTGCAGTGGATATGGCAGTTGACTTCAAAAAAGTGTTCGATTCGCTCGAGTGGGACTAGTTATATTTGGTACTATCCCACCTGGTTATGGGTGAAGGGTTTATCACCAACTTGCCTCCTCCTCCCGGAGAACTGCTAGGAGTTCTGTTATAGTGGATGAATACATATCATTTTGAACTTCCTGTTACAGGTGAGTAACCTGTATTTACTCACCTGTAACAGGAGTTCTCCAAATGGTATATGTTGTTCATCCACACTGTCTGGCAGGTTCCTTGTCGCTTTAAATCTTGCCAGAAGGTCTTCAAGTTGCCTCCCACCCACCCGGTGGTAAAACTCGGCCCGCCCCACATGACGCCAGATCTAGCCCACTGGAAGCTAGGTTGTGTGTTGAAGTCGGAGGTTGGAAGTTAGGATGGATGAACATATACCATTCTTAGAACTCCTGTTACAGGTGAGTAACCTGTATTTCAAGGACATGGATATGTTGTTCATCCACACTGTCTGGCAAACTCCTAGCAGTTCTCTGGGAGGAGGAGGCAAGGCAGCACACCTCTACTTAGGGAATAATGACTGAGAACTGAGGCCCCAAACCAGCATCCCGCGTGACTCAAGGTCGATGTGGTAATGGGTAATGAATGTGTGCTGACTTCCAGGTAGCAGCCTGCAGATTTCCTGGATAGGGACATCCCTGAAGCAGCCACCGATGCAGCAGTATGGTGGGTAGAATGAGCTCTTATCCCTCTGGGAGGCTCCATGCCCGCCAACTTATAGCAGAGATCTATGCAGGAGGTGACCCACCCGGCTATCGTCCGCTTGGCTGCAGGTCTGCCAGGTGCGGCTTCAGCGCAGGTGACAAACAGGTGGCGAACCTCTCCCTGAACTTCAGCTGTCCACTCCTTATAATAAGCAAGCACTCTTCTAGGGTCCAGAGTATGGAGCCTATATTCTGCCTCTGAGGTGTGACTGGGGTAGAACACCGGCAGAGTCAACACCTGGTTAAGGTGAAACTCTAACACCACCTTCGGAAGGAATTTCGAGTGGGGGCGCAGGACAACCTTGTCCCTGTGGAAGACCAGATAAGGAGACTCTATGGAAAGCGCCTGGAGCTCTCTCATCCTTCTGTCTGACGTGATAGCCACCAAGAAGGTGGTCTTCCACAACAGGTGAGAGATGTCACACCTGTGCATTGGTTCGAATGGCTTGCCCATGGGCTTAGCCAATACCAGCAGTAGATCCCACGGAGGTGGAGGTTCTCTCACCGGAGGGGATATGTGATCAAGGCCTTTGGAAAAGCGCCTAACCACCTTCTCCTACGCCACCAACTGCTTCCCGGCCCGCGCCCAGTAAGCAGAGATGGCTCCCCGGTGCACCTTAAGGGTCACTGACCGAAGCCCTTGTTTAGAAAGGGACCACAGGTAGTCCAGAATGCTTGCCAAGGAACAGGAGGAAGGGTCCAGGCCCTTGCCCTGACACCAAATGGAGAATCTCTTCCATTTAAAGGCGTAGCATTTTCTGGTCGACTCCTTACAGGATGCCTCAACAACATTGAGGACCTCGTCGGAAAGACCAAAGGCCTGGAACTCTAGTCGTTCAGGAATCAGGCCGTCAGGTGCAGGGATTGAAGGTCCGGATGGAACACCTTCCCCTGATTGACTGAGATCAGGTCCGGTGAGCTGGAAGCCGCCTCGGAGCCTGGAGCTGAGACTGGGAGATCTGATACCAGAACTGGCGAGGCCAGTCTGGGGCTACCAGATTGCCTGCGCCTTGTCCTCCTTGCCTTGAGGAGCACCTTGTGGATCAAGGGAAATGGGGGAGCAGAAGAGGCCCGGGGTCCACGGCCCGAGAAAGCATCCCCTGCAGCGAGCCCTGCTGAGGGGGCGGCATGAAACAGTCTCAGCCAGATTCTCCTGGAGGCAAACAGGTCCACCTGAGGCATGCCCCAGTGGGAGAACAGATCTTGTACTACCTCTGGCAGGAGAGAGCATGAGGACGCAGCCCCTATCCGCTTAGGGCATCGGCCAGAATGTTGGAGCTCCCTGCCACATGGATGGCAAGGAGATCCACCTCCAGACTGTGCACGAGGGACCAAATGCGGAGAGCGTCCCTGCACAGAGGCATGGAAGCATCCTGCCCAGGCGGTTTAGGTAGTACATGGTCGTGGTATTGTCCGTCTGGACCTAGACCACTTGACCCAGTAAAAACGGAGCGAAGGTGGTGAGGGCTAGACGAACCGCTCGAAGCTCCAGCAGGTTGATATGACATCGGAACTCCTGAGGGACCAGAGGCCGTGCGCTCTGTGCTCCCCCAGATGGGCACCCCCAACCCATCAGAGAGGCATCGGTCAATAGAGAGACCATCGGCTCGGGGCGGACAAACAGGATGCCCTCCTGCAGATGAGCTGGAACGGTCCACCACTGGAGAGTGTTCCACATCTCCTGGGTCACTGTCACTAGCTGATCCAAAGTATCGGAGCAGTGTGACCATTGGCTGGTCAGTCCCCATTGTAGGGGACGCATGTGCCAACAGGCCCAATGGACCACATTGGTGCAGGCCGCCATGAGGCCCAGGAGGCGCAGGAAGTCCCGGGTAGGGCGCAATTGCCCAACCTGAAATGACTGGACAAAGGAGGAAAGAACCTCAGCCCTGTCCGCCGGGAGCTGTGCTCTGGCTCGCAGAGAGTCGAGCTCTGCCCTGATGAATTTTATCACCTGCTTTGGCATGAGTTCCAACTTGGCTTTGTTGATAAGGAGGCCAACTTGAGAGCAAAATCCTTGGACCGCTCCACCTCCATTCTGGAGGAGGCTGCAATCAGCCAGTCGTCCAGGTAGGGGTACACCTGGACCTTTCGGTGCCGCAGGAATGCTGTCACTACTGCCATGCATTTGATGAACACCCTGGGAGCTAGAGAAAGGCCAAAGGGCATGGCCCAGAACTTGTAAAGGGACCCCTCTGCCCTGAAGCAGAGGGGAATCTGGTGGGATGGACGGACTGGGATGTGAAAGAACGCATCCTGGAGGTCCAGAGAACAGAATCACATGCCTCGTTCCAAGGACGGAATGATCTGAGCCAGACTGACCATCCTGAAGGTTCGAGACCTTAGGAACCTGCTCAGGTCGCAGGTCTAGAATGGGGCGCCAGCCCTCCGCCTGTTTCTGGACCAGGAAATACCTGGACACAACCCCGGCTTGGTGGAGGATCCGCCACCTTCCTGATCACCTCCTTTTTGAGGAGCAGGGCAATGTCGGCTCGATGAGCCGACAGGGAGGCTGCGGATCTTGTAGCCCCCCCATGGGGCGACAGATTGGAAGGGCGGGGCCTGCTCGAACTCCAGGGGCAGACCCTTTCCTACCACCTCCAACACCCAGCGGTTCGTGGTGATAGCGGACCAGGCGGAAAGGAAGTGGCGGAGCCGTCCCCCCATGGGGGGGAACCCAGGGGGGAGCGACGAGGCTGGGGGCGACATCCCTCAACTCGTCACTGGGCAGGCTTGGAGAAGGGACCGGCTGAGGGACCTCCTGGGCCTTTTCCTCCCTGCTTCCTGTTGGAGGAAGCTGCAGGCTTAGCTTTGGGGTGCCAAGCGTGAGCCTGCTGGCCCTGATGCTGGTGTTGCTGGGCCAGACGTGCCGCAAGGGCAGAAGGTCAAAAGGACTTATGTTGCTGATGACGGCCCTTGTCCTTCTGAGATGAGGTGACCGAGTCCAGGGTAGCGTTGAACTTTTCGATCCTCTGGAGGTGGCCTTCCACTCCAGAGCCGAACAGGTCAGTCCCCGAGAAGGGGACGTCCGCCAATTTGTGCTGGGTATCTGCCGTTAAGGTGGATATCCTCAGCCAGGCTCTGCAGTGCATGGCCACTGCGGCCGCTACTGATCGGGCACAGGAGTCTCCAATGTCTAGAGCCATTTGGAGCTGCTGTTTCGCCACTGCTCTTCCCTGATCCCGCACCTGCTTGATCGTAGTCTGCAGGTCGGCTGGGAGATGAGGGATCATCTCATCCAGGGAGCCCATGAGAGCGTGGGATTAGTGCGCCATCAGTACGGCCAAGCTGGCCTGATGGAGGCCGAGGGAGGACGGACCGTGCACCTTGCGCCCGGTATAGTCCAGCTTTTTGGACTCCTTGTCGGGGGGGGCTTATCCACATCCCTAGCGTTCCCAGAGTGCCGGAAAACGCTATCGGTGACCAACCCCTCCGCGGAGGGGTGTTCCGAAAAACCGGACAAAGAGCCAGTAGAGACCACATACTTCCTGGCCAAAGGCGCAGGACAGGAAGCCAGCCACTGCCAAAGCTCCAAGGCTGGGCCAACAATGGCTTCAGCCACCAGAAAGGCCTCCGTGGGAGAATCCCCCGGTCCAGTATCTCCGTGAGGGGATACTTGGCCTGCTTGGATACAGGCTCGAGTTGCATTCCGGTGGACTCCGAGATGAGCCGAAGCAGACCCATGAATGATGATGGGCTCTCATCCATCGACTGCCCCCTGGAGGACTCCAGGTTAAGGGGCCTGGAAAACAGGGAGGAGTCGTCGTCAGACTCTGAGGAGTCTGCGAAGAGCTGCCTGGGGCCTGAGCCACCCTCCACCTGCCGAGGACGGTCGGGAGTGAGGGTGATCGACAACCGATGGGGCAGACCCTGACCTGACCGACAGTCCTTGGTCGGAGCCCCGATTTCAGTTGTGGAGGCGGAGGTTCCACCACAATCAGTGGGGCAGCTGGTTTCGGCCGAACAACCGGCCCAGGCTTGGGCACCTCGACCACCGCGAGGGGTTGTTTCGGCCTTTCGGGTGACAGCCACTTAATGGCCGGGGAAGGCGACGGCGTTGGCTTGTTCCCAGACAAAAGGAGCTGCTGCCACATTAAGTCCTCATAGCGTTGACGCAATTTGCGCCGAAGCCTCTCCTCATCCGAGGAGGAAGACGAGCACAAGCGGCGCCACCACTTACCTCGGTGCCGAGACCGAGACCACCGATGTCGGTGGGATCGGCTGAACCGAGATGAGGTCCAAGACCGAGACCCTCAGTGTTTCCGGAGTGGGTCTGGGAGGGAGCGGGGGACACCTGTTCCTCCCTTGGCTCGGGAACCTTGACCGTGGTCTCCGGCATAGGAGGCACAGGCAAGTCCTCTGTTTCCACTGGGGGAACCGATGATGAAGGGTTGTCGGCTTCACCAGTCGACAGCCCATCCGACAAGTCGAGAAAAATTTCGACTGTGTCGATGGGTCTCTCGGCCGGCTGACCTGACGGGGACACCGTGAAGCTAGCGACCTATGCCGCAATCCCGACAGAAGTCGAGTGTCGACTGTCCGGGGAAGGGGACCTCTCCCACTCCCACAAACGCCGACGGTGGGACTTACCCTTCGAGTCCTTCTTTTTAGACCAAGAAGAGTGTCCCGATGGCCCCTTTCCCTTCATGGAGAGGGATTGGCAAAGCTCCTTAAAAGAAGCTGTGTAGGAGGATCCCAGAGAGAGCGGGATAAATGCCGCGACCGAGGAAGATGAGGATGTGGCCTGGGCCGCCTCCTTCGAGGGCAATCATCTGCTCGAGTTGCTCAGCCGAGCCAGCCGCCGTGGACACCGTCCAACGGGCCTCCTTGGACTTCACCGGCGGATAACGTTTCTCGGGGCGCCCAAGTTGTAGCCGGGCAGCGCGGTCTTCAAGGACGTTGGCTGAGAATGATCTACACAACTCGCAGGTCAAGGCCAAGGCAGTAGACGCACGTGGAGTGCGGATCCGTCCTGGACATCTTCTGCCCGCATGGGCACCGCCGAAAACCAGGAGTCGATCTGTCCATCGCAGCCGCGAGGGAAGAATTTGACCAAAGTCTTGAGAGTTTTAAAATTATTTTCGGGTGAACCGAAGAGTTAGGATCCAGTCTATATGCAGAGCATTAAGGAGGAACCTGAGCTTCCATGGTAAGGGAAGATCTGCATCATGGGGCAGAGACTAGAGTTTTACTCTGGTGGGTGGAGGAGTTAGCTTGAAGACCTTCCGGCAAGATTTAAAGCGGTAGGAACCTGCCAGACAGTGTGGATGAACAACATATCCATGTCCCTAGAAATGAGGTTTACTCACCTGTAACCATAGTTCTAGGAGTGGTATATGGTGAACATCCACACATCTGGCAGTCTTCTTTTCCCATTAAATCCAGCAGGAACGTCTACAAGCTAAACTCCTCCCACCCACCAGGGAGATATCCTCCTCAGCCCCACCCCGTGACGCCAGATCTTGCATGCTGAAAGCAGGGATCCATGTGCCACTTGCCAGGGAAGGTCAGATGGGTCGTGTGGATGTGCACCATATACCACTCCTAGAATGTACAGTTGCGTACTTACCATAACAGTAGATCTTCAAGGGGTATCTCTTGCAGCAGGTAATACACTTGGATCGTCACCAGAGTCGCACTGTGGTGCATGGCAGCTCTTTTCTAGCAGTCTTTTTCCAGGGGCCGCCCACACATGACATCATCACTCTGCTTCTATAGAAGAGCGGGCAGTGCCTGGTATCCTCAGTTCCCTGCCGGATCCAGCTCACTAAGCGAGAACCAAGGTACCATAGGCAGCCCTTTCTATATGTATTTGGATCAGAAGTTGTTCTCTTAGAGAAGGAAGGGGATGGACAGAGGGATCATACCTGCTGCAAGAGATACCACTCGAAGATCTACCATTATGGTAAGTACGCAACTGTACTATCTTCCACGGGGATAATCGCTTGCAACAGGTAATACACTTGGGCTGACTCCCAAGCAGTAAACCCAGGAAGGGTGGAAAGTCATGACAGAAGGTCTTGTAGGACAGTGCAGCCAAAGGCCGTCCTACGGCGTGAAGCAATATCTAAGTTGTAATGCTTCATGAAAGTATGTATTGTGGACCATGTGGCTGCATTACAGATATCTGAGATAGAAGCCACTTTGAAGCAGGCCATAGTAGTGGGCACAGCTCAGGTAGAATGGACTTAAACAGGTCCTGGTAACAGTCTGTTATATTTCTTGTAACAAAAGGTTATACAATGTGCCAGCCAGTTGGAGAGGGTCTGTTTAGCGACCACAAAATCTTCCCTGATTGAGGCGAAGGTAACAAAAAGTTGAGGAGTTTTTATAACAGATTTGATACGATTTATACAGTATCTTAAAATGCGAGACATCTAAGGTATATAGGAGGTATTCCTCCTGATTAGAACACTTAGGGTAGCAAACTGGTAATTCAATGGACTGATTTAAGGTGTGTTCTGAAACCACCTTAGGTAAAGGATTGGTTTAAAGAGCCACTCTGTCTTTGTGAAAGATTAGGTAAGGCTCTCTGCACATTAGGGCATGAAGCTCGGATATACGCCGAGCAGAAGTGACAGCCACTGAAAATACTGTCTTCTAAGAAAGGAAGCGGAGGTTGTAAGCAGCCACTGGTTCGAAAGGCTCAAGGATCAGTTTTTCCAATAGGAAATTCAAATCCCACTGAGGAGTGGGTCGTCAAACGGGAGGTTTGATGTGTAACATTACTCTTAAGAACATTTTGGCAAGATGATGTTGATACAGTAGTCTCCCTTCTAAGGGCTCATGGAAGGCCGAGATAGAAGCCAAATGAACCTTAACAGAGGAGTAGCTCAAACCAGTCTCGGCAAGCGAGGCCAGGTAGTCCAATACTTTAGTCAGCGGACATGAATAGGGGTCCAACAACCGGGAAGCATCCCATATACAGAAGTGTTTCCATTTAGCATTATACGTTTCCCTGGTAGATGGTTTGCGTGAAGCCAACAGAATATTGGCCACTGGTGAGGAGACTTGAAGATGAGCTATGAAAGCGTCCTCAGGAGCCAAGCGTGAAGGTGTAGTGACTTCAGGTTGAAATGAAGAAGGGTTCCCTGATTTTGAGTCAACAGATCTGATCGGCAACAGAATGGGGTCTGTTACTGAGAACTGCTGAAGTAGGGGAACCACACCTGCCAAGGCCACAGAGGGACTATGAGGATCATAGTGGCAGGTTCGAGTTGCAGTTTCAGTAGAGTCCGTTGCAAGAGTGGGACGGGGGAAGCATATAAGAAGAGTCCTGTCCATGGTTGGGATAGGGCATCTACAGACTGTCCCTTTCTGTTCGGGATAATGGAATAGTATCTGGGGAGTTGGTAACTGTTGGGGGAGGCAAAAAGGTCAAGGTGCGGGGTCCCCCACAATCAAAGAGCATCTGAAGAACTTCATGATTAAGTGTCCACTCATTTGTGGAGGACTGGCGACTGAGAACATCGGCCAGGGTATTGTGGTGTCCTAGTAGATGGACGGCTATCAACGATAGGTGTTGAAGTATGGCTTCCTGCCAAACCACCATCGTCTCCCTACAAAAAGTGTGGGAATTGGTACCTCCTTGTTTGTTTAAGTAGTACACCACTGAGGTGTTGTCTGATTGGATCAATAGAAGCCCCAGGAAGAGGTGGGGGCCAAAAGCTTGAAGGGTGAAGTGGACTGCTCTCATTTCCAGTAGATTTATATGAGGAGGAATGGAGAATCGGGGCCACCTGCCCTGTGTCCTGTAGAGACCCAGGTGTGCTCCCCAGCCTTCAAGGGAAGCATCCATGGTTAACGTCTGCTGGGGAGAAGGGGACTGGAAGGGCATGCCTTGAGATAGGTTGGCACTCTGGGTCCACCAATTCAGGGCCAAACGTAGAATGGGAGTGATGCTGATTTTGTCTCCAAAATCCCCAGTCTTTTGCCGCCACTGATTCTGAAGAGTCCACTGGACTGGTCTCACATGTAGATGGGCAAAGGCCACCATGGGGATGGCTGTGGCCATATGCCCCAGAAGGCATAAGAGACATCTGGCTGTGATAAATTGTTGAGTTTGTATCTGGGAAGCCAGACACAGAAGTCTGTCTTGTCTGTCGACAGGGAGGTAAGCCCTGGTGGAGGCGCTATCTAGAACAGCTCCTATATACTACAGCAACTGGGTAGGGGTTGGATTGGACTTGGGCCAGTTGACCATAATTCCTAGGGACTGGAACAGAGTAAGGGTCCCCTGGAAGGACAAAGGCAGAGAGGTTTCGGAGTCCGCTTTTATAAACCAATCGTCCAGGTACGGGAAGATGAAATGTCCATCCAGTCTCAGGGCTGCCGCCACCACCACTAGGCACTTGGTAGACTCTTGGGGCAGATGAGAGACCGAACAGGAGTGTCCGAAATTGGTAATGTTGTCCTAGCAGGTAAAAGCGAAGGAACCAGTTATGGATGGGTGGATGGGGATATGTAGGTAGGCATCTTTCATGTCTAATGCGCATAGCCAATCATCTTGTTTTAACATCGGCATGATGGATGTTCAGGTGACCATCCGGAACCTTTTGTACTGAATGTGTAGATTCAGTTGTCTGAGGTCTAGTATAGGTCTGAGATCTCCAGTGCAGTTGGGTACCAGAAAAAATGGGAGTAAAATCCCTGGTGGTACTCCAGTGGAGGGACCGGATAGACAGCCTTCTTGTGAAGAAGTGCCTGAAGTTCCTCCTGGAGAATAGGAATATGTTTTTTTTTTTTGGGGGGGGGTAATGGACAGAGCGGAGGGGATGAGGGGGAGGCACTGTGAGTTCCAGTGTGTCCCATCCAATACCACTTACACCATATCTAAGGTGGTTGATGACATACTTTCAGCTTTCGATTCAGGTGACAGTGTTCCAGCCTTGTTTTAAGATCTAAGGCATTTGACTCTGTTCACCACATACTATTATTAAATCAATTAAAAAGAGTGGGTTTAGGGTTTTCTGCGCTGACTTGGTTCAGCGCATATTTATGTAACAGGAAGCAATGTGTTAGGCTTGATGGAATTGATTCGACTACACTTCCTATTACAATAGGAGTTCCACAGGGATAAATTTTGGGTCCCTTGCTCTTCTTGCTGTATAAAAATGATTTACCCAAATTCTGTTCTGATTATATGAATATTTTGCTATACGCGGACGATACTATAATGTACACCCAGCATAAGGATACTATACTATTCCTAGATATACTACAAAAGAATTTTCTAGCTGTTCAAAGTGCTCTAATGGGGTTAAGACTTTTGCTTAATGAATCCAAGACCCAATGGATACTCTTAGAGAAAAGAACAAAAACAGAGCCATTAAATTACAATCTTCAAGCACTCTCTGGGAAATTAATTGCTAGGGATTTTTATTACAAATATTTAGGTTTATTTCTCGATAGTAGTCTTTCTTTTGAACCACATTTGACTTATATTTCAAACAGACAGCTGTTAGGTTTTTGTTATACAAATCTGTCCTTATTTAATACAGCACTACGAAAACGGATGGTAACTTCCTTATTTATGCCAATTCTTGATTATGGCGATTTTGTTTATAAAAACACCTCAAATACATTACTCTGTACTCTAGACCCTCTTTATAATAGTGCAATAAGATTCATTATGCAATTGCCCTACAGGACCCATGTTTGTACTTTACATGACAAAAATGAATGGACCTACCTCGCTGAACGAAGAGAGTATATTTATTTTTATTATTATTTATTAAGATTTCGGATTAACCTTTGAGTAAAAGCTCATTACATAGGTTCCACATCAGGATCATTACAGTAGCAAATAAAACTACAGCTTACAGGAGGCCATAAAAGGACAACAACATTTAAGGCAAATTAGGCAAGAGGTTACACATGTGACTGAAATAAGCAAACACTATATACAATGGTACTTGCCAACACAAAAGAAAAAAAAAGGGAAGGAGAGAGAGTGAACAAGGGGAAGGGTTATCTCAAGAAGAGAGGGGTAATAGTGAGAAGACAAACTGGAAAGACAGAGAATACATACTGAAAATCCGCCCAGAAGGTAAGTATTGTCACTGGTGAGGGAGGCTTATACTAAGCATACTGACAGTGCCAATAGCGGGAAGTGTTAACAGAGGGTGTCAGGTGAGGGGGCGGTGCAGGATCAGAGCAGGATGTCAGTATACGAAGGGGAAGAAGGAATGGGAGCAGTAGGGAGTGGTGGAGAGGGGATGAGGGGAGGTAGGGTAGAAGCGTAGGATGGCACAATTTAGGGAGGGAAGAAATGGGGGCATAGAAGGCGCCAGGAGGTGCTTAGGTTGACAAACAGCCAGGGGCTGGAGGCCTTAGTGGAAACAGTCGCAACTTGATTTGGTAACCAGATATGATCGTAGCTCGCATTTAAAAGGGTCTAGCGTTGGAACAGCAAAGAGGTTTGGTGGTAGGTTGTTAGCCCATTCAGGTGCCTGGTGGGCAAAGGCCTTTCTCCTAGAGAGGTGCAATATCTTGGAACCCTGAAGACCATGCTGCTGGAGCTTCTTGTGGTGCGGCTGCATTCAAAGGGGGTGAGGAGCTTCTGGACGCCTATGGGTAGCATGCCTAGACTTGCTTTGTTGTTATATATGCTATCATTTTTATATATTTGTTTACAAATTCATTTTAAGTATATTACCTTTTCTTTTTTTTTTGCATTATTTATCTCCTCGCATCCGACCAGCTTCTCCTTCAGGCCTACTGCCAAGGAACTCCCTGTCCTTCACTCTGAACCCACCCCTCTGCGTGCCAGCGACCCAGGTCCAGTGTAATCGACCTCGGGCACGCCAGGGGCTGAGTAGGAAAGGGAAGGATTGAGTCCCACCACTGCCTCCTTCCTTTGGGAGGTGAAGGACATGTGCTACACTGTTGCGACACCCAGCGGAGACTGGGTGCTCCACAGATGCAGGCATACAAAGGGGGAGGAACGCGGCAGGCATCTGCATGTATGTGCGTCAATGCCATTGCACGTCCGTCTCCTCAAGGGGTAGAATTGGAGGAAAAATCGGTGGGGCAACCTCGGCAGCTGATGGCCAGCCCTCCATCCCTGGAGTTGCGTGGCATCTTCGCCAGTTCCGAGAAGAAGGTCCCTACTGGGAGGGAGGATGCTGCCATTGGTCAGACAGTGCGATGGGGCGTATCGATTCGCACGCCTGACTGACTCCAGGGGTGCGGGTGGCAGAAGGGGACCGTTCTGACCCAGGCGAGTAAATAATGACGTTAAAAAATGAACCCACCCCGGCGCCAGCTTCCCAATCTCACATTGCAGCCGGCCCAGGGTAGCCCAACGTATCCCATCGTCAAGCGGATTCCCTCCTTCCAGGAGGGAAGTGCCTTCCAGCATACCTTTATCGGCCCTGGATGCTGCTGAGATCGGTCCTGGCTCTCTGGGGGCTCCGTGGAGGTGGAGGTCCAGGCGGCCATCATCTGGCCGATTGGATGCCATTTTTCGGTGTTTTTCCTGGCACCCCTGACATCGCACCGCATCTGTAGAGCTCCTGGTCACCCTGACCCACCCCAGGAGAGGAGAGCAGTCTTCCAGACGCTCAATCCTCTCCTTCCCCTGTCGACCCCCATCGCCCCAAGTCCGTTCCTGAATCCGGGTCACCAGTGTGGCTCGAGGTAGGGTGCCACGCCTCAGCCCTCTGTGCCACCAGGCCAGCTATTACCTTCTTTCTTGTTAAATAGGCTATTACCTAAGAATCACTCAAAATATTTTCTACGCTCTTCACTCATTAATAATTACCATATACCAAAAACTAGGACAAAAGATGGGGATAAGACATTAGCTATAATGGTTCCTAAAGTTTGGAATCTATTAAAAAGGTGAATGGATTTGTGCAATTTGCCAACACTAGCACCTTTTAGAACCTCTGTAATTAGTGTGTTTAGTAGGCACTGTAATTGTTATGGTTAAACATGATATCTTTTTTATATACTTAACTAACTGAATTCGACTGATATACCAATGATTGTAAATTTTGTATGCCTATATCTTGTAAGATTATTTGTCTAGATGTTTGTAATGTCAGTATTTTTTATATTTTGTATTGTTATTTATGTTTGGACACATTTGAAAAAGAATGTATTTTCTCAATAACGCTTTTCAATAAATTCCGATTCTTATGATCTGAAGTACCAACTCATCCGATGTTATCGCCTGCCAGGCCTCTAAATGGAGGGCAAAGGGACTGCCCACGGCTTCCGAGGCCTGGTGGAGGAAGCCCGGGCAATGCCCCAGTTGGTCACTGGGAAGCGGGCTGACCGGCTCCACCCATGAGGTGGGAGCAGGAGCCCATGGAGGGAGGAGTGGCGGTCCTGGAGGAAGACCAGGAATGACCACGGAATCTGTCTCTGTAGGTGCCTCTATCGCTTCTTTTTGGTTGAAGAGAGGACTGGGAGCGGTACTGGTGAGATAGCTGTGAGGTATGATACATGTCATGCACCATTCGTAAGGTCCGTCCTGAAGCCTGGCGATCATCCAGAAGTGTTCAGGTGCCCAGACCAAAAAGTTTAGATTCGTCAAAAGGGGCATTTACCACTTTATATTGTGTATCTGGTGTAAATCCCATTACATGTAGCCAAGCGTGGTGACTCAGGGTAATCCCCGTGGCTGACGAGGGCCGAAGTATCCACTGCATCATATCCTGAGCAGAGCAGGTGTCGAGAGATGGAACTGCCAGAGGAAACTGTAGCTAATAATTCATTCTTCTGAGATGGAGGGAGTTTATTGACTACTTCTATAGCAGAAGACCAGAGGGTACATTGGTATTTGATCATGTGTCCCATATAATTTAGAATTCTAACATTCATGGTACCTGCCTGGAATACCTTCTTTCCGAGGTAGTCAAGTCAGCGGAACTCCTTATCAGGGGGTAATGAGCTCATGTGTTTTCGTTGTTTGCTATGATCATGAGCTGCTGTGACCACCACTGAGACTGCTTCGGGGCTAGTGGAAATAAAAGGATGATCAAGAGAAGCCTGGTAAACGCGATCTGCCTTTCTAGGAATGGCTGGAACCACAGAGGGTTGGTTCCAAGCCGCTACTACAGCGTTTTGGTAAGTTTGTATAAGTGGGGGTACCACTACTATAGGCTCCTTAGGCAGTTCTAGATAGTCTGCCATATCCTTTCTTTGTTTATTATGTTCGGAAGTTGAAAATCCCATGATTTTTTGAATTTGGACCATCATCTTGTAAAAGGTAAGATGGTGAAAGATTTCAATAAATAAATAAAGGAATGATCGTCAGGAGGAGAGGCAGCAGCATAGCAGGAGGCATCCTCATGTAAGGAGGAAATAGCAGAAAAAAGAGGATGGGGACGGGAGTCCAGGTCCTGTAGAGATCAACATCCTCCAGATCTCTGGGAAAAACCTTCTGGAAACTCTGCCTCTTCTGAAAAACACTCTTCCTCACAGGAGGGAGGGGAACCAGGGCGAAGAGAATTCCCTGTCTCCCTGGAAGCGCTTAGGTGGAGGGGTAGGAGAATGGGAAGGGCAACTTGCCTCCCCTGAAGTGGGAGGTTGAGAGTGCCTAATTACTTGCAGGACCATTGTACCACTGTGGCTACGTCCATTGAGGTAGAGAGAGGGGGTGGGGTAGGGGGTTTCTAAGAAACCTGGGGGAATGTGGAGGAAATAGGACACGAGGTATAAACAGGTCTTGCCCCTGAGTGATAAAGTGTCAGTGGCTCAGCAGGTAGCACTCTCACCTCTAAGGCCGGGGAGATCAGAAGGCTGTGGGTTCTATCCCCACACCAGGCACCTGGGTTAATATCCCAGTACTAATACTGCAATGCAGCATGAGGGGGATGCTGCACTCCTGGGGTGACATCTTTCAGATAAGATGTTCAATCGAGTTCCCGTCTGCCTGTTCTGGTGGTAGTTCAGGTGGATGTTCAAGACCCCATGGCACTTCTCAAAAAGAGTAGGGGAATTTCCCCGGTGACCTGGCCAATTTCCCCCAATTCACTAAAAACATCACCAACACCTTAATCTGGTTCAAGATCAGCTGGCATTCATCTGTAACCCCCTTCCCCCGGGTCGTGCCTGAAAATAGGCAAGAATTTGTCTAGTGCACTTAACCGGTCAACAAAAACGAACCAATCCCTATACAACTGGCCCCTGTGAGAGAATGTCTGTGAAGGAGGAGGGGCAGTGGAAATTGCAAAACCAGTAGTTCTTCCCATGGAAGCATGACTTGTCGCCGAAGGAGCAGCTAAGGTAGAGGCATTAGAATGCTTGAAAGGAGATGTCCTCGACAGAAAACGAATCCCCATCGCATCCGCATCAGTGGTGCGTCGATGGAACCAACATAAGGATCCATAGAAACTGCTGAAAGGGTGCTGGAAAGTGTTTTCAACAAGAGGGTGTAAACCCCCCGTTGACGAGGAAGCAGTCCAGGAGGGCATCGTCGACGGTGGAGCACCGGTAATGGTGGCCGTCGCCGAGTGCTTCCCGATGAAGATGAGGATGATTTATCCTTGTCACGTTTATGCTTTTTGTGTGAAGCAGTAGTAGGGGGCTCCTTGGGATGGGACCCCTTCTCCAAGACAGACAATTTCTGCTCCATGAGGTGAGCTTCGAACTCCTGTAGCCATCGTCGATGGGTTGCCTGGTTGAAGTCCTGGCAATGTATGCAGCAGATGGTGTTGTTTGAGGGACCCAGACACCTAACAGAAACGGTTTGGTTGTCATAATGATAGATCTTCCTGCCGCAATGACATGACTGAAATAGCGTTGACTTGCTTGTAGATACTTTGGACATTCGTTGATGAAGATGGGAAATGGAGAAAGTCAATTTCCAAGTCAAGTTCTCATCGATGACTGCTGCTCTATACACTAGCTGCTGTGTGCGAGCTGAAGATGGCGGGAAAATGAACTGAGGATACCAGGGACCGCCAACTCTTGTATAGGAGCAGAGTGATGATGTCATGTATGGACGGCCCCTGGAAAGAGATCGTTAGAGAGTTGTCGCGGGCACCATGGCTGCCTCTCACAACGACTCCAAGTGGCTACCTGTTGCAAGAGATTATCCCTGTGGAAGCTCTACTATTACAGGTGAGTAACCATCAATCATTTCTAGAGGTGTGGATATGGTGCACTATACCCACTTTTGCTAGACTCCTAGCAGTTCTCAGGGTGAAGGGGGCAAGGCGCACATCCCTACTTGGAAAAAAGGGACTGGAAAACCGAGGCCCCAAAACCAGCATCTTCATGTGACTCTAGGTCGATGTGGTAATGGGAAATTAAGGTGTGTGCTGACTTCCAGGTAGCGGCCCTGCAGATTTCCTAGATAGGGATGTCCTTAGAAGCAGCCACTGAGGCAGCGCTATGTCTAGTCAAATAAGCCCCAAGCCCTACATGAGGCCCCCTACCAGCCAACCTATAGTAAAGATACAATCCACCTGCCAATCATCCGCTTAGCTGCCGGTCTGCCAGATGTGGCTTCAGCGTAGGTGACAAAGAGCTGGCGAACCTCTCCCTGAACTCCAGCCATGCGCTCCTTATAATAAGAACACGCTCGCCTCAGGTCCAACATATGCAGCCTGTGCTCAGCCTCTGAGGTTGGACTGGTGAAGCACACTGGGAGGTTGATCACCTGATTAAGGTGAAACGCCACAACAACCATTGTGAAGAACTTCGGGCTGGGGCAGAGGACAACCTTGACACTGTGAAACACCAAGGAAACTCCACTGAGAGCACCTGGAGCTCACCGATCCTTTTGGCAGAGGTGATAGTCACCAAGAAGGTGGTCTCAACGACGGGTGAGAGATGTCATACTTGTGCACTGCTGGTACCAGCAGCAAGTCCCAAGGTGGTGGTAGTTCACACAACTGTGGGAACAAGTGGTCAGGGCCCTTAAAGAAGCACCTGACCACCTTTTCCTGCACCACTGTCGGCATACCAGCCCATGCTCGGTATATCGGAATGGCTGCCATGTGCACTATGAGGGTCATCGATCTCAGGCCCAACTGAGAGAGGGACCATAGGTAGTCCCTCCAGAAAGTTAGCCACGGGGCAGAACAGGGGTCTAGCTCCCAACGCTAGCACCAAATGCAAAAGCACTTCCATTTGAAGGCATAGCACTGGTGGATTGACCCTTTCTGGGAGGCTTCCATAACCCGCAGAACCTTCTCGTAAAGACCCAAAACCTGGAACTCTAGCTGCTCAGAAACCAGGCTGTCAGGTGTAGGGACTGAAAGTCTGGCTGTAAAATCTTCCCCTGGTGGCAGGAGAGCAGGTCCGGACATAGAGGCAAGTGCCACGGAGGCCTGCTGCTGAGATTGAGGAGATCTGGCTGGCAGAACTGGCGCAGTCAGTCAAGGGCTACCAGGATCACCTGCGCCTTGTCACTCTGCACCTTGACCAGCACCTGGTGGATCAGGGGAAAGGGAGGGAAGGTGTAGAAGAGGCCCAAGGCTAACATGTCGACCAGGGGAGTGCCCACTGGGAGAAAGTACAGTTACGTAAGAACTTACCGTAACAGTAGATCTTCGAGAACAGCTCTTGCAGCAGGTTACACCATTAGGACCGAAGCCGCCAGGCGCCAGGACCCCACGGAAAAATTCTAGCTAGCTAACTACAGCGGGGACCGCCCCCGATGTCGGTCCCGCCTCCGACGTCAGGCGTGGTACAAAAGGGGGCGGTCCCAGATTCCCCAGTTCTCCCGCCTGGAGACTTCTTGCCGTAGGCTGACATCAAAATGGGAGACCTAGGATCTGGCCAGAAGACAGAAAGATAACAATTCCTGCTCAGAAAGACTGAGCCATGCTTCTCCAAGGGGGAAGGTGGATGGAGAGTATTTGCTGCAAGAGCTGTTCTCAAGATCTACTGTTACGTGTAAGTTCTACGTAACTGTACTATCTTACCAGACACAGCTCTGCAGCAGGTTACACCATTAGGACTGATTCCCAAGCAGTAACGCTGTCAGAAAATCCGGGAGGAGGAAAATAAAGGATAAAAACCAGGTCCTGAACCTAGGACAGGAGACCCTGAAGCACGGCCAAACCAAAACCAGCCCTTCGCCGAGAGGCGGCGTCCAGGCTATAATGCCTGATAAAGGTATGCACAGAACTCCAAGACGTGAGGATATAGCAGAAGGAAACATTTTTGAGCGCTGCAAAGGAAGTAGCCACCCTCTAGGGTGAATGACCGGACTGTACCCGAGGGGCTTTTGTTTGATACCATAACAGTGAGAAATACACTGGACAAGCCAGCGAGAAAGGGACTGTTTGGATACTGATTGGCCCATCATTCTCTCAGAGAAGGAAATGAAAAGCTGCTCAGAACTACGAAAGGACTGAGTTCTATTGAGGTAAAACCTCAGGCTGCAGTGAACATCCAGGGTATGGAGCAGAGCCTCTCCTCTATTAGAGTAGTTCGGGAAGTAGACCGGAAGGTCGATATCCTGGTTCAGAGTGAGTGAAGAAACCACTTTAGGCAAGAATTTAGGGTTCGTCCTCAGGGATACTCTGTCCCGGTGGAAAACTAAATAAGGCTCTTTGCACATGAGAGCGTGAAGTTCAGAAATTCTTCTTGCCGAGGTAACAGCAACTAAAAACAACGTTTTCCACGACAGAAAACGTAGCTCGCAATCCGCGGCAGGTTCAAGGGGGCGTGAGCTGTTCAGGACAAAAGCAAATCCCATGAGGCACAGGGTCTCTAATAGGAGGCCTAAGGTGCAACACTCCCTAAGAAATTCGAGAGCGCCCACCTGAGCCACTGTACGATTTCCCACCGGGAGGTGGTGTCAATGGCACAGAGGTGCACTTTAATAGAGGAGTAGGCTAGACCCGAATGAAAGAGGGAGAGCAAATATTCTATGTATTACTCCCACAGGACAACCTAAAGGGAAAGTCGTGCTGTGACCATACCTAAAAAGCAAGCCATTTCATGGCGTATATCACATCGTTGCCCGGCTTTCTGGCTGCAGAAAGGACTTCTGCAACCTCTTGCAGACCCGCTGACGCAAAATGGCTATGTCTCTAGAGCCAAGCATGCAGGTTCAAGGAACGAGGTCCGGGTGACAAGTGAACCCTTCTCCTGAGACAGTAAGTGGGAGCTGAGCGGCAACGGAGCGGGGTTCCCAGATAGTTGAATCACCAAAGGAACCAAATCTGTCTGGGCCAAATGGGGCCACTAGGATCATTATTATGCTCCCTCGCAGTTTGAGAAGAACTCTCTGGATCAACGGGAAAGGAGGGAAAGCGTAGAGGAATCTGTTGGCCCAGGAGAGGGATAACGCGTCTCGCCAGAAAACACCAGGCCCTGGATCTAGCGAGCAAAAATTGGGCAGTTTTGCATTGGATGGGGAGGCGAACAAGTCTAGATCTGGAGTTCCCCATCGAAGAAACAGATCCTCTGCTACCTCTTGAAGGAGTTCCCATTCATGGACTCTGGCCTGAGAACGACTCAGGCCGTCTGCAACCGTGTTGTCCACTCCGGGAACGTGCACAGTGATCAGATTCGCGCCGTGTCTGATTACCCAATCCCACACTCTCATGGCCTCCCTGCAAAGGGGGTAAGAGTGTCGCCTCCTGTTTGTTGAGGTAATACATCACCTACCGTGTTGTCTGTCTGAGGCAGAAGAGTACACGTGGGATAACTGACTGAAAGGCCTGCAGGGCATAGAGGACCGCCTCTCATTTCCAGCACGTTGATGTGAAGGTGAGCTTCGATCTGGGTCCACGTACTTGGGACTTCTACCCGCCCAGGTGTGCCCCCACCCAAGACCGGAAGCGCCTGTGGTGAGGGTGACCCGGGACGGCGCAATGAACGGGACGCCTGATGAGAGCGAACCTGGGCTAGCCACCACTGCCAGTCTTGAATCACTGAATTCGTGAGTCTGACCGGATGCTGCAAGTGGTCTTGCCTTTGGTCCCATTGCACTTTGAGCATCCACTGAGTAATGCGCATGGAGTCTTGCGAAGGGACAGTAGGAATGGCCGCAGCCATGTGTCCAAGCAAGCAAAGGACCGACCTGGCAGGTACAACCTTGCTTAATGATAGGTCCTTATGAGGATCTGATGCGCCCGCTCTGTCGGCCGGAAGAAAGGCTCTTCCCAACAGTGTCCAGAACTGCTCCTATGAACTGCAGTCTCTGCGACGGTACCAGGAGAGACTTCTCGTAATTTATGAGGATGCCCAGGATCGGAACAGATCCTGGGTGCTTGATTGCAGAAGCAACGCCTCTGGAGGCGGCCATGAGAAGCCAGTCGCCAGGTACGGAACACGTGAGTGGCCCTGTCTCCTCAGAGACGCTGCCACGACTGCCATGCACTTGGTAAAGACCCTTGGTGCGGAAGACAGTCCGAAGGAAGGGCTCGAACTGAAGGTGGTGGTCGAGAACTCAAGCAGGAACCTCCTGTGCGCCTGAGCCAGGGATGTGCAGGTAGGCATCCTGATGTCTAGGGACGCTAAAAGGCTGCCCTGTTTGAGCATGGGATAAGACCTGGAAGGGTCACCATGCGGAATCTCTTGTAGTGACCAACACATTGAGGTCGCTGGAGGTCCAAGATTGGACGGAGGTCCCCTGTTTTCTTGGGAACCAGGAAGAAGTGGGAATAGTATCCTAGTCCTCTCTGGTTCTCTGGGACGTACTCTATCGCTCCCTTTCGTAGTAGCGCGAGTACTTCTTGCCAGATCAAGGCTTTGTGCTGACCCTGATACCGGGAGAGCAAAGGAGGCCTCGAGGGTGGCTTTCCTGCGAATTCTATAAAGTGGCCTAGACTGACCAACTGAAGAACCCACCTGTCGGTGGTAATGGCCTGCCATCCCGGCAGGAAGTTCGCAATGCGACCCCCGACTATAAACTCCCTGCTGATCCTGAGGGCGGGGCCGGAAAGGAGTCAGGCTGTGGCGGCAGATGGACCCGCTGGCTAAGCCTGCCTGGAGAACGCTGGCCTCGGCTGGCGGGGGTTTGCCCTGGGCTCTCTGAAACCGGAGCCCCTCTGAGGTGCAGCGAGTGGGTCTGTTGCCTCTGCGTCCAGCGACGAAGCGGCTTTGGTTCCTCTGAAGGAACTAAGCTTAGGTCGTACATGGCCTGAACCGACCTTACCGCCTTCCCGCCTCTTGGAGTTTGGTAAGGATCTTTTCTGTAGGATTACCAAACAGTACTTTCTCTAAAGGCGCCCAAGATGTTCTTTTGGACGTCCGGGTAAAACCGAGACGCGCAACCAAGAGTGTCTCCGGAGGCAAACGCCAGAAGCTGCTGCTCGGGCCGATGAGTCCGCGGAGTCATACGCGGCTCTTAGCACTTGGGTCCCCACGTCTGAACCCGTACGGAGGAGCTGAAGCATCTCCTCCTTCTGCTCACCTTCGGGCATCTTTTCAGCCGCTTCCAGACCCTGTTCCCACAAAGCGTTCTGGAACTGAACCATGTGGGTTAAATAGTTCAGGGATCTGATGGCGCAGGTAGCGGAAGCATACGTGCGCCTACCCAATGCGTCCAGTTGTTTGGACTCTGGGTCCGTGGCAGGGTGCTCAAATGTTGTGGCCTCTGTGACCGGTCATGTGAGGCTGTGATGACCAGAGAATCGGCCTGAGGATGCTGCGTCAAGTACTGGTCATCCTTAGGAGCCTTGTACAACTGGCGATCAGCTTTCTCGGTCTCGCCGGGAGGCGGTGGGCCTTCCACGCAGCCTTGGTGACGCCCACGAAAGTGTCAAACCAAGGGTGGTACCACCACAGGCTTGGGGTCCTTTTGTCAAGATATTTGGCAGTCACTTTTCGGGTCTAAGTCTTCAGCATCCCATCCCATGTTCTCTTGTATATGTCTCATAATATCAAGGAACGAGGGATCATCCGGAGGAGATCTAGGCATCTCACGTGGGTCCGGAGAAGGGATGGAGAGTGGAGATGGGGATCTAGAGGTGGAGTAGTCTGATCCCGTGTCCTCCGTTGAAGGCGAACGTCGGCGTCTCCTGGGTCTCTTGGGGCTGGGTGATCCAGAAGAGGATTTCGACGAGGTCTCCGCTTATCAGGTCCCCCTGGGAGGGGCTTTAGGCCCCGGGAGGAGGAACACGGCCTGCCGACCTCGAGCGGCGAGGGGGGCAGGAACCGGAAGGAGGAGGAGGAGGAGGAGGAGGAGGAGGGGGAACCATGTCTTTTTAATGGTATCCCACCAGTAGGTGAACAGATCTTTCACCTCCACTAGAGAGAGGCCCGACGTGACCGGGTGCGGTGGAGTGCGTCGAGTCCCGGCGTCGGCTCCACAGGGGCTCTGGTAATGGCGAGGGTTTCCTGGGAGTACCGACGGGACCGGGTCGCCCGTCTGGTCCTCGGGCTGCTCTAGGTCCTCCTCCGATAGAGGCTCCTGACCGATGTCGGTCGGAGGCAACAGGGCCTTCTTCTTTTCAGGAGGGGCCGGCGTCGGTCCCCCTACCGGCGTCCGCTGGGATGTAATGGCCGGCGTCGGTCGTCGGGCCGACGGCGGCTCCAGAGAAGAAGGCGCGACGGCTGACGGCTGTCGAGCCGCGCCGGGCTACAGGCCTTTTAAAGGCGTGAGCTCCAGCGCCTTTGCGTGGAGGCACCGACGAAGACCTGACGCCGGGTACCGAGGAGCCGGAACCCGACCTGGAGTGGTGATGGTGTCGCTCCCGGACTTCGCCAAGGCCCTGGAAGGGAGGAAGGCCTGGTGATTTCTCCTGAGATGAAGGTTTTTGATTGCAGCCGGGAGATTTTGAACCGGAACTATGGACTCAACCCCTGGAAGGGGACCTGGAAGGGGCCTTCCTCTCTTCTCCGCGTGCTTGTGGACCCTGGAGCTTTCCCCTTGGAGGACATGGTCTTCAGTTGTTCCTCCAGAAGAAACGCCTGCAAAGCCTTCTGACGCCGGATCCGGGTACGGCTGTTGAACCCTTGGCAAGAAGGACAGGCCCGGGTATCGTGGTCTGGGCCTAGGCACCGGACGCAGGCCGTGTGGGGGTCCTTGAACGGGATCTGCTTTCCACAAGCGCACTTCGATGGATGGCCAGAAGTTGGTGATGACATCAAGATCTTGCTTGAAGATTCTGAAGATTTTCGAAAGTTTTATCGAAAAAAGAACTATTCACGCGTCGCGCGCTAGACTGGTAACCGAAGGGGTCAGGTAGCTAAGTCGACGGGCGGAAAAGAACTGGGGAATCTGGCGGGACCGCCCCCTTTTGTACCACGCCTGACGTCGGAGGCGGGACCGACGTCGGGGGTGGTCCCCGCTGCAGTTAGCTAGCTAGAATTTTTCCGTGAGGTCCTGGCGCCTGGCGGCTTCGGTCCTAATGGTGTAACCTGCTGCAAGAGCTGTGTCTCGAAGTAAGATCAGATAGTTCACCACTTCTTGATGAAGAGACAACTCGTGAGACACCTCGCCCACTCGGCTGAGGGCATCCGCCAGCTGGATGGAGGTACCGGACACATGGATCGACAGGAGATCGGCATCCAGATTGCACACGAGGGTCCAGGTGCAGAGGGTTTCTCAGCACATCCTGAGAGAATGCATTCCACCCTGCCTGTTGAGGCAATACGTGGTCATGGTGTTGTCCGTCTGGACCTACATGACCTGACCACTAACTTATGCAGCGAACACTGTCAGGGCTAGACACACCATATAGAACTCCAACAGGCTGATGCGATATCAGGACTCCTTGATGGTCCAGAGCCTGTGGGCTCTGTGGCCCCAAGTAGGCTCCCCATCCCACCAGAGACGCGTTGGTAGTTAAAAAGACCGTTAGCTCTGGGCGGATGAATGGAACCCCTTCCTGCTGGTGTTCTAAGATCAGCAACAAATGGATGGCATCCCACATCGGCTGCATCACCATGACCAACTGGTCCAGGTGACCGAAGCGCTGAGACAACTGAAGGGCTAGCTCCCACTGCAGGGGATGCATCCACCAGCAGACCAAGCTGGTGCAGGATGCCATGTACTCTAGCAGCTGCAGAAGTCCCAGGTAGGGCACGAGTGCCCAACCTGAAATGATCAGGCAAAGGAGGTAAGATCCACTGCACGGTCCGCTGAGAGTTGGACCTTGGCCCAGAGGGAGTCTAACTCTGCCATGATGAAGTGTATAGTCTGAGAGGGGATGAGTTTTGACTTGGCCAGGTTGATAAGAAGACTCAAGGCCGAGCATGTCTGGAAGGCCAGATCTCTGGAATGCTCCACTGCCTCCCAGGAAGGACTGGCAAATAGCCAGTGGTCTGGGTAAGGGTAAACTCGGACCCCATGGTTCCTCAGGAGTGCTGATACCACTGCAATGCACTTGGTGAAGATCATGGGGGCTGAGGAGAGGCCTAAAGGCATGACCTGGAACACGTACAGAACCCCCTCTGCACAGAACCAAAGGTACCGCCAGCAGGATGGACGGACTGGGATGTGAAAGAAGGTGTCCTGGAGGTCCAGAGAGCAGAATCACATGCCCTGTTCCAGAGATGGGATAATCTGGTTCAGAGAGACCATTCTGAACTTGTGCCTCCAAAAGAACTGGTTCAGGTCACGCAGATCCAGTAGGGGGCACCAACCCCCCCATCCTTTTGGGGACCAAGAAATACCTGGACACAAAGCTCTGGCCAGCCGTGGCATCCAAGACATGAGCCACAGTGCCTTTCTCTAGGAGCTGAGCAATGCCCTCCATGAGGGAAGACAACATGTCCGTGGAGGCCACAGACTTCCATGGGGCATGGACTTGATAGGCGGGACAGCCTCAAAGTCGAGAGGCAGACCTCGACCCACCACGTCCAACACCCATTTGTCCATAATTACAGCAGACCAGGCATGCCAAAAATGGCAAAGCCGACCCCCTATAGGAAGCTGAGGCAGGGGTGCGGCGAGTGGGAGACAAATGCCCCCAACCCGTCACTGCGCAGCCTTGGAGGAGGAGGAGGATCGGGCACCAGTCACCGGAGAAGCGCTGCTGCTCTGACCTCCAGACTTTTTGCAGCCCTTATTGGCCAACTTGGGCTAACAGACCTGGAACTACCCCAACTGGAGCTGTTGTTGCTTAGGCTGCTGGGGCTGTAAGGGCTGAAATGAATAGGCCTTTTTTTTGTTCACTGGCATATGGGGTCCTCTTGCGAGGACTGAGTCCAGGGTGGCACTGGACTTGCCAATCTTTGTAAGGTTGCCCTCTACACTCAGCCCAAAGAGGTCGGTGCCCAAGAATGGGACATCCACCAACTAATGCTGGGTATCTGCCATTTAGGCAGAAATCTGGAGTCAGGCTCTGTGGCACAGGCTACTGCTGCTGCCACTGACCGGATGTAGGAGTCAACTATGTCCAAGGTTGTCTGGAGCTGATGCTTTGCCAAAGCACGGCCCTGGTCATGGACCACCCTTACTGCAGACTGCAAGTCCATGGAAAGGTGAGGGATGACAAGGACCCCCATGAGCGTGTGACTGAAACTGACTTTCATAACGGCAGAGCTTGCCTGCACCTTTTTGACAGTGTGCTCCAGTTCCTTTGATTCCTTGTCAGGGGGATTGTCGACATTGCCCATGCAGAAAAAAAAAAAATGGATTCCACCACTAACCCTCAGCCAAGGGGTGATTAGGGGATACTTGTCCCTCTTCTGGACCTGCTCCAGTGGAATCCCCATAGACTGAGATATAAGGCGGAGCAAGGCCCCGAAAGATACGAGGCCTTGGTCAGAGGTAAGGTCCTTGGAGGACTCCCAATCAAAGCCTGGGTTCCTCAAAGGGTGCATAGAGAAGCGTCCATATCTGATGACTCCTCCAAACACTGCCAAATCCCTATGAACCACTCTGGAGTCACCAGAGTGGGTAATCTGAACTAAAAGTCGGCCAGGGAGACTGGAGGCTGGCCGAGCAGCCTTGGATGGAGCCCCATGTGATGGCTGCTTGGGCAAAGGCTCCACTAATATGGGTGGAGAAGCCAAAGAAGGTTCAGCTTGCCTAGGCCGAGCTGGAACTGGCCCCACCTGGGCAGACCACAGACGTACCGGAGCCTGCTGTAGTAACTGGCCCTGACCGAGGACCCACTGTTATCAGAGGAACTCTTCATACTGACGATGAAGCTTGCAGCAAAGCCTTTCCTTGCCCGATGACACAGAGGAGGAAGAGCATAGATGGCACTTCTAAGAGGGTTGAGAACGGGAACGGACTGAATCCTGAGATCGGGACTGAGACAGAGTCCTCGACTGGCGACAGATAGGCTGCCGTCAAGGGGACATGGGAGGAGGGGCCATGTAAACCACAAGGACCGGGTCCAGCCGTGAGACCCTCAAGGGGGGAATTTCCTGGGAGGAAACAGCAAGGTTAGCTGACCTTTCCTGTCCCTCCTGGCAGTGGGCTGAAAGAAAGTACAGTTACGTAAGAACTTACCATAACAGTAGATCTTCCGAGGAATGTCTCTTGCAGTAAGTCATTACTTATGGGAAGCATCCACCAGGTGGCGCTGTCACATGGCAGCTTCTTCCAACAGTCTAGCATGGGGGTCATCCACATGGCATCACTTCCTGTGGATGTGTATAAGAGTGGGCGGCTCCCATTACCCTCTGTTCACCATCGGCTTCCGCGAGCACAGCCTAAACCATGGTAAACGAGGGCCACAAAAAAAACAGAGAACAGTGATCCCACCCAACATCCTGAGTTGCAGATTCGAGGCAACAAGACAGGGGGACGGAGGGCGGGGGACTTACTGCAAGAGACAGTCGTCGGAAGATCTACTGTTATGGTAAGTTCTTACGTAACTGTACTATCTTCTACAGACTGGTCTCTTGCAGCAAGCCATTACTTATGGGAGATTACGAAGCAGTAAAATCCAAATGGCAGGAAAGGCAAGGCCAAAGAAGTAAATTTCATAATAAATATGTCAACTTCAACTGTACCCCCAGAGGCAGATAGGCCGGAGTGGGGTAAGGACTAAATGTTTGATATGTAACAGAAATGTCCAACTCAAACCTCTTCCATGCAGGCAGATAGGCCAACGGTTAGGTGAAGACATTTGGCATGAAACCAGGAGAAATGTCAACTCAAACCACACCTGCTCAGGCAGAAAGGCTCAAAGGTGGGCAAAGACAGTATGCAAGAGGCATGATGTAGAAAGAACTGTAGGTGGCCAGGCTCAGTGATTCATTCTGACGAGGCAGAGGTCAACAAGCTCTGGCATAAAGTCAGAGTCAGTAAATAGACAAGGAGAGCGGATCAGATAGTGGAAAAAGGAGCACCAGGGAAAAAACATCCTGGATGGTCATAGGAAGGAACAACTGAAGGGCTCCATTGCAGGGAGAGTGGCTGGAGTTCCAATCAGATCTGCATGGAGGAATGAAGCATCCAGTCCGGAAGCAAACCTCCAAGAAAGATAACGAGATCCCCGGGTACCTCCGAAGCCTGCAAGAGGAGGCAGGGGACACCTGAAAAGCAGCTTAAGGCACAGAAGTGGGTCCCGCCCTGCTTGAGTGACAGGGAAGCCACAGAGGGACAGACTGAGCCGCCCCCCTGGAGGCCCGACCGCAGTCCTGAGAGATACCCCGGTAGGGGGCTGGGAATGAGACAGCCTGCCAGCGGGGGCATGGGGTGGGTCCTGGGAGCATGACAGAGGTCCGAACAGATCGAAATGTATGGCCCAAAGCCAGAAGAGAATCCAGGATGGACTGAGCAGCAGGTCCAAACAGCAGGTTCCCAGAAAAGGGGCATCGGCGACTGACAGCTGGATGTCAGGTGGAAAACCTGAAACCCGCAGCCTGGCGAGCTACCAAGGGCAACGGGCCAGAAGAGGTGGGCCGATGCGCAACTGCATCCAAGCACATGGAGCAAGTGACGGGAAAGGGAGGACATGGCAGATAGCGGCTGAGCCAGCCTGATCAATTCAGGGGAGGGAGGCAAGTCGGATAGGAGGTCCAATGCTGAGGCACCAAGAGTGCGAAGGTACCGGACCATATGACCCAGATAATTAAGAATACGAAGTAGTAAAGTACTGGAGTATAAACCCAAATGCCACAGGAATCCATGCACCGGGAATCAGCAACCTGCAGCACGGAACTGGAATGGCAAGGTCAGGCAGTCTGGTCATGGGCCGCCGCCCTGACAACTGAGTCCACCACAGGGGTGGTGAACAAGTAGGGGTTGTCAGAAGGGGCACGGTAGAGCCAATCAGGGCCACAAGGGGCAGGCTGGGCAGAAGCAGGATGAGACCAAGCATGAGAGAGTGCGTGAAAATACACAGGAATCAAAGGCGAGACCACCATGGCAGGCTCCTCGAGAACGTTGCAGTAGGCAGCCATGTCCCGATGAAAGGAGTCCTGATCCGCAGCAGGGAAGCCAAAAGTGTGCTGGATCTGCAGCACGAGCTCCGTGAAGGAGGGATCTGGGAGTGATCAGGTGGGGTGACCTCCACAAGGAAGGACGCAGACCATGGGGAACCAAGGTCCCCAGGGTCTGAGAGGTCCCCACCAGGAACGTCCCCCATGAAGGGATCCCCCCTCCTGAAAAACCAATAAAGGAAGCCCTCAGAAATGGGAGGAGGGGAGGACGAGGCGGGAAGCGCCGGGACCGGACCCTGGCCCATGTTCCGCAGGACCATCATCACAACGCAGGTGATACCCAGGGCCTGTGATGGGTCCAGAGACGGAGGACACCCAAGGGCCGCAGCAGGAAGAGGGTGAGCCAGCCCAGGAACCGCCGACCCTGAACAGCGGGGTGAGGCACCCCGACCCCTGTGGACCCGGGATCTGAAGGGAGCAAGGAACCCAGGGTGAGTTCCATGCAGCGGGCCGGCGTCTGTGAAAAGTCATGACCACAGGCGCGAAAGGGCGACGAGGAGGGGAACCCCAGTGATGCTGTCCGGTTCCAGGACAAATGGGGGTGGGATGCAAACAGAGCACTAGCGGGGGTCCCAGGGTGGAAGCCCCCATCATCAAGAGGGAAGCAGCCCTGTCAATGAAGGAATGATGAGAGCTCTGTCCGCCGATGGTGGGACTCCATTCCCCGCCGGGACGAGGGATCAAAGGGAAGCCTCCGCTGACGTAAGGAAGCTGTCCTTCAACAAGGCATGCAAAGCATGCTGTCCTGTCGACTAGAAGCACTGGCCGACAGAGAAAAAGTCCTCTCTGTCGACAAGAGAAACATGGCCTGCCGATGGGAGTAGAGCTCTGCTGATGAGGGAGAAGAAAATCACGAGTCGCCGACGGGGAAGCATCCTGCCGACGTGAACGTGCCATCGATGAAGCAACACTGCCCATCGACAGGAAACGTTCAGAAACAAGCTCCATCGACGGGACATGGTCTGCTGAAGACAGAACAAGCCCATCAGGCACCGCTGATGGGGGGAGCATGCCCGTGGATGAGGAAGTTACCATCGAAGACGGAGGAACCATCATCGATGGAGCAAGGCGGAGGGAGTGTGAATCCTGTTCCCTCCTATGCCTGGAACGAGTGCCTTTGTCCGGGGAGTCTTGAAGGTGCCCCCCCCCCCCCGCGAGGTCTGTTCCAGCCTGGCTAAGTGATCAGCCATGAGGAAGACCCAAGACCCAGCAAGAATGCCTGGGCTTGGGAGCAGCAGGAGGACCGTGAGCACTAATAGAACACCGGGCCTGCTGTAGAAGAAAAAAATCAGGCTGGGCCCAAGAGTAGCTCCAGACCCAGCAAGAGTGCCTGGGCCTGGGAGCCACAGGGGTACTGTGAGTGGGTCACAGGCCTGCTATGGAAGTCCGGGGGTGCTGAGAGCAAGTCCCAAGTCCCGGACCCGAAGGTAGAAAATCGGTTCAAGATCAAGTCAAAGACTGCAACCCAGGAGGTGAGGAGAGCTGAGTGTCCAAGCTGAAGCCGGCAGGAAAATGAACAGAGAGTACTGGAGGCCGCCCACTCTTATACACATCCACAGAAAGTGATGTTGTGTGGATGGCCCCCATGCAAGACTGCTGGAAGAAACTGCCGTGTGACAACGCCACCTGGTGGATACTTCCCATAAGTAATGACTTACTGCAAAAGACCAGTCCATAGAAGATCTGGAGTTCGGGAGATCACGTGATGAGCTAGCTGATGAAGGACATCTCGAGCACTGCTCCCAGGTCCCATCGAACCCAACAAAGTTTTAAAATACCTCCGTCTTTTGTGCGAGGGCTGAATCAGCACTGTCCGGTTCCTAAAGGTCACCCACATCTTCGGAGGAGTCTGTTTTGCCGATCGGGGGAGCACCTTGTAGACATACGCCGCACCAAACCGTCGGTCGTAATGGAATGCGGAAGCCCCGAGGTCTTGGACGCACGAACGCCGCATCGGTCCAGCCCCCCATCGCCAGTGCCAGAAGAGCAGGAGGACCAACTGTGTGTGGAAGGGAAAGGCCAGGCTACCCCCGATGACATATTAGAAATAAAATCACTCCTGAGGGGGCTAGTGGCTGATTTCTCTACTGTTAAACTGGCATTAAGTGCCCTGGCACAAAGAATGGGCGATGTGGAAGCCAGAGTTGCTTCCCAGGAGCGGAAAGTTTCTACACATGATCAGGAGCTGGTGGTCTTGCGGCGACAGATTAAGAAACTTGAAGATAAGAGTTGATGATCAGGAATCTCGTAGCCGGAGAAATAATTTGATTATGGCAGGTCTTCCAAAGCGATCAGAGGGCCCTGACTGTATAGTTTTTATCCAAGACTTATTGCTGAGGCTACTGGGTCCGACGCCATATGGAGATGCGTATAACATTGAGAGAGCACATCGGTCACTGAGAGAAATGCCCCTGCCGGGGGCCTGTCCTAGGGTTGTTATCATGCGCTTTTTAAATTACAAGGAGAAAGCCCATGTTCTTACTAAGGCCAGAGCACCTAAGACCCTGCATTCGAATGGGGCATCTCTATGGCTATTCCAGGACCAGACACCTGTGATCCGTGAGAAACAGAAAGAATATCTGGACATAAATAAAAAACTATACCTTGCTGGAGTGAAGTTTAGAATGCAACACCCGCCACTCTGGTGGTAAAATTACAGTCTGGAGATCGGAGGTTCCTGACAGCTAAGGATGCTGCTGAGGGACATGTAATTGAGTTCCTGGATCTGTTTAGACCTTCCTCTGAGGATATGGGGAGTGAAGATCGCAGTTAATGCTGAAATGATGTGCAGTGTTAGTAGGGAGACTGAGTGTAGAAGTTCCTCCAGCTTCCTCAAGGGACATTCTGGACTTCAATCGAATTGGAGGGTTCCTTCTACTGGGTGTGTGTTTTTTTTTTTTTTCTTGTCTCCTCTTACTACTACCTAGGAATATGGGACAGGCTGAGGTATACTGTTGCGAACTATGAATAGTTCATTATGATATGCTATGGTTATTTTTTTTCGAGCTTAGCCTTTTGGAGGGGGTGTATTAAACCCAGCCTGGTTTCAGAGGTACTTAAATGGTATGGGGACCTTAGGCAAAATAGGGAATAGAGTATAATATCAGAATTATAATTGCTCCCGGTTTATGGGGTGGTATTATTGGGTATAGCTAGTGATAATAAGATTTTGATTGAGAGAGAATAATAATGGGGTTTACAATTCTAATAAGGGGAGTCTAGCTTACGGGGACATGGGGAGCTAGGGGCTATGTGTGCTCATTAAGGGTTTTGATGGGCATGGGGGCTTCAGGGGTAGCTCATCTCTGTCTCTAACTTGTGTTAGAGGGCTATCGGGATCGGGATTAGGCTAATGTGGGGGAAGGTCGGGGAAGAGAGAGAAACCAAAAAGCAGATGAAAGTACTCTGGCAGAATTTGTTGATGTGAAAGGAAGGGGTATGGTATTATATGATAAGTATTGATATTATATCTTGGAATGTTAAAGGCCTCAGAGAGAGGAAAAAGAGGTTAGTGATCTTAAAGCATATATATCAGTTGGGGGCCCAAATAGCAGTATTGCAGGAACTCATTTACTAAAGGAGGAATTAAGTTTTATGAAAAGACTATGGGTGGGCCAAGTCTTAGGAGAAGGGAGAGCGAAAGCTTCAGGGGGAGTGGCGATCCTGATTGGGAAAAACTGTCCATTCACAGTATTGCAAACTAGAGCAAGAGAGGATGCTAGAGGCATATATGTTATGGGTACTATCATGGGTAGGTTACTAACAATTGCCTCTATATACGGTCCAACCCCCGCTAACCCAGATTTTTTTGCCTCATTGGAAATAGATTTAGCTACTTTTTCATCCCATCCCCTGATTTTAGCAGGCGATTGGAACCTGTGTCTTAATAATCTGCTTGATAGGAACCCCCCTTCTAAAAAGCCACCTTCTGGGGCGCAGGTAGCCATGGCTAGATTACTTGAGGTAACAGCACTGGTGGACCAGTTTGGATGTTTCGCCAAGGGGAAGGTAATATGACCTTCTACTCAGGGGCGCACAAAACCCAATCGCGTATAGATTTTTTTCTGGTTAATAAACAGGCTTTGCAGGGTTCTAGGAAAGTGATCACTCATAGTAGAATTTTATCGGACCACTCTCCGGTCCAATTGACGTGGGAGTTGGAGTCTATTCAGATGAAACCTTTTAGATGGAGGCTAGATGAATCACTGTTTTCAGATGATAATATGTTATTCCGGTTGGAGGAAGCCCTGCGGGAAATTATTCAGATCCAAATCCCAACACTCTATGATAAGAGCTTAGCGTGGCCCACCTGCAAAGTAGTATATGCTGGGATAGCTCAAAGGTGTACAGCTAGAAGAAATAGTATGAGAAAAGCAAGGGAAGAGTTCATATGTGGTGCTATTAATTCACTTGCTCCTTTAGAGGAGGTTGATATTGAGCTCAAGGAATTAAGGGAAGAAATGACAGACATCCTCTTTGGTAAAATAGATTCCTGGTTAGATAAACTTCAGGCTAACTATTTGTTGCAGGGGGACATACCTAGTCGGCTTCTTGCAAATAGAATTAAAGAATGGGAAGCAGCTCGAACAATTCCTTTAATAGAATACCGGGGGGAAATTATAACAGAACCACAGAAAATGGTGGATGCCTTCACGGACTATTACATAGAGATTTATCAAAGGGGCTCCCTCAGTAATGAAGCGGAGTTGTGGGGGTTTCTGGAGAGCATAAGCTTACCTAGACTGGACCAAACGGAAGCCCAGGCATTAGAGGCCCCATATCAGAATTCAAATAAGGAGGTGATTAATGCACTACCAAGGGCAAAACTCCTGGACGGATGGGCTATCAGCTCAGTTTTATAAAGTCCACTCCCAAATCTTGCTACCTCTATTGAAGGATTTATTTTCTAATATTATGTCGGAGGGGTTCTGCATTTGCCCCTATACCAGGCTTACATTTCACTTATCCCTAAGCCAGACAAACCTAAAGAATTGCCTGGGAGTTACAGACCCATTGCTTTAATGAATCAAGATCTTAAGCTGTTAACCAAAATATTGGCAAATAGGATCTTAAAGATCGCGCCTGTAATTATTAGCCAAGAACAAGTCAGATTTATGCCATGTAGGGGGGGCGCATGATGCGCTTCGGAAACTTCACCATGTGCTGAGTCGCGACTTCCAATTCTAGGCTAGCCATGGCGTTAATTTCATTGGATTGAGAAGGCCTTGATAAAGTCTCCCATTCATTTCTATTTGCGACAATGGAGAAGATGGGTTTTCTGAGGGCCTTCTCAGGGGCATCAAAAATCTTTATGCTGCTCCTACAGCTAGGGTTCTTTGTAATGGCTACCTATCAAAAGAGTTTTGCCTCTACAATGGGACCAGGCAGGGATGTCCCTCATCACCAATTTTATTTAATATATATCTGGAGCCCTTATTAAGTGCAATCCAGATGGACCCAGCAATTCCGGGGATTGTTGTCAAGGGGAGGGAAATTAAGTTCTCTGTTTTTGCAGATGATATATTGCTGCATCTGCAGGATCCTGCAAAGAGTTTTAAAAGGGCTCTTGAAATTATAAGGAAGTTTTCTAGGGTATCGAATTATAGTTTCAATCTGAACAAGACGCAGGTTCTCCCCCTTACCCCACATACCTTTAGGGCAGATTTTGAACCTTTACAATTGAATTGGGCATTAGATAAGGTCAAGTACCTAGGCGTCTGGGTCACTGCTAATACAGCGGAAGGAGCGGAAGCAAATTTAAATAAAGTGCTCTCGGCAGCTAAAGCTGATATAGTTAGGTGGAATAAACTCCCCCTGAATTTGATGGCTAGAATTGGCCTAATTAAAATGAACCTATTGCCTAGATTATTGTATCCAATACATTTGTCCCGTATAATATTTCAAGGGTTGGTTTATTAAGACACAGAAAATACTTTCTGACTTCTTATGGAATTCTAAACCACCTAGGAGAAAGGGCACTATATTGCCTTCCCCATAGTATGGGGCCTCCAAAATCCCGGACCTTCATCTATATTATATTGGGGACAGTTAGCTATAATGGGCGGTGGAATAGGGCTCAAGAGGAAGAGGGATACGTTCAAACCTGGTTACAGATCGAGAGACAAACTCTTACAGATATGGGTATCTCCCAGCAGTGCTGTTTCATATCAACCCGAAGACCTGCTGAAAGAAGGACACATACTCCAATCTATAAATCTATTCTGGCTTGGTGATGCTTTTATCCCCGACCAGAAAAAGTCTCAGCGAGGGTTCAGGGAACAACCTATCTTGGCAACCCTAACTTGACCATTGGGGTCAAATAATTAAGAAAACTGGGCCCCCAACTACTTAATTGCAATTGGGCAGATTTTGTTGTAGAAAATAGGGGAGTCCTCCCAGCCCAGTGTAATAGTATTAATTTCTTTAAGAGAATGCAGATTACCAAAATGGTCCAGAAGATGTTGAGGGAGAGCAGGGGCGCCCAGGGTACCCCGTTCACTTGGGATAATCTCAAGGAACTCAATCTTTCACAAAAGCCTCTCTCAAAGGTATATAGGGTGCTGCTGGACTATTTAAGTAGGGGCACCTCGGCGAGGGTAACATATTGGGGAAAAAAAATCACTCATCTGGGGCCGGATTGGAAAGAAATCTGGAAGAGCTCTGGTTATATACCTATACCTAAATATAGGACCATGCAGTATTTTATCTTTTCTAACATGTACTATACCCCTTCCAAACTATGTGCTAGAAGGCTCAGACAGACAGACAGACAGATCTTTGTTTTAGATGTGGCCTGAACCCAAGGGATATATTGCATATATTTTGGGATTGCCCTAAGATTTACCCCCTTTGGGTACAGGTTAAGCAAAATATGGACCCCATTCTAAATTATTCGGAATTTATTTTACCTGAGATTTGTGTTTTGGGGGACATGGTTCAGATTTCTGGGGCACATATTAAGTACCATATAGCGTTGATGTCTGCCCTAGTCAAAACCTTTGTCCTGAGGCACTGGAAAAGCAATTTAATCTATTCATATGACCAATGGGTAAGGGATCTATTGAAGACACTTAATAGGATTAGGAGTCAAATGCTCAGGGATGGAAGGAAGGGAGCATATGACAAGAGATGGAGAACCCTGGAGGCAGTTTATTTAATCCAAGTCAAAGGCCCTCAGGCGAGGATCTGTCTGTCTGAGTGTAGTTAGTCTAAGTCTATAGATAATTAGTAGATGCATGGTACGGACTTGTACTTTTCGTTTTTCACGTTTACTGCAAGGAACTCACGTATACTTATGTTGGCCACTATTAGGACTGCTACAGCAAGCCTATTTTCTGCCATGTATTGGGGCTTGGGGATTCTCTCTCTCTCTCTTTCCTTGGGACACAGCAGCAGGATGCACCCTAAATTATGGATCATATATGGTAGGTAGGATAGGAGATGGGGGTTCCCATCTAGTCGCTGGTCGCTTATAATAAGGCTCGATCGTTTAGGCTTAAGTACAAAAACTGCTTGTCGACTGGTTAGTTTTCTTTTTTTCCTAGGGCTATAAAGAGGGGTGATTACTGCAGCTGTGTATGTATATAGTTAGGAATGTATATAGTTGTCCCACCTAGTTCGAGGGATGGGGACCCGGGATTTACCTGGGTATTAATGTCTGTTTGTCTGTATGATTAAAAAAAAAAAAGGCAATAAAGATGGTTATAAAAAAAGAAGACCTGGAGTTCAGGCGAGAGAGTCATTCCCCAACTTGTCCAACAACAGGTTGACTGTATTGAGAAAAATCTCAACCAACAAGATGACCCGCACCTAGGACAGAAAGCCCGATGGGGACACTGAGGAGCCAGTGGCCTGCCCTGCAGCCATGATGGGTTTGTCCGAAGCTGATTGCTCGACGACCGTCAAGTGGTTGAAGGAGTCCCAAGAGTGGGAAGAGCGAGTCCACTCATGGTCTCAAGACCTACAGAGAGACTTCTTAGGCTGTGCCCTAGAAGAGCGATCCCCTTGGGAAGGGCCATCCCTGAGGGTTTGAAGGGACTTGCACACATCCCTTAAGGACCCAGTGAAGGAGGCCCCCACAGAGGTACCCACCAGGAGCAGCACTGGGGTGGAGGAAGATGCTGCTGCAGCCTGAACTGCTGCCTCATCGAGGGCAGCAAGCTGTCAGGTGGAGCCTCCCACCACTGAAACGATCTTGTGGGCATCCTTTGAGCAGACAGGAGGATCCTGCTTGTCTAGCTGGCCAAGCAAAAGGCAGACATACCTGTCCTCCAAGGAGGAGGGAAGCAGGGTCCTGCACAGACCACAGGCCTGTGCGTTGAGCTACGTGCCCAGGCAATAAATGCATGAGGCACTGGAATCAGTGCGTGACATCTTCTGATTACAGGCCATGCACCGTTTAAACCCGTGGCCGGCTGGAGAATCGTTGCACTCCATGGAAGCAGAGACAAAGGAACTGGCAAGAAATTGCAAAAACGACAAAGAAATTCACCTGAAGACAAGGGAGGAAAAAAGGGCCTACAACATACGCAGAGAGCTGAGAAGGAGGAGACCTGACTCTTCCAGCGGAAAGGAAGCTCGGACATCATGGGGTGGTGCTGAAGAGGATACCACATGGGTGGGTGAGAGGAGCTTAGTTTGAAGATGTTCCGACTGGAATTAAAGGGAAAGGAAGACTGTCAGGAGTGTGGACAGTGCACCATATCCATATCACTAGAATATAGTTTTCTATGTGGCATACTTTAGGTCAGCAGTGTCCACAGGCTCAAAAGGAGCTTCCATAAGCTGTGCAAGATGGACTCTGAGATCCCTTGGTGAGACTGTATCCCTTAGCAGTGGGTAGAAATGACTGAGGTCTTTAAAAAAAAACACTTCTGAAGATAGGTTCTAAGACTAGTTATTTTCTCTTGTCCGCTGATATGTAGGCTGCCAGTGCCACTGCTGCTAGGTGTATACCTTGAGTGTTGAAGGCCTTAGACCTATGGACTGCAGGTGTACTAGATATTCCAGGACCATGGGCAACCCTGCCTTTACTGGAATTATCGTTCTGGGGGCACACCAGTATGAAAATCTCTTCACTTTTGAGGAATATGTTTTCCAGGTTGCTGGTTCTCCAGAAACTTTAAGCACCTCAGGACTTCCTCAGAGATTCAATCCAGAATATTCTAACTCTTCAAGAACCATGCCCTCAGGCATAGTGTGCTGGGGTTTGGGAAAGTTATCCTGCCCTGAGACAGAGTCAGTAGATTGTGACTCAGTGGCAAGCTGACTGGAGTCTGGCTGGACAGGGCCAGTAGCACTGAGTACCAGGCCTGTCTGACCCAGTCTGGAGCTATTAGAATCACTGTTGCAGGTTCTCACCTGAGCTTCAGGAGTACCTTCTGTATAAGTGGGAATGGTGGGAAGGCATATAGGAACCTCCCTATCTAGCCCAAGGACAGACCCTCCTCTGAAACTGTCCCTCTGGCTGGTGGCGTGCAACAAAACTGTGGGAGCTGATTGTTCTCCTAAGAGGCAGACAGATCTACAGTGGAAGGCACACAAAAGTCATTTGCACGGTAGTGGTGTTGAAAATGATGATGGCCAAGGTTCTATACAACTTTATCAATAAATAACATTTATATATAGTTGGCTATAAAAAAGTTAAAAAGATACCAAAAGTGTACAAGGCTTGCAGAAGTTGCAAATGGTTAATGAGTACTAAATGATGCCAACATGTCAGTTGATATGTATGGCTAGTAAAGGGCTGTAAGTGGCTAGTAAATAACTAAATGATACCACCATATAAACTAATATGTATGTAAGTGTAAGAGTTTAAATTGTTGGAACCATGTAAATGATACTTGTAACAATAAGATGCAAGAAATGGGTGAAAGGGCACATGTTTTGTTTTAGAGCAATATGTCTTGATGCCAAACTTGCTGTGCAGAGAAAAAAATCTTGTACAAAACATGTTTTGTTCTTTTAGGCAAGATAGACGGTCATGACTAACCCTGAATTTAGATAATGGTGTAAGCAGAAATAGAGAAATTACGAGCAAGTTGGCAAGCATTAATGTCCGGTCCACCTCCCTATCTTATGCTTGTCTGTTTTTACACTTACAAATGATGTTTTATTTGTAATGAATGCTAAGTCAGCAGTGATGTATGTGTTTTAAACCCTTGGCTCATGACCCCACTCTCTTGCCTTTTATGGTCAGAGTGTCTAAAAACTGAGAAATGTCCCTTGTTTTGCAATTCTTGTCAAACACTGTATAAATATCAGACAGACTGTATGTCCAGTGTGTCCAAGAGGAGTAGCCAACATGGCTGCCATAGATACTTGGGTCACCCAGAGGAATGAGAAATGTTGCTTCATTCCCTCTGAACACCTGTAGCCCTGGTGGTAATAAGCCATCAGCTGTTTAGATTTAATCATGTTAGAGGTAAAACTGTTAGGGCTTATTTGGTAATAATAAATTGCAACTGATTTAAAACAACATCTGGTGTCAGGTGGCTTTATTGGATTACTGAGAATTACCAACTAGGAACCTGTATAATTGGGTCCTTTTTACAGTGGTATACATGTTATTCAATGGGTACCGCACTTGTGCACCGCTCGGAACACTGAGCTACCGATAAAGTTTTGTGCGATTACCACTGTATTTCTGGAGTGCCCCCGCTCTCTGAAAATTGTGGCCAGAACCTGTTGGTTCATAGCCTATTTAGGGTTTCCCTGGCTCATTCTGCTTAAAGAGTCTCCCAGGACATTGTCTTTGCCTAGCAGAAGCACCGCACAGATGTTTGCTTCTAAAGAGTATGCCAGGACCCTGATCCTCATTGCTTCTGTACACAGTTTTGAGATCTTGTTCCTTCCTGCTTATTCATGTAGTACGTTGTGGTGTTGTCTGTTCTGCTTTAGCTAGACTGACCCTGTAGCTAGGAGGAGAATTATTGCATTGCTAGCAATATTGCCCTGAGCTCTAGGAGGCTAATGCGCTTCAGGGACTCCTGTGGGCTCCAGGTGCCACTTACTATAAGATTCTGTAGGTGGGAACTGTGGTGATTTGACCACTGCTGTCATATTTATCTGTGATTTTTTTTCCTTTATGTTTAATTCCCAAAAGGCCAGAACACAGGTTTGTCAGAAAAGCTGCCCTCTTTTCTGCAAAGGGTACATCAGGAGAGAGCATGTATACTGCAAATGTTTGACATTCCTCTTTGCCGGAGACAAAGGCTTGTTAGAGACAAACCAGGGTTGAATTTCAATAGCGAACTGAAATTTCCTGGGAGCTATCTCCTCTACTCATAACATTTTACACTTCAAAGAGAAATACTTTGAGAACAGGGGTTTGGAGACATTCAGTCTGGAAGTCTACTGTTGAATTCTCTTCCAAGTGTCATAATTATTTACACTGTAATAAGGTCAGGAAGGGGAATGCAGACCAAAGCTAGTCAGGGAGGTGGGACTATGGAAAATCACAAATATTGATAACATTGGTTCACTTAGGATTCTGGAAAAGAGCAAGAGGGACCCCTGCTGGCCTAGAGATGAACAGCTGGACCTAAACATATGAAGCCTCTAGCCAATCAGCAGTTTGGCAGACTGCAGAGATGGCTATTTAAGTCTGCTCAAACAGAGACTCTGGGCATTTTTTTTTAGCCGAGGTTCGTGACACAGTGAAAGACTGCCCAAGACACTGCAAGAAAACTTGGATTCTGAGACATAGCAGAACTCACTTATTTTCTGGACTCTGATTTCTCTACAAAAAAAAGAAATTAGCCACTTATTAGTTCGTTTGTATGTATTTTTCCAACTTTTTTTGTGTTTATCCTGTGACCAAATACTTCATTTCTTTGTATGTTCATATGATCATTATTTAGGTAATCAGTAAAAGCACTTGCTTTTATTTTAAAATATCTGTCTGGGAATGGTTTGTTGAGTGTGTGAAGGTTTTGGCAAGGTTTATTAAATCTGTGACATGCCAGTTAGTAAGGTGTCACGCACTACTGAAACTAGGATCCTGGAAGGGAAATCTGAGAGCCTAAAGTAGGGAAAGTATGCAAGGTCTCCGGAAGGGTCTGTGGGGTTTGGACCAGGTTCCTGCACCTCTGTGGGAGAAGACACAAGCAGGGTCACAAAGACAGTCCAAAGAGCTCATAATGCCTGGGGTCTTTCCCAGTGCAGCAACCAAGGAGGGTTCTCATCTGGCTACAGACTAGAGACGTAAAAATGACACCATAATAATCTTGTTTCTTCAAAGGGATCACTCATGATTAAGCTGATGCAGTCAGTCTCCTGTGTTGAACTGCCCAGAGAGATGGAATTATATGCAAATGATAGAACTCTAAATTGGCTCATGCCAATTTCAAACTGCTGCCCTAGGAACTGCTGCACTCTGAGTGCTTCAGATTCTTACGGAGCCTAACTGGGTATAAGACCCACTAGCTAAAACTAATAACGTTAAAAAATAATTTTTGTCCTTTCAGGTCAAAATATCCTTAATAAACAAACGTAAGAAAACTCGAGACCACCTGGACACCAACTGGTTAAACAAAAGTGAGTCTCTAACCTAACCTGTATAAGAAAAAAACCCTAATGCAGTGATGCAGAGCAACTTTTATAGATTGTAGTAGGGGAGGCAGAATGGGTCTTTAATCATAATGAGTGATCACTTTGAAGAAACAACATTACTATGGTGAGTATTTTTTTTTTTCTAACCCCAGGAATCACTCATTATGATTAAACTGATGCAGACTACCAAGCAGTACCTTTGGAGGTTGGGCAGAGAACCTATTCTGAAAACAGGTTCTGCAGCACTGCTGTACCAAACCTAGCATCACTCTTGGATTGCAAATCCAGGCTGTAATGCCTTGTGAAGATGTGTACTGTTTTACATGTAGCTGCTTTGCAGATTTCCAGTAGTGGAATTTCTCTTGAAGCTGCCACTGAAGCAGCTGTGCCCCTGGTGGAGTGTGCCCTCAGGCCCAGGGGTGCCTGTTTACCCACTTTACTGTAACAAAACTGTATATACATGCCACTATCCAGCGATAAATTGTATGTTTTGTGGCAGCTCTGCCCTTACCTACTTCAACATAGGTGAGAAAGAGCTGTGTTTGACTTGATCTGTACGACCTGGTTCTGTCAATATAGTGGCTAAGTGCCCTTTTGACATCAAGGGAGTGAAGCCTCCTTTCTGGAGAACTGAAGTTCTCTAAAAAAAAAAAAAAAGACAGGTAGCGTGATAAGACTGATTTAAGTGAAAAACAGATACCACTTTGGAGAAGAATTTTCTATTGGTCCTGAGGACCACTTTATCCCAATGAAAAGAAATGTAGTCCACATCTGTGCACAGGGCTTGTAATTCACTGATCCTTCTGGCTGAAGTAATAGCAACCAGAAATACAGTTTTCCAAGTGATATACTTCAAATATGCAGTTGCCATGGGCTCGAATGGTGCATCCATGATCTTAGCAATGCAGATATTCAGATTCCAGGCCAGGACCGGTTCCTCAGGGGAGAGTGCAGAAGGTTGAGGCCTTTAAAATATTTCCTGAAGACTGGATGAGAGGCCATGGATCTCTGTTTACCAGCTGACAGGTAAGCCGAGACTGAAGCAAAGTGGACCTTAAGGGTCGAAGCCTTCAGGCCTAAGGAATGTAAGTGTGTAAGGTAATCCAGAAGAATAGCAAAGTCAGCCCTGGAGGGGGTCAGTACCCTTACCTGCACACCGTATGGAGAACCTCTTCCACTTAGAATATATTTTCTTACTAGGTGGTTTCCTGGAACCCCTAAGCACTGTCAGCACCTGTTCTGACAGCTTAAGGTTAGCAAATTCTAATTCCTCAAGAGCCAGGCCTTGAGCCTCAGTAATTTGAGACTGGGATACAGGATCCTGCCCCAAGAGGAGGTTAGCAGGTTGTGCCTCCTGGGCAAATGGATTGGGGGAAACTAATGACAGAGTCAACAGAAGAGAATACCAGTGTTGCCTCGCCCAATCCGGTGCCACCAGTATCATTGAAACATAGAAACACAGACTTTGATGGCAGATAAGGACCGCTTGGCCCACCTAGTCTGCCCATTTCCCTACCTAGAGGATAAGCTGCAGATCCTATTTAACCAACAGCCTATTTCTTTCTACCCCCCCTCAAAAATTGCCTTATGTCTGTCCCATGCATTCTTGAATTCTCCCACAGTTTTAGACACTACAACCTCCTCAGGAAGGCTGTTCCATGCGTCCACCACCCTCTCTGTGAAAAAATACTTCCTCACATTGCCCCTGAGCCATCCCCCCTCAGTCTTCAGATTGTGTCCCCTTGTTCTTGCACATCTCTTTTTCTGAAAGATGCTACCCTCTTGGACTTTGTTGATTCCACTGAGGTACTTAAATGTTTCTATCATGTCCCCCCTCCTTTCCTCAAGGGTATACATATTAAGCTCCTTTATTCTCTCCTCGTATGGCTTCTCTTGCAGACCCTGCACCATTTTAGTTGCCCTCCTCTGTACTGCCTCCATCCTGTCTATGTCCTAGCGGAGATGGGGTCTCCAGAACTGGATGCAGTACTCCAGATGGGGTCTCACCAACTGTCTGTACAGGGGGATAATAACTTCCTGTTTTCTGCTGGTGATACCTCTCCCTATACATCCCAGTATCTCCCCAGCCTCCCTACCACCTTCTCACATTCACTTGCACCTTAAGGTCATCTGTTATGATTACCCCAGGTCCCTTTCCATTTTGTTGTTTTTACTACCTCCCCCCCATTGTGTAATCTTCCCCTTGGTTTTTGTTTCCCAGGTGCATTACTTTGCACTTCTTTGCATTGAATCCAAGCTGCCATACTTCAGACCATTCCTCCAACCTTGCCAATCGCAAGCCCGAACAATCTTCATGAGCCGGTCAATTCCTTGCTGCAGCTATCTCCCTGGACAGGAACTCTGCCTTCTTACTGGAGATTTCTGATTGATAGTCCGAATAATGAGTGATCAACCTAAATCTGTCCTCCTCCAGGCTGGATTTCCACCAACAACATTCCAGCCTTCACTCCACTCTCCTCAGCTCCCTCAAAGTCCCATCAAACCATGGGGGCCGAGGGCGGAGAGGGAGGGGGTGAACTCGGACAGGAGCTATGGAATCCAGGGCCCTCAGCACCATGTTGTTATAGCGCACTACTAGGTCACCTGGGTCCAAGCACTCCAATGGCCAACTCGATAGGTAAAGTACCGCCAACAGATCCTGTGGGGTTACTCCCCTCAAAGGGTGGTACCGGACCATCTCCAAAGGGGCTGGTCTCACAGGGGGAGCCACGAAACTGAACTTTATAGGGTGATGGTCCAACCATCCAACTGGTTCCCCCCCAGGTCAGCGATCTCCATCCCCACGGTGAACACCAGATCCAGGGAGTGACCCTGAATATGGGTTGCATCAGTAACTGCCTGTGTGAAGCCCAACAAAATCATCAGTTGGAGGAAGTTTTGACCAAAATACGAGAGTTCATCGTCAACTCAGGCATTGAAATCCCCCAGGACCAACCACCTGGAGGGTTCCAACACCATATCGACCATGAAGTCTGCAACTTCCTGCAGGAAAACCTTCTCATCACCAGGTGGACGGTAGATGAGCAGAATCCTGCTGCCCACACCTGCTCCCGTGATACACTCAAAGGATCTAGTGGTTGCCACTGGAACCTCTACAAAGCCCAGTTCCATCTTAGAACAAATGGCTACACCTAGAGGCCGGTGGGGCACAGGACCCAAGGCAGCATGGATTCACAGCGGGAAGGTCATGTCAAACAAATCTAATTGATTTCTTTGACTGGGTGACCAAAGTAATAGACCAGGAAGGGGCTGTGGACATGGCCTACCTAGACTTTAGCAAGGCATTTGACACAGTCCCACACAAAAGATTAATAATCAAATTAACCAACCTGGGAGTGGGTCCCAGGGTGGTAGCCTGAGTAAAACATTGGCTGGACAACAGGACACAGAAGGTAATTGTAAATGGAGTCCACTCTGAAGAAAGAGGGGTTACTAGTGGGGTACCACAGGGTTCAGTACTGAGTCCAGTCTTTATAAGTGACATTGCAGAGGGACTGGAAGGAAACGTATGCCCCTTTGCAGATGACAGAAAGATCTGCAACAGGGTTGATACACAAGGAGGCATGGAAAGGATGAGAAGGGACTTGGCAAGGTTGGAGGAATGGTCAGATGTATGGCAGCTTGGATTCAATGTAAAGAAGTGCAAAATAATGCACCTGGGAAACAAAAACCCTGGGGAAGATTACACAGTGGGGAGGGAGGTAGTAACAACAACAAAAATGGAAATGGACCTGGGGGTAATCATATCAGATGACCTTAAGGTTAGCAAGCAATGTGAGAAGGCAGTAGGAAGGGCTGGGAGGATACTGGGATGTATAGGGAAAGGCATTACCACCAGAAAACAGGAAGTTGTTATGCCTCTGTACAGGCAGTTGGTGAGACCCCATCTGGAGTACTGCGTCCAGTTCCGTTGACCCCATCTCCGCAAGGACATAGACAGGATGGAGGCAGTACAGAGGAGAGTAACTAAAATGGTGCAGGGTCTGCAAGAGAAGCCATATGAGGGACAGACTAAAGGAGCTTAATATGCCTTTGAGGAAAGGAGGGAGGGAGGGGGAGGCATGATAGAAACATTTAACTACCTCAGTGGAATCAGCAAAGTCCAAGAGGGTAGCATCTTTTAGAAAAAGAGACGTGCAAGAACAAGGGGACACAATTTGAAGATGGGGGGGCCCGGGCGGCTCAGTGGCAATGTGAGGAAGTTTTTTTTTCACAGAGAGGGTGGTGAACGCATGGAACAGCCTTCCTGAAGAGGTTGTGACATCTAAAACTGTGGGAGAATTCAAGAATGCATGGGGCATATATAAGGCAATTCTTGTGGGGGGGTAGGAAGAAATAGGCTGTTGGTTAACTAGGATCTGCAGTGTGTCCTGTATATAGGGAAATGGGCAGACTAGGTGGGCCAAGTGGTCCTTATCTGCCGTCAAAGTCTATGTTTCTAAGTCCCTTCTCATCCTTTCCACGCCTCCTTGTGTATCAACCCTGTTGCATATCTTTGTGTCATCTGCAAAGAGGCATACTTTTCCTTCCAGTCCCTCTGCAATGTTACTTATAAAGACATTAAAAAGAACAGGAACCAGTACTGAACCCTGCGGTACCCCACTAGTAACCCCCCCTTTCTTCAGAGTGGACTCTATTTACAATTACCTTCTGTGTCCTGTTGTTCAGCCAATGTTTTACCCAGGCTACCACCCTGGGACCCACTCCTAGACTGGTTAATTTGACTACTAATCTTTTGTGTGGGACTGTGTCAAATGCCTTGCTAAAGTCTAGGTAGGCCATGTCCACAGCCCCTCCCTGATCTACTACTTTGGTCACCCAGTCAAAGAAATCAATTAGATTCGCCTGACATGACCTTCCCGCTGTGAACCCATGCTGCCTTGGGTCCTGTGCCCCACTGGCCTCTAGATACTCAACAATTCTTTCCTTCAGAGTGATTCCATCACTTTCCCTACCACAGAGGTCAAACTGACAGGTCTGTAGTTTCCTGCCTCTGTCTTGGTCCCACTTTTGTGAAGGGGAATCACATCCGTCTTCTTCCAGTCCTCGGGTACCACACCATCCTCCCATGATTTGTTAAAAAGGGTAGTCAGTGGTGTCACTAGTTCTCTGCTTAATTCTTTTAGAATTCTGGGGTGAATTCAATCCGGCCCCATTGCTTTGTCCACCTTCAGTTTTAGGAGTTCTTTCAGAACCCTTTCTTCTGTGAAAGGACTGGGATCGACCCCCCTCTCCAGAGTGCTTCTGTTAATTGGATTTGGCACCTCCCCCACTTCCTCTTTTGTTGCTGGTTGGGACCTCAATTTCAGTAGGGCCCTGAATATCATAGGAAAAGGAGGGAATGCATACAGAAACTTCCCTGTCCAATCCAGGGCCACCACATCTAGGGGTATTGTGCCCCTGAGATGGGGCCTGCAACAGTACATTGGTAACTGGTGATTTTCTGCAGAGGCAAAGAGATCCATTTCTGGAGTGCCCCACCTCCTGAAAATTGTACTGAGTATCTGAGGGTTCAGGCACTACTCATGGTGGTTCTGACTTATCCTGCTGAGTGAGTCTGCCAGTATGTTGTCCTTCCCTGGAAAGTGTATGGCTGATAAGGATACTCCCATGGAGTATACCAGGGACCACAGCCTCACTGATTCTGTGCACAGTGGGGCCGACCTGGTACTCCCTTGTTTGTTGATGTAGTACTTAGTCATGGTGTTGTCTGTTCTGACCTGCACCACCTTGTTTTGAAGGTAAGGAGCAAATGTCTTTAGAGTCAGGTAGACAGCTCTGAGCTCCAAAAGATTTATGTGCAACAGAGACTCTTGGTGGGACCATGTGCCACTTGCTGTGTGTTCCAACATGTGTGCCCCCCAACCTAAAAGAGAGGCATCTGTTGTGAGAATTACTGAGGGTTGTTCCCTTATAAAAGGTACGCCCACTCTCAGGTTCTGCTTGTCCAGCCACTACTGCAATGCCTGGACTAAGCAGTTTGCGACTGGAACCAGTTTGGATAGAACATCTGTCCTTTGAGACCAGTACTGTCTTAGATGGAACTGAATGTCTCTCATTTGAAATGTGGAACCCATTACCACTGCAGTGGCAGCTGCCATGTAGCCCAGTAGCCTAAGAAAGTCTCTGGCTGGTTTGGGTCTCCCTGACACGAAGAAGCTTGCAATTTGCAGAATGCTTTTCACCCTGTCCTGTGGCACGAAGGCTCTGCCCTGTCTAGTGTTTAATTCTGCTCCAATAAACTCCAGCACCTGAAGTGGCACCTGCTGAGATTTCTCTTCGCTTATAAGAAATCCCAGGGACTCCAGTGTAGATTTTGTTAGTGCCAGTGACTGTACTGCAAGCTGCAGAGACTGTCCTACTACTAACCAGTTGTCCAGGTAGGGGAAGACACCTTGTTTTCTCAAAAACTCTACCACCACTGCTAGGCACTTTGTGAAAGCCCTTGGTGCCGAAGTGAGCCCAAAAGGGAGAGCTGCAAACTGATAATGGCCTGAAGCCAGCCTAAATCTCAAGAATTTTCTGTGAGATGGTCTGATGGGAATGTGAAAATAAGCATCCCTTAGATCTAGGGAGGCCAGCCAGTCTTCCTTTTGTAATGGAAGAATGATTATTGCCAGAGTTACCATTTTGAACCTTGGTTTCAAAATGTGCTCGTTCAGAAGTCTTAGATCAAAAATAGGTCGCCAATCCCTGTTTTTCTTTCTTATGAGGAAGTATCTGGAATAAAAACCTTTGCCTCTGTGTCTTAAAGGCACTGGCTCCACTGCTTTGATTGCCAGCAGATGCTTTACCTCTGCTTCCAACAGAATTCTGTCTAAAGATGTTACTGGAGCAAAAGTTCTCAGCTTTGAAAATGATTTGAAGCTGAGTGCCAGGCCCTGGCTCACTACCTCCAATACCCACTTGTCTGTGGTGATGGAATGCCAAGCGTGAAGGTAGTGAGCCAGTCTGCCACCCACTGGTGGTTCTACAATAGGGGATGCAACCTGCACTAGCCCGTCAGGGGTTCTGTGTGGGTTGTGCCTAAACTTGTGATGCAGGAGCAGCTCTTCTCATGGGTCTCCTTGCCCCTTCCTCTGAAATAACCTCTGGCCTGCTGTTGAGGCTGAGAGGCCTGTGCCTGAAAAAATGGTTTGGGGGTAAAAAAACCCTACCCATTCCTCCCCTACTCTGGGGTCTATAAGAGGTGGAAGACCTATCTTTTGAATTGCTTCGATAGGTGAATTTATATTCCTCCACCTTCTTCATATATGCTTCAGCCTTATCTCCAAACAAGGAGTTGTTCTTAAGGTGAAAATCCATTGCCTTGGTCAGGGTATCTAAGATCAGGTTAGTGGCTCTAAGCCATGCAAACCTCCTAAGCGAGAGAGACAAAGCCATTAATCTGGATGCAGTATCATTGGCACCCACTGCCATATGAAACTGATACTTAGTAGCATCAAGTGCATCCTTTGCTGCATCCTGCAGATCTACAGCTACTTCACCTGGCATTTTATCAGCCAGAGCTACAACTGTGTTCCAGAGAGCCTTCTGGTACTGTACTGCATATGCCATGTAATTGGCCTGCATAACTACTAAAGAGGCAGCCATGTAACCTTTTTTTCCCATGGCACCCATCTTCCTTGAGTCTTTGTCTGGTGGATGGGTAGCCAAGGGGATCCTGGCCTTGTCACAGGCAACAGCCTGGACAACCCCTTCAGGGTCAGGATGAGTAAACAGAAAATCAGCTGTAGTTCTATTCAGCTGGTATTTCTTGTCAGCTTTCTTATCCACACCAGGTATAGAAGTTGGAGTTTTAAAAATCTGTAATGCAGCCTTTTTTAAGGAATTATGCATGGGCAAAAGCAGACGTTTTGAGGGGGTTAACCCCATCATATCCAAAAACTCTGCTTCCTCCACATCCTCTTCCATTTCCTGAAGAGGAAGATTAAGGGTCTCTACCATGCTCTTTACAAAGGCATAGTGAGAAGAATATTCTTCAGGACCCTAAGAAGAGATCCAAACTCTTGCTCTGGGGAGACTTCAGGATCTATAGGTTCCCCTTCGAAGTCCTCCTCATCCTCCTCACAATACAATTCCTGCCTGGAGAAGGAACCGTGGCAGCCGGTGTAGGAACCAGGACTGCGCCCTGCAGGGCTTGTAAAACCTGTAAGGCCTTAGCAATGTCCTCAGCCGAGGGCATATTATATTTGTCTGCTGGGAGCTCCTTAGCCTTCTCAGCCGGAGGCACAGCGACATATTTTTCCTTACATGTTTTCTTTAATGGAACAAGTTCAGAGCCTGTTTCCACAGCCCTTTCTGATTTACCTTGTTCAGATTTGTCTGAACTCCTGTCAGGATCCTTGGCTTTCCCTCCATCCTTTTTATGGATAGAGGAAGAAGCAGAATTATCCACACTAGAAGCAGAAGCCATGTCTTCTAAAATCTTGTCCCTTTTTTTTAATGTTTTAGGATAAAAGGTCTTACAAATATCACAATTGGCAAAGATATGACTTGTACCCAAACAAGAAATACAAAGAGAATGTCTATCTGCTTTTGCTACAACTTGCCCACAAGACTCAATATTTAAAACCAGTGGGTCCTGTGTGTATTTTATGTTTATCCAAATGAACCTCTGACACTGAAGCTAGACAAAAAGATCAACCTTCAAAATCGTTTTTTTTAAACTTCCTCGGAACTGGAGTTTTTTTAAAAGTAAACAACCTCTAACGGTTCCTGGAACCAAGCGCTACTTGGTTCCCGAAAGAAAAGGAAACCGAGAAATAAACCTAAATTTAAATAAAACTAAAGCGGTTCAAGGAACCGACTGCAAATATAAAATTTATAAAGAAATATGAGGGAAACCTCACAAATAGACGTGGAACCCTCGGTTCCAAAGAACCGTGAGGGAACAGCGAATACATATAAAAACTACTACAAATACTAAATAAACTAAACTAAGTTCTAAGGCAGCAATTTAAAATTAAACTAAAAATGAGTACTTATCAAACAGATAACTTTAGTCTGAAGACAGTTCAAGGAGAGCTCTCCAGGACGTCCTTACTAGGCAAGCGGAGTAAAGAATCTGAAGCACTCAGAGTGCAGCAGTTGCTAGAGCAGCAGTTTGAAATTAGCATGAGCCAATTGAGAGTTCCATCATTTGCATATAATTCCATCTCTCTGGGCAGTTCAACACAGGAGGCTGACTGCATCAATTTAATTATAATGAGTGATTCCTGGGGTTAGAATGCATTTTACCCTTACCCAGATTACAGAGGAAGCCCTGGGCCCTTGTGGCGAGCGTTCTGTTGTGAAATCAGTAAGCACTCTAAAAGGAGAAGAGGAGGGTATTTCCTGATCCCCACCTGTCATGGGCTGTACTTAGGGGAGAGTACTGTGAGCTCAGTGGACCCAACCCACAGGGGTGGGCTGGTGACAAGCAGGAGTGAATCTTCTGATATAAGAATACTTGTCCGTGATTGCTGAAGGAAGGTAATGCCCTTTGTGAGGTTACATTCTTCCTTTCACCACTCTAGTAACCTTACAAATGCTTTTGTAACTTGCATAAGCTTCGACAGCAGGTCCCATCTTTGAGACCAATTGTCTCTTAAGCAACACTAGATATCGCTCATCTGGAACCTGGCTCATGGAACACAACTGTGAATGTGGCCATGTGTCCTAGTAATTTCAAGAAATCTCTTGCAGGTCTTGGCTGGCCTGCTGTAGAGGATTCTACTGTAGCTATCAAAGCTGCCACTGTGGCCCATGGGAGGAAGGTTTTCCCCTACAGGTTGCCCAGCTCTGCTCCTATGAAGCCCGGCACCTGAATAGGTTCTATGTGGGACTTCTGCAGATTAGTCAAAACTCCCAGATTCTCTGAGATGCTTTTAATAGTCTGAATGGAGCACCTCGTCTCTTGTTCAGTTTTCCTTGAGACAAGCCAATCTTCCACATAGTGAAGAACCTCCACACCTTACCTTTTCAGATGAGCTACCACCACAGCTAAGGACTTTGTGAATACCCGAGTTGAGGCCGAAGGGAGAGCCACAAACTAGTATTTGGCAGTTTCCTTGCCTGAACCTGAGATATTTTCTGTGGGAAGACCTGACTGGAATATGAAAGTATGCGTCTTTCAGGTCCAGTGATCCCAGCCAGTGTCCTGACTGTAACGATGATATCACTGTTCTTAGTGCAACCATATTGACATTTCTCTTTATTTTACGTGCTTGTTCAGATATAGCTGAGATCCAAAATGGGTCATCACTCCCAATTTTTACTGTGAGTCAGGTAGAACCTTGAGAATAGACCCTTGCCCCACTGGGAGGCTGGGACCTTTTCCACAGCTTTTGTCTGAATCAGTCTGTTTACTTCCCACTCCAGCAGGACCCTCTACGTTAGAGAAGGAGCTGGAAAGAAGTTGTGCTTCTGCAGTTTTGCAAATCTTTTGAACTGCAGGGATGACCCCTGGCCCACTACCTCCAAAATGCACTTGTCGGTGGTAATGTTTACCCACTTTTGGAAGCAGTGGGCCAGTACACCCAAACTGGCAATGGTTTGGCTACCTGGGCAGAGCTGTCAGTGGTTTTGCTTTGGCTGAGGCTTGGGAGCTAGTGCTACAACAGCATTCCTGGAATGCCTTTTGCTTCTGCCTCTACAGCGACCTCTTTGATGCTGGTACCCATAAGAGGCATATAGAATATAGGCTCTTGGGATGTATCCCCTGCCTCTGCCTCACCCTTCCCTAAGTCCTGTGGGTAGAGGCCTTTGCTTTCTCATTGTTACATTTGTAAATGGCTTTGTATTCATTCGCTTTTTTCACTATAAACCTGTTTTGTCACTAAAAAGTGAATTTCTCTTAAAGGAGAGCTCCATGGTTTTGGTCCGAGTGTCCTGGGAAAGGATAGTTGTCCTTAACCAGGAAAATCTTCCTAAGGAAACTGCATGAGCTACAACCCTAGCAGCAGTGTCATTAGTGTGCACAGAAGTGCAGAAATGATATCTGACAGCATCTATGACTGTTCTTGCTATGACAGTTAACTGTTGAGCCAGCTCACCATCTGCTTCATCAGACAGTGTCAGAACTGCATTCCTTAATGCTTTCTGGTACCACGCTATATGTGTCGAATAAGCTGCCGGTCTGATAAGCAGGGAAGTTGATGCATAAACCTTTACGGCTATAGCATCTAATTTTTTTTAGTCTTTTTCAGGAGGCTGCGCAAACAGTGAGGCTTTTGCTCTCTCGCAAGTAGCAGCCTAGACTACCCCTTGATGATCAGGGTATACATACATGTATCACCCTCACCCCTCCTCCTCTCCCACCTGTCCACCTGATGCTTCCTTTCAATGTTCTTATCAATGGCTGCAGCTGAACTAGTTGAAGACATGATTTCTGAGATGGCCCTCTGAAGTGACATATATGGGAACCAGCAACCTCCTTGCAGATGCTACACCCATCAAATCCATAAATTCAGCTTCCTCCTCTTCTTCCCCTGTTACGGGGAGATGGGGGGGGGGTGCAGACTCATTATTAAAGTTTTCTATGGCCTGGAAAAATTGCCAAATTTTTGCTATGCCCTCAGATGGGGCATTGTCTCTGCACCATCTGTCTGCTTCTTTCTCCTTTCAGGTGGAGTGACAGCAACATTTTTTAAGCTTCTGTTTTTTTGTTTTTTTAAGTATCGTTTCCAGTGCCTGCTCCAAGGTTTTATTTTTGCCATCAGTGGATTCAGGTGTCCCCCTTGTGACAGGGATGAATAAGACCCTGTCCCATTTGTTATACAGAAAGAGCTAAAACCAAGCATCTGTTCTGTCCTCTCCTTTCTGACTCTTGTCTGCCTGATTGCGTAATCAAATTTTCTTGTAAGACCTAGGAACTGATAATTCTAATAGCCTCATGATTCTCCACCTCCTGCTATATCCCAGCCTTCACTTGCTGTTTCTATCTTTTCTTCCCCCTTGCTTATATGTGGTTATAAAAATATATGTGGATCTTTATGTGAAACTGTGTTCGCTGGTTTGAAAACGTACATAGTTACAGTGTTGAAATGATTGCAAAAAGCTATTTGGAACTCCAGGGAGTTAGACTTGAGATGCAGTTTGACTTTCCTCAGGCTCGTTTGCAAAACTGTCAGCAGGAGGCCAACTTGGGACACAGTGTTCTATTTGCAAGCCTGCTCAGGAAATAAACTGACAAGAACTCTGATACATTTTGTGAGAAACAGGATGTCTCAATGAGCTCAGGATGCAGAAATTAATTGAAGAGCAAAAGGTGAGCACTCCCAACAGAAAATACCAAAACAAAATCCAGTGCTTCAATAGTATTTAATTCTGATGCCAAAAATCGGACCCGCACCTGGTCCAATTTTTGGCATCAGAATTAAACTCTATTGAAGCACTGAATTTTGTTTTGGTATTTTCTGTTTGGAGTGCTCACCTTTTGCTCTTCTGTTGGACTTTTGAGGCTAGCTGCCTCCTGCATAAGCCCCCGCCAGTGTCTGCGTTGCTCACTACCTCGGCTCAGCAGAAATTAATTGGCAGGCAAAGAGAGCAATCTTTTGTGTGAGAGAGAGATTGAGATTTAGAATTAAAGATACCCTCAGAGGAAGAATTTTGTTTTATGTTAACTGCCTGTACAAAAGCTATCTTGCTCAATTGTATTTATTTTTTGTATTTTATTATTATTGAAAATAATAAAATGCTACTTACGAATTTTGTAACTGCTCCAGGTTTTCCTATGCTTCCTAACCTCTCTGCCTTGATGACACCCTTTTCGGACATCCAGACAGCTGATCCATCTTTGCCATGCCTATTAGATGCCTGAGCAGCTTTACCTTTCTTCCATCCCCTTTTACATGGACTGCTGCAGTACATGAGGAGACCGACCCTTCAGATGCAAGCTTTCACCTATCACTAGGAACTCCCTCAGAGACTTTTTTCTTTTGATTTATTTGTATTTATTTAAAATTTTGGTACCCTGGAAAGACATACCAAGTCGAGGCTCTTTTCCAGGTGTGACTCGGGGAGGATGGGAGTACAGTCATAAAGGCATTACAAACATCCGAAGTCCAAAAATACAAAGTACAAAGTACAGCACACATAGGCAGTCTAAGTGAGGGGAATTCAGTAAGAAGTCCCACATGAAATAAGAACAGTATGGAATTTTACACTGAATACAATGAACAGAGCATGGATTCAATACATCAATACACTGACCAATACATGCTAGAGTGCATAAATCAAGAACTGCACTGAACAGAGGGCAGATTGAGGGCCACAAGTATAGTTATCCCAGATTCAGGGAGTCGAGGGAACGTGGGAGGACAGGAGAAACTGAGAAAAAGGATGGAAGGTTCAAGACGAGGAGTGACAGGTACAAGGGCCAGCAGGAAAAACAGGTTACTCACCTGTAACAGTAGTTCTAGGAGTGGTATATGTTGTTCATCCACACTTCTCGGCATGTCCCTTTCCCTTTAAGGATCGCCGGAAGGTCTTCAAGCTGGCTCCTCCCACCCACACGGGTGGTATATCCCTCGGCTCAGCCCCATGATGCTACATCTTAGCCCGCTGGAGGCCAGGTGTTGTTCATCCGCAGCTGAGGAGGACGGGTGGGTCCGTATCGATGAACATATACCACTCCTAGAACTACTGTTATAGGTGAGTAATCTGTTTTTCTAGGATCGTGGATATGTTGTTCATCCACACTTCTTGGCAGACTCCTAACAGTTCTCTGGAAGGAGGGAGGCAAGGCACACACCCCCACTGATACTTACTTGGGGAAAAGAGATTAGAGAACTGAGGCCCCAGAACCAGCATCCCAGCGTGACTCAAGGTCGATGTGGTAGTGGGTAAATGAAGGTGTTTGCTGACTTTCAGGAAGCAGCCCGACAGATTTCCTGGATAGGGATGTCCCTGGAAGCAGCCATCAATGCAGCAGTATGGTGGGCAGAATGAGCTCTTATCCCTCTGGGAGGCTCCATGCCCGCCAACTCGTAGCACAGACGTATGCAAGATGTAATCCACCTTGCAATAGTCTGTTTTGCTGCAGGTCTGCCAGAAGCGGCTTCAGCATAGGTGACAAACAGCTGGCGAACCTCTCCTCGAATTTCCACAGTCCTCTCCTTATAATAAGAGAGCGCTCGTCTCAGGTCCATGGTATGGAGCCTGTATTTGGCCTCCAAGGTGTAATTAGGGTAGTATACTGGCAGAGTTAACACCTGGTTAAGGTGAAATTGACACCACCTTCAGAAGGGATTTCGGGGCGTAGGACAACCTTCTCCCTGTGGAAGACCAGATAAGAGGAGTCCACCGAGAGCACCTGGAGCTCCTCTGTCCTTCTGGCAGACGTGATAGCCACCAAGAAGGCCGTCTTCCACGACAAGTGTGACAATGCACACTTGTGCATTGGTTCGAATGGCTTCCCCATGAACTTTGCCAGTACCAGCAGTAGATCCCATGGAGGTGGAGGTTCACACACCAGAGGGGATATGTGATCCAGGCCTTTGAAAAAATGCCCGACCACTGTCTCCTGCGCCAACGTCGGCTGACCAGCCCACGCCTGGTAAGCAGAAATGGCTGCCAGGTGCACCTAAGGGTCGATGACCGAAGACCCCCTTTGGACAAAGACCAAAGGTAGTTGAGAATGTTAGCCACTGGACAGGACAGAGGGTTCAGGGCCTTGCCATCACACCAAATGGAAAACCTTTTCCATTTGAAGGCATAACATTTCCTGGTTGATTTCTTTCTGGATGCCTCCACCACGGTGAGGACATCCTCGGAAAGACCCAAAGCCTGGAACTCTAGCCACTCAGGTACCAGGTTGTGAGGTGCAGCGATTGAAGGTCCAGATGGTATACCTTCCCCTGATTGAGAGAGATCAGGTCCGGGCATGCTGGAAGCCGCTCCGAGGGCCTGCAGCTGAGGCTGAGGAGATCTGGATACCAGAACTGGCGTGGCCAGTATGAGGCTACCAGAATCACCTGCCTGGTCCCTCCTCACCTTGTGGATCAAGGGAAATGGAGGGAAGGCATAGAAGAGGCCTGGGGTTCACGGCCTCGAGAAGGCATCCCACTGCAGCGAGCCCTGCTGGGGTGGGCATGAAACAGCCTCAGGTTGGTGTTGTCCCTGGAGGTAAACAGGTCCATCATTGGTTTGCCCCAGTGGGAGAACAGGCTGTAAGCTACCTCCGGATGGAGAGACCACTCGTGGGATGTCTCGCCTAAGCATCTGAGAGCATCCGCCAGATGGTTTGAGGCTCCTGCCACATGAATGGCTATGAGAGCTGCCTATAGACAGCTGACGCGGGTCCAGATGAGGAGCGCCTCCCTGCAAAGCAGACAGGAATGCGTGCCGCCCTGTTTGTTGAGGTAGTACATGGTCGTGGTATTGTCTGTCTGGACTTGAACCACTTGACCCCAGAGCTGAGGAGCGAAAGCTGACAGTGCCAGTCTGACTGCTCTGAACTCCAACAGACTGATGTGGTATCGGGACTCCTTGGGGGTACAGAACCCGTGGGCCCTGTTGTCCTCCATGTGGGCTCCCCAGCCCATGAGAGAGGCATCTGTCATAAGGACAGCCGTCAGCTTGGGGCGGACAAACAAGATCCCTTCCTACAACCGGTCTGGGGCGGTCCACCATTGGAGAGCGTCCCACATCTTTTGGGTTACAGTGATCAGCTGGATGAAATGACGGTGGCGATGAGTCCGCTGGGCGGCCAGCTCCCATTGGAGGGGGTGCATGTGCCACCGGGCCCAATGGACCACGGAGGTGCACGCCGTCATGTAACCTGGAAGGCGCAGAAAGTCCCAGGCAGGGCACAATTGCCCAACCAGAAATGATTGGGCAAAGGAGGAGAGAATCTCTGCCCTGCCCACCGTGAGCCGAGCTCTGGCTTGATGAGAGTCTAGTTCTGCTTTGATGAAGCATACCACCTGGGAAGGCATGAGTTCTGACTTGCTGACTTGGCCTCGTTGATCAGGAGGCCGAGTTGGGAGCAGGTCTGGAGGGCCAGGTCCCTGGACCTCCCCACCTCCTGCCGGGTGGGACCTGCTAAGAGCCAAATTCTGGTAAATTCAGGTAAATTCTGACCCCGCCCCCGGACGCCTGAGATGGGCTGCCACCACTGCAACGCATTTGGTGAAAACCCGTGGGGCCGATGACAGGCTGAATGGCATGGCTTGGAACTCATATAGGGTCCCTTCGGCTCTGAAGTGGAGGAACCGCCAATGAGACAAACTGATTGGGATGTGAAAGAACGCGTCCTGCAGATCCAGTGAACAGAACCACATGTTTCGCTCCAAGGATGGTATGAACTGGGACAGAGTGACTATCTGAAAGGTGCGTGACCCGAGATACTGATTCAGGTCATGCAGATCTAGAATGGGGCGCCAGCCCCCGTCCGCTTGGGCACCAGGAAGTACCTGGAGACAAAGCCTGAGTCTGCTGGAGAATCTGCCACTGGAGCTACTGCCTCCTTGAGGTGGAGCTGAGCGATATTGTCTCGGAGAGCCGACTGAGTAAGGGCGGATACTCTTTCCTCCCGTGGGATGCGGGCTCAGCTTTGAGGGTACTGCTCGAATTCCAGAAGCAGACCCTGACCGACCACCTCCAAGACCCACCTGTCCATGGTGATAGTGGACCAGGTGGAAAAGATGTGGCGCAGCCAGCCCCCTTGGGAGGATCCAGAGCTGGAGTGATGGGAGAGGGGGTGGCAGCCCCCGCCCTGACACTGAGCAGGCTTGGAGGAGGAGGATCCAGAACCTGAACCTCAGCCTCCTTTATGGACCTGGGAGGGCCTGGGCTTGGGCCGGGGGCATCAAGCTGGAGCCTGTTGTTGCTGCTGCCCTCCTTGAAAGGAGGGTTGCTGGGCCGCAGGGGAAGAGTGCCGAAAAGGCTTCTTCTTCTGCTACTTCTTACTCGAAGAACCTTTAGCAGAAGTGGCGTCCAAGGTGGCACTGGACTGCTCAATACGCTGAAGGTGACCAGCCACACCTGGGCCAGAAAAATCAGTGCCCAGAAAAGGCACATCAGCTAGTTTGTGCCGAGTATCTGCCGGGAAAGAGGAGAGTCTCAGCCAAGCCCTGCCGAGGGGCAACCGGCTGCCAACGAGCGGGCACAAGAGCCCCCAATGTCCAGGGCCGTCTGAAGCTGCTGTTTGGCAACAGCCTGGCCCTGGTCCCACACTTGCTTGACCGTGATCTGCATGTCTGCGGGGAGATGTGAGAGGACTTCATCCAAAGACCCCAAGAGGGCATGGGAGAAGTGTGCAATGATGATGGCCGAACTTGCCTGACGGAGGCCTAAAGATGAGGCCGCATAGCTCTTCCGAGCTGAATGATCCAAGTTTTTGGATTCCTTCTCAGGAGGTCGATCAGTGTCAGCAGAACTGCCAGTACGCCTGAACACAGAGTGGGTCACCAGGCTCTCGGCCGAAAGGTGCTCTGTGAACCCCGCAAGGGACCCCATGGGCATCGCATACTTGCGGGCCATGTGGACAGACTAAGCTGGACAAGTGGAAGGGTGCTGCCAAAGTTCTAAGGCTGGGCCAACTATGGCCTCGGCCACAGGAAAGACCTCCATCGGGGTATCCCCTCTCTTGAAGATATCCGTGAGAGGGTACTCCGCCTTTTTCTGGATGGGCTCCAGGGGCAACCCTGTAGACTAAGAGATAGGTGAAGAATTCCCTGAAAAGATGAAGGACCTTCCTCTGTCTCAACCCCACTGGCCGATTCGTCATCCCCGAGGAATCCGGATACAATTGTCGACCGCCGAGTTGACCTACGACCCGCTGAGGGTGGTCCGGGGTGATGGTGGCCGAAAGATGCCGGGGAAGCCCAGTGTCTGGTCTACCTTCCTTAGAAGGAGCCCCTCCCACAGGCTGCTTGGACAGTGGTTCCAACACTATCGGTGGAGAGACCGATTTAGGCTGAACCAGAGGTTTCGCCGGCTCCATGGGCGGGGGAACTGGTTTAACTGGCTCTGGAGTCAGCTTCGGCCTGGGAGGCGAAAGACAAGTAATGGCCGGGGTAGAAGCCAGGGTCGGCTTGTGCCCAGTCAAAATTAGCTGTTGCCACATGAGGTCCTTGTAGTGCCGGGGTTTCCGCCGGAGCCTCTCCTCATCTGATGAGGACAAGGACGACTTATGGCATCGCCTCTTTCTCAAGCGCTTGTGGCTCTTCCTCGGCCTTTCAGTCGAGGGGGTCCTTGACCTCAATCAAGATCGGCCGATTCAGTCGCTCAGGAGACACCGGTGGAACCGGTGATTATCCAGGGTCGGGGACCACTTCCTCGATGGGATTCCCAGCGGGCTGGGTCTCCTCTTCGGGGGGAAAAAAGGACTGGAGTCCGATTGAGAGAATCATCGACTGGAGTCGGCGATAATGGGTCGATCAGATCAATGATTATTTCAACCTTGTCGATCAACACTTCGATCGACTGGCCGGACGGCAAAGCTGAGAAGCCAGCGGCCAAAGAGGCAATTTCAACCGAAGTTGAGACTGCCGGTTCCTGGGCCCAAGATCTCTCCCGATCCCAAGAACATCTTCACTGAGACGAAGACAATACCGGGTCCTTTTCCTGCTTACGGGACAGAGAGGAGTGCGTGCCCGCAGGACCCTCTCTCTTAGTCGGGAGAGACTGGCACAACTCTCGGAAAGAACCCGTGAAAGTGGAGACCAGATTGAGCAGAATGAAGAAGGTCCAAGCGGAAGATTCCCCGGTACGAGCCGCTTCCTCCTCAAAGGCTTGCATGCGTTCCAATTGCTCGGCAAATCCCACAGCCGCGAAAACCGCCCACCGAGCCACCTTTGATTTCACTAGAGGGTTCCGTTTTTCCAGCCTCCCCAACTTCAGGCGTGTGAGACGGTTGTCGAGGACGTTAGGGTGAAATGCAAGAAAAAAATTGCACTTCGAGGTGTTATGGTCGACCCCCAAGCAATAGACACACGTGGTGTGGGGATCGGTGTGTGACATCTTCTGACCGCATGAACACCGGCGAAATCTGGGGGAAGACTTGTCTTCCATAATCAAAGATAAAACAGTTGCGATTGCTAATGCGAACTAGACGAGGTTTCGTAATAACCGAAGATATTGAAGCCAGGGCCTAAAAAACGCGGGAGCTCGAAGGAGGCAACCTTAATCTTCCGGCAGAAAGGAAGATCTGGTGCCATGGGGCAGAGCTGAGGGACATACCGCCCGGGTGGGTGGGAGGAGCCAGCTTGAAGACCTTCCGGCGATCCTTAAAGGGAAAGGGACATGCCAAGAAGAGTGGATGAACAACATATCTACAGTCCTAGACCTAGAATATACCATAGCAGGTATCAAAAGGTATGGAGAGAGAGAGACAAAGGGTAGAGGGAGGGAAGACAGCAGGAGAAATCAGGTTGCCCAGCACATGAGTGAGGATGGGGAACAGAGAAGGTGCAGGAATCCCTGGAGCATAGAAAGTAAGAAGAGAATACAGGAGAGGAATGAGGAGAGGCAGGTGGGAAGGGAGCCAAACCAGTATTTGGCAATAAAGGTAGAGCAGTGGGACTGGCGACATAAGCGTACTCGGAGAATAGAAAGGGAGGAACAGAGGGAGCAATGATGAGTGTGGAGTGGAGAGTTGGTAGCAAAACGACAGAAACCATTATAGAGGGTGTCAAATCTGGCAAGGGAACAGGAGGCAGCAGTGCCATAGACCGTGTCTTCATAGTCAAAAAACAGATGGACCATTCTTGTTACCAGCTCCTGGCCGAACTGGGGGGAAAAGTAGTCCTTGTTGTGGTACAAGGCGTCATGTTTGGGGTGAAGTTTGGCATGGATGGAGTCAGTGTGGGCAGAGGCATCAAACTTGCTGTCTAGTCACATAGCAAGGTACTTGAAAGCAGAGACAACCTCTAAGTGGGTGCCATCCAAGGTGGAGAGGATGGGGAAGGCGAGAGCCTTGCCAGTTTCTGGATGGTGCCAAAGATCATGGGCACAGTCTTCTTGGTGTTAACCCTGAGCTGGTTATAGAACCAGCACAGCACATTCTAAAAGTCGTGTTGGAGTGGGATCTCCACAGCTGACGGCGAAGGGCCAGAAGTGCAGATGACCTAGTCATCCACATACATGTGGATATGCGAAGAGACACAGGCAGAGGGGAGGTAATTCAGGAAAATTAAGAACAATATTGGACCTGGGATGGAGCCCTGTAAGACCCCTGCCAGGACTGGGGGAAGGGAACAGAACACCACCCACATGAACCGACTGTTGACAGCCCATAAGATATGAGAAAAAACAGTCCACAGTGGATGCTGAAAAGCCAAGATAGTTCACCTTGTTCAGGAGGAGCGGGTGGGACACAGAGTCATAAGCTTTGGCTAGATCGATGAATATGGCTGTGGTGATTCGTCCCTGAACCATCCCAGTGAGGAGAGAATTGGTTACATGCAGCAGGGAAGAGATGCTAAAGTAATTCTTCCTAAAGCCAGACTGGTAAGGGGAGAGGAAAGTTAAGGGGTCAAGGAAGTCAGCAAGCTTAGAGTACACAATGGTCTCTTGTAGCATAGCAAGTGAGGGAAGGAGTGAAACCGGCCTGTAGTTGCCTTGGAGGGAGGAGGGGTCATCACCTTTGTGCAGAGGCAGAACCATTAGCAACTTTCCAGGCCTGAGGGACAGCGCTGAAGGAGGAGGACAGGTTCAGAAGGTGATAGAGTGGGAGGGCAACAGCTAGAGCAGAGATTTGTAAGAGATTAGGGTCCAAGCTGTCAAGGCTAGATTTGGAACAGACGGAAGACTTCTGGGGGCAGGAGGAAGTAAAGCCTTCTGGTGAATGGGGTGTAGAAGACAGAGGTGATCAGGTGATGGATTAAAGGGTAGTGCACAGGTTGTGACGAATTTGTTAAAATAAACAGTAACAGAGGGGGGTTAGAGACCAGTGAGCCATCGGGTGTTACTGGGCTGGCGTTTAGAATAGGGAGTGGAGGACCTTCCAGAATTTTGATGGGGAGTTTAGATTGGACTGGGGGTTGGACTTAAAGCAGTGGACCTTCACAGTGCGGACAGCCTTTGTACAGGAGTTCCTGAGTGAGCTGTAGTACAGGAGGTTAGACATGGATTGGGAGGACTTGTAACACGCCCAAGCAAGGTCCTGGGACTTGCACAATTCGATAAGGTCAGATGTAATCCAAGGGTGGTGGTAGCATTTAACCCTGGACTTTCGAGGGGGAGGCATGAGTATTCCAGGTATTAAGATGGCAGTCAAGAGCGAAAGGGAGGTAATGTCCAGGGTTGAGTAAACGGGATCAATCAGAGTAGGCAAGGTCATTTAGCAGGGCATTAGTGTCAAGTGACCTAAGAGACCTACACCAAAGGTATCTGGGGACGGATTGAGGGGGAGGTACTCTCCTGACACAGTAGGTTAGACAGTGGTCACTGAAGGCGTACAAAAGAATGATTGCAGCAGTGATGTGGTTGTGGTGGGGATGGGAGGACAAGAAAAAATTACTCACCTTAGTAATGTTGTTTCTTCTAATGGAGTCTTGCTATATTATGACAAGTTGCAGTTTGTCCCACCACTAGAACTGCTCCGGAGGTGAAATAGTTAAATCCATTCCATGAATGGAACTTTGAGCACGAGCTCTAAGATAGAAGCTCTGTCTGTGTAGTTTCAAACCTGAACCGTCAGATCTTTACGAGCAAAACTCACTAAGGTCTGTGTGGAAGCTGTAACCTACACTAGCCAAGTGGCTACCTAAATAATAACACTCCATTGCTGGTCCCAACACCAAAGACTCAAGTCAGGGGACCAGAATTAATAATATAATTTAACAATATGAGAAATAACACAAGAGAATAATAAACACCACACCCAAGCCCCAAAAGGGGTGAAACGCCTAAAAAGGGCATAAAATAGTGCCCACACTAGGTTGCCACACCATACCCAAGTAGAAGTTCTGAGAGGGCAGGCTGGGGGGGTCATAATATAGCAGACTCATTAGAAGAAACAACATTATTACAAGGTGAGTAATTTTTATTCAAACAACATGAAGTCTTGCTATATTATGACAAGTTGGAACTACAGCAGTACCTCCATGGAGGAGGACAGAACCTACTTAGAGGAATAGGCTCTGAAGCACAGCTGTGCCAACCGAGCATCTCTCTAGCCTGGACATCCAGGGAGTAATGCTTGGTGAAAGTGTGTACCTGCTTTCCAAGTAGCAGCCTGGCATATCTCCAATATAGGGATGTCTCTGGCAGCAGCTAGAGGCGCGGCTGTACCTCTGGTAGAATGAGCCCTCAAGCCAGAGGGATCTCTGCCCAGTTTCTGATAACAAATTGGATACAAGAGACAATCCACCTGGCAATTGATCTCTTAGTGGCAGGTTTCCTTTTCCAACCTCACCATAAGTGAGGAAAAGTTGGAGGGATTCGAACCTGTGACCCTTGGTACGTTCTAAATAGTAACTAAGGGCCCTCTTAACATCCAAACTGTGCAGTCTCCTCTCACCAGAGGAGGAATGGTCAGTGAAGAATACTGGAAGGGAGATAGATTGGTTAAGATGGAAATCTGAAACCACCTTAGGCAAAAACTTCCTGTTAGTCCTGAGGACTACCTTATCCCTGTGGAAAGAAATAAAGTCAGTTTCTACTGACAAGGCTTGCAACTCACTTATGCGTCTAGCAGAAGTGATAGCCACTAGGAAAACAGTTTTCCAAGTTAGATACTTCAGCTCTGCAGAAAACAGAGGTTCAAAAGGGGGTTGCATTAACTGGGCAATGCAAACATTAAGGTCCCAGGCAGGGGCTGGATCGAAAAGGTGGATTAGTATGGAGTAATCCCTTAAAAAACTTGGAAAACACAGGGTGAGCGGAAAGAGAGGATGACTTTCCTGCTGAAACAAAAGCAGAGACAGCTGCCAAATGAACTCTCAGGGTAGCTGGTCTGAGGCCCAAGGAATTAAGATGGACCATGTAATCTAACACAATGGGCAAATCAGCAGATTCTGGGGAAATATGCTTCCCAGAACACCAAATGGAAAACCTTTTCCATTTAGAATTATAAGTAGCCCTAGTGGAAGGCTTCCTAGAAGCCTTTAGAATTTCAAGAACACCCTGAGAGATGTAAGTCAGCAAATTCTAACTCCTCAAGAGCCAGGCCTTGAGGTTGAGGATTGAGGTTCGGATACCAAACTCTCCCTGGGCACAGGATAATAGGTTGTGATTCCTGGGGAGACACAGGGAAGACTGACTGTCAGGGACAGAAGGAGTGGGTACCAGGGCTGCCTGGCCCAATCCGGGGCAATCAGAATCACCCTGCAAGGCTGGGATCTGATTTTGACTAACACTTTGAATAGGAGAGGGAAGGGGGGAAAAGCATAAAGAAACTTCCCTTCCCAATCCAGAAGGAGGGTGTCCAGGGGGACTGAGCCCAACACTGGAGGCCTGCAGCAGAACAGTGGAATTTGGTGATTATCTGGGTCTGCAAAATGATCTATCTGAGGGGTGCCCCATCTGGCAAAGACTATCCCCAGTACTTGAGGATCCAGGGACCATTCGTGATGGCCCTGAGAAATCCTGCTGAGAGCATCTGCTAGAACATTGTCCTTTCCTGGAAGGTGAACTGCTATGAGGGAAGTGTTCAGGGAATGGGCCAGAGACCACAACTTCATTGCCTCGGTGCACAAGGCCAAAGACCGAGTGCCCCCCTGCTTGTTGATGTACCACATTGTTGTGGTGTTGTCTGTTCTGACTTGTACCACTTTGTTCTGAACAGATGCAGAAAACACTTGAAGTGCTAAAAAGACAGCTCTGAGTTCCAGCAAATTGATGTGGAACAGAGATTCCTGGGGAGACCACACTCCCTGAGTGGAGAGGTCGCCATGTGGGCTCCCACCCCAGGAGGAAGCATCTGTAGTGAGAGTCAGCGTGTGAGCAGAGGGAATGAAGGGACCCCAATCTTAAATTGCTCTGATCCTGCCACCACTGGAGGCCTGGATCAAGGTTAGTCACTGGGACCAACTTGGAAGGGGTCTCTTCTCTGAGACCAACAGGTTCTCAAGTGAAACTGAATGTCTCTCATCTGAAATCTTGCTCCCTGCACTACAGCTGTGGATGCAGCCATGTGCCCCAGGAGCTGCAAAAGTGTCTTGCTGGTGAGAGACCCAGAAGCGAAGGAGGAGGCCAGAGCCACCAAGTTCCTTACCCTTTCTAAGGGAAGAAAAGCTCTGGCCCGGTTTGTGTCCAATTCTGCACCTATAAAGGTGAGTACCTGGACTGGTTCCAGAACCGACTTTGGTAGATTGCAGGAAGCCCAGGGAGGTGAGAAGCTGCTGGGTGACTTGCAGGTGAGATTTTACCTGTTCTGGGGACTGGCCTACAATGAGACAGTCATCTAGATAGGAAAAACAGCAATCCTTTGCCTCCTTAAGTGAGCCACTGCTACTGCCAGACATTTGTGAATACCTTGGGGCAGAGGTCAAGCCGAAGGGCATTGCTCTGAACTGGTAATGACCTGAGGGCAGTTCGAATCTGAGGTACTTTCGGTGGGAGCTTCTGATTAGGACGTGAAAATAGGCATCCCTGAGGTCCAGGGAAGCTAGCCAGTCCCCTGGCCTTAGAGAAGGTAAAATCATTGCCAGAGTTACCATTCTAAACTTTGGTTTCAAAAGATGCTTGTTCAGATATCTGAGGTCTAAGATGGGCCGCCATTCTCCTGTCTTTTTTGGGGTTAAGGAAGTATCTGGAATACAGACCCCTGCCCTGGTGTAGGGGAGGAACCGTTTCTACTGCTCTGACAGCCAACAGGGTTGAGACCTCTGCTTCTAGAGCAAGGGTCTCTAAAGAACTACAGGTAGAAAAACCTGGCTCTCATCTTGGGAACTTTTTGAAGCTGAGAACCAGACCCTGGCTTACTACTTCCAGAACCCACTTGTCTGAGGTTAAAGACACCCAGTTCTGACTGAAGTAAGCCAACCTGCCCCCTACTGGTAAAGGAGAATCGGCCCTGGGCACCCCATCAGGGTGCCTGCTTGGCAGGTGCTTTAGGCTGAGGGGTGGGAGCAGGCCTGCCCACACCCCGTCTGCCTCTGCCTCTGAAGAACCCCCTCTGAGCATAAGCAGAGGAGGCCTGAGTTTGGTAGAAAGGCCTGTGGAAAGGCCTACCCCTACCCTGGGGTGTGCCTCTGGGGAGTGGCTTGCCGCTCCTTAGCTTGAGCACTTTGTAAGTAGTCCTATATTCATCCATCTTTCATATAATTCTCTGTCTGCTCCCCAAACAGAGAATTTCCCTACAGAGAAAATCCATAGCCTTAGTCTGGGTATCCTGTAGAGGCTAAGTACACCTGAGCCAGGCCAACCTCGAAAGCTACAGATGTGGCCATGACTCTAGAGGAGACATCATTAACATCCACAGCAGCATGAAACTGCACCTTAGAAGCCTCAATGCCATGGCAGCCACCTGTTCCAGCTCGCTAGCAAGCTGGCCATGGGCTTGTTTGGCTAATTCCATAACAGTATCCCATCTAGATTTCTGATACCTTGCTACATAAGCCATATAATTTGCTTGCCTGAGTCCCAAGGATGCTGCCATGTACTGTTTTTGCCATGGCATCAATCTTCCTGGAATCCTTGTCAGGAGGATGTGAAGCCAGGGAATATTAGCTTTATCTGAAGCTGCAGCCTGAACTACCCCAACATGACTGCATTGCTGAGAAAGGAATTCTGTATCAGGACCTGACAATGTGTACCTTCTGTCCATCTTTTTATCTACAGGAGGCACAGAATTAGGAGTTTTAAGATTTTTATTGTTTGTTTCCTAAAGACTTATGCAAAGAATAGACAATCTCCTAGACTCTGGAATATCCATCATTTCTACAAAATCAGGCTCCTCTTGCTCATCCACAGCTTCTTCCAAAGGAAGCTGGAGGGTTTCAACAACTTTTGTAAAACATAAAATGAGAGGGGACTCAGAAAGCATAGGGGAGATTCTAAAAGGTCTGTCTGGGGAAATGTCGGTTCAATGGGCACACCCAGACCCTCCCAGCCACATTCATACTGTTCATAATCATCCTCCCCTCCTCTGGTTCATAAAACTCCTCAACATCATATTCTTGAACCGATGGAACCGGACGAACCGACCTTTTACCAGATAGTGGCGGTTCGGACGGGACCGGAGACAGTGACTGGACAATTTGAATAGCTCTTGCTATCTCTGCAGCAGTTGGAGAAGGGATTTTGGACTCCAAACCTGCTGACTTCCTTGTTCTCTTTACTGGAACTGGTTCCTCCGAACCAGCTTTTCTTTTGCCCGAGGAAGTCTCGCCCTGGTCAGAGGGCACTCCCTCCGATTCGGTTGGCACCGAACCGGGCTGGCCATCCGGGTCAGCGGACTTTTTGGCCTCTCGTTCCCTGAGCCTGCCCAATCTCTTTTCCAGGGTGGCTGCAGGGAAATTCTTACAAATCTGGCAGTCTGACTGGAGGTGATCAAACCCCAAACAATAAACACATGTGGTGTGTGGGTCAGCCTTGGCAAAGACTTCCCCACAGACATCACAGTGTTGAAACCCAGTGGGCCTGGTTTTTCTTTTGGGTTTCTCAGACATAATGCCAGCCTAACCAGAAAAACTTGCCCTTTGAACGGCAGTGCCAGGCAAGACACCCTTATCGGTTCCTAACCGTGTCACGGGTATTGGAAAAAAATGTAATAAATCCGTTTTTTTTAGAACCGATAAGAACCGGAACCGCACTCTAAAATGACAAGCTTTAAAATTTTTAAGCTTTTAACCCAGCTGATCGGTTCAAAACCGAACCGATAAACTTACAAGTTCACACAGAAAATACAATTTTAAATTGCTTACGATACCACAGACAGAGGCTTGAACGAGCGGTTTTGCGGTTAAAATAAAACTATTCTCGGTTGAATCGAACCGAGAAAACACTGTTTAAAGAAATCAACCGAGCAGTAGGAGAAATCTCCGGAGCGACTGTTCAGTGAGGCTGAGTAAAGAATCTGACAGTTCAGGTTTGAAACTACACAGACAGAGCTTCTATTTTAGAGCTCGTGCTCAAAGTTCCATTCATGGAATGGATTTAACTATTTCACCTCCGGAGCAGTTCTAGTGGTGGGACAAACTGCAACTTGTCATAATATAGCAAGACTTCATGTCGTTTGAACATCCAGTCCAAGAGAGAATGGTTAGGAGAATGAGGATTGAATCTGGTGGGTTATGTGATTAACTGTGAGAGGTTCCAGGACTCAATCCTGTGGAGAGTGGGCCTGGAAGAAGGGGAAGGCCAATTTAAGTTGAAGTCCCCAAGGAGGATGAGCTCATAAGAGGTAGAGAAGGCCCCTGTTGACCTCCCTGTCCCCCTGACTCTCCTAGCCTCCCAATTTAAAATTTCTGCTGAACCTCCACCCCCCCCTTCTACTCAATTCTATCACCGCCTTAGCTATCAGACACTTGCTGCCCTGACATAGTTTCCTTCCTCCTCCAGCCCTTCCTCTCTGGCCAGCTGCCTTTTCCCCTCTCTCGCGCTTATGACTGACAAAGCCTGAAGCTACAACTGTCTCTCTATAGTTTGTCATTCCCTTTGCTCAGCACACCTCTGTTGTAAATTTTATTTGTCTACCATTTTGCCATATTTTGTTTTTGTCTTAATATTGCTCTTATCTGTAATTTTACCTGACATGGCACCTATAAAAACAGCCTCTGGCTCAAAGGTGTTAATCAAAAATAAATAAATAAATAAAAATGAGATGAGGGATGAGAGGCAGCTGACCATGGAAGAGGAAAAGATCTCAGGCGAGGCATAGAAAATACCAACAAAGACGGGGGAGGGGGGGGCACAGAATTTGACATAAGAGTCGGACCACTTGGCCCACCCAGTCTGCTCATTTCTCTACCTACTTCAACTCAAGATAATAGTTGAACTGCAGCTTACCTCTCCTTCCTACCACTAGAGCTGCCTTCTGTCTATCCCATGCACTCCTGAATTCACATATCGTTTTTGCGCCTACGACTTCTGCAGGGAGGCTGTTCCATGCATCCACCACCCTTTCCATGAAGAAACACTTTCTCACGTTGTCCCCGAGTCTTCCCCCCCAGTCTCATACTGTGACCCCTTGTTCTTTCACGTCTCTTTTTTCTGAAAGATGCTGCCCTCTTGTACTTTGTTTATCCTCTTGAGGTACTTGAATATCTCTATCATATCCCACCCCCCTCCTTTCCTCCAGGGTATTCATGTTGAGGTCCTTCAGTCTCTCCTCATATCATTTCTGGTGTAGTCCCTGTACCATTTTTGTTGCCCTCCTCTGGACTGCCCCTACTCTGTCTATGTCTTTACGGAGATGTGGTCTCCAGAACTGAACACAGTACTCTAGACAGGGTCTCACCAACTGTCTGTACAGTGGCATCACCACCTTCTGCTTTGTACTGGTGATAGCTCTCCCTATGCACCCCAGCATCCCTTCGGCTTTCCTCACTGCCTTCTCACAATGCTTGGCTACCTTTAGGTCCTGAATAAAAAACTCTTACTCAATGCCAAAAAAACCAAAGCTACGCTGTTCTCTCTGGCTACTCATTCAGCGACCCCTGCTATCTCTGGCTCCTTACCTCCCATAAACACTTTACTAGGAGAGAGGTTGGAATATTTTACGAAATTCAAGTACCTAGGGGTCTGGCTAGACCACAGACTCTCCTTCGTGAAGTATGTCGAGGATCTGCTGAAAAAGTTGAGGCAGAGGCTTGGTCTCTTCTTTAGAATAAACCGCCTCCTGACCAAAGATGCCAAGATGCAGTTAGTTCAATCCATGTTTCTATCCCTAATTGATGATGCCGATTTCATTTATAGTCAGTGTAATGCTTCTTGTCTTACTAAACTGGACACCTTATACCACAGAGCTTTGAGATTCATAACTGGCCTACCTATCACCGGCCTACCTATCACCACCCACCACTGCTCCTTATATGTAGCTGTGGAGTGGACCTCCCTTCAGTACAGAAGGAACAGAAATGCGGCTCTCTGGACTTACCAAGCTATTACCAACAAATTACCCCAATACATTTCTGACTGTTTGTTGTTTTACGTGATAGGCAACTACACACTGAGAAGCTATTCTCTGCTTCTAGTGAAGGTACCTAGGGCCAATACACACTTTGGGAGAGCGGCCATAGACTCTGTGTTGCCCTCACTCTGGAACAAACTACAGAAATCTATGAAACTGAGTCTCCTGTTAGTGTTACCACCTTCAAGACCTTGTATGCTAAGGCATTTAAGGAGCTATGCAGCTGTTTCCAGCACGCTTAGCGTGCTAGGATGTCTACTGCTTACTTGCCCACTACATCTCCACCTAACCCGGCCCCTTAATTATCTCCACCTATACCCCCCTTTTTTTCTGCTAATCCACTACCTTTCTTATCCTCAGACTACTAACATATATGTCACCAGCCCATCTACCATAGCACCCCTCATATAACAGCTGCAGTCCTGTACCCCTCCCCTCCATATCTGCCCCTTAAGTTTGTATATGTCCCGACCAATGATATGCCGTGCTGTTTGAAAATGTTTTAATATGCTGGCTGTTTCAGAATGTTTTAATTCCTCTTCTCATACCATTCTCCTTAACCTTGTTAACGCTATACCTGAAATACTTGTTATTGCTTTGTGTATTTTTTTTCTATTTCTGTATAATTATGTCTATTTATTATCTATACATAAAAGTGTTATTCTTGACCTTGTGTAATGCAGGTTCACCTTGTAAATGAGCCTGCTCAATGGTGTTCACCTGGATAAATAAAGACTTGATTGATTGATTGACTATTCCCAGGTCTCTTTCCAGTTTGGTTGTTGTCAGTACCCCGGGTTTGTGCCCCAACTGCATGATTTATTTATTTATTGAGAGAATCAGAAAGACCTTTGAGTCAAAGACTCATTTACAAAGGTTCCACATCATACATGAAGGTACAGGGAAGATTACAGAACATTACATTACATGACAGGCATTGGATTACACAGTTGTTCAGTAAGTGGGTTTCATTCAAGGATAGCAGAGGATTCAGTACTTTAGCACAGCCATAAAGTTGCAGGAGTCTCTGTAGTAGGCTGATAGTCATCGGTGCAATTTGGGTAAGGGGACCAATGGTAAATTAGTTTAATGAGAGAGAAGTCGTCACCGAGGGGTGGGGGGTGTCATGGGCAATCACATAGGTTGGAGGCTAGAAGGTGTTCCTTCAGTCTGGATTTAAAGGGGCCAAGCCTTATTTCATTGGCTATTTGGCTTGGGAGTGAGTTTGTCAAGGAAGGGGCTTGGTAGCAGAAAGTTCTTTGGAATTGGGTCGTCCGACAGCAGGGTACCCATAGTAGAGGCTTGTCTGAGTTACGGGTGACTCTGACTGGCACTGCTGGGTGGATAATTGTGGAGAGAGTAGGGGGCGAGAGACCTAGAACCAACTTTTTGGTCATAAGGCAAGTGTGATACCTGATTCTGCTGTCTAGGTTTAGCCAATTTGTGGTATTGAAGAGGGAGCAGGTGTGAGTGAAACGATCGCATCCAAGGATGAGGCAGCAGGCTTTGCTTAGAACAAGTCGGAGTCTGTTGAGAGAAGAGGTGGGTGCAGCACTGTAAATGAGAATACCATAGTCCAGAAGGGAGAGGACTGAGGAACTGACGGTAAGCCGTACAGCCTCGTGAGTGAGGTAATGTTTGTACCAATAAAGTACGCCTAATCTAGAGTTAAGGGCAGCAGATAGGTGTAGAATATGTTGATTATAGTTGAGGGCTGGGTCTAGTGTAATCCCTAGATATTTAAAGGTGGTCACTTGATCAAGAGGGGTTTGATTGGCAGTGAGAAATTGGGGGCAGAGGTTCTTTTAGGGGTTCCATGGATGTAAGATCATCATGACTTTTGTCTTTTTGTAGTTGATTATTAATTGCTGGTCAGTGAACCAATGTTCTGCCCTTCTTTTTTGCACTTCTTTGCACTGAATCTAAGCTGCCACACTCTTGACCACTCTTCTAACTTGCCTAGGTCTCTTCCCACTCTCTCCACCCCCCTGGAGTGTCAACCCTATTGCAGATCTAGTGTCATCTGCAAAGAGGCATACCTTCCCTTCTAGCCCCTCTGCAGTGTCGCTTATGAAGATATTAAAGAGGCCAGGCCCCAGCACTGAACCCTGTGGCACCCCGCTGGTTACCCCCTCCTGGGATTGAACTCTGTTTATTACCACTTTCTGTGTCCTATTGCTCAGCCAATTTCTGACCCAGTTTAGCACCGTGGAACCCACTCCCAGACTGCCCAACTTGTTTACTAGCTTCTTGTGTGGGACGGTGTCAAATGCCTTGCTAAAATCTAGGCAGGCCATATCTACTGCCCCTTCCTGATCAACTACTGTGGTCACCCAGCCATAGAAATCTATCAGATTTGTTTGACAAGACCTTCCTGCTATGAATCCATGTTGCCTCGGGTTTTGTGCCCCGCTAGCCTCAAGATATACCACAATCCTTTCCCTTAACAATGATTCCATTATTTTCCCCACCACTAAGGTCAAATTGACCAGCCTGTAATTTCCAGCCTCCACCTTGTTCTCACTTTTGGGAAGGGGTATCACATTTGCCCTCCTCCAGTCATCTGGTACCACTCCCTCCTCTGGCAATTTGTTGAATAGGGCTGTCAGTGGTGTCACTAGCACCTCTCAAAATCCTGGGATGTAACCCATCCGGCCCCACTGCCTTGTCCACTTTCAGTTTTGAGAGTTCCCCTAGGACTCTCTCTCCTCCATGAATGGACTGGTGTCCACCTCTCCTCCATGCGTGTTTCTACTGCTTAATTGTGGTCCTTCCCCTTCCCTTTCTTTTGTGAATACTGAGCAGAAATATTCATTCAGGATTTCAGCTTTTTGTAGGTCCCCCTCTGCCCCCCATTTAGCCTCACAATCCCTCCGTTGGCTTTTTTCTCATTCACTAATATACCTGAAGAAGGTTTTGTCTCCCTCTTTTACTCTCTGGGCTATCCTTTCCTCTGTTTGATCCTTTGTGCTCCTGACTGCTTTCTCCGCCTCCTTCTGCTTTGCTCGATGCACTTCCCTGTCTTCCTCCCTCTGTGTTTGCTTGCACTTCTTGAATGCTAGTTATTTTCTCTATAATTTTCCCTGCCACTTCTTTGGAAAACCATAGTTTTTTTTTTTATTTGCCCTCTTAACTTGCATCACTCAAAGGCCTGTTACCTCTGCTATTGCTCCTTTAAGGTTCTCCCACTGTTCCTCTACCCCTCCACCTCTCTCCTCTTTTGCCAGGGTTTTCTTGAAGCATTCCCCCAATTTTGCAAAGTCAACCGTCTTGAAGTCCAGGACCCTTGCTTTTGTGTAGCTTAACTTTTCTACTGTCTTCACCTTGAACCACACTATATGATGATCACTGGACCCTAGATGGCTGCCCACTGATATAGCTGTTGTTCTGTCACCACTGGTGAGCACCAGATCCAATATCGCTCCCTCACGGGTGGGCTCCACCACTAGCTGCCTTAGGCATGCCCCCTGCATGGTATCCATCATCGGTGTTCCAGTTCACATCTGGAATATTTAGGTCCCCAACTAGGAACACTTCCCCTTTCTCTGCCATTTTATGGATGGTTTCCACTAATACCCTGTCTATTTCCTCCCCCTGAGCTGAAGGTCTGTAGCTAGCTTCCATGCGTTAATATCACCAGAAAAATAAAGTGGTAAAAAAGATCGCAGGCAGCACATCGTGGCAAAGAGGTCGCCCAGCACAAAATATCGCCAGGCAATAACTCCACATGTACACAACTTATGGTGTGTGACCAGGGTCCCATGCAGCAGAAGCGGGAAGGTGGCAATCTGCAGCAGGGCAGAGGGAGTACCCAGGAGACCAAAAGCCGCACAGGCATCCCATAGGAGAGGGGATGTGACAGTGATTGGCAATGGATATGCGTGGACAGCAGGGGCACAGGTAATGGGGGCGTGACAAGTACAGGAGCACTACAACCGGCATACAGACAGGGCATTGCACAGTCAGGACCCATTATGGCAGACAGGACTGCCAGCCACAATGCGGACACCTGTGCCATGTTACATCCCCACCCCGGTTTGGGTAGCACGCTTACGGAACTGGGGGAAGCAATGTCACACTTACCTGGGGCAGCACAGGGATCCACCACACTGCCAAAGCACTGGACTACGAGCGTGTCATGGAGGGCAACCGGGGAACATGCATGAAATCCCCCCTGTCCATCTCAACCATTCAGAGGTAATGGTGGGGCGCACCAAAGGGCTTGTACCACCTGCTCCACACCCGCACAGTTCTGTACCGCGATGATTTTGCAGGGCTTTATTATTGTCCATGATGTACTGGCTGCTATATTTATAATGTTTACACACGGAGCACTGTAGATGACCCTTGTGTACATGGTGGTGCCATTTCCTATCTCCAAGATGACCCACAGTGCCTCCTCTCCTCCCTACTTTCCTTTTATCTCTGTTGCTTTGATCCCCTCTCTGATGTAAATAGCTACCCCTCCTCCCTTTTTGCCCTCCCAGTCTTTCCTGAAGACTGTGTACCCTGGAATGGTAACATCCCAGAGAGGGATAGCTTTACTAGCAGGAGCTCATGAGAAGAAGGGAGTGCTTCACTAAAAGAGATGGAGCAGGACAGGGTTGGATGGACAGTTGGGAGGCAGTATAGTGCAGTGGTTTAAGGCTCTGAACTGCAAACCTGGTGACCTGGGTTTGAATCCCACAGCCCGCACTTGCATACTGTGTGACCCTGAGCAAGTCACTTGACTTCCTTGTGCTCCCAAGTCGCACCTGTAAACAAGCTTCAGCTTAGTGTCTCTCTCCTGGTTAAAAAAAAAAAAAATATATATATATATGGCAATCCCACCACCACACCTGCCTTGGTCCTGACGAAAGAGGTGGTGATACAGAAGCAGACTGAGAAGCCATAATTCTTTTTTAAACCTTTTCTTTAAGGATATAGGACCAAATTAAGGCAAAACTCACTATTAGTAAAGTTGTGGTCTGGACCCAAGCACTTTAAACAGAGCTCATGGCAGTCTGCCTTTGCCAGGAGCTGAAAACCAATTTTACATTTTCTACAGCCTGTATGTCCTATATTTTGTTTCATAGGTCTCTTAGGCATACCAATCCAGAGAGACCTTGTGGGAAAGTGAGTTGATTGCCAAAGAAAACGCAGCCAGAAAATGGCTCTTGCAGTAAAAGAAACTGGTACAAAGGTTGAACTGTGGCTTCTGTAACAGGAACCAGTTAATTAAAGTCAAAGGCCGTAGACAGGATCAGAAAATGAAAGCGATCTGCTTCATGTAACTGTAAAACAAGAAAAAAATGAAACCACTACAGAAATATGTGAGAAAGTGGTTTAAAATAAAAATTTAGCCAGAAAATGAAATAGTAGCAAGTTAGGGTATTCTCTGGTTCCTGGGAATCCATCAGGAACCAGAGAATCACTAAAATTAATTCCCCAACTAATGCAGAGTATCGAGAATCTAACCGTAACAATATCAGATTAACTTAAGACTTCACAATAAATAACTGTCTGGAGAACCAGAGATACCGGCGCTGACTTCAGGGTGACTGCTTTCTTCAGGCAGAGAAACAAATCAGACATTTGAAGCTACATGGGCGTGTGGCCACAGTGCAGGGTATGAACTTCTTCTAAGTTCCATAATTAGCATAAAGTTCTATCTCTGGGGCACCAGTCTCTGCTGGGAGAATGATGCATACAGTGTGAACACTAAGTGAAGGATTCCTGGGGTTAGAATTATTACGTTAAATATTTTGCAAGCAGTTTCTTCTGTATAAATGTTATAAATATGGGCTGTAATAATATGAAAACAACAGTCCCCAAGTGGCAGTCTAAACCACATTTAATTACTTTTAATAATATTGCTCGGTCCTTAGCCAAAAACAAAAGTGTGCAAGACATCAAAGAAAATGATATGGTGGTGTAAATCACCACAGGGGATTATTACTCTTGTGTAAAATATGGATACCCATTTATTCCTATGGGGAAGGAATCAATGACGTGAAAAAAAAAATAGGTTACTCATCTGTAACGGTACTTATAGGAGTGGCATATAATTCACATTCACACATTGGCAGTTCCACCAGAAGAGATGAGTCGTCACACATCTTGAAGCCAAGCTCCTCCCACTACTCAGGCAGTATATCCCCCGACTCCACCCCCTGACATCAGTTCTTTGCATGCTGGAAGTAGGGATCCTTTGCCACTTGCTAGGGGAGGCCGTGTGGGTGGAGTGAATGTGAACTATATACCACGCCTAGAAAGTACAGTAGCACACTTACCATAACCGTAGATCTTTTAGGGGTATCTCTTATAGCAGGTAATAGACTTGGGTAATCGCAGGAGGGCGCTGTGGTGCACGGCAGCTCTTTTCTAGCAGTCTTTCTCCAGGGGTTGCCCACACATGACATCATCATCCTGCTCCCTATATAAGAGTGGGTGGTCCCTGGTATCCTCAGTTCCCCTCCAGATTTAGTTCGCTAAGCGAGGACTGAGGTGATCCGAGGTACCATAAGTATCCCTTCTCATATACATCTGGATCCAGAACTTGCTCTCTTTGAGATGGAGGGAGGGAAAGTACCTGCTGCAAGAGATACCCCAAGAAGATCTACTGTTACAGTAAGTACCCAACTGTACTATCTTCCACGGGGATAATCTCTTGCAGCAGATAATACACTTGGGATGAATCCCAAGCAGTAAACCTATGGAGGGTGGAATACGTTATGACAGAAGGCCTTGTAGGACTGCCCGGCCAAAGACCATCCTACGGCGGGAAGCAATATCTGAGTTATAATGCTTCATGAATGTATGTATTATGGACCGTGTGGCTGCACTGCAGATATCAGGGATCAAAGCCCCTTTGAAGCAGGCCACAGTGGCAGCCATGGCTTTAGTGGAATGGGCTTGGACAGGTCCTGGTAATGGTTTGTTATAGTTTGAACAACAGAGCATGATACAATGTACTAACCAACTGGGGAAGGTTTGTTTAGTAACTAGGGAACCTCCTCTCTGTGAGGCGAAGGTTACAAAAAGCTGAGAAGTTTTCTGATAGATTTGGTACGATCTGTGTAGTATCTCAGGACATGATGGATATCTAAAGTGAGCAGACCAGCAGTTCCATGGCCTGATTTAAGGTGTGTTCAGATACCACCTTGGGCAAAAAGGAGGGATTAGTATGAAGAAATGGAAATTACGTACCTACCGTAATTCTTGATCTTCTTGGACGGTCTCCACCACTCATTCACACTAATGGGACTTCGCCAGAGGCACTAGGACCCAGCGGGAGCAAACTTTTTGCAGGAGGGCCAGCGCCAGAGATGGAGCCACGAGGAGTGGCACCGCGAGCCTCTGCTCGTGCGGCAATGACTTTCTCGGCGCCGACCCTCGAACCGCCTCAGTACCTCTTTTTTCCGAGGAGGTGCAGCGTAACTAACCTAGAAGGATAGCCTAACCATAAACCGGACATAAGATAGTCCGAAAGACCCGTATAAGAAGGGTCAAGAAAGAAGTCTTCACAGACTAAGATTGAGGGAGTGAAGACCAACAACAGGTGAGCTCGGGGGATGGCGGGTGGGTGTGTGAATGACTGGTGGAGACTTTGTCAAAGAAGATCAAGAATTACGGTAGGTACGTAATTTCCATATCTTCCTGGACATAAAGTCTCCACCACTCATTCATACTAATGGGAGAGTACCGAGCTAATAATCCCCTGAGAGGGCGGCAGGAGAGACCAAGAGCTCACAAATTTAGGACAGAAGTCCATTAAGGATGGTTCTGCCAAACGAAATATGTTGTCTGGCATGGGCATCCAGGGCTTAGTGTTTGGCAAAAGTATGCACTGAGCTCCAGGTAGCCGCATCGCAAATATCTGCAATGGGCACGTTGCGTATTTCCGCCAGGGATGCCGCGACCGCTCTGGTAGAGTGAGTGAACACTGCCTTCCAACTTAACCTGCGCCATGGAATAACAGTGGCGAAGGCATGCCACCAGCCACGCAGAAATGCATCTGATAGCAACAGGTTGACCCAGCTGGGTCTCGCTGAAGGAAACAAAGAGTTGTGGAGCTTTGCGAAATTCTTTTGTTCTATCTAAATAAAAACGCAAAGCCCTTTTGACATCCAAAGAATGAAGAGAACGCTCCCCTTCATTTTGGAAGTTCGCAAAGTAAGTAGGAAGGACCAAAGGTTGGTTTAGATGGAATTCTGAAACAACCTTGGGGAGAAACTTAAGATGCATCCTAAGAACTACTTTGTCTTTATGAAAAATGGCACACGGAGGGTCTGTGACCAATGCATGCATCTCAGAGACCCTGCGGGACGAGGTAATGGCCACCAGGAAGGCCGTTTTCCAAGTAAGAAATTTCAACTCACAGGTAGCTAGAGGCTCGAAAGGTTTTTGAGTGAGCATGTCTAGCACAAGATTAATGTCCCAGGCTGCGACTGGATGCCTGATAGGAGGTCTAGTATGCAGAATTCCTTTAAGAAACCTTTTAACCACCGGTAAATGAGCCAGTGACAAGGAAAGCACTGGCTCATAAGCTGAAATGGCACAAAGGTGAACCTTGACTGTAGAGTATTGGAGACCGGAATTTGAGAGGTCTAAGAGATACTCTAGAACTTTATTTGGTGGGCAGGAAAAAGGATTCAAAGAGGATTTTGTGCACCAGAGAGAAAAACGCTTCCATTTGGCTGTGTAAGTTTTGCTAGTGGCTGGCTTGCGCGCAGCCAGAATAATATTTGAAACTCTGCAAGAAACACTGAACCTGTTCACTTCTATCACTTCAGCAGCCAAGCATGAAGGTGAAGCTATCTCAAATTGGGATGGACCACAGGTCCCTGAGTCAGAAGGTTCGTCTGAAGGGGAAGCGCTTTTGGAGGGGTTTTCGACATACTGTTGAGTAACGGAAACCACATTTGTCCAGGCCAGAAGGGAGCAATGAGGATCATTCTGTCCCCCTGGGACTCAAACTTGAGAAGAACCCTCTGAATTAGAGGAAGAGGTGGAAAGGCGTACAGAAAGCGTTTTGTCCACTGCAGCCTGACCGCATCCTGACAAAAAATGCCAGGCCCTGGATTTCTGGAGCAGAAGAGAGGCAGTTTTGTGTTGAGTGGGGATGCAAAAGGTCCAGGTCTGGAGTTCCCCACTCTGCGAATAGTGACTGAACTACGGTTGAGTCGAGAGACCATTCATGAGGATCTGTCTCTGTTCTGCTGAGGCAGTCTGCCAGTTCGTTCTGCACTCGGCAGGTAGACCACTTGAATTAGAGCCTTGTGCTCCAAGCACCATTCCCACACTCTCATTGCTTCCCTGCATAAGGGGTAAGAGTGAGCACCGCCCTGCTTGTTGATGTAATACATCACTGCTTTGTTGTCTGTTTGAAGGAGAATGTTCTTGTGACAGAAAATGTCCTTCAAAGCCCGGACTGCATAAAGGACGGCCCTCATTTCTAGGACATTTATGTAAAGCTGGGACTCTTCCTGAGTCCACGTACCTTGAGTTTGGAGAGTCTGACAGTGAGCTCCCCACCCCATCAGGGACATGTCTGTGGTAATGGAAATCTGATGTTCGAGAGGAGCAAAGGGATACCCTTCCAGAAGATTGTCCTCTTGCGACCACCAGGTGAGTGACTTCTTCAGAGGTTCTGTCACCTTGTTGAGAAAGGACTGAGGGTGAGTGGTTGGGGACCACTGAGCATCCACTGAGAGGTTCTCATGTACAGGTGTGCTAGGGGTACAGTGAACACCGAGGATGCCATGAGACCTAGCATCTGCTGCATCGAGATAGCTCGAACCGAGTTGTTCTCTCGGATGTATCAGTCCATCTGCAGGATATTGCTCCTTCTGTCCTCTGGTAGAAAAGCTTTCACACAGGAGGTGTCCAGAAGAGTTCCTATGAAAACGGGCCTCTGGGAGGGCTGCAGCTGTGATTTTTTGAGATTTAGTAGGACTCCCATGGACGTGAGAAAGTCTGAGGCCATGGCAACGGCGTTGAGGGTTCCTTGCCTGGAAGGGCTTGCTAGAAGCCAGTCGTCCAGGTATGGGAACACTTGTATTCCAATTTTTCTGAGATGCGCTGCGAGTATTGCACAACACTTTGTAAAAACTCACGGCGCTGAGGACAGCACAAAGGGCAGGACTCTGAACTGATAATGCTGATCCAAAGCCACAAACCTTGGGTATCTGTGATGCCTTGGGTGGATAGGGATATGTTGGTAAGCATCCTGCAGGTCCAAGGAGGCTAACCAGTCGTGTTGATGAAGCAAAGGTAACAGGGTTCCTAGCGATATCATTTTGAATTTCTCTTTGGGAAGAAATTTGTTTAATTTTCTGAGGTCCAAAATGGGGCGCATGCCCCCAGTTTTCCTTGGAACCAGAAAGTAATGGGAGTAGAACCCTGTGTTCCGTTGATTCAGCGGAACTACTTCCACTGTCCTGTTGTTCAGAAAGCCTTGTATCTCGGAGGTGAGAAGTTCTGACTGAAGTACTGACAACCTGGGCTGTCCTTTGGGGGGATGATCCAGAGGGGTCTCAAAGACTGAGGGAATACACCCCGCAGATTATCCGGAGGACCCATTTGTCCGATGTTATGGACTTCCACCGATTGTAGAACTGCATCAGACGACCTCCCACCGCTGAGGAAGAGTCCCCCTCGGGCAGCTGAGGTGGGACTTGGGCCAGCAACTCAGGAGGCGGCACTGGGCGCTTTGGGTCCTTGCGCCTTCTGTTGCGTTTTCTTCTGAGGCTGAGGGGTTTGGTTTTTATTAAAACCTCCCCTGCCTTTGCCTTGAAAGGACTGACGGTTATGAAACTGGCGTTTGTTAACTCCCCCTCGAGAGAGGGTGGGAGGAGGTTGAGCCAATTTAATGGCTGACCTAGTCTTTTGTGTGGCCTCTAGAGCCTGTTCTACTTGAGGGCCAAAGAGGTACACACCATCGAAAGGCAACGCCATGACCTGTTGCTGGGCATCATTCGTAAAACCTGAAGTGCGCAGCCAGGAATGGCGGCGGGTACAAATGCCGCCCGCCTGCGAGGCAATGTCGAAAGGCGTCCATAGCTGCTTTAACCTGCTGGTTGTTGGACTCGATACCCTGGTTATGGTTTGAAGAAGCTCTGAATTAGCATCCGACTCCGGTACAGCTTCAACCATTTGTTTGAGCAAATGCCAAAGAATATACTCATATTGAGAGAAATAGCCCTGGTAGCTGGCGATACGCATACCTAGGGTGGATGCAGCAAAGACTCTCTTACCTAAAGTATCTTACGAGATTCTTTGTTTATAGCTGTAGTAGTCTGAGGAAGGACGACCTTATCATTCTCTGCCAAGACTACAATAGGATCCGCAAAGGCTTGGGAGGCCAAAATAGGTCAATCCTTGGGAGCAGCATACTTCCTATCTATGGACTTAGCCACAGAAGGAATGAGAGCAGGGTTATAACATACCATTTGAGAAAGCGTCTCAAAGGAGGGTTGTACCAGGGAGTTAAATCCATAGGGATGTCCAGAACATGAAGATATTGGAGTCTTAAAAGCTTCCCAGGATCGATGTCCATAGTCTGGAGAGAAAGAGTGGAATTCAAATTTTTTCAACAGACTTAAATGACAGGTCCTCGACCACAGGCTCTGTAACAGGATTAGGTCCTGCTCCTTCCACATCATCACCCAATCTAAAATCTGGGCAGGCTCAATATCATCTCCTGACAGTCCAGGAGGGACTGCATGGACAGGAAAGGAATGAAAATCAGCAGGAAAAGAGGAAGGAAAAGAATCTGGAGAGGAGAAGCCCTGAAGATTGGTTGATGAAAAGCCTGGCCTCGGTGTCGAAGAAGAACACGGCGCCGAAAGGCCGCACAATGCCGACAAAGCAGACGGTGCTGAAAAGCCACACAGCACTGAAGACGGCGCTGACAGCGCATCAGTGTAGCGACCCACCGGGCGCGACGCAATCAGGCCCGAAGAATTCAGATTTGAGGGAAAGAGGAAGAATACCAGGAGATAGAGGCATCGAGTGGCCCCTGCACCGTGCCCATGTGTGGGGGAGACACCTGGGCAGATGCGATGGCACGAAGAGGCGCCACGCAGGTGGGAGGCCAATCGCCCTGCCCAATCTCCTGAAGAGCCCGAAGGCCCCGGAGTGACCGGGCCAGGCAGCTGGACCGAACTCCGAGCCCACTGCTCCATAAGAGTGGCCCACTGATGAAACTGCTCATCGGAAGCCCTACCAAGGGCGAGGAAGGGCTCTGATGTCGAAGAGGTCGGTGACCAGAAACAGAAACCGGTGACTCCGAATGAGGAGACCGGCAACTGCCCCCAATGACCGAATGCCGACACGCAGACATATCAGAAGGCAACCTCGAGTGATGCCTTCTCCCTCCTCCAGTTCATAATATTCCTCTAAATCATAATCTTGAACCGGTGGAACCGGCCGAACCGGGCGCTTACCTGAAGGTGCCGGTTCGGTCGGAACCGGGAAAGCGACTGGACAATTTTAATCGCTTGTGCTATTTCTTCAGTGGTTGGAGAGAAAGTTTGGCTCCACACCAGCTGATTTCTTAGTCCTTTTAGCTGGAACCGACTCCTCAGGTCGGTTCTCCTTGCCAGAAGTCTCGCCCTGGTCAGAGGCACTCCCTCTGGTTCGGTTGGAACCGAACCGGGCTGGCCATCGGTTCAAGCGGACTTCTTGGCCTCCCTTTCCTGAGCCTACCAACTCTCTTTCCAGGGTAGCTGCAGGAACATTTTACAAATCTGGCAGTCTGCACTGGGGTGGTCAAACCCCAGACAATAAACACAGGTTGTGTGGGGGTCAGCCTTAGCAAGACTTCCCACACACTGCAGTGTTGAAACCCAGTGGGCCGGTTTTCTTTGGGTTTCTCAGACATAGTGCCAGTCCTAACTAAACTTACCCGTTTATGGCAATCCACCAGGCAAGACCCTCTTATTGGTTCCCAACCGTGTCACGAGTCGTGGAAAAAACCGTAATAAAATCCGTTTTTTTTTTAGAACCGATAAGAACCGGTAACCACACTCTAAATCACAGATTAAGATACTTTAAACGACCTGATCGGTTCAAACCGAACCGATAAACCGTTTACAAGTTCCACACAGAATAGAAATAATGTAAACCTATCTTGTACTCACAAATACCACAGACAGAGCTTGAAAAGACCGGCTGCGGTTTAAATTCGGTCGAAAACCGAGAAAAACAATACTTTAACCGACAAAATGAACTGAGCAGAAGGAGAAATCTCCAGAGCAACTGTTCAGTGAAGCGGAGTAAAGAATCTGACGGTCTGAGTTTGAAAAACAAAAGACAGAGTTTCAACCGAGCTCGAGCACAGCGTTCCATGCCTGGCATGGAAAGTTAACTCTTTCACCTCCGGAGCAATTCGAAGGTTGGGACTCACTGCATATGTCATAATATAGCAAGACTTCATGTTGTTTGAAGGAAGAATACCAGGAGATAGAGGCATCGGTGTGGCCCCCTGCACCGTACCCATGTGAGGGGGGAAAACACCTGAGCGCGGAGTCGACGGCACGAAGCGCGCCAGCCATGATTAGGGAGGCCAATCGCCCTGCCCGATCTCCTGAAGGCCCAAAGGCCCAGTGACCAGGCCAGGCAGCTGGACCAAACTCCAAAGCCACTGCTCCATAGAGCAGCCCACCGATGAAACTGCTCACCGGAAGCCCTACCAGGCGGGGAAGAGCTCTGGTGTCAAAAACCTGGTGACCAGAAACAAAACGGCGACTCGAATGAGGAGACGGCACTGACCACTGACCGACTGCCGATGGGCAGACATATGAAGAGTGACCTCAAATGATGCCTTCTCTTCTTTGACCTCTCTGGGCGAAGAAGGCTCGGCCGACGGTGTAGAGAATCGACCGTTTTCTTTTATGCTTCTGGGGACTGCCCTTCCCTCGGGCACTGGACCATCCATTGTCAGACCCCCTCCGGAGAAGGTGGCGGCCGGACCCAGCCCGCTGACTGAACAGCTTTCTATACGAAGTCTCCTCACCATCTCCGACCTGCTCATGATTCACTCCATCAATGTAGGCTGAGACTTCTTTCTTTAATAAGAATAAATTATCGTAAGCGGTACTTTATTTGAAAAATACTACAAAATAAAAAACTGAAAACTATGCTGCTAGTTTGAAGTTTGACTCCCGGAGGGCGAGCAATGTCGTCACTGAAGCGCACTCAATGGCGGGGGGAAAAGGAACTGAGGCGGTTGGAGGGTCAACGCTGAGATAGTCATTGCCACACGAACAGAGGCTCGCGGCTCCATCTCTGGCACTGGCCCTCCTGCAAAAAGTTTGCTCCCGCTGGGTCCTAGCACCTCCGGTGAAGTCCCATTAGTGTGAATGAGTGGTGGAGACTTTATGTCCAGGAAGATCAACTCTATCCTTGTGAAACATTAAGTAAGATTCTCGACACATCAGGGCATGAAGCTCGGAAATGCGTCGAGCAGAGGTCATGACTACCGAAAATACTGTCTTCCAAGAAAGGAAGCGGAGATCACAGGTGGCCACTGGTTCGAAAGGATCAAGGGTCAGCTTTTTCAAAAGGACATTTAGATCCCACGGAGGGGTGGGTCATCTAATGGGAGGTTTGATATGTAACATGCCTCTTAGAAACATTTTGGCGCGGTGATGTTGCTACAGTAATCTCCCTTCCAAGGGCTCATGGAAGGCTGAGATAGAGACCAAATGAATTTTAATAGAAGAGTAGCTCAGACCTGTGTCAGCAAGCGAGGCCAGGTAGTCTAACACCTTAGTCAATGGACAGGAATAAGGGTCCAGTGACCTGGAAGAGGCCCATATGGAAAATCGTTTCCACTTGGCATTATATGTTTCCCTGGTAGATAGTTTGCATGAAGCCAATAAAATACTGGTTTCAGGTGAGGAGACTTGAAGATGGGCTATGAAGGCATCCTAAGGAGCCAAGCGTGAAGGTGTAGACTTCAGATTGGGGAGAAGGATCCCTAGATCTTGAGTCAAAAGATCTGGTCTGACTGGCAACAGCATGGGATCGGCTACGGAGAGCTGCTGAAGTAGGGGAAACCACACCTGCTGAGGCCACAAGGGGTTATGAGGATCATTGCAGCAGGTTCGAGTTGCAGTTTCAGTAGAGTTCGTTGCAGGAGTGGGACGGGGGGAGGAGAAGCATATAAGAAGAAACCTGTCCATGGTCGGGACAGGGCATTTGTAGATTGTCCCCTCCTGTTCGGGATAATGGAATAGCATTTGGGGGAGACGGAGATTGTTGGGGGATGCAAACAGGTCTAGTTGCAGGGACCCCCACAAGCAAAAGATCGTCTGAAGAACTTTGTGATGAAGAGTCCACTCGTGCGTGGAGGATTGGCAACTGAGAACATCTGCCAGGGTGTTGTAGCATCCTGGTAGATGGACAGCTATCAAGTATAAGTGTTGAAGTATGGCATCCTGCCAAACCTTCAGCGCCTCCCTGTAGAGACAGCGTGACTTGGTGCCTCCTTGTTTGTTCAGCTAGAACACCATGGAGGTGTTGTCTGATTGGATCAGTAAAGGCCCTGGACAAAAGTGGGGGCAAAAGGCCAGAAGGGCAAGGCAAACCGTTCTCATCTCTAACAGGTTTATGTGAGGTGTCACAAAGAATTGAGGCCACCTGCCCTATGTCCTGTAGGGACTCACGTGTGCCCCCCAGCCATTGAGGGAAGCATCCGTTGTCAACGTCTGCTGGGGGGGGGGGGACTGGAAGGGGACACCTTGAGACAGATTGTCCCGAAGGGTCCACCAGTTTAGGGTGGAACCGAGGGTGGGGATGACTTTGATTTGGCTGTCGAAATCCCCCAACTTTTGATGCCACTGATTTTGAAGAGAGCCAAAGGCCACCATGGGAATGGCGGCAGCCATGTGACCCAGGTGGCATAAGAGACATCTGGCTGTAATGAACTGCTGGGTTCATATCTGGGACGCCAGAGAAAGAAGTTTGTCTTGCCTATCAGTAGGGAGACAGGCCCTGGCAGAGGTAGTATCCACAACTGCTCCTATGTACTGGAGTGACTGGGTAGGAGTTGGATGGAACTTGGGCCAGTTGATGGTAATGCCTAGAGACTGGAATAAGGAAAGGGTGGCTTGGAGGGACAGAAGCAGAGAAGCTTCTGAGTTTGCCTTTATGAGCCAATCATCTAAGTAAGGGAAGACAAAATGTCCGTCCCGACTCAGGGCTGCCACCACTATGGCCAAGCACTTGGTGAAAACTCTCGGAGCAGATGAGAGCCCGAAGGGAAGTGCCCAGAATTAGTAATGTTGTCCTAGCAGGTAAAAGCATAGGAACCAGTGGTGGGTGGGTCCCAGACACCAAACACAAATGGTGCGATTGTCGCAGTGGTAGATCTTCCTACCTCAACGACAGGAATGGAATAACAGTGACTTGGTTGAAGATCCTTCTGACATTTGTCGACAAAGAAATGGAAATGGAGAGATCCATTCCCTAGCTCAGTTTCTTGTTGATGACTGTTACAAGTGCTAGCTACTGCGTGTGAGCTGAAGATGATGGGAAAATGAACTGAGGATACCAGGGACCGCCCACTCTTACATAGGAAGCAGGATGATGATGTCATGTGTAAGCGGCCCCTGTTGAAAGACTGCTAGAAAAGAGCTGCCTTGCACCAGAGCACCATCTGGCGATTTCCAAAGTGTATTACCTGCTGCAAGAGCTTATCCCCGTGGAAGATCTAAGGTTACAGGCGAGTAACCTATTCTTCTAGGGGCATGGATATAGTTCACTATCTACACATTAGCAGACTCCTAGCAGTTGTCTGGGTGGGGGGGAGGCGTCCACCCCTATTTGGTGAACAGAGACTGGAGAACAGAGGTCCTAAAAGTAGCATAACAACAAGACTCAAGGTTGATGCTGTAGTGGGACATAAAGGTGTGTGCTGACTTACAGGTAGCAGTCCTACAGATCTCCTACTTGGGATGTCTCTCTAAGCAGCCACCAGGCAGCAGGATGTCTGGTGGAACAAGCACTAAGCGCTACAGGAGGCCACCTACCAGACAACCTACAGAAGAGGTTGATGCAGGACATCATTCATCTGCCAATCGACCCACTTTGCTGCCAGTCTGTAAGGCACGACTTCGGCATATGTCAAAAACAGCTGGCAAGCCTCAACGCAAACTCAAAGCTGGCACTCCCTATAACAGGAGAACATCTTCCGCAGGTCCAGAGTATGGAGCCTGCAGTAGGCCTATGAAGATGGGGTGGTGAAGTGTATCAGAAGCTTAATCACCTAGTTAAGAAGAAACTCCTGTATCACCTTCAGGAGGAACTCTGGGTGGGGGTGAAGGACAACATTGTCCTTGTGGAAGATCAGGTAAGAAGACACCACTAATAATGCTTGGATGTATCGCTAGGGGGCTCACCTCCAGAAGGACGGAAGTGATACTCCCACTGTATAACTGCTTGGTGAGGCCGCACCTAGAGTACTGCGTGCAGTTTTGGAGGCCACATTTAAAGAGGGACAATGAACTCCTGGACAGGGTCCAGAGGAAGCAACCAAAATGATTTGGGGCTTGGGGGATAGGACCTATGGGGAGAGGCTCGAAGAGCTAAATATGTACACACTGGAAGAGAGAAGGGACCGGGGGACATGATAAAGGTCTTCAGGTACATGAAGGGGATAAATAGGGAAGAAGCAGTCAGGGTGCTCCGAAGGAAGGAGGGGGGCAACTAGAGGGCATCTGCGGTGCAGACGGAATATTGGAATGTGTAAATACGCATCCTGCATGTCCAGGGCACAAAGCCATTGTCCTCTTCCATCTAGGCCACCATTTCGGGGAGCTTTTTACCTAGACTACGGGCATTGGTACTCATTATCCAGATATCAGTCGTGATGGACTCCCAGATGCCTTGTGAACATTCGGCCCACCTGTTCCTCTGATGGACATGGAGGAAGGAGGTGGTCAGCGAGTCAGGAATGGGAGAGGGGGTTAGGAAGGACAGCCCCTGAAGCTCTCCGATTCTTGGCTGGAGGGGCGGTGGCTGTACTGGAAGCCCTACGTTTGAACTGACGCCTAGGTGCCTGCTGTGTTTTCATCTGGCGTCTGTTTTGCCAATGAACGTGACATTTTGGCTGAGGTTTTGGGCGATACATAATGTGTACCAACCGAACAGCAGTGCCTTTATCTTGCAGGCTTGAAATAATGTCCTGGGCATCCCCGCTCTACAGGACAGAGCCTCTGAAGGGGGCATCCTGGATAGCCAACTGGACATCAGGGGCTAGACCTCATACTCTTAGCCAAGAGAATCTATGAAGGCTTACTGCCATGGCTGTGCCTCTAGCAGAGGAGTCCACCACATTGTAGGTGGCCCCCAGTGAATAGCGTCCCACCACCTTGGCAGATCTGAGTGTACTCGGCAAGGTGGTTTTTGATTCAGAGTCCGGAAGGGCCTCGACTACGGGCTCGAGCTGGCGGAACAGATATTTTTGGTACACTAGCATGTGCGCCACATAATTAAGAGCACGGATAGCCAGTGTATTAGAGGAATAAAACTTCCTCCTGAACTGGTCCAGCTGTCTGAATTCCTTGTCGACAGGGAAGGTACTTAGGTGTTTGGGCTTAGCGTACTTGTCATGGGCCGCAGATATGACCACTGAATCAGCCTTTGGGTGTGCGCTGAGGTGGTCCTTGTCTTCCGGAGTCCTGTAAACCTGGTCAGCTTTCTTGGCCATAACCGGAATAGAGGAGGGTCTCTGCCAGATGGTTATGGGAGTGTGAGCATCAGACTCGTTTCTGGGAAATCTAGATGCTCAGCCAAACTCTGGCATTTTGGGTCTAGAGCATCAGACTTCCATCCTTGTGACTCCGCCATCTGCCTGAGGAGGTCCACTAAGAAGAGATCTTCAGTGGGGGATTTGGGAGACTCTCTAGGGACTGGCTCCTTAAGAGGAGCTGTCTCAAATCTCGAACCCTCAGAGGATGAATCGGAATCCACTTTGGAATCATCTGAATCTGCTGGATCCTTGTCTGGAAGAGCAAGTTCCTTCTCCCTTGGAGCCACTTCTGACGTCAGGGCTTGCGTACGGGCTGTCATCTGGCCTGACATTCAGGCTCGAGGGGTGACAGGAGAGGGTGCCCTAGGGGTAGGATCTGGGTGGCCTGTTTCCAAAGGTCGCTGATGCCTGCTGTCCAATTATGAAACTAATTGAGATTTTGTCTCAGACCACCAGGACTTCAAAATCTCCCTGAAATCTACCTGTGGTTGAGCAGGAGGTGGTGGAGAGTGACAAAAGTGGAACCCTGACCCAGCGCCATGAGCCGAGAAGCCCGGTGTAGCATAATAGTGAGGATAACCTGGTAACTGATAAAGACGGTTGATAACCAGGATAACCTGGGTAGTAATAACCAGTTGAAAAGGGGTCTAGCATCGGTCCTGATGGAGGGTAGCTTGATGACGGAAAACCTGATGGTGCCCCAGATGGAGGGAAGCTTGAAGGTGACCCTGATGGAGGGTAATCTGAGGGTGGCCCCGGTGGAGGATAACCTGATGGCGGCCCTGACAGTGGGTAGCTGGACAGCGGCCCTGAAGGCAGATAGCCGGAAGGAAGGCCTGCTGGTGGCCCTGATGGTGGGAACCCCAGTGAAAGGCCCGGAGGCGGAAGTCCCGGAGGCAGCCCTGATGGTGGGAAACCTGATGGGGGCCCTGGAGTATGGCCTGCTGGTGGCCCTGAGGGTGTGAGTAAAGGGCCCAGCAGGCGCTGAGGAGGAGCAGGTTCTGGCACCCCTGTTGGGGGCAGCAACGCTACTGTTAGACCTTTGGCGGCTCCATCGTCAGGTGTACCTGACAAAAGGTCTCCTTCCATCGGGACCTGTGGGTCCAGTGACTGCAGAGGAATCTCTGGCAGAGGAGGAGACATGGGTTCTCTATGAATGGAATCCCGTGGCGACCCTTGCCCTCCAGCCAGGATGGAACTGACGTCCGGCTGCGTGTCATCAGAACCTGATGTGAAAAGGTTGTGCGATCGTCAGAGGGTCCGACGATCGACTTATCGATCTAGGTCGTGCAGAAGTCGGAGACACCAACCCCCGACTTACCAACCCAGGCCGGGCACTCGTCAGAGGGTCCGATGAGCGGCTTACCGGCTGTGCTTGACAACTTAGAGCCCAAGGTTGTGATGGGCCTAAGTGCAGTGACAGGCTCGGGTGAATCCGAGGTACCCGCAGCCACCATGACCAATGGCAGCGGGGTGGGCAAAGCCTGCTCTTTTGGCAGAAGCACAGGCTTGGCCACAACGCTCGTCTTCCCGGAGGAAGAGGGTTGCTCATCCGCCGAAGAGCCAGTGGGCGACTGCTCCCAGTCCTGATGTTTTTCTTTGTCCTTTTTCGTCTTCATGTAGGGGTCAGTTGGACAGGACGAGGCACTTTTAGCTTCTTTAGCTCCTTTTCCATGGAAGCCATTTTTAGTTTCAGGAGATGGGCTTCGAGGGACTGCTGGTACCTTTTCTGTGTAGCCTGGTTGAACTGGGCGCAGGCCTCACACTCCTCGACGTTGTAATCCAGTCCCATGCAGAAGAGGCAGAGGGTATGCTGGTCCTTACGCAGTAGCTGGATGCCGCAAGAATCGCACTCGTTTTTATGCAATTCTGTAGATGAAGTGGACGACATACACAATTATTAGGAAAATTTTAGTAAAGAGAAAAAATGGATACTCATCAGAAATTAGGTATTCGAACCGCTGCGATGAGCTTCGGTAGGTCCGATGTGCACAGGTCAACGGCAAGAAAGAACTGGAGGGCGGACGTGGGGACCATCCACTATATAGTGTTACGCTGACATCCGTCACGTGACGTTGGGTGGGCAGTCCCCCGTCAGACACTGCTAGCAAAAGTTTTCGTGTGGTCCTGACGCCAGGGGGCGCAGTCCTACAAGTAATTACCTACTGCAAGAGCCCTCTAGAAATAAGATCGTATTTACTGTAACAGTTGGGAAAGAATAGTTGCGTGAATGGTGTAATGCCAATGGATGCGTGTTTTAATCCAAAATGACATGTATTAATATAACTTATGTACAAATTTGATACTTTAATTGTATTTTGTAGCTGTCATAAAGCATTGAAAGCTGACTTACAATAAATGATTGACTTGAAACATCTCCCTTAACTCTCCCTCCCCCCAGCTTGATCGCATGCCTCCTGGTCCTGGTGCTCTTACTTATTTGACAGAGACTCCACTCCTGCCCCTTTTCACCCATGTGAGGTACTTTTAGATCTCTATTATATCATCTCTCTTCTCTTCCCGGATGTACATGTTGAGATTCTCGCACAAACCCTGTACCATTTTAGTTGTCCTCCTCTGAACTGCCTCCACCCTCCTGTTTATGTCTTTTCTGAGGTGTGGCCTCCAAAACTGTACACAGTACTCTAGGTGGGGTCTTACTTGTGAGCCACAAAGCAGCAACACCACCGCTCCCCCCCCCCCCCAAAGGTCATGGATCTAAAGAAAACAAACAGGGGCAAGGAACAGTCATCATTACGCAAATCCACCATATGTATAAAATCTAATCAAGTTATTTGGAAGTCTAAGTAAGTGACAGCATGTCCTTAAGTTGCTCTGAATTATTTTTATTCAAACGTTGGCACATTTCATAGAAAATTAAGCTAAACCACTTGATTCAATTCGATTCCATGGGACTATAGTCCCCTGAAATGACTCTGAAATTTGCTTTTGTGAGTATATGTGATACAGTTTTTCTCTGGGGATGGAAAATTGTGAAACTGTAAATGCCCCGCAACTCAGTGTTGAGCAGGGCCCAATTAGTATTTTCACTAAAAGAAAAAATGTTTTTACTCACAGGCTTTATAGATAATTAGATTTTATCTAGTTGATCCTGCTGTCATTTTGCACTGAGTGCCTCTAGCGGCACATCCCACAATGTCCTGCGGCTGTCCCAAGGCTGATGAGAGAGCTAGGGAGCAGCCACAGGAGTGTGTATAGCATTCCTCTATAGACAGAGGTATTAACAGCTCTGGTTTGTGATTTACTGGTCTTGGTGATATTATAAGAACAGGTACAGACTGGCAGTCAAGTGTACTCAAGACATTACTAAGCATGTAATAAATTGTTAAAAAGTATCAGGATCAAAAACAGATTATGGAAATTGGCAAGAAAATCAAAGCAAAACAGGGAATGGGCCAATTTTAAGGCTAAAAGAAATTATTGCAGAAATCAGATCAAAAACGCAAAATCTAATTATTTTAAAACTAAAGTGGAAGGGAATAGTGACCAGAAAAGTTTCTGGCAGATAGTAAATTATATAATCAGCCCAGGAAAAAAGGACAAGCAGCAAATAAAACAACTGATCTATGAGGAGAACACGGAAGAGGAACCCCAAGGAATCGCTAACATGTTAAATGATTTATTTGTTAACTTACCAGGTTTAGAGATTAAAACCTCATTGGGTGCTGAATTACAGGAAGAACTACAATTTAAGGGGACATATCCACCTTTTGATTTAGAATACTTACTATATCTGAGGGCAAAAAAACACGTTTAAAACAGATAAAAATACATAAATCTTCGGGTTTAGATGGGTTAGGGGGAAAATGTTTGCAAATGGCAGCTGATTATATTGCACCGATAGTAACATACATGTTCAACTGGAGCTCATGCTTCAGGACTTTTCCATCAATATGTAAACAAAGTAAGGTTATCCCTATCCATAAAGGGGGAGAACATCATGAGCCAGGCAACCATCGACCAATAGCACTGCTCTCAATGTTATCTAAATGTCTAGAGAAACAAGTGCCTTTACAAATAATGGAATATTTAGAAAAATATGAAATTTTAACACCTTATCAGGCAGGATTTAGAAGGGGCTTCTCTACCAGCTCAGCATTAATTGAATTTAACGACTTAGTAGCGACCTCTTTGGATGCTGGACTGGAGACTGCCGTTCTCTTCGTGGACCTGTCAAAGGCATTCGACCTGGCAGACCACTCCCTGCTGTTGAGGAAACTCTGGTCTATGGGTATCACCGGTGGACCCAGGGACTGGATCAAATCATACCTGACTGGAAGATCGCAGAGGGTATCAGTCCTAGACCCTGTCAAATGTAAAAAAGGTTAGTCGAGGGGTCCCACAGAAGTCAGTATTGGGGCCCTGTTGTTTTTGATGTTCAACAATGATCTTCCCCAGGTGGCGTAATAATCCAATATCAGGTCATATGCCGATGATATGGCACTGGTTGCTACCGGGGTGGACATTCTGGACCTGAAAACTAGATTGCAGAAGGATTTCGACAGCACTGGGAAGTGGTTCACCAGGTTGAGGCTTATCATGAATGCGAAGAAAACTAAGGTTTTATACTCTGGTAATAGTGGAAAACCTATGTTAAACATATCATAATTAAATAATACAATAATAGAACAGGTGACAGAATATCGATATTTGGAAATGATTTTTGATGTAGAACTAAATTTCTCTAGGCATATTAAGGAGGTGCTTAACACTACTAGTAAATAATTGGGTGCCCTTAGACTAACATCAAGATGTTTAGATCTAAAGGCTAGGAAAGCAAATGTTGAACAGATGATATTGCCCTTAACTGAATACTGCAGTAATGTTTATAGAGTTGTACCTACACCTACCTATCCTTGGGACTTCACTTCTCACAATGTTTATCCCTCGCTTACATATTACATACCCCTCCTGGTACCCCATCTGCCATTAGTTGGTGGTTCTCCAAGCCATTTTCATGGCTAGTACTAGTGACTGCCCCTGGTAAATGAACTAACTGGTACTTCTATACAGAGAACATCGTTTATATACAGTTACATGGTTCAATGATGGACCTGCCCCATTGTATTTGAATCCTCCTCTGTTATGGCTTGCCTTATCTTCCTTTCATCATTTGACTCCCCTATTGCTGCACCATTGTGTTTGTGTTTATATACTTATTTATGTGTATGTATATGTTTTTATGATGGATGTTACCCAACCCTGTTCTAACCAGGTCCATCTTGTAAAAGAGTTCTGCTCAATGATGTTCGCCTGGATAAATAAAGATTTTGATTGATTGATTGATTGACAAATGCAGGACAAACTAGACAAAATCCAGTATAGACTTGCAAGATTTGTGCAGGGATGTAATTTTAAGACACATCATTGCGTTATGTTGAAAAATTCTGGGTGGCAAACTTTAGAATCTAGAAATAGTGAAATGTGGTTAAGACTACCGCATAAATGTTTTACAAAATATCCAGCACATTATATTTCAGTTACTGCTTTAACAAAAAAGCTGAACCAACTCAGACTTTAACAAGACCTGTACATGAAAATAAGATGGCGGTGGCGGCCTGGTGGCGCTGAAAGTTGAGGTGCTGAACACCACATCTCACACCACACTGGCAACCTGGGTTCGGTGACAGACTCGGGTCACCGGTGGGAGAAGGACTGAGCACGCAATGGCTGCTCTCCTTCTCCGGGCATGGTTGAGATGCTAGCCCTGCCACTATACCGCCACCGCCTCGGTGACCACAGGCGGTGCTGGTGTGGTTGTGGAAAGCAGAAAGGCAGGGGAGGAGCCGACGTCAACCGAGGACCGAAACAGAGGCACATCTCAGCATGCCTCTGTCTCACTGGTCCTCCTCAAGAGCTGACGTGGTAGGAGGTGGACCAGAACAAAGGAAAAACACCCCACGACCGATCTAGGCGAAGGGCTCCCGCACTGTTGCGACCATGGAAGAACTGGGACGGAGCTTCAGTTACACGTTCCACAGAGAATTCGGAGGAGGTAGGATGGACTCTTCTGCCCTACCTGGGGGGTCAACAGAGCCTCTAGAGATGTACAGGAGCGGGGCACCTATAGGAGCATCCTCCCGGTCCTCATGGCACAAGACTGGGTGCATTGGGATACTTGGCAGAGGAACCGGTTGTGGTGCAAGGGGGGAGTTAAAAGAGAGAGAAAAAAAAAATAATATAAGCGGTTAAGTATAGCAAAACAAGATATGAAGTAAAAAAATTTAAAATATCGAGCTGCTAAGTACTGGAACATGCTTCCTCATTCCATGAGAACTACAACATCTCAACTACAATTCAGTTTTGAATTGAAGGCTATTTTTCCCTTAGTATGTAATTGCTAAGTCAGTTTGATGGATTTAATATCTTCAGTTTGTATTAATGCATTTTATATCAAATGTTTGTTTACACATCTTAGTAATCTAGAATGTACATTGCACGACACATATTTATGGTGTTTATAAATTATGTATGTCTGTAAAATGTTGTACATGAAATATAATGTTTTTCTTTATGCTGAAATGTCATAAACAGGACTGTCTTGTAAACAGGGTTTTATATCCCTTATGGCATGTAGTTTGACATGTACTTGCCCTGTATAAAAATAAACATTCTGTCTATCTATCTTATCTCTCTCTCTCTCTCTCTATCTATCTCTCTATCTCTGTATCATGTCCCTATTCCTGCTTGGTAAATGGTGGGCAAGTCATATGATCAGTCGGAGTAGTGAATACTGTATCTTACTGCATTGCCAAACACTGCTTTGACAACTCCTGCATGTTATTTACAACCATGCACAATTAATACATATTCTAACTGGTAGGCTTATTATAGCAACAAAACAGTGTGCTACACTACAGTACTAGTGTTACTACCCAGACCACATCTTAGGGGCTAACTGTTATTAGCACAAGCTCTGCTATAGATTGCATCTACTAGTATGTGATTTTGTTCATGTGTGTGCCCCAGTGGGAGTGAGGTTTGAGAGAGTCTTGGCTTCCCTAAGATGATGAAATGTGTTTAGTTGAGGACATTATATTTCCCATGAAAATGCTGGTAACTAGCCATTCAAGCACCCAACTGTACTTATTTATATTTTGTTGGATACCAGTTTTCCTGCTGTTGTCAGAGGCAAGAGATAATCTTTCACTCTGAAATGTGTCATAGAAAATAATAATAAAAAAAAAACACAAAAACAGAAAGAAAGAAAGAAAGAAAGAAAGGTGTTCCTGGATCACATATATAAAAGTGTGGCTTTTAAGGCTACATCAATGTATCGACAAGCGGTGCCTAAATCTGTACAATCATTACCCTCTCACCATCCTATTACATGCGTAATTCTTGTACCTTTCATGTTGCAGGACCATACTGTTAGGCGAGAAGAATGGTTGGGGGGGGGGTCTCAAAGCTGAGAATCAGAAGGAACAGTATAGGATACGAGCTGGTGGCTCAGCAACAGTAGCATACTGCAGTGCAGAGTACCAAGTTTGGGAGGGATACCAGACTGGTCACTAGTGATGTCACAATGAGAGGCCATAATCCTGATGAGGTATGAAGGGGGAATAGAATAAGCTACATCAACTACCAGGTAAGGTAATGCTCTACACATCACACTTTGTATCATTATGATGATGTACAAAATCTAATGCTTGCAAAAAGAAAAAAGAAAAATACTCCAAAATTAAAACTAACTACTGAGTACTTATGGTAAAGGGCCAGCTGAAACTGACAGACAGGGGGGCCCGATGGGAAAGATTCAGGATAAAAAAAACTTATTTAACTTTAAAACTTCAGGAATTTAAATGCATTTATATCATACAAACCTTCAACCTAGGGAAGACTGGATGATATATATAATATATATATATATATATATGTATACACACACACGTACTTATTGGGTATGCAGCAAGTACTGTCTGCTTCCTACCTTTAAAGTTGAACAGACTACATTCAGCGCTTCTTTAATCTGAGGATGGTGGGTCCCGTGAACCAGTTCTTCACAAAGCCAAATACCAAGACTGCACAGTGCAACACACCTACAGAACAGAGCAAGGTAACGGGTAAAGCACTTAAAAAAAGCACTTAGGATATCCCACTGCCTTTCAAATATATACTTTAAAGATACCTGTCTAAATAAAAGAAAACGAAATGTTCTGATTACAACAAAATACAATGCAGTAGTTAATAAAACTGTTTTACCAACCGTGCAGGCCCAGATGGTTCGTCTCTTGCAGAGCTTAGTACATTTTTGATTATACGTTCCTGAAAATTAAGAAAAAGTATATGAAAAAATGGCAATATGAGAATAAATGTCTAGCTATACAAATCACTTTTGCTGCATTTGTCATGATACAAAATCTAATATCCTTTTTTTTCTTTCCCTCTCTAAAGGCCTGTTTGACCTATCCAGCCACCACCTCATCTTACTTAAAGGGAACTGTCAGCAATAAGAGCCTCACACCCAAGTGTGAGGCAGATTCCAATTTGTACTCTGTGTAAAAAAAAAAACAAAGAAAAAAAACAAACTTTTTTTCTACTTACTGTTTACTGCAGTATAGCAGAATGTACTGTATTAGGCCAATTTTGCTGACTTCTACGATTACATTTCCTGTAACCAGAAATCCCAGAATGCCCTGTAACTGACATCAGAGGAGAACTGCAGAGCTGGGAGATTCAACAGCTGCAGTATACATGTTAAAGAGTTTGTAAACTAAAATCACATATTTGGTGGTCCTGCTGTGCTCACAGGGCTTACTACAGTCCTCGGTGACTAATCAATCAATCAACCAATCAATCTTTATTTTACCAGGCGAAACATCATTGAGGAAAAACTCATTTACAAGATGGACCTGGGACATAATACAAATGACATATAATACAGAATAATAAGGCATTTCATACGACAGCAGAACATGAGTTGTAACAGGTTACAAGGTATGAACATAGCATACAAAAACAGTGAGGCAGGTGATACAATAAGAATTGATCTATATAGCAAAATGCATGGATATATGCAGTATGGGCAAATGTACAAGGCAGCAACAAATAAGGTAAAACAAATGAGAGACAATGCAGGATAAATCAGATAGAGGAGTAGATGATCATCAGTGATATGTAGAGATGGAGGATAGAGATGATGGTCGACAGGGACAGAGGAACTTACACATTCAGGCGACCCCACAGCCATCGCGCCTACATGTCCCCTAGTATCTAGTCAGAGTGGGGGGGAGAGGTAGAAGTATGGCGGGGTTGGTGATTCAGTGATGGAAGCAGTTACAGGACTCAGTAAAGGATTGCTGGATAAGTTTTTTTTAAGGCAGCTAATGAACCGGGTTTGATAAGCTGCAGGACCTTTTGAGCAGTGTTCCAGAGGATTGGAAGAGTGGGGCTAACTGCCGCTCTACCAAAGCTTGTCCTAACTTTCGGGATAATGAGAGTGATTCTAGATTGGCTTCTCAACAGATAATTACCAGGACTGCATAAAGGTAGGCACTCCTTGATATACTGGGGCAGTTTATTGGAGATGGCCCCTGAAGATTCAGAGAACAGAGTGCTTATGACGTCTGAGGATAAGAGAGTCCCAGCCTAGGCTTTTGTATAGGGTACAGTGATGTGTTGAGTAAGGGGCACCAGTGATGAATCTTAGCGCCCGATGGTATAGAGTGTTGAGCTGAGTGAAGGCAGTGCTGGAGCTGCATCTGTAAAGAAAGTCAGTGTAGTCGATAAGGGGTAGGAACGTAGTTTGTACCAACCTGATTTTCCCCTCGTATGTTAATAGATGCTTGATTCTGAAGAGAATCCCAAGCCTCTGTTTAAGCTTTTTGGAAAGCTCATCAATATGGGTTTTGAAGGAGAGTTTGGGGTCAATCCATACCCCCAGGCATTTGAAGGAATCAACATATTCCAATGCTTCGCCAAGCAAGATGTGAATTTGCGGCGCGGATCCTATAATGGCAGGGTAAGAGGACTTTGCTGCGGAAGCAAAGATCATGGACTTCATTTTCTTAGCGTTTAACAGGAGTTTTGAGTAAAGTAGATTACTCTGAAGGCGATCAAATTCTGTTTGGAGGTCTCTGCATGTGAGCTCCAGCGTAGGTCTGGCTATATAATACACAGTGACATCCGAAAAAAGGTGGATATCAGCTGACTTGACTCCAGAGTCTAACTCGTTTATGTAAATGGCGAACAAGAGGGGCCCCAGTATGGACCCTTGAGGTACTCCTCTAGGTAGTATTTTGAGGAGGAAAAGATACCCCCCTGCCTTGACTTGCTGATGACAATCGAAGTGGTAGTTAGCAAACCACTCCAAAGCCTTGGCATGGATGCCAATGTTCCTTAGAGCAACTATTAGCAAGGAGTGGTCTACCATGTCGAAGGCTTTGCTGAGGTCTAGAAACAGAGCACATACATAATTTCTGGTATCCAAGGCTCTAAACCAGTCATTCGTGACCTTAGCAAGTGCTGAGGTGGTACTATGGTGTGGGCGGAAGCCAGACTGGGCAGGGTTTAGTAGATCCAAGTCATTTATGTGCCGTCTGAGCTGGGAAATGACAACTTTCTCCAGAAGCTTGGAGAGGGTAGGGAGTAAAGAGATAGGCCAGTAGTTGTTAAGATTGCTAGTACTGCCAGATTTAAATAGGGGAATAACATGGGCAGTATTCCAGTTGTCCAGGATTACGCAGAGACAGGGACATACTGAAAAGATGGGTAATTGGAGGTGAGAGTATACCGAAGCCGATTTTGAGGAAGGAGGGCTCTAGTAGGTATACCCCAGCACTTTTTCTGCTATCCAGATGGAGAAGAAGGTCCTCAACCTCCTTAACTGTGACCAAGGAGAAGGAGAATGGCATGCAGGGATGGTTCGAGTTACAGGTGAGGCCAAGGCCAGCTGAACTTGAGGAGAACTGTTGAGCACATAGGCTGGAGGTAGGGGAGTCATCAGATGCAAGGCCCGCAGTAGTAAAGTGGTTATTAAAAAGACCGAGGATTTCTTGCTTATCGGTGACAACCAAGTTGCCTACAGAGATTTTTGGTGGGAGTGAGCTAGCAGGGCTGTGATCTTGGATTTCTTTTAAGTTTTTCCAGAAATTAGCCATGCTGTTTGAAGAGGAATTAAGTTTAGCTTGGTAGAAGTTGGTCTTTGCAACCCGAACCAATCTGGTGCAATGGTTTCTAGCAGCTCTGAAAGTCGTCCCATCATTAGGTTGTTTTGTCTTCCTGGCCTTTTTCCAGAGCAAGTCTCTGAGGAGCAGCTCTGCTTTCAAGCCCGAGGTGAACCAAGGGCAGTTTTTTTTTTTTTTGGTTCAGGTTTTTATTAAGGGGAACATGTTTACTGGTGACGCCGAGGACGATGCTTTGGAAGACTGAAAAGGCTTCATCGACCGACTGTGCCAGACAGAAGTCCTGCCAGTATGCATGCTCCAAATCAAGGAGGAATGTATTAGGGTCAAAGGAACATTTAGATCTTTTGAAGGCACAGCAAGAGGAAGAGGATGATCTAGGGTAGGTCCTCACACAGGCTATGACACAGTGGTCACTAAGGTCGCTGAAGAAAACGGCGGTGTGGGAATATAGATGAGGTTTGTTCACTAGAATAACATCTAATAAGGTGTTTTTATCAGGATGTTTTTTGTTGAGTTGAGTAGGCTCCATTATAAGTTGTGTCAGGCCAAAGTCGTGCCACAACTCCTTAAGGGGTTGAGAGGGGCTTGTGAGCCAGTCCATGTTAAGGTCTCCTGCTATTATCACTTCAGATGAAAGGGAGGTTAAGTATGCTGGAAATGTGGTGTAATACCTCACGCCCAACAGAGGGTGACCTGTAACAACCTATTATACATATATATATATATATATATATATATATACACATACACACATACATACACATATATATATATACATATATATATATATACATATATATAAAAAGGGTCGAGGAGGGAAACTGTACTTTCAGCGTGATGCATTCAAATTCCAGGGCACTGAGGTAGAGTTAATGATGGAGAAAGAGAACTCGTCCCTGAAATAAATAGCCACGCTCCCTCCCCTAGCCCCAGGAGAACAGCAAAGCAGCAAACGGAAAATTAGAGCTTATAAAAAAAAAAAAAAAAATGACATTCACTGTAGGCTATTGAATCTTTCACTGCTACAGTCCTCCTCTAATGTCAGTAGCAGGGGAGTCTTGCATTTCTGGTTATACGAAATGTCAGCTTACAAGTCAATTAAATTAGCCTGATACAATCTACTACACTGCAATCATCATTGGGTAAAGAAAAGTGCTTTTGCACACAATCGGCTAATAGGGAGCAGTCCCACACTTGGGTGTGAGACTCTTATTGCTGATAATTCCCCTTTAAGGCCCCTGCCACCCCCCCCCTTCCCCATCATCACTAGTGTCAGCTGAGAAAGCAGCCCCCTGACTGCTCACAGAGTCAGAAATAAGTGAGGGGATCAGGGGGAGAGGGGAATATTCCACAAATAAAAGTGAGTTCCTCTAGAGAATGGCCACTTTAAAGAGTGCACTGATGTCAGGAAGATGTCTAATCACAAGGCAAACCTTTGAATCTATCAGTGTAGTTAAAAAAAAAAAAAAAAAAAAAGAGGATTTCGTTACTTTTTAGCTTTTTTTCCCCTGAAAGTGTAGGACATACAATCTGATCTATAGTACAGGATTCTGAACTTACATCAGACTGATTGTTATAGCTGGTCACCAGCTACTATGCAATCGTACTAGAAAGTGGTTGCAATGTCTCACACCGAATTCTATGGAAGCATGCCAGCAGCTTCTAAAATATGACATTTAGCGGCTGCACATCCTTCAGTGATTACGTTCCCAATTGACTGACTTTCTTGATTTCTTATCAGACATTCCTAATGGAGCAAAGGAGTATATTGTTTACTTGTAATCACAGTACTACTACTATTAGTATTCAGTCCACATTCACACTTAGGCAGCATGCGCAGTTATCAGAAACATTGTTCAAGCTTAACTCCTCACACCCAACCACGTGGCCCTCTAGCTACACCCACATAGCTTTCAGACCTGCACAATGGAAATCGGTATCCAAGACAAACCTTGGCAGGGAACAATGAGTGGGCCGTGAAGATGTGAACTGAATACTGGTAGTAGAAATTGAAGTTACGTACTTACCATAACTGTTGGTCTTCCAGAATTTCTTCACCATGAATTACCACTTTTAGGCCTGGGTCTGAGGCCCTACGACCCCATGAAAGCAAAGCTTTTGCTTGGAAAACTACAGTTACGAACATAGCACCCTGTGCACCCCATGTGGTGCCACGTGTCAGCAAATAACCGTTGCCAGCTCCCTCACCAACCTCAGTTCTGTTAGCCACGAGAGAAACAAAATGGGGAAAAATAAGAGAGGGTTAAAAATTTCCTAGCCCAAAGGGATAGGGAAAGGATATAGAAAATATAAAGAAACAATAAAATGTGACTATCAATCTTTGAAAAAAGGAAGAAAAGGGCACACTAGGTGGCCTAAAGGGGTAGCTGGGTATAGAGCCAGAGCATCACAGCACTCACTAGATAGGAGATGGATAGTGACCTTAAAAGGCAGCAATCCTGAAACATGTGGCTCTGGCAGGAAAGCAAGAAGGAATTCCCAGAACAGGGACCACCTTGCAGTTGAGATGGCACAATGTACTAAAATAGGAATGAATGACAGACTCTTGGAAAAACTAAACTCCATGTTACCTGATGGAGGACTGACTGAATAGCTGCTCAAATATTTTTTCATAAATTCAAGAGGTTGATGGCAGAAAAGGACCGCCTGGCCCCTCCAGTCTGACCATTCTTTTCCCTGCCTAATCTGAAACTACAGCCCCTACATGATCACCAGCCTCTGCCCTCCCACCCCCTTCCCCTACCAATGGTGTCTACAGCCTCTGCTCAGACTTGTTCAGACCTATCAGTGAAAACGGAAGAAATCTCAGCTGCATGTGAAGTTGTAAGGCTGAACAGCCCAAGAGTCGAAATGTGTTCCTCTCCCCAGGTACCACTTTGGCTAGTGGGTTAACAACCCAGGTGGCATGAGAAAAAAAGAGCATACCAATCAAAGGATACTCTGGTAAGGCTAGAAGAAAAAAAAACACCAGAGAAAAGGACCTGCTTCTCCTGCAACAAGAGGGATGTACCCTGTTGAACAGCTAGTGTATGTGATCCAATTCAAAGACAGTGCAGCTGCCAAGTGGCGTTAGACTGGATAGTGCTCAGAGGCACAGAGTGCATTTTGCAACAGGGATATACCCCAGGAAAGAGATACACCATGGGAAAGGGAGGAGGAGGACAAGAAAGAAAAAGGAAGAAGGTAGTTGCCTTCCCTCATTTTGGTGGGAGTGGGAACCCAGCAATGGGTCCCAACCCCCCTTTTTTTTAAAAAACTACTCCATAGGAAGTAGAACTGGGGAGATGCCAAGGCACTACTAGAGGGTGCCGGCCAACAGTAAAATGGTGAGCTGTCCCGCAGATCTAGTTCTGACAGAGCAGAAAATGGTGGGCAGGTGTGGTAATCACTGGTGAAGATATTCTGAATGAACAACAGTTATGGTAAGTACTTAACTTAAAGTGTCAGCGTGGCTCAGTCGGTAGCACATCTGCCTCTGGACCAGAAGGTCGTGGGTTCTCATTCCACACCGGGATTGGACTTGCACCTAAAAATTGCTGGCATCCGAGTGCAGTATTGGGGGGTGCTGTACTGCTGGGGTGTGCCGTCCTTCGGATGAGACGTTAAACCGAGATCCCTTCTGCCCATCCTGGTGTTGTCCTGGTGGGTGTCCAGGTGGAAGTAAAAGAACCCAGGGCACTCTTCGCAAAGAGTAGGGAACATTCCCAGAGTCCTGGCCAACATTCCCCTTCCCATAAACCGGTTCATGCAATTATCCAGGCTGTGTGTGGGTGATGATGTGCGACATGGCCGCCACCACACATTCAGTCACTTCACTACCAGTCTAGCATTGTTTGTAAAGTACTTTGGATGTAGGAAAAGCGCTATATAAATGCCGATTCTTCTTCTTAATGTTCGTATCTTCCAAAAATCAAACTTCAACACTGATTCCCACTTATGATTCAGAATACTAAGCTTCCCTTCTTATCTGAGCTGGCTCACCCCAAGGTTAACAGATACCCTTATCTCTCTGTGTGGGGAGAACACCTGAGGACAGGGGCTGTTTACAGATCTGTGAGACTTGAGACAGGACAGGGCCAGACAGGAGCCCCTGTGACACAGGAGCTGGAGGGTTTCCTGACAGCTCCCACCTGACCCCAAGGTAAAAAAAAAAAAAAAAAAGAGCCCCTTGGAAGTGTGAGTTAAGCACCCTGCCAGGCAGAAGGGCCAGTTGGGAGAGGCAAAGCCATTCCATCCACCTAATGCAGACTGCGGTTCCTGCAAGTCTAGAAGCCATCTTGTTGGCGTTGTAAGATGCCCTGGTCTGGTGCCATGCTACCTCCAGACCAAGGATAGAAAGGTCAGTGGTCTGCCAGATTGACTCGGTTGGTGGCAGTATAGATAACAGGCTGTGTAGCTACAACCATAGGCGACGGTTATGGGTCATCATGTTTGCCTGATGTGCAGAGATGCAAGGGCGTGTACTGAGGAAAAAGGCTTCCTCCCAAGAGTGTCCATCTGAGCAGAAACTGCCTTTGGAGGTCGGTCGCATGCAAGGTACCATGGCCCTGATGGGGTGTGCAGTACTTTAAGCCTCAAGGAGGGGTGAAGTATCTCACCTGCGGGCCCTGTAGGTGCTAGATACTGCATTAGGAGGCCCTGGAGAATGGTTGGATATGACAGAGGATGTCTCCAAATTACCCTAGATGCCTCATCCATTACCCTAAGCCAAGGAGGAACAACTGCAGTGTCAATGTTGGGAATTCCAAGAAGTCCTTGTATGGGTTTCGAGGTCAAGCACCTGGATCATCTCCAGAGATACTAAACAAATATCTTTGCTCAGTATTTACAAATGAAGAGGGGGAGGTACATAAAACAAACAGTAAAAACACTCTGGATACAGAAGTTGATACCAGCCCATTTACAGAAGAAAGGGTTATGAAAAAACTCTTAAAACTGAAGGTGGACAAAGCAATGGGTCCCGATGGGATTCATCCCAGAATTCTAAAAGAACTAAGGGTAGAACTAGTGACACCACTGACTACCCTCTTTAACAAATCATGGGAGGATGGGGTGGTACCCGAGGACTGGAGGAGGGCAGATGTGATTCCCCTTCAAAAAACTGGGAGCAAGGCAGAAGCAGGAAACTACAGACCTGTTAGTTTAACCTCAGTGATAGGGAAAATGATGGAATCACTTTTGAAGGAAAGAACTGTCTAGTATCTAGAAGTCAGAGGGGCACAGGACGAAGGCAGCATGGGTTCACAGCGGGAAGGTCATGCCAGACAAATCTGATAGATTTCTTTGACTGGGTGACCAAAGTAGTAGATCAGGGAGGGGCTGTGGACATGGCCTACCTAGACTTTAGCAAGGCATTTGACACAGTCCCACACAAAAGATTAATATACAAGTTAGCCAGCCTGGGAGTGGGTCCCAAGATGACAGCCTGGGTAAAGAATTGGCTGAAGAACAGGACACAGAGAGTAACAGTAAATGGAGTCCACTCTGAAGAAAGGGGGGTTACTAGTGGGGTACCACAGGGTTCAGTATTAGGACCAAGTCCTCTTCAATGTCTTTATAAACGACATTGCAGAGGGACTGGAAGGAAAAGTATGTCTCTTTGCAGATGACACAAAGATCTGCAACAGAGTTGATGCACAAGGTGGGGTAGAAAGGATGAGAAGGGACTTGGCAAGGTTAGAGTAATGGTCAAATGTATGGCAACTTAGATTCAATGCTAAGAAGTGCAAGGTAATGCACCTGGGAAACAAAAACCCAGGGGAAGAGTACACAATGGGGGGTGAGATGCTAACAACAACAAAAATGGAAAGGGACCTGGGGGTAGTCATAACAGATGACCTAAAGGTGGGCAAGCAATGTGAGAGGGCAGTAAGGAGGGCTGGGGGGATACTGGGATGCATAGGGAGAGGCATTAGAAAACAGGAAGTTATTATCCCTCTGTACAGACAGCTGGTCAGACCCCATCTGGAGTACTGCGTGCAGTTCTGGAGTCCCAATCTCCGTAAAGACATAGACAGGATGGAAGCTGTCCAGAGGAGGGCAACTAAAATGGTGCAGGGTCTGGCACCGAAGACATATGAAGTGAGACTAAAGGAGCTTAATATGTATAGCCTCGAGGAAAGGAGGGAGAGGGGGGACATGATAGAAACTTTCAAGTACCTCAAGGGAATCAACAAAGTCCAAGAGGGTAGTATCTTTAAAAAAAAAAGGTGTGCAAGAACAAGGGGACACAATTTGAAGATAGAGGGGGGGCAGCTCAGAGGTAAATTAAGGAAGTATTTTTTCAAAGAGAGGGTTGTGGATGCATGGAGCGGCCTTCTGGAGGAGGTTGTTGAGTCAAAAACAGTGGTGGAATTCAAGCATGCATGGGACAGTCATAAGGCCATTTTAAGGGGTGGGGGTAGGAAGAAGTAGGCTGCTGGTTAACTAGGATCTGCAGCTTATCCAGTAGGTAGGGAAATTGGCAGACTGGGTGTGCCAAGCGGTCCTTATCTGCTCTCAAATTCTGTTTCTATGTTTACTAGAAACTGTTGATACAGGGCAGATTCAGCATCAGAAGAGAGGTGGACAGATGATGGAGATGAGATGCCACTTCCAGTCAGGGTCGGTACTGGAAACATAGAATTTGACAGCAGATAGGGACCGCTTGGCCCACCTAGTCTGCCCATTTCCCTACCTAACAGATAAGTTGCAGATCCTAGTTAACCAACAGCTTACTTCCTCCTACCCCCCACTAGGACTGCCTTATGTCTGTCCCATGCATTCTTGAATTCCCCCACTGTTCTTGACTCCATGACCTCCTCAAGGAGTACAACCTGATGCATCCACAACCCTCTCTAGAAAACTTCCTACATTACCTCTGAGCCGTCCCCCCTCTATCTTCAAATTGTGCCCCCTTGTTCTTGTACATCTCTTTTTCTGAAAGATGCTACCCTCCTGGACTTTGTTGATTCCCTTGACGTTCTTGAAAATTTCTATCATTCTATCTATTCTATTTCTATCACTGGAGAAAAGGGCCAGGATTGGGCCCTGTGTGACTCCCTATATCGATAATGTAAGACACTGGCCTGTGGTGTTCTCACATTAGAGGCCCTTAAGGGCTTATCAACGAGGGCAGCCAGCCCATCTATAAGGAGTTGAGACTCCAGGTCTCCGGGGCCTCGTCCTGGGTTGCACAACTGTGAAGGTGGCTTAGCCCAAGGGGAAGTCATAGCAAAGCCACCCAAAGGGTGTCGTCCTATATGCAAGGAGTGACCTGATTGGTGCCCATGAGGGACCCCCAATCCTCACCGGTAATGGTGACATCCCAACAGCTTCAGGAAAAACTCCCTTTCTGTGCCATCATTGGACTCTGAACTGATGCCACCTCCAGTATTGGGTTCAGGATCAGTGACAACCTCAGAGACAGGGTCATGCCTGTCAACATGGCAGGCATCGCCTTCGACGCTGTGCTCGGGGCCAATTTCGCCATCGTACCTGGAGTCATCACCCTCCTCAGTGTCACAAATGACACCAGAATCAGGATGACCTCCGAGACATCGCCATCAGCATCTTGCCATGAGCCAGACCCAGGACCGGCACCATGACCGTCGCCACCCGATCACTGCATCTGGGGAAGTCACATTCCTCGGTGTTGTTGGCAACACCATGGGCACGGAAAACATCCAAAATGGCAACAGTGCAGACAACAGTCTTGGTGCTGGTCCCTCTTCTGACACTGCAATGTCACGAGGGGGCTAGGTGTCCTCCTTGGTGGCACCCACCGTGTCTTCACTGTGAACGGTGACAACACCACGGGAGACACCAGAGGATGACGCTGAGGTGAAATAGCAGACAGGTGATACCACAAATGAAAAACATTTATGGTAACAGAGCTGAAAAAAGCAGTGAAGAGGTGAATGGAGGCACTGCGCTCCCACAGTGTGCACTCGATGAAAAGAACAGAAAGTACAGTTATGTAAGAACTTACTGTAACAGTAGAGCTTTGAGAGGAGCTTATGCAGCAGCCAACACCATTAGGAAAGGAGCCAGCAGGCACCAGGACACCACGGAAAACTAATAGCTAACAGTCATTAGCAGGGGACTGCCTCCAGACGTCAGCCCACCCCTGACATCCGCCTATGGTATAAAAGGGACGGTCCTCCAGCCCAACCTCAGTTCTCCTGCTGGAGACAACAGGCATATACAGAAATTGAAGAACCGAGGTGGTTCCTCTACACCAAGGAAAGCGAGGGAACAGTGATGGAGAAGCAGTTACTGGGGGGGTGGAGTGAGGGAAAGCAGCGCATGCTGCAACAGCTCCTCTCGAAGATCTGCTGTTACAGTAAGTTCTTACGTAACTGTACTATCTTACTTCGAGGGTGCGCTTGCAGCAGGCAACACCACTAGGACTGAGTCCCAAGCAGTGTAAGGACTGAACCCAGTTAGCAGAGAGGAGGCAGAAGTTAGCGTAAGGCTCTCAAGACAGAAGGTCCTGCAGGACTCCAAGTCCAAAGCCCACCCTAAGGCTAGACAAGTTGTCCAGACTGTAATGTCAAGTGAAAGTGTGTACAGAGTGGCAGCTGCACAGATATCAGCAATGGACACATTCCTGAAAGAAGGAAAAGAAGCAACCATGCCCCTGGTAGAATGGCCTCTAACTGGGCACGGTAAAGGCTTGTTGTACTTGCGGTAGCAATAAACAAAGTAATTGACTAACCATTTGAACAAACATTGCTTCGAAACAGAAGCCCCTTCATTCCTAGGGGTGAATGAAAAACAACTGATCAGATTTTCTAATGGCTCAAGTGCAGTCCCAATAATAGCAAAGAAAGTACAGTTACACAGGAACTTACCGTAACAGCATATCATCGAGAACAGCTCTTGCAGCAGGTTACACCATTAGGACTGAAGCCGGCAGGCGCCAGGACCCCACAGAAATTTTCTAGCTAGCAGTATCTAGCGGGGACCGCCCCCGATGTCAGGCATCATACAAAAGGGGGCCGTCCCCCAGAATTTCCAGTTCTCCTGCCGGAGACTCCCGGCTGCTATATGACATCAGAAGTGGAGACTGAGGATCTGCCATCAAAAGGTATTCAGAGCAGTGTTAGAAACACCTAATCCTAGAAAAGAGATATCGGAACAACTCTACCTCCAGAGGGGATGGTGGAAGGGAAACTACCTGCTGCAAGAGCTGTTTTCGAAGATCTACTGTTACGGTAAGTTCTTACGTAACTGTACTATCTTACTTCGAGAAACAGCTCTTGCAGCAGGTTACACCATTAGGACCGATTCCCAAGCAATACTGGAAATCCCTCGCATGTGGGAGGAGGCTAGGTAGAGATCACGAGTTGGACCGAAGCCTAGGATAGGAGTCCCTGAAGGACTACTAGACCAAAAATACAGGTTACTCACCTGTAACAGGAGTTCTAGGAATGGTATATGTTGTTCATCCACACTGTCTGGCAGGTTCCTTGCCGCTTTAAATCTTGCCGGAAGGTCTTCAAGTTGGCTCCTCCCACCCACCCGGGTGGTAAAACTCTCGGCTCCACCCCATGACGCCAGATTTAGCACGCTGGAAGTCAGGTTGTGCGTCGAACCCGGGGAGGTCGGGTGGGTCGTGTGGATGAACAACATATACCATTCCTAGAACTCCTGTTACAGGTGAGTAACCTGTATTCCTAGGGACATGGATATGTTGTTCATCCACACCTTCTGGCAGATTCCTAGCCGTTCTCCGGGAGGAGGGAGGCAAGGCGCACCCTTCTACTTGGGAATAGAGACTGGAGAACGGGCCCCAAAACCAGCATCCCGGCGTGACTCAAGGTCGATGTGGTAGTGGGTAATAAAGGTATGTGCCGACTTCCAGGTAGCAGCCCTGCAGATTTCCTGGATAGGGACATCCTGGAAGCAGCTACGATGCAGCGGTATGGCGGGGTAGAATGAGCTCTTATCCTCTGGGAGGCTCCATGCCCGCCAACCTATAGCAGAGATCTATGCAGGAGGTGACCCACATGCTTATTGTCCGCTTGGCTGCCGGTCTGCCAGGTGCGGCTTCAGCATAGGTGACAAACAGCTGGCGAACCTCTCCCCGAACTTCAGCCGTCCGCTCTTTATAATAAGCGCGAGCTCTTCTAGGGTCCAAAGTATGGAGCCTATATTCAGCCTCCGAGGTGTGATTGGGGTAGAACACCGGCAGAGTCAACATCTGGTTATGGTGAAACTCCGACACCACCTTCGGAAGGAACTTCGGGTGGGGGCGCAGGACAACCTTGTCCCTGTGGAAGACCAGATAAGGAGACTCAATGGAAAGCACCTGGAGCTCTCCCATCCTTCTGGCTGATGTGATAGCCACCAACAAGGCGGTCTTCCACGACAGGTGGGAAATATCGCACCTGTGCATCGGTTCAAATGGCTTGCCCATGAGCTTGGCCAATACCAGCAGTAGATCCCACGGAGGTGGAGGCTCTCGCACCAGAGAGGAAATGTGATCAAGGCCTTTGAAAAAGCGCCAGACCACCTTCTCCTGCGCCACCGACTGCTTCCGGCCCGTGCCCGTAAGCAGAGATAGCTGCCAGGTGCACCTTAAGGGTCAGTCGACCAAGCTCTTGCTGAGAAAGGGACCACAGGTAGTCCAGAATGCTTGCCAAGGACAGCGGCAGGGTCCAAGCCCTTCCCTGACACCAAATGAGAATCTCTTCCATTTGAAGGCATAGCATTTCCTGGTCGACTCATACGGGACGCCTCAACAACATTGAGGACCTCATCGGAAAGACCCAAGGCCTGGAACTCTAGCCGCTCAGGAACCAGGCCGTCAGGTGCAGGGATTGAAGGTCCGGATGGAATACCTTCCCCTGGTTGACTGAGATCAGGTCCGGGCGGGCTGGAAGCCGCCTCGGGAGCCTGGAGCTGAGACTGAGGAGATCTGGATACCAGAACTGGAGGGGCCAATATGGGGCTACTAGAATCACCTGCGCCTTGTCCCTCCTCACCTTGAGAAGCCCCTTGTAGATCAAGGGAAATGGGGGAAAGGCGTAGAAGAGGCCCGGGGTTCACAGCCTCGAGAAGGCATCCCCCTGCAGCGAGCCCTACTGAGGGGGGCGAGCATGGAACAGTCTCAGCTTCGCATTCTCCCTGGAGGCAAACAGGTCCACCTGAGGTGTGCCCCAGTGGGAGAACAGATCTTGTACTACCTCCGGCAGGAGAGACCACTCGAGAGACGCAGCCCCTATCCGGCTTAGGGCATCGGCCAGGGTGTTGGAGGCTCCTGCCATGTGAATGGCTGGAGATCCATGTCGGAAGCTCGACACGAAGGACCAAATGCGGAGAGCTTCCTTGCATAACAGCATGGAGCACGTCCCGCCCTGGCGGTTCAGGTACTACATGGTCGTGGTATTGTCCGTCTGGACCTGAACCACTTGACCCCGTAGAAACGGAGCAAAGGCGGTGAGAGCTAGATGGACCGCTCGGAGCTCCAGCAGGTTGATATGGCATCGAGACTCCCAAGGGGACCAGAGGCCGTGCGCTCTGTGCTCCCCCAGATGGGCACCCCAACCCATCAGAGATGCATCAGTCGATAGAGAGACCGTTGGCTTGGGGCGGATGAATGGGATGCCCTCCTGCAGATGTGCCGGAACAGTCCACCACTGGAGAGCATTCCACATCTCCTGGGTCACTGTCACGGGCTGGTCCAACGGATCGCAGCGTTGTGACCACTGGCTGGCCAGTCCCCATTGAAGGGGATGCATGTACCAACAGGCCCAATGGACCATATTGGTGCAGGCCGCCATGAGGCTCAGGAGGCGCAAGAAGTCTCGGGCAGGGCGCGATTGCCCAACCAGAAATGATTGGGCAAAGGAGGAAAGAACCTCTGCGCTGTCCACTGGGAGCCGAGCTCTGGCTCGAAGAGAGTCGAGCTCTGCCCCGATGAAGAGTATCACCTGCTTTGGAAAGAGTTCCGACTTGGCCTCGCTGATGAGGAGGCCAATCTGAGAGCAGACCTGGAGGGCCAGATCTCTGGACCGCTCCACCTCCCACTCTGGAGGGGGCTGCAGCCAGTCGTCCAGGTAGGGTACACCCGGACCCTTGACGCCGCAGGAATGCTGTCACCACTGCCATGCATTTGGTGAAGACCCTGGAGCTAGAGAGGCCGAAGGGCATGGCCGGAACTAAGTAAGGGATCCCTCCGCTCTGAGCGGAGAAATCTCTGATGAGACAGACGGATCGGGACGTGAAAGAACGCGTCCTAGAGGTCCAGGGAACAGACCACATGCCTCGATCCAAGGATGGAATTATCTGAGCCAGAGTGACCATCCTGAAGGTCCGAGACCTTAGGAACCTGTTCAGGTCGTGCAGGTCGAGGATGGGGTGCCAGGCCCCCCGTCCGTTTTGGTACCATGAAATACCTGGACACAAACCCCGGGTCTGGAGAAGGATCCGCCACCTTCCTGATCACCTCTTTTTCGAGGAGTAGGGCAATATCGGCTCGGCGGGCCGACAGCGAGGCTGCGGACCCCATGGCCCCCCAAGGGGCGACGGCTCGAAAGGGTGGGGATCTGCTCAAACTTCAGAGGCAGGCCCTTTCCTACCACCTCCAATACCCAGCGGTCCGTGGTGATAACCGACCAGGCAGAAAGGAAGTGGCAGAGCCGTCCCCCCACAGGGGGACCCCAGGGGGGAGTGACGAGGCTGGGGGCGGCATCCCTCAACCCGTCACTGGGCAGGCTTGGAAAAGAGACCGGCCGAGGGACCTCCTGGGCCTTTACCTCCTTGCTTCCTGTTGGAGGAAGTCGCGGGCTTGGGATTGGGACGCCAAGCGTGAGCCTGCTGGCCCTGTTGCTGGTAGCTGTTGGGCCGGTCGTGCTGCAGGGGCCGAAGGACGAAAGGACTTATGCTGTTGTTGACAGCGGCCTTTGTCCCTCTGGGCGGAGGTGACAGAGTCCAGAGTGGCACTGGACTTTTCGATCCGCTGGAGGTGACCCTCCATTCCAAGGCTGAAGAGGTCAGTCCCCAAGAAGGGGACGTCCGCCAACTTGTGCTGGGTATCCGCCGTGAAGGTGGATATCCTAAGCCATGCCCTGCGATGCATAGCCACCACGGTCGCTACTGACCTGGCACAGGAATCACCTATGTCCAGAGCAGTCTGAAGCTGCTGCTTTGCCACCGCCCTACCCTGGTCCCACACCTGACGGACTGTGGTCTGCAGGTCGGCCGGGAGATGAGGGACAACCTCATCCAGGGAACCCATGAGGGCGTGGGAGAAGTGTGCCATCAGCACGGCCGAGCTGGCCTGTCGGAGGCCGAGGGAGGACGCAGCGCACACCTTGCACCCAGCAGAGTCCAGCTTTTTGGACTCTTTGTCGGGGGGCTTATCCACGTTCCAAGCGTTTCCGGAACGCCAGAAGATGCTGTCGGTGACTAACCCCTCGGCAGAGGGGTGCTCCGAGAAACCAGGCAAAGAGCCGGTAAGGACTGCATACTTCCTGGCCATCCTGGCCGAGGGCGCAGGACAGGAAGCAGGCCGCTGCCAAAGCTCCAAGGCTGGGCCGACAATGGCCTCAGCCACCGGAAAGGCCTCCGTGGGGGAATCCCCTCAGTCCAGTATCTCCGTCAGGGGATACTTGGCCCATTTGGACACGGGCTTGAGCTGCATCCCGGTGGACTCCGAGATGAATCGAAGCAGACCCAAGAAGGACGATGGGCTATCGTCCAATGACTGGCCTCGGAGGACTCCAGGTCGACCTGCCTGGAGAACAGGGAGGAGTCGTCATCGGATTCCGAAGAGTCTGCAAAGAGCTGCCTCAGCCCTGAGCCACCCTCCACCTGCCGAGGACAGTCGGGAATGAGGGTGACCGACAACCTGTGGGGCAGGTCGTAACCGACCGAGAATCCTTGATCGGTGCCCCAGACTTCGGTTGTGGAGGCGGAGATTCCACCACAATTGGTGGAGCAGCAGGTTTGGCTGAACAACCGGCCCTGGAACGGGCATCTTGACTGGGGCGAGCGGTTGCTTTGGTCGTTCGGGCGACAGCCACTTGATGGCCAGAGGCTGAACAGGAGTCGGTTTAGTCCCGGACAACAGCAATTGCTGCCACATAAACTCCTCGTAATGTCGATGCCTCTCCTTATCCGAGGAAGAGGAGGAACGGTGTCGCCGCTTACTTCGGTACCGAGACCGAGACCGCCGATGTCGGCGGGAACGGCTTGACCGAGAAGAAGTCCGAGACCAAGACCGAGACCCTCGGGGAGACCGAGGGCGGGTCTGGGAAGGGGCGGGGTACACCCGCTCTTCCCTCGGCTCAGGCACTTTATCCGGGGACTGCGGCCTCGAAGGCGCAGGCAGAACCTCAGTCTCCACCGGGGGAACCGGTGAAGGTGGGTTGTCGGCTTCACCAGTCGACAGCCCGTCTGATGGGTCGAGAAAAATCTTGACTTTATCAACGGGAGTCTCGGCAGGCTGGCCTGACGGGGCACCGTGAAGCCAGCGGCCTGAGCCGCAACTTTGACCGAAGTCGACGGTCGGCTGTCCGGGGAAGGAGACCTCTCCCGCTCCCATGAATGCCGACGCGGGACTTACCTTCGACTCCTCCTTCTTCTTGGGCAGAAGAATGTCCCAAGCCCCTCCCTAAGTGGAAAGGGACTGACAAAAGTTCCTTGAGCGAAGCAGATGTCACGAGGAACTCAGAGGCGGGATAAATGCCGCAGCCGAGGAGGAGGAAGATGCGGCCTGGGCGCCTTCTCCTCGAGGCGATCAAGTGCTCGAGCTGCTCAGCCGAGCCAGCCGGCGCAGACACCACCCAACAAGCCTCTTTGGATTTTACCGTCAAGAAACGCTTCCCGGGGCGCCCGAGCTTCAATCGGGCAGCTCGATCTTCCAGGGCGGTGGCCGAAAAAGAGCAGCACAACTCGCAGGCTTGCGGGTCGTGGTCTAGGCCTAGGCAGTAGACGCACGTGGAGTGCAGATCCGTCCTGGACATTTTCTGCCCGCAAGGGCACCTCCGAAAGCCGGGAATCGATTTGTCCATCGCAGCCACGAGGGATGATGAAGACCGAAGTTTAGAAAGCTTCAAAACTAGTTTCGGACGAACCGAAGAGTTAGGATCCAGTCTAAAACGCAGAGCGCTAAGGAGGGAACCTGAGCTTCCAAGCGGTAAGGAAGATCTGGCGTCATGGGGCAGAGCCGAGAGTTTTACCGACCGGGTGGGGTGGGAGGAGCCAGCTTGAAGACCTTCCGGCAAGATTTAAAACGGCAAGGAACCTCCCAGAAAGTGTGGATGAACAACATATCCATGTCCCTAGAAAGGTTTGTTACGTTTCTGGTAACAGAACGTGATACAGTGGATGAGCCACCTGGACAGCGATTGTTTAGAAACCGGAGCTCCCATCATTCTATGGGCGAAGGAGAAGAAAAGCTGATCAGATCTACGGTGGTGCCTGGTTCTGGTCAGGTAGTATCTTAGACACCTATGCACATCTAAATTGAGCAGCAGGGCCTCTCCTCTATTAGAGTATTTAGGAAAATACACTGGTAAGTCGATGTCCTGATTGAGGGTGAGAGCTGAGACCACCTTAGGTAGAAACTTTGGATTTGTCCTTAGGGATACCCTGTCCTGGTGAAAAACCAAATAGGGTTCTTTGCACACCAGTGCGTGAAGTTCAGAAATCCTTCTGGCTGAAGTAGCAGCAACTAACAATAACGTCTTCCATGTCAGAAGACATAGCTCGCAATCTGCGGCTGGTTCAAAAGGTGGCAGCATGAGCTGCTCCAGGACAAAGGGTAAATCCCATGGAGGAACAGGATCCTTAATTGGAGGTCTAGGGTGGAGAACACCTCTCAGGAAGGCTCGTGCGGTGTCCAGCTGAGTTATGGGACGTAGGCCTATAGGTGTATGATAGGCTGACATGGCACTAAGGTGTACTTTAATAGAGGAGTAGGCCAAGCCTGCCTGGAAGAGAGACAGGAGGTAGTCTAGGACTGACCTTTCTGGACAATCCATCTGGGAAAGTCCTCGTGCTTGAGCCCAGAGGCGAAATCTGCGCCATTTCATGGCGTATGTGGCATGAGTGGCCAGTTTTCTAGCAGCCACTAGAACATCTGCTACCTCTTGAGAGGCCCCGTACCGCATTATAGCTATATCTCCAAGAGCCAGGCATGCAGGTTCAGAGAGCGAAGGTCTAAATGGACCAAAGAACCTGCCTCCTGGGACAATACGTGAGAGCTGATTGGCAGAGGCACCGGAGGCTCCTGGGACAGCTGGTGTAGCAGAGGGAACCAAATCTGTCTGGGCCAAAAAGGCACGATAAACATCAGTGTCGCCTGCTCTCTGCGGAGTTTCAAAAGGACCCTCTGGATCAACGGGAAGGGAGGAAACACGTAGAGGAATCTGCCCGTCCAGGAGAGGGACAGCGTGTCTCGCCAGAAAACACCAGGCCCTGGATCTAGCGAGCAGAAATTGGGCAGTTTTGCATTGGATGGGGACGCGAAAAGGTCTAACTCTGGTACGTCCCATCTGTGAAACAGATCCTCTACCACCTGCTGGAGTAGTTCCCACTAGTGGGCTCTGGCCTGAGATTGACTCAGACTGTCTGCGATGACGTTGTTGACTCCTGATACATGAACAGCAATGAGGTTTGTGCTGTGTTGTAGAACCCAATCCCACACCCTCATGGCCTCCCTGCAAAGCGGGTAGGAATGGGTGCCTCCTCGTTTGTTGAGCTAATACGTCACCGCGGTATTGTCTGTTTGTAACAGCAGAGTACCTGGTGGGTTCTCCGACCGGAAGGCCTGCAGGACATAAAGAACTGTTCTCATTTCCAAAATATTTATGTGGAGATGAGCTTCCTGGGGCGTCCATGAGCCCTGAGACCTAACCCCGTCGAGGTGTGCTCCCCAACCGAACCCTGAGGCATCTGTGGAGAGCATCACAATCGGAGACGGCACAATGAAGGGGACACCCGCCAACAGGTTCTTTGAATCTAGCCACCATTGCCAATCCCGGATGACGGCATTCGTGATCCAAACTGGAAGCTGCAAATGGTCTTGCTTCCGATCCCATTGTACTCGTACCATCCACTGGGTCACCCGCATGTGGAGAAGAGTTAGTGGGACCGTTGCAATGGCCGCAGCCATGTGTCCAAGCAGGCAAAGGACCAGTCTGGCTGGGACTGTCTTCTGTGCCAAGATATCCCTGATGAGGGATCTGATGTGTTCCGCTCAGTCCTGGGGCAGAAAAGCTCTCCCCTGGATGGTGTCCAGAACTGCGTCTAGGAACTGCAGATTCTGTGATGGAACCAGGTGTGACTTCTCCTGATTGATAATGATGCCCAACGCCCCGAACAAGGACTGAGTACAGTGGATTGAGGACGTCAGAGCCTCCCGAGAGGGTGCCATGAGAAGCCAGTCGTCCAGGTAGGGGAACACGTAGTGGCCTTGTCTCCGTAGAGCCACCGCTACGACTGCCATGCACTTCGTAAACACCCAAGGTGCCGATGACAGTCCAAAGGGGAGGGCTCGGAACTGATAATGGCGACCTAGAAATTCCAAGCGCAAGAACCTCCTGTGCGCTCAAGCAATGGGTATGTGCAGGTAGGCATCCTGCATGTCCAAGGACGCTAGGAAGGCGCCCTGCTTGAGCATGGGTATCAAACCAGGAAGTGTCACCATGCGGAAGCATTTGTAAAGGACCGAAGCATTGAGATAGCGGAGATCCAGTATCGGACGGAGGTCCCCTGTCTTTTTAGAAACCAGAAAGAAGTGGTAGAAGTAACCTGCACCTCTCTGGCTCCTCGGTACGTGCTCTATAGCTTCCTTTCCCAGAAGCATGAGTACCTCCTGCTGTATGAGCAGAGCGTGCTGACCCGAATAACGGGAAAGCAGGGGAATTCTTGACAGTGGGTGGTCGGGGAATTTTACAAAGTGACCTCTCTTGACCAGTTGAAGGACCGACTGGTCGGCGGTAATCGACTGCCATCCTGAAAAATGGCGAGCGATGCAACCCCCGACCTTTTCTGCCCGTTGATCCAGAGGAGGGGCCGGGACTGGGAAGGAGTCATGCTATGGCGGTATTACTCCCCACCCCCACTTCCCCCGCAGGCTGGGCATGTTTAGTATACCGCTGACCTTGGCCTGGGGAAGACTTAGGTTGGGCCTTATGGTAGAAGGTGCCCCGTGGCTGCTGTCTTCGCTGTCGGCAGTGAAAACGGTTCTGGTTCCTACGAAAGGAACCAGATCTGGGTCTGTACATGGCCTGTATAGTCCTTACTGCCTTCCTGGAGTCCTGAAGCTTGGTGATGACCTTTTCAGAGGGTTCACCAAACAGGACCTCTCCGTTACAAGGGACATCCAGGATACTCTTCTGTACGTCCAGGGTAAATCCGGAAACACGGAGCCAGGAATGTCTCCGGAGACAGATGCCTGAAGCTGCGCCCCGGCAGACGGGTCTGCAGAATCACATGCGGCTCTTAACACTTGGGTCCCCACGTCTGATCCTGTGCGGAGGAGGTTCAAGAGCTCCGCCTTCTGCTCGCCCTACGGTAGTTTGTCAACCAGGTCCTGACCCTGTTCCCACAGGGCATTCTGAGACAACCATATGAGTCAGATAGCTCAGTGACCTGATGGAGCATGTAGCAGCCGCATACATGCGCCTCCCCAGGGCATCAAGCTGCTTGGATTCCAGGTCCGGTGGCTGTGTACTCAGATGCTGTGGTCGTTGAGACCTATCATGGGAGGCCGTAATGACCAGGGAATCAGCTAGGGGTTGTTGCGCCAAGTACGGTTCCTCTACAGGGGCCCTGTACAGGCAGTCAGCTTTCTTCGGCACTGCGGGGGTGGAGTGTGGACGCTTCCACGCAGCCTTGGTGACTTCCGCAAAGGTGTCCACCAAGGGTGGCACCACCACAGGCTTAGGGTCCTTCTGCCTAAGATAACGAGCTAGGCACTGTCTCTCGGGGTAGAGATCTTCCGATTCCCATCCCATGTTCTCCTGGATGTGCCTCATGATTTCGGAAAAAGAGGGATCATCCAGAGGTGACCTGGGCAGGTCTCGTGGGTCAGGTGCTGGGATGCTGATTGTAGAAGGAGACCTGGAGGTATCTGAGATGTCATGTCTAGAATCATCCCCCTGTGGAGTGGACCGTTGACGTCTGGGTCGCTTGGGACTGCAAGACCCTGAGGGAGATCTTGAAGGGGGCCTTCTCCTTTCTTTGGATCTTCCCCTAGGAGGTGGAGTGGGTTCCTTGGGGGTTGGTGGTCTTCCTGCTGGCCCCAGCGGTGGAGGAGGGGGAGTAGGAGGTGAAGGAGGAGGAGGTTTTACTGGGATCATGTCCTTCTTTATTGTGTCCCACCAAAAGGTGAAGAGATCTTTGATCTCCTGAATATTTATACAGGACGACAGTCCTGGCGTCGGTGGTCTGTCGCTTGTATCGGGCGTCGGGTCCAAGGGTGTCGCCGGGTTTGACGAAGGTTCCTGTGGAAGCCTGGCATCCTCACTGTCTGGTCATCAGGCAATGTTGGATCCTCCTCTGTAGAGTCCCAGTGACCGGTGTCCACTGGTGATGGGGAGGAAGTCTTCGGCTCCGGTGAATGTCTCACTGACGTCGGATGCTTAGGCGACGTCTGGTCCGACGGGCACTTATCTGATAAAGGGTCGGTAGCCCGCTTCGGGTCAGTCATCCATTTTAGGGACGTCAGGTCATTAGTCTTCCTGGGAGGAGGATCCGGACCCCTAGGAGGCTGATCTGGCTTCGGAGTCCCGACGTCTATCTGAGGAAGCCTGAGGTAGTTTTGAAGAGGACTTGCACCGGCGATGGTCTGAAGACTTCGAGGAGGCCCGGGGGGGTGCTGAAGAAGCCAAAGGCCTGGAAGTCTTGATGGGATGCAGAGAAGCCGAAGCGCTGCCTGAAGACTTAACTTTAACGGGAAGGGGATGAGAGCGAGCCCTGGAGGGAGAGCGGTCTGAGCGCGTGGAGCCTGAGCTGGTGCACGAGTCCAAGGTCCGGTTAGGGGATCTGGACCTGGCCTTCTCCCGGTGCTTATGGGACTTAAGAGGTAGACTCACCTCTGGAGGCAGGGTCTTTGTCCATGCTTTTCAAATTTTCTTCCAAGAGGAACCCCTGAATTGCCTTCTGGTGGCGGATCTGGATGCGACTATTGAACCGCTGGCAAAAGAAGCAGGCCTTGGTGTCGTGTTCCGGGCCTAAGCACCGCAGACAGGATGAATGTAGATCCCTGAAAGGGATCTGTTTGCTGCAGGCACACTTGGAGGGATGTCCTTCTGAGGAAGGAGTTGGAGATGCCGACATTTAGAGGTAAAACGCTGAAAGTTCTAGGCATCATTCACTAGAGTGGGACCATGAGGCCAATGCTGGCGAGTCGACGGTGGGAAAAGAACTGGGGATTCTGGGGGACCGCCCCCTTTTGTATGATGCTGGACGTCGGGGGTGGGGCCGACGTTGGGGGCGGTCCCCGCTGGATACTGCTTGCTGGAACATTTCCGTGGGGTCCTGGCGCCTGCTGGCTTCAGTCCTAATGGTGTAACCAGCCGCAAGAGCTGCTTCTCAAAGTAAGATCTCGGTAGACATACAGAGTATGAAGTAAGACCTCCCACTGACTAGAATTTTCTAGGTAATAGACAGGCAGATAGATGTCTTGATTCACTGTAAACTCTGACACCACCTTAGGTAGAAACTTTTTTTTTTAAAGTCTTTGGTAACCGGTTAAAGCCCACTAGGCACAAGTGCCTGTTTTCAGGGGCGACCTGGGAGCACTGGGCAGTTAAGTGACTTGCTCAGAGTCACACAGTGTGCAAGTGGAGGTTGTGAGAATCAAACTCCGGTCAGGTCTGCCAGATGTAAATGTGGATTAGTCCGCAAGGATACTCTGTCCTTGTGGAAAACTAAGTAAGGCTCTTTACACATCATTGCCTGAAGCTCAGAAATCCGTTGAGCAGAAGTAATAGCAACTAAAAGCAACGCTTTCCATGACAGAAAGCGTGGATCGCAGCTTGCATCAGCCATGAAGCAGGGAGGCAAAGTAAGTTTCTATAAAACAAATAAAAGGTCCCATGGAGGGATAGGTTCCCGAATGGGAGGCTTCAGATGTAGCATGCCCCGCATGAAAGTGCAGGAAAGATCCAGCTGGGCAACAGTCTTGCCTTCAATATGTGCATGTTACGTAGAGATGGCTGATAAGTGCACCTTAAGCGAGAAGTAACCCAAATCTGAGTCCCACAGGGAAAGGAGGTACTCTAGAATGAGATTCACAGGACAAGTGAAGAGATCCAGGTGACGAGCGATGGCCCATATTCAGAATCGCTTCCACTTCGTAGTGTAAGTGGCTCTAGTGGAAGTCTTCCCGGCTGCTACCAGGACATCTGCCACCCGGGAGGAAACCTCAAATCCGGCAACTGCTAAGTCTGCAGAAGCCATGCATGAAGATGCAGTGACTTGAGGTCCGGATGGACCAACGTGTACTGCTCCTGGGAGAGCAAGTCGGAGCACAAGGACAGCAGGATCAGAGGTTCCACCACAAGTTGCTGGAGGACTAGAAACCATATCTGGCGCGGCCAGTAAAGAGCCATTAAGATCATCTCTACTCCCTCTGACTGCAACTTGAGAAGAACTCTCTGCAGTAATGGAAAGGGAGGAAAGACATACAGAAACCTCCCTGTCCAGAAAATACCAGGCCCTGGATCTAGCGAGCAGAAAGAACAGGTTACTCACCTGTAACAGTAGTTCTAGGAGTGGTATATGTTCTTCATCTACACTTCTTGGCATGTCCCTTTCCCCTTTAAATCTTGCCGGAAGTCTTCAAGCTGGCTCCTTCCACCCACCCGGGTGGTATAATCCTTGGCACCACTCTGTGACAAAAGATCTTAGCCCGCTGGAAGTCAGGTTGTGCGTCCGCAGCCGGGGAGGTTGGGTGGGTGCGTGTGGATAAACAACATATACCACTACTGTTACAGGTGAGTAACCTGTTCTTCTAGAAGTGTGGATATGTTGTTCTAGCCACACTTTTTGGCAGACTCCAAGCAGTTCTCCAGGATGAGGGAGGCAAGGTGCACACCCCCCACTTAGGGAACAGAGATTAGAGAACCGAGGCCCCAAAACCAGCATCCCGGTGTGACTCAAGGTCAATGTGGTAGTGGGTAATGAAGGTGTTTGTTGACTTCCAGGTAGCAGCCTGACAGATTTCCTGGATAGGGATGTCCCTGGAAGCAGCCACCGATGTGGCTCCTTGCCCGCCAACTCATAGCACAGACCTATGCATGATGTAATCCATCTTGCAATGGTCTGTTTGGCTGCAGGTCTGCCAGAAGCGGCTTCAGCGTAGGTGACAAACAGCTGGCGAGCCTCTCCATGAACTTCTGCCGTCCTCTCCTTGTAATAGGAGAGAGCACATCTCAGGTCCAAAGTATGGAGCCTGTACTCGGCGTCCGAGGTGTAATTAGGGTAGTATTCTGGCAGAGTCAACACCTTGTTAAGGTGAAACTCTGACACCACATTCGGAAGGAATTTCGGGTGGGGGCGCAGGACAACACTGTCCCTGTGGAAGACCAAATAAGGGGAGTCCACCGAAAGCACCTGGAGCTCCCCTGTCCTTCTGGCTGACGTGATGGCCACCAGGAAGGTCGTCTTCCACAAGTGTGACAACTCACACTTGTGCATGGGTTCGAATGGCTTGCCCATGAGCTTTGCCAATACCAGCAGTAGATCCCACGGAGGTAGAGGTTCACGCACTGGACGGGATATGTGATCCAGGCCTTTGAAAAAGCGCCTGGCCAATGTCAGCTGACCGGCCCACGCCCGGTAAGCAGAGATGGCTGCCAGGTGCACCCTAAGGGTCAATGACCGTAGACCCCCTTTGGAGAGAGACCAAAGGCAGTCCAGAATGTTAGCCACAGAACAGGATAAGGGGTCCAGACCCTTACCCTGACACCAAATGGAAAACCTTTTCCATTGGAAGGCATAACATTGTCTGGTCGATTCCTTTCTAGATGCCTCCACCACGGTGTAGACATCTTCGGAAAGACCCAAAGCCTGGAACTCTAGCCACTCAGGTACCAGGCTGTGAGGTGCAGGGATTGAAGGTCCGGATGAAGGACCTTCCCCTGGTTGAGGGATATCAGGTCCGGGCCTGTGCAAAGCCGCTTGGGGGCCTGCAGCTGAGGCTGAGGAGATCTGGATACCAGAACTGGTGCAGCCAGTCTGGGGCTACCAGCATCACCTTCGCCTTGTCCCTCCTCACCTTGAGTAACACCTTGTGGATCAAGGGAAATGGAGGGAAGGTGTAGAAGAGGCCTGGGGTCCATGGCCTCGAGAAGGCATCCCCCTGCAGCGAACCCTGCTGAGGGGGGGGGGTGGGCATGATACAGTCTCAGCTTGGTGTTTTCCCTGGAGGCAAACAGGTCCACCATTGGTTTGCCCCAATGGGAGAACAGGTTGTAAGCTACCTCTGGATGGAGAGACCACTCGTGAGATGTCTGGCCTTTGCGGCTGAGTGCATGAGAATGGTGCAGAAATGGACACAAGTCCCTTTACACAAGAAAGGGTCCTGAAGGAACTGGAAGTAATAAGAGCTGATAAAGCAATGGGGCCAGATGGGGTGCACCCCAGGGTCCTTAAAGAACTAAGAGAGGTGGTGGCTGAACCTCTGGCTATCCTGTTCAGCCAATCACTGGAAACAGGGAGGTACCCAAAGACTGGAGGACAGCAGATGTAGTCCCCTTATACAAAGTGGAAACAAGAGGAAGCAGGGAACTACAGACCAGTCAGCCTCACCTCGGTGGTGGGAAGAATCATGGAAGCACTACTGAAGGAGAGATTGGTGGAACATCTGGTTGTCAATGGACTACAGGACCCAAGGCAGCATGGTTTCACCAGGGGAGGTCATGTCAGACCAACCTCGTTGAATTTTTGACTGGGTGACTAGGGAGGTGGATCAGGGAGGGCAGTGGACATGGCCTATCTGGACTTCAGCAAGGCCTTTGACACTGTGCCACATAGAAGACTATTACACAAACTGGGGAATATGGGTGTGGGCAGGACAGTAGTGGTGGTGGGTAGGTAACTAGCTGGGTGGCAGGACACAGAGGGTGGTGGTAAATGGCTGTCACTCCACAGAGGAAGAGTAACCAGTGGGGTACCACAGGGATCAGTGCTGGGACGGTCCTATTCAACATCTTCATCAGTGACATTGCACAGGATCTAGAAGGCAGAATTTCACTGTTAGCTGATGACACAAAGCTCTGTAACAGAGTAGACACACCAGAGGGTGTAGACAGAATGAGAAGGACCTGCAGAAACTTGAAGAATGGTCAAGGGTTTGGCAGTTGAAATTCAATGCAAAAGAGTGCAAGATAATGCATATGGGGCACAAAAACCCTGGCACAATATATATCAGTTGGGGTGAGGATATAGCATGCACCAAGCAGGAAAGGGATCTTGGGGTTGTCATCTCTGATGACCTCAAAGTAGGGAAACAGTGTGACAAGGCATCAGGTAAAACAAATAGGATGCTGGGATGTATAGGCAGGGCATCACCTGCAGGAAAAGGGAGGTCATATTCCGCTATACAAGACACTAGTGAGGCCCCACCTGGAGTACAGTGTACAGTTCTGGAGACCATACCTCGTAAGGACATAGACAGGGTAGAGAAGGTTCAGAGGAGGGCAACAAAGATGGTGCATGGGTTGCATCACAAGTCCTATGAAGACAGGTTGAAGGAACTGAACATGTACTCCTGGAGGAGAGGAGGAGAGGGGATATGATAGAGACATACAAGTATCTTACAGGGAGGAACAGGGTGCAGGAAAACACTATTTTTAAGTGAAAAGATGTTTCAGGACTAGAGGGCATGGGATGAAGTTGGAGGAGGACGATTCAGAGGAAACATGAGAAAGAATTTCTTCACAGAACGGGTGGTGGACAAGTGGACACCCTGCCAGAGGAAGTGGTGGGGCTGAAACAATCAAGGATTTAAGAATGCATGGGATAGACATAAAGGAATTCTAGAGGGCAGGGGTAAGGGGAAACAGACTTCTAGGAAAACAAACTGAACTTACAAGCTCAAAAGGGCAGACTAGGTGGGCCATAGGCCCTTATCTGCTGACACTGTCTATGTATCTATGTATCCGGCAGCTGGTTCAAGGCTCCTGCCACGTGGATGGCTAGGAGATCCGCCTCCAACCGGCTTACAAGGGTCCAGATGCGGAGCGCCTCCTTGCACAGCAAATGGGCATGCGTGCCGCCCTGTTTGTTGAGGTAGCACATGGTCGTAGTATTGTCCGTCTGGACTTGAACCCCTTGACCCTGGACCTGAACAGCGAAAGCCGACAGTGCCAGTCTGACTGCTCTGAGCTCCAACAGGTTGATGTGGCATCAGGACTCATCAGGGGTCCAGAACCCGTGGGCCCTGTTATCCCCTATATGGGCTCCCCAGCCCACGAGAGAGGCATCGGTCGTGAGGACTACCGTTGGCTCGGACGGACAAATGGGATCCCTTCCTGCAACCGATCTGGGGAGGTCCACCATTGGAGAGCGTCCCACATCTTCTGGGTTACAGTGATCAGCTGGTCGAAATGACTGTGGCGCTGAGTCCACTGGGCGGCCAGCTCCCAGTGGAGGGGGTGCATGTGCAACTGAGCCCATCGCACCACTGAGGTGCACGCCGCCATGTAACCCAGAAGGCGCAGAAATTCCCGGGGAGGGCGCAAGTGCCCAACCAGAAATGATTGATCAAAGGGGGAGAGAACCTCTGCCCTGTCTGCCGGGAGCTGAGCTCTGGCTTGACAAGAGTCAAGCTCTGTCCCGATGAAGCCCATCACCTGAGAAGGCACGAGTTCCGACCTGGCCTTGTTGATCAGGAGGCCAAGTTGGGCGCAGGTCAGGAGGGCCAGATCCCTGGACCTCTCCCCTTCTGGCTGGGTGGAACCTGCTAGGAGCCAGTCATAGAGGTTAAGGTAGATTCTGACTCTCCGATGCCGTAGATGGGCTGCCACTACTGCAATGCATTTGGTGAAGACCCGTGGGGCCGAAGACAGGCCGAACGGCATGGCTTGGAACTCGTACAGGGTCCCCTTGACCCTGAAGCAGAGGAACTGCTGATGGGACGGACGGATTGGGACGTGAAAGAATATGTCCTGCAGATCCAATGAACAAAATCACATGTTTCGCTCCAAGGATGGTATGATCTGGTTCAGAGTGACCATCCAAAAGGTGCATGACTTGAGATACTGATTTAGGTCATGGAGATCTAGAATGGGACGCCAGCCCCCCATCCACTTGGGCACCAGGAAGTAGCTGGAGATGAAGCCTGGTCTGCAGACAGATCCGCCACTGGAGCAACTGCCTCCTTGAGGAGGAGCTAAGCAACATCGGCCCGAAGAGCTGAATGGGTGTTTGCAGAGATCCGTTCTTCCCGAATGGCGTGGGCTCGGCTGGGAGGGTACTGCTCGTATCCCAGAGGCAGTCCCTGACCGACCACTACTAGAACCCACGTGTCTGTAGTGATAGCAGACCAGGCGGAAATGAAGTGGCAGAGCCGGCCCCCCATGGGAGGACCCAGAGCTGGCGTGACGGGAATAGGGGTGGCCACCCCCATCCCGTCACAGAGCAGGTTTGGAGGAGGAGGAGGCTCCAGGTCCTGAGCTTCGGCCTCCTTTACGAGCTTGCTGGGGTCCAGGCTTGGGCCGAGGGTGCCAAGCTTGAGCCTGCTGCTGTTGATGCTGCTGTCCTCCTTGATAGGAGGACTACTGGGCCACAGGGGAAGAGTGTTGAAAAGGCTTCTTTTTCTTCTACTGGTTCTTGCCCGAAGAACCCTTAGCAGAAGTGGCGTCCAATGTGGCACTGGACTTCTCTATGACGGGCCACTCCCTGAGCCGAACAGGTCGGTCCCAAGGAAGGGCACATCAGCTAACTTGTGCTGAGTATCCACCGGGAAGGAAGAAAGTCTCATCCAGGCCCTGCAGCAAGAGGCAACTGCAGCAGCCATCGAGCGGGCTCAAGAATCCCCGATGTCCAGAGCCATCTGGAGCTGCTGTTTGGCAACAGCACGGCCCTGGTCCCGGATCTGCTTGACCATAGTCTGCATGTCCACGGGGACATGTGGGAGGACTTCATCTAATGACTCTAGCAGGGCATGAGAGAAGTGTGCCATGATGACGGCTGAACTCGCCTGACGAAGGCCCAAGGAGGAGGCCGCGTAGACCTTCCTCGCCGAACGGTCCAAGTTCTTGGACTCCTTGTCGGGAGGATGATCAGTGTTGGCTGAACTGCCTGTACGCCTGAACACAGAGGAGGTCACCAGGCTCTCGGCCAAAGGGTGCTCTGTGAACCCTGCCAGGGACCCCATGGGTACTGCGTACTTGCGGGCCATGCAGGCAGACAGTGCTGGGCATGAGGCAGGACGCTGCCATAGATCAAGTGACGGGCCAAAAATAGTCTCGGCCACTGGTAGGGCCTCCGGAGTATCCCCTCTCTTGAGGATATCCATGAGAGGGTACTCCGCCTTTTTCTGGATGGGTTCCAGGGGCATCCCTGATGAGGCGAAGGAACCCTTGGAAGGAGGAAGGGCTTTCCTCTGTTCCGACACTGAGGGACGATTCGTGATCTCCCGGATGAGAGTAGAGCCCGGTGATGTCCGAGTCCGAAGAGTCGGGATATAGCGGTCTGCTGCCCAAATCACCCTCAACGTGTTGAGGATGGTCGGGCGTGACCGTAACTGACAGATGCTTGGGAAGCCCAGAGTCTGCGCGGTTCCCCATAGCAGGCACCCCTCCCACAGGCTGCTTGGGCTAAGCGGTTCCACCAAAATGGGTGGCGAGACCGGTAAAGGCCGAACCAGAAGGAGGGCCGCTCGAGTGGAGAGCCAAGGGAGCTGTTCGAGGTCACCGTCCCGGAAGCAGCCAGAAATAATGGCCGGGTGGATGGCGCACCGGGCTTCCGCCCAGTCAGAATCAGCTGTTGCCACACAAGGTCCTCATAGCACCGAACGGAGTTTCTCTGAGCCTCTCCTCATCCGAGGAGGAAGAGGACGACCTGTGGAGCACGCCTCTTTCTGAGCGCTATTGCTCTTCCTCGGTCGCCTGCGGAGGAGTTCGGACCTCGATCGAGATCGAGCCTGTCAACTCAGTCGATCAGGAGACACCAGAGGAATCGGTGAAACCCGGGGGTCCGGAACTGGATCCTCGATGGGGACACCAACAGGCTGGGTCTCCTCATCGGGAAAAACAAGGAGAGTCCCTTCTAAGGATTAGTTGGCCACGGCCGGCGACAAAGGGTCGATTGGGTTGATGATAATTTCAACCTCATCAGCAGTTTCTTCGGTTGCTTGGCCAGACGGGAGATCCGAGAAGCCAGCGACTGAAGAAGCGATCTCGACCGAGGTCGAGACGGCATGCTCCTGGGACTGAGACTGCTCTCGCCACAAGGCGCCTTGCAGCTAGAAGACAAACTGGTTCCTTATCCCGCTTACTGAGGCGCGGAGGAGTGCGAGCTCACAGGTGCCTCTCCCCTGGTGGGAAGAGACTGGCACAGCTCCTTAAAGGAACCCGTGAAGGTGGAGCCTAGGTTGAAAGGAGCAAAAAAGCTTTGATTCGCCAAAGCGCGGGCAGCTTCTTCCTCGAATGCCTTCATTTGTTCCAGCTGCTTGGCGGAACTCACGGCCGAGGAAACCGCCCACCTAGCCTCCTTAGATTTCACCGGAGGATTCCTTTTCTCCAGTCTCCCCAACTTAAATCATGCCAAGCGGTTGTCCAGAACACTGGGATGGAAGGCCAAGCAGAAACTGCAGGACGAGGTGTCATCGCCGACAACTAGGCAGTAGATGCACATGAGGTGGGGATCGGTGCGCGACATCTTCTGGCCACAAGGACACCGGCGAAATCCGGGAGAAGATTTCTCTTCCATAATCGAAGATGCAAAAGCGCGATCACTAACTCGAACAAGTTTTAATTTCAGTAGAACCTAAGAATTTGAAGCCAGGGCCTATGATATGCAGAGCACGAGGGAGGCACTGTACCTTCCACCAGAAAGGAAGATCTGGCATCACGGGGGGCGGTGCCGAGGATTATACCACCCGGGTGGGTGGGAAGAGCCAGCTTGATGACTTCTGGCAAGATTTAAAGGTGAAAGGGACTTGCCAAGAACTGTGGATAGAACAACATATCCATGCTCGTAGAATTGGGCATTTTTGCGTTGAATGGTGATGCAAAGAGGTCCAGCTCGGGACCCATCTGTCGAACAGATCTTCAATCACTGAGGGAAGAAGTCCCCATTCGTGTGCTTTGGACCGAGTCCGGCTTAAGCTGTCAGCCAAGGTATTTAGAATGCCCGGAACGTGAACAGCAGTCAGATCCAGGTGATGCTCTAGGACCCAATACCAGACTCTCATGGCCTCCCTGCAGAGGGGGCAAGAGTGAGTTCCCCCCACTTGTTAATGTATAAGACCATGGAAATATTGTCTGTCTGGATCAAAAGAGGGCCCAGGAGTAGATTCGTCTGGAAGGCTTGCAGGGTGTATAGAATCGCCCACATCTCCAAAACATTGATGTGGAGATGTTGCTCCTGTGGGGAATAAGTCCCTCAAGTCTGATAGTCTGCCAGATGGGTGCCCCAACCCTGACCCAACACGTCCATGGTGAGGATCTGATGAGGTGACTCTGTCCGAAACTGGACCCCCTTGGAGAGGATGGGGAGAGGGGTTCAGCCACCATTCCAGAGTCTGTCGCGCAGGGTTGGAGACCAACACCAGTTGCTCCAAATCATCTGTGCGCTGATCCCACTGAACATGAAGGTTCCACTGGGCCACCCTCATGTGCAGGCGAGCCAGAGGAACTGCTGCAGTGGTCGTCGCCATGGTACCAGCAGCCTTAGGAATGACCTGGCCAGGACCTGGCGAAATAAGACCAGTTGAGCATTCACCTGGAGACGCTCTGCCCTGTCTGGGGGCAGAAAGGCTATGCCTTGGGTGGTGTCCAAGATTGCCCTGATGTACTGAAGCCTCTGGCTTGGCCAAGAGAAGGATTTGGGGAGGCTGAGAGCGATCCCAAGATCCTGAAACAAGGCGAAGGGGGCCTCTATGGTTCTGATCTACTGTTCCCTGGTGGGAACAATTAGAAGCCAATCATCCAATTAAGGGAAGACATAATGGCTTTCCCTCCTCAGTAATAATAATAATAAAATTTATTTAATTAAGCGCCTTTCAAATTTTTCAAGGCACTGTACATAAAAACACGAAAACACAAGCATAATCAATACATACAATAGAACTACACAAAACGAATATTACAAAGCTAAAATAACCAATTACAACATAGCAGGAAATGCCTTCTCCCATAAAAAAGTCTTTAAGGCCTTTTTAAAACTCCCCACCGTAGTATTCTCACGAGCTGACGCGCAGAGAATTCCAGGAGGCAGGAGCCACAAAACCAAAGGCACGGGCTCCAGAGGACTTCAAGGCTCTACCCTCGAACTTCCAGCAACCCTCGGCCACGAAATGGAGTTGTCCCAGAGGTGTAGGGCACCAGAAGCTCTTTCAAATAGTCGGGACCTAGACCGTGTAGGGCTTTGTAGGTCAAAATACCCACTTTAAAGGTGATCCGCCACTGTATTGGCAGCCAGTGCAGTGTGTGCAGCACCGGGGTAATATGGGACCTTCTTGAAACCCCAGTCAACAAACGTGCTGCCACATTCTGCACTAGCTGCAAGCGGTGGATATCAACCCCAGAAAGCCCTAGGTAAAGGGAGTTACAGTAATTAAGACTAGAGATGTCACGAAGGCGTGGACCAGAACCGGCAGGTCGCAAGGTGGAACCAGGTGCCTAATCCTGGCGATGTTTCTAAGATGAAAAAATGCAGTCTTGATAACTGCAGACACCTGATAACGAAGGGTCAGACCAGTGTCAAGCTCCACACCCAGGTTACGCACCCGTTCGGAGGTGAGGATCTGGTCTACCCCCAGAATTAATCAAGAGGGGACCCTGCTCTTACACCCTCAACCCTGCGACCCGGGTCCACCACCATAACCTCGGTCTTTCCCGGATTCAACTTCAAACCACTGGTATTCATCCAGTCTTGGATATCAGCGAGGCAGTTATTCAGCACCGAGATAGCACTAACCTGATTGGGTGCAAAAGACAGGTAGAGCTGGGTATCATCAGTGTAGCAGTGAAACCTCAGCTCAAACCATCTTACAATGTCTCCGAGGGGTAGCATATATACTGCGAATAACATGGGGGAAAGCACTGAGCCCTGAGGTACCCCGCAAGGCAGAAAGAAAGCCCCGGATGAATGCAAACTCGAGACCGCTCTCTGCGTTCTCCCCTCGAGGTATGATGAAAACCACCTGAGGACCACACCCGATAGTCCACAAATGGACCTCAGGCATTCGAGCAGAACCCCATGATCCACAGTATCAAAAGCTGATGACAGATCAAGGAGAACCAGAATAGAGCAGTGTCTCCGATCTCTCGCCATCAGATCATCATTGAGCACCTGAACCAGAGCAGTCTCGGTGCTATGCCTCTTATGAAAACCAGACTGGAGAGGTTCGTATAAACTATGGATGGTCAAATGGTTATCCAATTGAGCCGACACAACTCTCTCAGTAACCTTCCCCACAAAAGGGAGGTTAGAGATTGGTCGGTAGTTTGCTAGGTCATCCAGATCTAAAGAAGCTTTCTTCAGAAGGGGAGTCACCACCCCTTCCTTCAGAGAGCTAGGGAAAACTCCCGTCTCTAAAGAACACCGGATAATCCGAGCAAGGACCGGGCCGATAGTCTCACTACAACCCATAATCAGGGAGGTAGGGCCCGGATCCAAACTACAACATGTTGGGTGCATCTCACAGACAATCCTCATAGTGTCTACGAGATCCGGTAGGTTAAAGGAACTCCAGGAAACTCCAGGCTCTGCGACAAGACACTGATCAACTGCAACAACCTTAGAGTGAGGTCGAAGGCACTGCCTCCGAATGTCTTCCACCTTATTCGCAAAGAATCGAGCGATCTTCTCGCAATCAGTTTGCGTAAAAGCTCGATGGATCTGCCGACAGACTGGGTTGCACAGTCTGTCGACAGTTCTGAAGAGCTGAGCTGGTCGATTCCGGGAGATAGAAATTTCCCTGGACAGGAATTCTGCCTTCTTATGGGAAATTGCTGTTTGGTAGCGCTTATAATGCTCTAACAAAATAAGATGGTCGGCATCAGAGGCAGTCTTCCTCCAACGACGCTCTCCAACCTATGCTCCCAACCTCCGTGAGCTTCTCTCAACGCCCCATCAAACCATGGGGCAATGGGACAGTGCGGGAAGGGGCGAACACGGGCTGGTGCAATCTGATCAAGTGCAGCCGATATGGCCCCATTATAGGCCACTACCAGCTGCTCAGGATCAGTGCATAACTCGTCAAACAACGAGAGGTCAATAACCACCATCAGGTCTTCAGGGACAATGTCCCACAATGGGCGGTACCTGACCAACTCCACAGGGACCGACCTGCCCAGGGGGTCCTCAAAATTGAACCCAACTGAGTAATGTACAGACCAACCGACTGGTTCCACCACCAAGTTGGAAGCCTCGATACCCAGGAGGAAAACCAGGTCAAGAGAGTGACCTCCTCTGTGTAGCTGCGGAAACAACCTGTGTAAAGCCCAGAGATGTCATTACCTGGAAGAAATGTTGACCAAAAAGCGAAGATTCGTCGTCGACCCACGCATTGAAGTCGCCCAGCACCATCAATCTGGGCGACTCCAAGGCCATGTCGGCGGCAAAATCTGCTATTTCCTGCAGGAAAAGCTTCTCATCCCCTGGTGGACGGTAAATGAGAGCAATCCTGCACCCCACACCAGCTACCACAGTACACTCAAATGACCTAGCCTCCTCAACTGTATCGCCAGCAAGGCCCATTCGGTCTTAAAACAGACCGCCACCCCCCCCGATCCAATCTCGGGCGGTGTATAACCAAGAACCCAGCGGGAACAGCGGCCTCTAAAAAAGGGGCCGCATTCCCATCCAACCAGGTCTCGGTAATGCAAGCCAGATCTGCCCTTGCAACAAAGTCTGCAATAAGATCAGTCTTGTTGCAGACAGATCTGGCATTGCACAACAGTGCCCGAGTTGGACGAGGATGATAAGTTGTCCCAACCACTTGCTCTCCAAGACAGGAGGTGCCCTTGGGTATGGGAACCAGAATGGGGCTACCACGCTCCAGAAGCCATTTCGCCCCAGGGCGTCTTCTAGGCCTAACCACCCCATGGGAGAGCACCGCTCACTCTTGTCCATTAGCCCCCACGCCCCTATTCCCCCTCCCCTCGCACAATCCCTAATGCCCGCACCTATGATAAACATGAACGGGCAAGGGGCAAGAAGAAGGGCGAGGAAAGGGAGAGCGAGGCCGAATAACGTAGCTGGTAGAGGAGCCAGCCGGCACATCAGGTTGCTCAAAAGTTAAAACAATAAATAAAATAAATAAAACAACACGACAATCAACCTAACACTAAAAACAAACAAAAAATAAAAGTTAAACTTAACCAACACTCTAATACAAAATCTATTAAATTATTTTTATCCACAAGCCCTCTCACGGCATGGGGACATTAACAAAATAATAAAACTAAAACTAATAACAAAATAATGAATAGAGGAAATAAGTTAAAAACCACCCTCCGGGACTCTCTCACCGAACCGGAAAAGGTGGAATACAGGATGGAATCAAGCACTCTCACTGCATAAATTTTCCCTCAAATAAAGTAACTACAAACAATACACATCCTATATATAACAAAATACAAGATAAAATAACATCAACAAATAAAAAATTCAATTTCCAGAGGACCGTCATTCACCATCCACATCAGTTTGGCTTAAATAAGGACCACCAGCGGGCCACAGGAACCAGCCAGCCCAAACAGATCGGTGACCCACTACTTCCACTCCGGGAGAGGACAACCCCCCGGCCGGCTGCCCCAGGAGTGTAGAGGAGGGAAAAATTAAGGTCAGGCCCTCCAGCCTACCCCACTCCCCTTCACTGTGTGGAACACCAACCCAGGGCCACCAGAACACTGCAAGCCCAACTGATAGGCCAAATGAAGTCAGTTGCTCCAAGAACGTTTATACAGTCACAATGTCAATAAACGAATCCAAAATCACTTATCTTGCAGGATCTCTTCGGGACTGCTCCTTCAAGACACCGATCCCCGCAGTCCAACTAGCCAAAAATGGGTCTGGAAATAAACCAAAATGCACCACCACATAAAATCCAGGGTTTTTAATCGGAATAAGGCTTAAAATAGACCAAATGATCGCAAGATGAACAGTCCTCTTCAAAGGTGAAAAAGTCATTCAAGCCACACCAGGGGACACGATTCAAATCCTCAGAAAGACAATGACTCCCAAGCACCAATCGAATAAGCAAGGGTCCACTCCGAACTCCCCGAAACACAACCATAGGACCCGGTCTTCACCATAGAGCCAGAAAGTCGATATCTTTAAGAAATCCAGCTCATAACAATAATGTTCAGGACGTCCTGGGTCTCCCAAAGTCTGCAGCACCAAACACCATGATACAACCGGACTTCCAGAATCCAACCCCGAGCAGGTCCCAATCTGAAAACCGTGGCTGTAACGCGTGAACAAGTCAGAACCGAGAACGCGGAGCAAAGCGGCACGTTCCCGAAACAAACAAGTCAAAAAAATAAAATAATGCCACAATGTAATTTAAAATCCAAAAGAGCAGCAAAATCCGAACACATAAAATGGGAAAGGCAAATAGTAGAACGAAACAAACAAGGGGAAACAGAGCAGTACAAAAGTGGCTAGCCCAGCATGGCCGCCATCTTCCTCTTCTGCCCTCTGTGCCCCCGGCACAATTCATCTAATCAATCAATGCCACAGCCACTACTGTGAAGCACTTTGTAAAGACTCTGGGCTTCAAGGACAGGCGAACATCAGAGCCCGAAAGTGGTAATAGTTTCCTTGGAAGTGGAAGCGAAGGAACCTCCTGTAGGGTTGAAAGACCACGATGTGAAGATAAGCGTCCTACATCTCCAAAGAAGAAAGTCAATACCCCTGATGAAGTAGGGGAAGAAGGCTGGGGAGAGTTACCATCCTGAAACATTTGTATTCTATGTACTGGTTCAAGTGGCTGAGGTCTACAACGGGACGCAGGTCTTCGGTTTTCTTTGGAACCAGGATGAAATGAGAATAGAATCCCTTCCCTCTTTGTTCCAGCAGAACGGGTTCTATGGCTCGTTTCCGCAGGAGCTCTTGAATCTCCTCCTGAATAAGGGCTATGTGGGCTTGAGGATAATGGGGAGGGGGAAGGGGGGATTGTCTGGGGGCATCTCCAAGAACTCTAGAGTGTATCCCTTTTCCACTAACTGAAGTACTCATTGGTCTGAGGTTATTTTGTACCATCCCTTTAGGTAAAGAAAAAAAATGATGCCCCACTGCCTCCCTCGGGGCTTTGGCCGGCGGAAGCGGGGGCTGGGTAAGGAGTCAGGCTGAAGAGCCGGGAACAGGCATGCAGCCTGTGAGGTTCTGGGGACCCCGTGGGCTGAGGCTCCAGTGGCTTGGATAGTGGCCTTTGGCTTAAAGGCAGATCTGAGCTGTTGGCCCCTGGTTTGCAGCTGGGAGGATTTAGGCCGAGAGTGCTACAACTCCTGTAGGTGAATTTTCTGGTAATTCTTGCCAAAAAGGACGGAGCCTCTGAAGGGGGCATCCAAGATTTTAGATTGCACGTCCGGAGCAAAACCTGAGACTCTGATCCAGGAATAGTGATGAAGGCAAACCCCTGTAGCTGCAGCTCTGCCGGTGGAGCCCGCAGAGTCATAGGAGGCTCAGAGAACATGAGTACCCACATCCGAACCAGACTTCAGAATGTGCAGCAGCTCGATCTTGCCAGGACGATCTGGTTGAGCTTGTGCCACCTCCAAAGCCTTTTCCCCACAAGGCATTCCAATATTGGACCATGTAGGCTAGAAAGTGCAGGTAGCCGAGACATATACCTTCTTGCCGAATTGGTCCACCTGTCCGGAATCTTTGTCCTGAGGCTGAGTGCTAAGGTGCCTGGGCCGCTTAGAGTGGTCATGGGCCACATTAATGACTACGGAGACAGCCTCTGGATGCTCTCCATAGAAGGGCTTGTCTCTTGGAGCATTATATAGGTGATCTGCTTTCTTGGACTTCGCCGGAGTACTGGATGGATGCTTCCAGGCGGCCCTATTGACATACTTGAAGCAATCAATAAGGGATGGAACAACCATGGGCAAGGACTCCTTTTTGCAGAGAATGATGGCCAGCAGATATCGCTCAGGGTCCAGTTCCTCCATGTCCCAACCCATAAGGGACTGGATGTGCCTCATCACATCCATAAAATTGGGATCATATGGAGGAGATCGATGGGGTATTCTTGGGTTCCTCTGGTTCTGGCAGCAAGTCAGAGTCTCCAAATACATAAGAAGAGTAGGAATGTCTCCCCAACTCACCTGAGTCTGGGGAAGGAGAAGGCGAGCGACAGTGCTTTCATCGATGAGTCCTCAGATGGCTGCTGCCAGCCTCATCAGGCCGTGGAGTAGGCTCTTTAGGATGTGGCATTGGAGTCCTGACCTTATCTTTATCCGGATTTGTAGGAGGGTCCCTAGGACTAGGAGTAGAGGGCTCCCTCAGGGACTCCTTGTCCTTAATGTATGCTCACCAAGCTGCAAACAGAGCATTAAGATCTGTGGACAGATTCTGAGGCATGACTGAGGAAGCCTGTGGTGGGGAGGCCCCAACATTGGCTCTTTAGGCTTTGGTAACCCGGTCATCAGTTGTAGAGGCATCAGGTTATCGGGTGTTTGTCCAATAGGAGTCAACAGATCAGGCGTCAGACCCTCTGGCGTAGGCTGAGAAGTGCCGACAGGGTCGGCCAGCGACAGTGGTGGGTAGGGTGACAATGGCTCAGGCGTCCCCGGGGTTGAAGTCAGGGTGGCTGGCATTGACCGGACAGGCGTACGCTGGCGCCAGTCTGGTGATTCAGCAGACACCAGCCGTGAAGGAGAAGCCTGTCCCGGGAAGCAAGCTCTTGAGCAGGGCAGAGGCGTCACTCTCATAGGGGAGGTGAGCGCATGACTCAGGTGTCACTTGGTGGCGTTGGTCCCTGAAGTTGAGGCAGACTTAGGTGATGCCCAGACCGGGAGGGTGCCAGGCAGAGACCCACTGCTTGAGGAGGACCTGGTCAAACCACCTGACTGAGGATCCGCAGGATGTAAGGGCCTGAGCGTCAGGGGCTGGGAGGCTGGGGACGAAGTCCCGAGCCCTGGAGAACCACCGCCCGAAAAGGTAATGAGAGCAAGTAGTTTGACCACTGGGAGCCCAGAGGGAGTGAGGGCTGCCAGAGTGGAAGAGGCCGACCTGCCATGGGAGGACAATCCAGGCTCGGTCCTGGACTTGCGCGGGGACCTAGAACAGGAAGCTGACCGGGTTTGTCCCTATGCTTGTCCCGGTGTTTGTGCTTTCCTTGGGACTTCTTCTCTTTGTGAGATGAAGAAGAAGTCGAAGCCCTGGAGGCTGAGGAAGAAGAGGTGCTTTTGTAGAGCTCCTTCTCCATCACTGTTAATTTCTGATTGGAGCAGGATGGCTTCCAGGGTCTTCTGGCGGTGTAGCCTAGTGGGCTGGTTGAAATCCTGGTAGTGCTGGCAGGCTTCAGTGTTGTGGCCCAGGCCTAGGCAGAGCACACAAGAAGCATAGCCGTCCTCATGAGGAAGCTGCTTGCCAGAAGCACACTTTGCCCGCTGCCACTCCGAAGAGGAGGATGGAGAAGAAGACATGCAAGAAAAATCTGTAAATAGAAGTATAACAGTAAAATAATAAAGCGCGGGTAAAATGTAAAGAAAATTATGGTAGACTAGAGCAGAAAGCGTCTGTGAAGGTCCAACTTGTGCGGGTCGATGGTGGGAAAGGAACTGAGATTGGGCTGGGGGACTGCCCCTTTTATACCACAGGTGGACGCTGGGAGCAGGCCAACGTCAGGGGGTGATCCCCCGCTAATGACTGCTAGCTAGAAGTTTTCCATGGGGTCCTGGTGCCTGCCAGCTTTAGTTCTAACGGTGTTGCTTGCTGCAAGAGCCCCCTTGAAGTAAGATCTGTGGTTAGTGAGGAAGCTGGCAATGATTACTGGCTGGCATGTAGGACCACGTGTTGGATATGCAGGTGCCATGCCCAGTAGCTGTGACTGGCCCCCTGGCTAAAACTTTGCTACTGCGGGGTCATAGTGCCTCTAGCTCAACCCCACAAGTGGGAATCGATGAAGATTGATTCTTGAAAGATCTGCTGTTACAAGAAAGTACCCTGCAGTATTCTTCTAACTACCTAGATTTAGTTCCATGCTTAGGCAGATGCCTAGCAGGCTTTAGGAGGAGGTACGAAGCGTACTCACATTTTTAGACAAAGACTGGAGAACTGGGGACCCAAAAGCAGCATCCTGACAATTGAGCATGTCGATATTGTTAAGGGGGTATGAATGTATGCATATTAGAATAGGTAACAGCCTTGCACATTTCAGAGATAAGGATGTACCTGGCAACAACATTACACCTGGTGGAGTGAACCCTTAACCTTTCAGGAGGCTTCTTCCCAGCTGACTGGTAAACAGCAATGCAGGATATCAATGTTCCATTTGGCTGGCCGTCTGCCTAGAGTGGCTTCAGCGTATGTAAGCAGCAGCTGGCGATCATCACAACATAATTCCACTAAAGGCTCCCAGTAGTAAAGCAGGGCCCTGTTGACATCAAGTGTGTGGAGTTTTTTTTTTGGGGCGCTGAGGAGCACACCTGCCAACTAGACATACAAAAGGAGAGCTCTCTATCCCACAATTCTGCAGCTTAAGAATCTAGATTTATTTATTTTTTGGTTGGAATTTGTTTCCCAGAACTCGACACCTTATATACAGAGGAACAAAACAGTACTAAACTTGTACTATGGGTCACACCGACAAAGCAGCGGGGGCTGCGGCAAAAAAGGAAAATTACGTACCTACTGTAATTCTTGATCTTCTCTTGTATCTTCACCATTCATTACTTCCTGGGTGTAAGCGGAGGCACCGATCCGCAGGCTTTTTTTTTAAACTTCTGCTTGGCCCGCCCTCGAGAGTGACGTCATTGCGAGGGCTCCAACTCAGTTCTGTGAGTCGGAGGCAAAAAGAGAAAGCAGAAAATATAAATAGCGAGGCAAGATAGCCGAGGGATAGCAAAGCAAAGAATGAACTGAAAAGGAATAAGCCGATGGAGGAAGGACAGAGGAGATAAGAACATCTCTAGTCTAGGGACTGCAGGGCCTCCTTACCTGGGCGACTCTAGAGGAGAGATGAGTAAGGAAATGAGAAAATAGGAAGAAGAAGAAAGAGAAGAGAGAGGGATGTTGAAGGGATGCAGAATGCCCCACGAGCATGAGTTAGCTTGTAGCAGAAGGCTCGACTAAAGGGGAAGCAAGAATCCCCATAGATAGAGCTGAAGAGAAGGTTCACCGAACCCACTAGACAGACTCAGGAGGGCATAGTCCTCATCTTCAACATGCCATTGTTCATGACACCCGCCTCGGGCTCCTGGCCACGGAAGGCCTTTAACTGGAGGACACCCGAGGAGGGAAGAATAAAACCCCAGCAGCATGAGAGTGCTGCTCAGGGGTTTAGAAATGGAAAATGCAAGCCTTTCAGGCGTTTCAAGACAGGAATGGGACTCAGACTGACTGGCTAAGGCAGGCCAAGGCTTAGGCTGGTTAGGATTGGATATGGTCAGCAGAGCTCTATTGTAAAAATTGCCCAGGAGGACACTTAAAAGGAGAAACCAATAGCAAAACAGCGAGAAGGAAAGCCTACCTTCTCATTTGCCTTCTTGTTTGATTTCTCCTTTCTGACTAGATGCATGACCCAGATACCAAGATGCCTATAGCAGTCGGAGTTCCCTCAGCATTTTTTTTTTTTTTTTTTTAAAAAGAAGAAAGGAACAGACGTACTCGTTCCTCTGCTCTGCAAGGCAAGAATAGAGGGGGAAAGATTTCAGGGCAACTATCTGAACACGGATTGCAGGATCAAAACTGAATAGCCTGAGCCAGACCAAAACCCCAGAGGTATCTTGCCAGAAGAATAGCAAGAGAAGTAGTGCAGTCTGATCGCCAATGCAATCCACGAGATGGCCCATGAATCTTAGGGTAAGTAATTTTTCTGGGTGTAGGACCCTCCCCTTAAGAAAGAACTTTTTTTTTTATATATTTATATATATTTTTTTTTTTGAAAAATTAAGAATTTTCCCTATATTTTATAAACAAAAGAAAAATGCAGAGAGAGGAAGGAGAGCGGGAGGTGGAGAAGCCACAGGAGGGCCACTGAGGGGATGGTGGGTGGGTGTAAGTAATGAATGGTGAAGATACAAGAGAGAGATCAAGAATTAGGTGAGTGCGTAATTTTCCTATCTTCCTTGTCCAATCTTCACCATTCATCTACTCTGAGTGATACCAGCTCCTCTTCCCCAGAAGGGGAAGAGGCCATACCTGAGGGAACAAGACCCCAGCCTTCTGCTGGTGAGAAACAGAAGGAGAAGACCCTGGCTTATTCAGAAAGCCTAAGTGGGAGAAGAGCTAGGAGGTGCCTCCCGAGGACGAGGAGACGGATGGAGCCCCTGTAAAAGTCGCCTAGCTCTGGATGAGAAAAGACGGGTCCCCCGGAAGGCGGAGCGCATCACCCTACGCCGGGCCAGGGGTGACAACCTGGAGAGACGAAGCCATGCCGTCCGCCTGATGCAGATCGCTGTCCCCGCAAGCCTGGAAGCCACCTCACTGGCGTCATAAGATGCCCTTGCTTGGTGTCTTGCCAGCTCCAGGCCTACCGCGGAGAGGGCAACGGCTTGTCTGGTTTGCTCCGTGTCAGGCATAGATGCCAGCAGCTGGGACATCATCGACCACAGATGCCGGTTGTAGGCAGCGTGGTGAGCCTGATGTGATACAATACATGCGCCATGCGAAGAAAGTGCGCTTCGCTGGCAGTCGAACTGGAGAGAGTCCGAATCCGATGGCGGTGGTCGGCCAGGCAGCGGCCCAGAAGGAGTATCCAGGTATACCAAACCTGAGGACGGGTTGGGAAGGGAACCTAGAGACTCAGAGGGGGCACAATACCTACGCTGGCAGTCCGCCGGGGCTGGGGAAGAAACGGCAGGGAACTGCCAGGACCGGATAGACGCCTCCTGGAAGGGGATAGGCCAGGAAGGTACCACCAGATGCTGGGCACTGAATTCACCAAGGAATTCACGCGTCACCCGTTCGGTATTGTCTCTCCGAACGTAGGAAATCCGAAGATCCCTCACCATCCTCGAGAGGAAACGCTGATATTCTGTGAAATCAGCATCGGAGGACAGATGAGCAGGGGGTTCCTCTCCCTCAGAGGAGGGAGACGAGGATGATGGGGAACTGGAATGTCCAGAGGATTCCTGCGGCGGTGGGGAGAGTCGAAAGACCCGCTCATGCATGTAACTAACATATGAGGGGAAGGCCGCCGGAGAACCCCTGAACTGCTCCCAGGATAACGGACCCGTAGGACCGACATGGCCTGGGAGCGGGGGTGGTAAAGGCAGAGAGATGGGAGAGGGGCACCTCGAGGAGGCAACTGCTCTCGCGAGGCTCTGGAATCCGGGAAGGGAGCTCTAGTAGGAGGGATCCCGGATATCAAACCAGGCACGCAGACGGAACTCTGGGGAAGCGGAACCTGGAAGAGCCCTGGGAGAAATCCTGTGACGACGGGACTGCATGGATCCAGAAGGGCAGTCCGCACAAGCGCCGCCAGAGGACACCCTAGAACCCTGGGGAGGGGCGGGCTCATGCTACTTCCTGGCCACCCCTGAGGTGGCCAAAGAAGACCGAGCAGCAGGACGCCTGCCTCAACCCCTCAGTTCGAGAGGGCCTCCTCCCGACTGCAACGTTCCCCTAACCCCTAGAGGTAACAGCACCGCAGTAGCTGTCACCGGGCCTCAGAGGGAGCCTCCCCTCAGTCACCCCGTCCTGCCCCGGGACCTCGGCCACCCCTAGCCGAGGAACCCTCAGGAGACGACGGCAAGGGGGACAGAGGGAGGGGCCCGCTGCGCCGCCTGGTACCCCTAGCCACTGAGGACCCAGATTCCCGAAGAATGGGGGTGCCAGGATGGGTCCACATCTGAGTCATCGTCCTCCAAGGAGGACGAGACCAGCAGGACCTCGATGCTGGCCACCCCAGGGGTCCCCGAGGCCACGGGGCCGCGAACAGCCCCGGTACCGAGTGGGACGCCGCCGCGCCCACCACGCCGCAGCATGAAGGCTCAACCTCGACACCCCAGCGGCTCGCAGACCCGCACCGCCCGAGGAGGGGGAAGGTCGCGACGCCGCCGGGCGGCGTTGGGGAGGCGAGCGGGCACCGTCGGGCGCGCCACCAGGCTCATCGGCACCGCATGGCGCCGAGGCAAACGGTACCGCTAACGGCGCTCGCTGATTACCGGGCGCCGTGAACGGCGCCGATCCAAAACGGCGCCGCGAGGCGACGCCGAGGGTCCACTCCGAGCCGGGCCTGGCCAAGGGCCTCGGACACGGGGAGCCTGCACCCAAGAGGTGACTGCCGAGGCGGTGTCAGCGCTGGGGCCCCGGAGGGGCTACGACGCCCCCAACACGCGGAAGGGCCTCCCCTCGGCAAGAAGGGAAGAGGAGACCCTCCTCCTCGGACCAGTATAGGCCCGGAGGGACCGGGAAAGGCCTAAGGATCTAGCCGAGATTCCCGTGAACAACGCCGTCCAGTCGTGAGGGCCTTGCGGAGCTTTGCTGTACGCGACTTGAGGACGTGACGGCTCATCGAGAAACAAGCGTCGCACGAATCCATATTATGGTTGGGTCCCAGGCAACGAAGACAGACGTCATGCCGGTCCGAGACGGAGAAATGCCGGCCGCAGGAGCACCGACTCATAGGGGCACGGCCCGTCTTAGAAGAACGTTTCACTCCAGAACCGGACATAACGCGAAATAAACAAGATTAAACACAGTCGGAAATACACCCGGCGCCGTACAAAGGAAAGAAAAAGGAACAGTCTTACCGTAGGCGTCGAGTGTAGAAAAAGAGTCGGATACGCGCACGGTTAGCTACGCGAACAGGTGCTGCCTCGGCGGCGGGAGAAACAGAACTGAAGTTGGAGGAGGAGTCGGCGGTTGCTACTACTGGCCGCCCCTCGCGTAGCGTCGCTCTCGGGGCGGGTAGGCATTTAAAAAAAGCTCCCGTGACGGTGCGCCGCCCGCTCACACCCAGGAAGTAATGAATGGTGAAGATTGACAAGGGAAGATATCCATCACCAACAGACCCTGCGACATCAGCAGAAGCTCAACTACAACCAGAGTCTGAGCCTTCGTGGAAGGCCCTTCAGAAGTCCATGCAGGCTATAGATCAAAAAACAGAGCTTGCCTTAATGCGGATGGTGGATCAGGACATAAAAATTGAAACTGCGATGAAAACAGCAGGGGTCGCAGAGTCAATGGCGCTCAAAGCACTAGCTTCGACCTCCAAGCTAACTCAGGAAAATTTGCAGCTCCAATGCAGACTGGAGGCACTGGAAAACACTCAAAGGGCTCCAAATGTGCGCATCATGGGGTTAGCGGAAAACTCTAGGGAGAGGATCTGCTGTGATTCTTGAAGGACTGGCTCCCGTCCACCCTAAACTTCGAAGCAGAAACCCCCAGCTTTCTGAGGGCTTACCAAGTGTCCCCAGGGCTGCTGGAATTCACAATAAAGTGCCGAGGACTATTCTTCTGGTCACTACCGGAGTGACGACAAGGGACCTTGTTCCGCAGGCCGCCAGAGGTTCAGGAGCATTGTCCTATCGAGGACAGATATTTCATCTTTTTCCGGACCTCTCCTTTGCAACTAGAGCTAGGCGCAAGCATTCTGATGGTGTCTGGGCAAGGTTTAGGAGTCTGGGTGTGGAGGGGTTGTGGGATAACTGATGAACCACACACCAAACTTCATGTTCAACACACCATCTCGGTGTGATATTTATTCAAAATACAAAAAATAACTTCCTGCAATAGCATATTTCTTCTTCACTACATCAGTTTACAGCAACAGACAATGAATGTCCTTTCTCTGCAGTGAATCAGCACCTAGTGACACTGATCTCTGATCCAACTCACTAGGTGAGATGAACCCATAACCCTTATGCAGGCCTCATTTGCTTATGTAGTGGGGGCCCAAAAAAGAAGAAAAACAAGACAAGCTATAAACAAAGAACCTCAATGCAGAATCACTCAGATAACAGTTACCCCAAAGGGCACTGGCAACAAATCAAGTTTCTAAGAAATACAGCATCATACATACTTCCACAATGCAATGCATCATGGGATATATGCAAATCACTATGACATTTAGACTTTTTCAGTTTACAACAATTTACATGCATTTTAAATAGCAAGCTTAATTTCTATAATAGACACTTAGTATTTTTTACCATTATCAAAAACACCTAGTGCCATGGTATTTAACATTTACAGGTTTCATAAGCATAAGGTATATACATCAAGGTATTTTATAGCATAGTGCTATTGCATATTAAATCCAACAACAATAAACACAACCTATTTTACATACATCTGGAGGTGACCACAGTAACCTTCCTGTACGAGGACCTGAGAGGGAAAAGGAAAATTAAAGAGGACACTACAGCACTGTCAAGAGAGGGAGAAGGGGGTGTCCACAGGTGGCCAACCTTATGGACCAGAAATAGTAAAGGATAGATTAGTCTTAGAAATAGAACTGTTGCAACAGACTTAAGAAAAGGTCGGTCCTCAAGAGTGACAGGAGTTCCCGGTCACACTGGGCACGCGCACTCCTTGCTCATGTCAGCCCGTCTCTGAATTTTCCACGGAGGAAAAACAAACCAGTTTACGGATCTAGACGAGGCAGGCAAAAAGGTTGAACACTTAAGCAGGGAATTTGCCCGAGCAACTGCCGAAAACTCTGGATCTGATCAGGATTCCTGAAAAGGAGAACAGTGACTGTTATAGCAAGTAATGTGCTACACTGAACTGCCTGACATAATTTTTATTTTGGAGCAGTAACGTTTTAGCCGTCATAAAGGACTAATATCTATGTTGAATGGGGATCACATCAACACAGGAGGTTGAGTTAGTATGTTTGGTTAATATTTTTGATTGGATAGACCACCTGTAGTATGTAGGGTGCAGCATATCTTGGATGTCCTCATGGAATTTTAAAACTAAATGGTTTTTCCACAATATTCGTACAGCTGATTGTATAGACTACCTATCCTGTTTTACATTGAATGTATCGTCCGGCACACTATTGATCTCTTGCATGAGATAACTGTATGTAATTGTTTTAGCAATACAATATAATTTAAAAAAAGTGTGTGGAATTTCTACTGCATGTGGGCTTTGGAAAGAACACAGGCAGAATCACACCATGGTTCTGATGAATTTAAGAAGAATAATAATAATCAGCATTTATATAGCGCTTTTCATACACAGTATCCCAAAGCGCTTTACAAGCAATGCTAGACTGGTAGTGAAGTGACTGAATGTGTGGTGGCGGCCATATCGCACATCATCACCCACACACAGCCTGGATAATTGCATGAACCGGGTTTATGGGAAGGGGAATGTTGGCCAGGACACTGGGAATGCTCCCTGTTCTTTGCGAAGAGTGCCCTGGGTTCTTTTACTTCCACCTGGACACCCACCAGGACAACACCAGGATGGGCAGAAGGGACCTCGGTTTAACGTCTCATCCAAATGACGGCACACCCCAGCAGTACAGCACCCCCCAATACTGCACTCGGATGCCAGCGATTTTTAGGTGCCGGTCCAATCCCGGTGTGGGACAAGAACCCACGACCTTCTGGTCCAGAGGCAGATGTGCTACCAACTGAGCCACGCTGACAATCAACAGCATTTAAGAAACAACCTTGGACAGGAATTTCGTATGGGGGCCTAGGACAACCTTGCCCTTGTGACTAGATAGTGCCTGCAGCTCACTCACCCATCTGATTGAGGTGATGGGGACCAAAGACATGGTCTTCCTTTCCAAAAGTGACAGATGACACTTGTCCATAGGCTCAAATGACTTGCCCATAAGCTGAGTCAGCACGAGCAGCAAGTCACAAAGTGCAGATGGTTCGTGTACCAGAGACGATAGATGCTCAGACCACTTGCAAAAGCAGAACTGAAACAGCAAACAACCACATTCTCCTGGCAACTGTGGGAACATGGTATACCAAGATGGCCACCAGGTGCATCTTAAATGGATACTGCCAACTCCTTTAAACCTCAAACTGTCCCAAGTTTAAAAAACTTATTTTAAGATTGTTTGCATTCTGTACAATATGCTGATGTGGCTAGAAGTTTGATTCTGATTCCTTTTTTCTTTCTAAAAGTGTAAAACAGACTGCCCACCATACTGGTGTTACCACACCAAAATGTGTTGGTTTACATTCCTTAATCAACTCCCACTGCATCTTTCCTGGACTTGGGAACACCCCAACACAGTCTAGCCACTCAAGCTGCTGTGGGAGCAGAGGAGACTATTGCATCATGAATGGCTGCACTACTCAGGGGTGTTCCTAATGTTCAGGAAGTGAGTAATAAGAGCAGATCAAGGATTTGAAACAAAACAAGGTTGGGTAGAAATACATAATTACCATGCATTTCAGTTCCACTAAGAAATGAGGCAGATTAAACCCCCAGCAACACCAATGAGTTTTAGAACAGGTAAGTAATCATAAAATGTGGGGTTTCAGCTTGAAACAGTATGGCGTAAAAAGCGTAGATGGTGTCCCTTTAAAGTGACAATGTCAACTCTTTTTGCTTCATATTATTTTTAGTTGAAAACCCACATTTTACGACTGCTTACCTTCTCTAAACACACTGCTTACCTTATCTAAAACACAACGAAGCTGTTGATTGCTTAATCTGCTGAAATGCATGGAAATCGTGACAATCCTTGTTTTGCTTCAAATCCTTAATCTACTCTTACTGCATACATCATGAACATTACGATTCCTCATAAACAGTGCAGCCACTCATAATGCAATAGTCTCCTACCCTCCCACAGCATCATGAGTTGGCTAAACTACATACTAACATACTAAAATGCCAGCAGAATAGGCCTAATGGTCTTTCGTGTCTGCTCGTTTGGTCAGCCCCCACCCTGGGTGCTGACCTTGCTGTCCCCCTCGCCTTCTCTGGCTTCTCCCTTCCCAGTTCCGGATATTCTTGCTGCATTGGATTTTGCTTCCTGAACCCTTCCGCTGTACCTGTCCCATCCCATCCCCTTGAACCCCTCCACTGTCTCTGCCTCCACCAGCCCCCTAGGTAGTGCATTCCATGGCTCTACCACCCTCTCAGTGAAGTAGCACCTCCTCCTTTCTCCCTGAATCTTCCCCTCCAGCTTCCACCCATGCCCTCTAGTGGCCCCTCCTCCTTCCTTCAAGCACCCTCACTGTTCCTCCCTATTTACCTCTTCATGTACCTGAAGACCTCTATCATGTCCCCCAGTCCCTTCTCTCTTCCAAAATGTACATATTTAGCTCTTCGAGCCTCTCCTCATAGGTCCTGTCCCCAAGCCCCAAATCATTTTGGTTGCCTCCTCTGGACCCTCTCCAGGAGGTTAATATCCCTCTTTAGTGCGGCTCCAAAACTGCACGCAGTACTCCAGGTGCGGCCTCACCAAGCAGTTATACAGAGAGAGTATCACTTCCTCCTTCTGAGGTGATCCCCTAGCGATGCATCCCAGCATCCTATTGGCCTTGGCTGCCCTCCTACAAGTCTCAGAGTTGTTCATCTTGACATCCACCACCACCCCCAGGTCCCTCTCAGCCATTGAGACTTGTAGTATTTCCCCAGGGTGTACACTCTGGCCTGGGTTTCTGCCCCAGGTGGAGTACCTTGCATTTCCCTGCATTAAACCTCAGCTTCCACTTTCTAGACCATCTTTCCAGAGCCTCCAGGTCCCCCCTGCAGGGCCACCCTCCCCTCCTCCCCATCCACCACCGCCCCCAGTTTCGAGTCATCTGCAAAGAGACTCATCTCACTCCTGATTCCTGTCCTTATGTCACATACATTAGGGGCATTCCCAAGTCCAGGGAAAATGCAGCAGAATTTGGTCAAAGAATGTAAGCAAACATGTTTTTGTGTGGTACCATCTGTAAGGTGGGCAGTCTGTTTTTCACTTTTAAAAAGAAAAAATGAACGAAAAATCAAACTACCAGCTACACCAACAATCTCTACAGAATGTGAGCAATCATGTGCTTTTTAATCTAAGGGTAACTTGAGGCCTAAGGGTGTTGACAGCATCCCTTTAAGGGATACAGCTGACAGCCCAAACTGCAACTGTGATCCGAGGTAATCAAGAATGTGCTTTCAGTGGGAGAGCTGTGGGCAATCAGTGCTCTGTGCCCCAGCATGAAACCTCTTCCACTTACAACACGTTCTACAAGCTGAAAAACTGAGATGCCCTAGGAAAACCCAAGGGCCTGGAACTCTAGCTGCTAAGGATCCAGGTGTCAGGTGCAGGAACTGCAGGTCTGTATGCATGACTGTACTCTCGGACCTCGTCAGAATCTACGAGCAGAGTGGGAGCAGCTGCAGGGGCTTGCTGCTGAGGCTGAGGAACTCCTGGTACCAGAACTGGCAAGGCTAGTCTGAAGCAATCAATATCAAGGACAAACTGCCCCTCTGGTCCTTGAGGATCAGAGGACATGGAGGGAATGCGTACAGAAGACCTCCTGTCTACGACCGAGCAAATATGACTCCCAACACAGTGCTCTGCTGAGGAGGAATGGTGCAAAACAGCCTTAGCTTCCAGTTTTCACAGGAAGTAAATGGTTCACTGATGGCATTCCCCTAACTGAGAACACCTACAACAGGACGCCACCCATGGATGCAGCAACCATTCATGGGATGCATTACCCAAACTACTGAGGGCATGTCCAAGCTGGTTGTTTGCACTCGCTACATGGACTCCCACTAGGTCCACATGCAGGGACTAAGCAAGGGATTATGGCCACAGTGTCCCTGATACAGCAGAGAGGAGTAAGCACGGCCTTGCTAGTTCAGGTAAAACATGGTGGTCATGTTGTCCACACTGATCCAGAATATCTGGCCCTTGACCAGTTGTGGGGTTCCAACAGACAGACAGATCTGCACCCTGGACTCACTCAGTCAGCAACCAGAAGCCATGTAGTCAACACAATGGAGGGCGCCAGAAAAATCAAATTAAAATCAAATCAAACTTTATTTATAACGCACTTTTCCAATATCAAAGCGCAAATACAAAAACACATATAAATAATCAATTAAATAAAATGTATTTAATTATATAAAATAGGCAGCAGCCTCATAAATTAAATATTATGCCCGAAAGGCTAGACTAAATAAATATGTCTTCAGGGAAGACTTAAAAGTCTCGGTGGACAGGCACTCTCTAATCCGACGAGGTAGAGAATTCCACAGGGTCAGGGCTGCAAATGAAAATGCCCTAGTGCCAGAAGTCTGAAGACGGACCCTAGGAACCTCTAGCAATCCCTTGTCAGTGGGGTGGAGGGGGAAAAAGGGTGGAAGGAGGTCTTGCAAGTAACCCGGTCCCTGTACATGTAAGGCCTTATGGGTTAGCAACGCGACCTTGAAGATGATCCTCCATTGCACAGGCAGCCAGTGCAGTTCACAGAGCACAGGGGTGACATGGCTAGTTCCAGACACGCCAGTCAGTAACCTGGCTGCAGCGTTCTGCACCAGCTGCAGGTGACGAAGGTCCACCCCTGGTAGCCCTAGGTATAGAGCACTGCAGTAGTCAAGGTGGGAAGACACAAAGGCATGGACCAGCACAGGAAGGTCCTCAGGCAGAACAAGGTGTTTTATCCGGGGCTAAGTTCCTCAGATGATAAAATGGGGACTTAACGACCGCCGACACCTGGGCTTTCAGCGTCAACTTGCCGTCCAGTACAACGCCCAGATTCCGCACCTGTTCAGAGGGTCTCAGCTGACTGCCCCCTAGCACAATGCAGATGGCTGATCAGGAATCAACCTCTCTACCCGATGACTAGGTAGGGTCCAGCACCAGCACCTCAGTCTTATCCGGATTCAATTGCAACCAGCTAGCATTCATCCAATCCTGAATTTCGGCAAGGCAGTTGTTAAAGACCGAGACTGCATTGTTCTGTTTAGGTACATAGGACAGGTACAGCCGAGTATCATCAGCATAGCAATGAAAACTCAGCCCGTACCACCTTATAATGTCTCCCAATGGCTGCATGTACACCGTGAACAGCAAGGGGGACAGCACAGAACCTTGCGGCGCCCCACAGGGTAGGGAGCTGAGGAACAAATCACTGATACCACCCTCTGCGTCCTGCCCGTGAGGAAAGAATGGAACCATCTGAGGACTGTTCCCCGACAGTCCACAGAATAGCCGCAGGTGTTCCGGCAGCACCCCATGATCCACAGGGGTGACATGGCTAGTTCCAGACAGGCCAGTCAGTAACCTGGCTGCAGCGTTCTGCACCAGCTGCAGGCAATGGAGGTCCACTCCCGGTAGCCCTAGGTATAGAGCACTGCAGTAGTCAAGGCGGGAAGACACAAAGGCATGGACCAGCATAGGAAGGTCCTCGGGCGGAACAAGGTGTTTTATCCAGGTGATGTTCCTCAGATGATAAAATGAGGACTTAATGACTGCCGACACCTGGGCTTTTAGCATCAGCTCGCCGTCAAGCACAACGCCCAGAGGGTCTCAGCTGATTGCCCCCTAGCACAATGCCAGATGGGTGATCAGGAGTCAACCTCTCTACCTGATGACTAGGTACCAGCACCAGCACCTCAGTCTTATCCGGATTCAATTTCAACCAGCTAGCACTCATCCAATCCTGAATTTCAGCAAGGCAGTTGTTAAAGACCGGGACCGCGTTGTTCTGTTCAGGTGCAAAGGACAGGTACAGCTGAGTATCATCAGCATAGCAATGAAAACTCAGCCCGTACCGCCTTATGTCTCCTAACAGCAGCATGTACACTGTAAACAGCAAGGGGGACAGCACGGAACCCTGCAGCGCCCCACAGGGTAGGCAGACGGGAGCCAAGGAACAAATCACTGATACCACCCTCTGCATCCTGCCCATGAGGAAAGAATGGAACCAACTGAGGACCACCCCCGACAGTCCAGAGAGTTGCTGCAGTCGTTCCAGCAGCTCCCCATGATCCACGGTGTCAAATGCTGCAGAGAGATCAAGGAAAACCAAGATCGAATGGCTCCTCTGACCCCTCGTTATCAGGAGATCATTAAGTACCCGAACTAGAGCTGTCTTGGTACTATGCCTCTTCCTGAAACTGGACTGGGGAGGATTATAGACCTCGTGGGTGCTAAGAAAGTTTTCAAGCTGCGATGCGACTACCTTCTCAATAACCTTGCCCAAAAAGTGCAGGTTAGAGACAGGTCTGTAGTTCGCAAGACAGTCTCGGTCGAGGGAAGATTTCTTTAAAGGGGTGTTACCACTGCCTTCTTCAGGGGGCTGGAAACACACCCTTATCCAACGAACACCAGACTATCTCAGCGAGGATCTGTCCGATAACATCCACACACCCCACAAGGAGGCATGTTGGACCAGGATCCAAACTACAGCAAGTCAATAGCATGCCCTGAACCATCTTCACGATGTCCACGATCGCTGGCTGGTCAAAGTTCATCCATGCAGGCTGGGTGCCTGTGTCCTCACACCGACCACCGCCGTGCTCGTTTGAACGAGTCAAGTGGATCTCCAACCTGATAGAGGACACCTTGTCTGCAAAGAATTGAGCAAACTCTTCACACTGCAATTGTGAAAAGGCTCTCCGGCCCTGAAAACAGGCTGGATTGCACAGCCCGTCCACAGTCCAAAAGAGCTGAGCCGGTCGATTCCTTGCTGCAGCAATCTCTCTGGACAGGAACTCTGCCTTCTTACGGGAAACTGCTGATTGATAGTCCAAATAATGGGCTATCAACCTAAGTCTACCCTTTTCCAGACCAGACTTCCGACAACAACATTCCAACCTTCACCTTACTCTCCTCGACTCCCACAGGATCTCGTCAAACCAAGGGGATCGAGAGCGAAGAGGGAGCGGGCGAACCTGGATAGGAGCTACAGAATCCAGGGCCCTAACCACCACACTATTATAGTGCAGTACCAGCTCCCCTGGATCCGAGCATTTCAATGGTCTACTCGATAGGTCCAGCACCGCCATCAGACCCTCAGGGGTAACACACCTTAAAGGACGGTACTGGACCATCTCCACAGGGGCGGGTCTCACAGGGGGAGCCATGAAGCTGAACCTTACAGAGTGATGGTCGGACCATCCGACCGGTTCCACCACCAGACTGGTGACCTCCATCCCCATGAGGAACACCAGGTCCAAGAAGTGACCCTGAATATGGGTTGCAGCGGTAACTACTTGTGTGAAGCCCAACGAAATCATCAGTAGGAGGAAGTTCTGACCAAAGAGCAAGAGTTCATCGTCCACAAACAAAAAGGATTCCCTCCAACATGTTTGGCAGAGACTGTAACTAGGAGATGGAGTTCGGCACTGGCAGGGTAACTCAAACAGCAGGTCTAAGAGGTAAATGCATCTAGATCCAATGGTACCCTTGTTCCTTTAGGAAGGTTCTCATGCACAAGCAGGACCAACAAATCACTGTCAGGGTAGATACCATGAAGCATATGAGCCTGAGAAAATCCCAGGCTAGGTGCAACTGCCCAACTGAACTGATCAGGCAAAGGATGACAGGTCCTTGACCCTATCCAGAGGCAGACATGCTCTGGCACACAAGCGAGTCTCGTTCTGCTCCAGTGAACAAGATTAGCTGCTTCAGAGTCTGCTCTGACTTGGAACGGTTGACAAGGAGGCCAGGATACTGGAACATCTGAAAGGCCAGGTGCCTGGCATGTTGCAAGTACTGCATTGAACTTCCAGTGAACAGCCAGTCATCAAGGTTGTCATAGTGGAGTGTGGGAGAAGGAAACACAAACAACAGGAGCAAGGTATAAACACACCAGAGTGTGGTTTATTAAAAAAGGAAAGAAAACACTTCAGCAAAATAAATCAAAAGATAAACTTTCATCACACAGCTAGGACATATAACTTCAGTCCCATTCTCTGTGTCTTCAGCCTGCACTCAGGTTGAACTGATATACTTACTAAATCAATGGACAGCTTTTTATACAAAAGTCACATGATAATAGGCTCCGCCTCCTAGTATAATACAAAAATATTTCCTAATCTAAACAACAAAAAATAAATCAATAAAACAATAAAGGAAAACATAAGGATAACGAAACTCTTAGGAATATATAACATTTCATTTTATTATATATTGACACTGTTATTTTAGTGGAGTTCTTCCTGAAACTCCATCCACTCAGCCAAGATTGACAGTAACCTCACTATAAAACTAGCAACCATTTGGGGCGCTGGCCCTAAAGGACAGGAACTGCAGCAGGTTGCTAAGGTAAGCCTCTCATATTAAGGTAGCAGCTTTATTGTACAGAACAGTTTCTGAAGATACAGTAACATTTCATAAGGTTCCTGCTAACAAAAGTAGTTTCAAAGGCTCTGTTGAAAAAGGTTTTAAAATGACCTATCTCAGGAGATGTTGCATCTTGGTCGGGGAAACCCTAAACACAGGTACACCCTGGGAGGGGAGGCGCTGGAGGCCTCAATAGGGGAAAAAGACCTAGGGGTCATGGTGGATACATGTATGAATAACTCTGAGCAGTGCAGGAGAGCAGCTAGCAAGGCAAACAGGATGTTGGGATGCATCGTAAGGGGGATCACCTCTAGGAGCAAGGGAGTGATTCTGCCGCTGTACAATGGACTGGTTAGACCACACCTTGAGTACTGTGTACAGTACTGGCGGCCACACTTGAAGAGGGACATACAGCTCCTGGAGAGGGTACAGAGGAGGGCAACAAAGATGATACGAGGGCTAGGGGATTTGACTTATGAGGACAGACTTGAGGAGCTCTGCCTGTTTTCATTGGAGGAGAGGAGAGACAGGGGGACATGACTGAGGTCTTCAAGTACCTCAAGGGAATAAATAGGGTAAACATGGAGGGGATCTTTAGACTAAAGCAGGGAGGTATCACCAGAGGGCATGGTTTGAAGTTGGAAGGTGGAAGGGTGAGGGGAAAAGAGGAGGGGTTTTTCACCGAGAGGGTGGTGGACCCTTGGAATGCACTGCCTGGTGAGCTGGTTCAGAGATCCACAGTGGAGGGCTTCAAGAGAGGGTGGGACAGACACAGAAAGTGGATGTATCAGATGATGGCCTGTCCCGGGGGGGTGGGGATGGATGATAGGGGTTTCTGGAGAACAAGGGATGGGAGGGTCTCGGCACCCAACTAAGGATCTAGGTTCGAGCAGACTCGATAGACCGTAAGGCCTAATCTGCTGGCAAATAGTATGTTAGTATGAGATGGGAAATGTTTAAGATTTATATTCAAATTATTCATTTTAAGGTCTTTCTTCACCCTGCCTGCAAGGTCTGCGCACAACCATGCATGTAAGGTGCAAGAAAAGAGCTTACGTGGCTCTAAATTCTGCTTCAAAACATGTTTGGGGACTGAGCAAAGTTGAGAAGAAAACAGCTACAGTACAAATGGGTGGGGCACTACAGAAACTGGAGTGCTCAGAGCTCCTAACTTATAAGTGCAAGCTCTCTTCCACACAAGAACAGCAAACACTTCTTCTAGCCCCATTCTCTTATTGCTATAGGAAGCTTTATGCCACAATGCAGTACATGAGACAGCGGGAGGTCACAGAGCAGAAACAGAGACCTGAACAAAACACAGATAAACCTCCACGGAGCCGCCCACTTCTCAAGTCAGCTGCAATTTACCAGAAAACCAGCTTGTCTTTTCTTTTCTGACTACTCACCTATAGGTAGCCTTTTAATTTTCCAGAGCAAACAGAACAATATTGTTATAGGGAAGCAGGGTAGACATGGGGCAAGAATATTTGAAACAGATTTTTGAGCTTGACAGCTCGCTCTGTGTCACCCATTTCTCCTAATATTACTAAAGGTGCTGAAATTCAAACCCAGAGCGCCTTACGTAAAAACTACTGCCTTTAATTTTACACTAGGGTACAGCAAGGGTTTATTAAGAACTACCCTCTTTGCCGTGTCCTTAATCATAAGGGACACAAAACACTGCAACAGGGAAGTTTTTGCACACACCGAATAAAATTACAAAACGGCAGTGCCTTAGGGCCCTCTCGCACGTTTGTGCAGAGATACTAGTATTACAGCTGACTAGTATTACAGCTCTTATGAACTTTAAATTATAGCTGGCAGAAACATTATTAGCTGGACAGCCAGCTATTACAGGCAGTTCTGGCAGCATCCTGCTGACCGGAGACAACACTGGAAGGGCAGAAAGGAAAATGGAAAAGAAGAAGAGGGGTGTAGGTGGCTAGCCTACAGAACAGGACAGAAAATGACAGTAGTGAAAATATGCTGTTGCAACAGACTTTTAGGTGTGAAAAGAAGAAAATAGGAGAGAGACCCTCTCAAACGTTCCTCCAGTTCTTGGGGGGGGGCGCTCTACCACACAGGTAGGGAACATAGGGAACACACCGATGCCCTTGCATCTAAGGAAGGCTGACACTACTGACTGGCACTTGAATACCCTGGGAGCTGAAGGAAGGCTAAACAGCATGTCATGAAACTGGTAGATGGTTCTCTCCTCTCCGAATCTGAGGAACATTCTGTGTGTTGTGTGGATTAGGATATGAAAATACACATCCTGGAGATCCATGGAGCAAAACCAAGCTCCTGGCTCCCGAACAGAATACTGTGATGCTGAGTTATCATGTGAAACAACATGAATCCCTGCTGTGCTACACTTTCTGGGATATGCTCTACTGAATAACATGCTGGGAGCTGCTGAAATTCATTCTGTAGGGCCTGTAGAGACACACGTGAAAGCACGTCTTCCTGAGCAGTATGGGATTAAAATGGGGCGGAGTCAACATTCCAGCACCAAGCCCACCAAGAACCCATCTGTCTGACATAACTGTGGACCACTGTGGAAGGAAGTGGAAGAGTAGACCCCCCATCAGTAGCTGCAATAGGGGCTGTGGCAGCTAATGCAGCTAACCACTGCTCTTGCACAGGCCCAGTTCAGAGCAGTTATTGAAAGAAATGGCTGGGTGGTACTGCTGCTACTGCTGTCTCTGTTGCTGCAGTGGCTACTGCTCACCTTGTGGCCCATGGTAAGAACCTCAACGGGAGCTGCCTCCTGGCTGATGGGCTTAGAAGACTGCTTGGAAGTAGCGACCGAAGTAACTGAGTTTAGGGTATTTTTGATGTCTCAATCCTGATCAGGTGTCCCTTTACACCAAGACCAAGCAGATCATTCCCTGCAAAGGGGAGACCTGCCAGCCTCGGCTTTTGTTCTTGTGTAAAGAGTCAAAGAGGCAGTCATGTCCAGCAACACGTGGAGAACACTGCAGCCATGGCCTGGGCCGTGATGCTGGCTAAATCCTGGGCCATCTGCACGTAATACCTTGCCACAATGAACCCTATAATCTTAATGTCCAGGTCATGCTGGCTATGCTATGGTAGAAATGACCACAGGTCAAGGCCAGCGTGCCGGCACTGCTGTAGTGCTACCGCTTGAGACACTGACAACCCAGGTTTCAGAGAAAATCCAGGGCTGTAAGAGAGCTGGCGAGGGGCAGAAGGCTGAGCTTCCGATGGACTACTTGCCACTTCCGGGGAAAGAAATGGATCCAATGTACAGCAACATACCAACCCTAGGGGCAAGTGAGCCTGGGAACAGTGTTGCAGCTGGACTGGTGGGAGCAGCGAATGTCTGAACGTCGGGGTTGGAGCTTGCCAGGCCGTGTGCTGAGTTCACTGCATGTCCGCCTTCACCAAAGGGAAACAAACACAAACAGAAAACCCCTTGGATGACCAGCATGCATGGAGTCTGGGATCCTTGCTGGGAACCAGCAGATCGATGTGGGGTACATCCCCTAGCTTACCCAAGAAGCATAAACAGAGTCATTAACAAAAAAAAAAAAAAGACCACAGGTCTGTGAGTCACTCAAATAGCTCAGGGCCATACTCAGCCATCAAGGCTTCATAACTGGCCTGATGAATGCTCAGGAATGCCAAATCCAGAAGCAAATTACTTGATACCTTTTACTGGCCCAACATAGAAGTAACAAAAAGAACAAAGTGCTTTAACTTTTGGACCAACCCAGTCCTTCCTCGGAAGATTAATGACAGTTATTTAGAAAATCCCATACTTTTAACACCCAGATCATGCAGAAAAAAACCCAGAAGCAATTCCCACTGGTTTAAAATGCTCATTTAAAAAATAACACAAGACACAGAGAAGCTGAAAAGTACCAGTTCAGCTTCAGCTAAAAAGGCCTAAAGGTCTGATGGGCTTAGAGCATAATATCATGCAAGGAGTGCACCGCACATAAATTAAAATGACTTAGCGATTCCTTCAGAGTAAGATAAGGACATCTCGAGCAGAGATCTGTATAGCTCAATTATGAGTGCAGTTCATAAAAAGCAAAACCCACTCAGATTGTCATAACTATAAGTTAAAAACAAGCCGCACAAAACAGAACTACAAAAAATACATATACATGGCATACAAAGCGTTTAAAATAAAGTTTACCTAATGTCAGCAATAGCTGGAAAAATTACTCAACTATATTCTAAAACTGGTTATTATGGTGCTAGCCCAGTGGCGTTGGTTACCTGCACCTTGCGCCATGCCAGCGACCGGTGTTCGGAAGCGAGCACGGGTCGCCTGGGGTTGGCAGGGGAGGAGAGGGATCGAGCATCTGATAGACTGCTCTCCCTCTCTGGGGTGGGGGGTTTCAAGACAGTCGGCGCCCGACTGCCCCCTGAAGGAAGCTGGGGGACAGGGACGCATGCTGTACATTGGGGAGAAGTTGGGGCAGACGCCAGGAAAGGGGCACTCCTGGCCGCCGGCATCACTTCACGCCCACTGACTCAGGGGAAAGAAAGAGAGAAATAGGACTTCCTGGTTGGGTGGCTCAGGACTTGCCGATCTGGATCCGGATGGTGGGTGAGTTCAGGTGCTCCTCACCACCCCGCTGTGGGGGGTAAGCCACAGGGGATAAATGGCAGGGTTCTAGGGGCGAGTTGCACACGGATGGAAGCCGAAGTCCCCAGAGATTACCTGGAAGGGGAGCAGACCAGGTAAGCCAGTAGAAGAAATCAGAAGCAAAAAAACTGGTTATTATGCTCCATAAACCTTAAGGCCTTTAGTGTTGTAACAGGAGTCTATACATGATAATATAAATTAGCAGTATAAGTGCAAAACAAAAAGCTGCTCGTCAAGGATCACCAAGAAACTAAGACCATGTGCTCTGATATGTACAGATTTCAACTTTGACGTACTAAAAATGGCTAAGGAATCTGAAAAAGAAATCATAGGACTTAAATCCCTCCCCCCCCCCGGGGAAGATAACCAGTTGTAAGGACACACACACACACACACACACACATACACACACGAGTCCTAATGCATCATCATTCACATCAATACTACTATATGTGCAGTAGCAGTCCAAGGATTCGGAATATAACCACAATAAAATAAAACCTCCACTCTCCCCAGGGTAAGATAACTAGTTAGAAGTAACAGGCAAGGAAATCTGAATAAGACTCAATGGAATCAATCAATCAATCAACATTTATTTATAAAATAGTGCTATTCCAAAAACATAGCGCTAGTACATAACCATAAAATCCATAAAAACAACTACCCTTATAAAAACAGCTGCAGCAGATCAAATAAAATCAGGGAACGCCAGAATAAATAAGTGAGTTTTTAATGCAGATTTAAAGCTCTCCACCGTCAGGCACTGTCGAATCCGACGAGGTAGAGAATTTCACAGGGACAGGGCCACAAATTCAAACGCACGGCCCCAGATGACTTTAAACGAACCCTGGGAAACTCTAGCAAACCCTCGTTGGTGAAGTGAAGCGGCCGGGAGGGGCAATAGGGATGAAGAAGATCTTGCAGATAACTCGGGACCCTGTCCGTGTAGGGCCTTATGGGTCAGTAAATCGACCTTAAAGGTGATCCCCCACTGAACAGGCAGCCAGTGCAGATCATGCAGCCTAGCTGCTGCATTCTGCAACAGCTGCAAGCAGCGGATATCAACCCCTGGTAGCCCTAGGTACAGGGCATTACAGTAATCAAGGCGTGAGGTTACAAAGGCATGAACCAAAACTGGTAGGTCATCGGGTGGAACTGGGTGCTTGATTCGGGCTACATTCCTAAGATGGTAGGGAATTAACCATACCCCTACCCCCGAGGAAGACAGCCAAAGCACTCAATCTCAGACATGTCAGTAATGATCTTAAAAGGAAATCTCAAAAGTACACAACAGAGACGGGCTTTTGAGATCAAACTTATATTACTTCTCAATATGGTAGAAGATGGCATGAATACAGACTTGGGGTTTATGGCACATTACAGGACTTAAACATCCACAGACCTTTTCTTCAAAGTATAGACATATTATAGGACTTCAGCGTCTCCTTGTGTGTGTGTGCGTGGTGGGGGGGTTATGTGAGTGTGTTGGATGTGGGGGTTGCTGTTACATTGAGGTGGGCTTATATTCAGGTACGTGTCACAGTGTGTTATGACTTTTAGTTCACACCCATAATGAACATTATTTCCTTTACTAGCTATCTTCCCTTGGGGTGAGGGTAGGGTTAATTCTACTTATTTAGATTCATTGGCTGTTACTCTTCATACAGTAATTTTATTATATACTGTCACATTTTTGTACTCTGAACATATTGGGGTGCAGGATCTGCTTCCTTAGACATTTTTAGTACAGGTGCAGAATCTCATTTTCATGGAGGTCCTTGACAGCTTAAATTGCATTGGGCTAATATTGTAGTGATTTGTGGAAATGAAGGTATGTTAGGATTCTTGTCTCACATACATACTGTACATTCACGTCTAACTAGTTATCTTACCCTGGGGAGAGTGGAAGTTTTATTTTATTGTGGTTCTATTCAGAATCCTTGGACTGCTACTGCACATATAGTAGTATGATGATACAGTGTCGCACTTTTGAACTCTGTACACATTAGGGTGCATGATCTCTTTTACTTGGAATTTCATGACAAGTTTAATTCCTTTGGATAACATTTGAAGTGACTGATGGTGCATTAGGACTTGTGTGTGTGTGTGTGTGTGTGTGCGTGCGTCTACTTACAATTAGTTATCTTATCTTTCCCCGGGGGGGGGGGGGCATTATTTAATTCCTATGATTTCTTATTCAGATTCCTTAGACATTTTTAGTACATCAAGTTGAAATCTGTACATATCAGATCGCTTGGTCTTAGTTTCTTGGTAGCCCTTGACAAGCAGCTTTTTGTTTAGCTCTTATACTGCCAATTTATGATTATCATGTATAAACTCCTGTTACAACACTAAAGGCCTTAAGGTTTATAGAGCATAATAACCAGTTTGAGAGTATAGTTGGGTAATGTTTCCAACTATTGCTCACATTAAGTAAACTTTACTTTAAACCCTTTGTATGCCATGTACATTTTTTTTTTGTAGATTTGTGGGGCTTGTTTTTAACTTACAATTATGACAATCTGAGTGGATTTTGCTTTTTATGAACTGCACTCATAACTGAGCTACATAGATCTTTGCTCAAGATGTTCTTATCTTACTCTGAAGGTATCTCTAATTCATTTTAATTTATGTGCAGTGCATTCCTTGCATAATGTTATGCTCTAAGCACATCTGACATTTAGGCCTTTTCAGCTGGCGCTGAACTGGTATTTCTCAGCTTCTCTGATGTGTCTTGTGTTATTTTTTAAATGAATATTTTAAACCAGTGGGAATTGTTTCTGTTTTTTTTTTTCTGAATGATCTGGGTGTTAAAAGTATGGGATTTTCTAAATAACTGTCATTAAGCTTCCGAGGAAGGACTGGGTCAGTCCAAAAGCACTTTGTTCTTTTTGTTACATCTATGTTGGTCCAATAAAAGGTATCAATTAATTTGCTTCTGGATCTGTTCTTACACGGACCAATACAGCAAAGACTAAATCTGTATGTCAGGAATGCCAATGCATACACCTTGTGGCTAAAGAGGTCCAGCTTTTTAAATCCTTGTCCGTGACCCGATCAAAACGATCTACTTGCGGTCCATCTGACAAGGTGGGAACTTGATATAAATCCAGGTATTTCCAGATGCTGAGAATGGGACCCTGATTGGCTGGAGCAACAGGAAATGCTACCAGAGGTGACAAATCTTGCTCAAGTATATCCAGCAGTGGGTAGGTTATCTTCCACCCCTCCTTCAGTGGAAAGTCCAGTGAAGTGGACATTGTGTCCAACAATGAGGCAAAGGAGGAATGGTCTCCGTGTTAGGTCAGCTGCCAGACGTCCTTCAATGACTCAGAGTTAAGAGTCTGGGTTTAACAATGAGATATGTAGACAAGGTGTCTGGACAACTCTGTCAAACAGAGTGGACCCCACCAACAGGGCATGGGGAAGCCCTGTCTCTGACCTGACATTAATAGTTGGCAGCCTCACCTGCTCAGGTGGAGATGCGGCTAAACCAGAACAGTACACCAAGCATCTGTCGGCAGCAATAAAAATGGGGCTATCAGGCACGTGACTGAAGTTGGCACTAGAAGAGGCATCCTTGGCTCAACCGGTCTGACAGATGACACTGGCTAACCTTGGCTTTGAACATATGCTCTGTAAGCCCACTGCTACCATGCTGCCTTCTCTCACCTGCAACAAGCTTGACACTGGCAACATGAGTGCAATGACAACTAGGTGGATAACGACTGTAGATGACTATGTTGGTGACTAAACTGAGAGCAAGCTGAAGAGCACAATCATGATCTTGAACACCAACTGTCTGGTATGCGTGGCGCTGGCTGTGTCTGAGCTGGCATGCCCAGTGGAGGAAAGTCAGGCACCCAAAGGACAGGAGGCAAGGAACAGTTATGTAAGAACTTACCGTAACAGTAGATGTTTTGAGAGATCTCAGTCATCAGGTAACACCGTAGGAACCTTCGCCATCAGTGAAGGGGAATCCACACGAAAGATTTGCAGCAGTACAACTGGGGCCGCCCATACCGTCAATGTCACCTACCCTATATAGGCGTGGGCGGCCCCGCGCCCTCCTCAGTTATTTCCCCTGGAGACTAAGGGAGCAAGGCTCTCGGCCTGGGGAACCGAGGAGAGAAAGAGGTACCCAGACCTAAGTAAAATGCTGGATACACCAGATAGCGAGTTCCTAGACTGGAGCCCTAAGAAGGGGGACCATGGGAGGGAAAATATACCTGAGGACTGAGATCTCCTTCAAGATCTGCTGTTACAGTAAGTTCTTACGTAACTGTTCCATCTTCTTCAGGGGTATCTCAGTCATCAGGTAACACAGCAGGAACGGGTACCAAGCAGTGACAAGTGTAAACAGACAGTCTGGGAGGCTGGATCTCCATAAGCTTAAGACAGGAGTCCTTGTAACACAGCCCTGTCAAAACCTGCATGGGCTCTTGAGGCGATGTCAAGACTGTAATGCTTCAGGAAAGTGTGGACTGTACTCCAAGTGGCAGCCGCACAAATGTCAGCGGCTGAGACCCCTCTGAAATAAGCCACCGAGGTAGCGATTCCTCTGGTGGAATGAGCTTTGACAGCACCAGGCAATTCTTTGCTGTACTTGTAACAAAACACAATGCAATTTGCCAACCATTTGGATCAACTTTGCTTAGAAACTGAAATACCCTCTCTACCCGAGGTGAAGGAAACAGGCAACTGCATTGACTTTCTGGACTCTTTAGTCCTAAGCAGGAAGTACTTCAAAGTACTGCGCACATCTAATGTACTGTATGATGCAGTGTTTCCCCTGGATTGGCACGCTCAGAAAAATAAACAGGAAGGTGGATAGACTGATTTAGTGTGAACTCAAAAACCACCTTAGGCAGAAACTTAGGATTTCTCTTTGTGAAAAATGAAATAAGGCTCTTCGCACCAGAGGGCCTGAAGCTCTGAAATTCTTCTAGCAGAAGTAATTACAATTAAAAATAGCACTTTCCAAGAGAGGAAGTGCAAGTCGCAACTGGCTCAAAGAAAGACAGGGTCAACTTCTCCAAAACAAAATTAAAGTTCCAAGCCGGGACAGGGGAACAGATTGGAAGTTTCAGATGCAGGAAGCCCATATGAAAGGTACGGGAGACATCCAGCTAAGCAACTGTGCAGTCACCCACGGGCTCATGAAAAGCAGAAATAGCCAAAAAGTGGACCTTACGGGAGGAATACTGGAGGCCTGAGTCAGAAAATGAGATCAGGTAGTCCAGGATATGATTCACTGAACAGGTGAAAGGATCCAGATCATGTTTGGCAGCCCAGATGGCAAACCACTTCTAATTCATGGCATAAGTGGCTCGAGTGGAAGGCTTCCAGGTGGCCACCAGGACGTCCGCTACCCTGTTAGAGACCCCAAACCTGGCGATGGCTACATTCTCAGGAGCCAGGCACCCAGATGAAGGGACCAGAGGTTGGGATGGACCAGGCTCCCCTGATCTTGGGTTAGCAGATTCCTGCACAGAGGAAGAGGGACCAGAGGTTACTCTGCCAGCTGCTGAAGCAGAGGGAACCATATTTGGTGAGGCCAGAACAGAGCTATCAGAATCATGCTGGCCCCCTCCATCTGCAACTTGATCAGCACCCTCTGTATCAGGGGAAACTGAGGGAATGCGTAAAGAAACCTCCCGCTCCAAGAGCGGGAAAATGCGTCTCGCCAGATAATTCCAGGTCCTGGATCTAGCGAGCAGAAACTGAGCAGTTTTGGACTGAGTGGGGACGCAAAAAGGTCCAACTTTGGATGACCCCATCTGTCAAACAAGTAGTCTGCAATGGATAAGAGAAGTTCCCACTCATGCATGCTGAACTGAGTCCTGCTGAGACTTGTCTGCCAGGGTGTTTAGGACGTCTGGACATGGATCACAGAGTGTGTGTCAGACTGTGATCCAGGGCCCAGTACCACACTCTCAAGGCCTCCTGGCAATGGGGGTATGAGTGAGTTCTGCCTTGCTTGCTGATGTAGTACACTACGCTCAAATTGTCCGACTGCACCAGAAGCTGACCTGGAGCGAGATGCTCCTGGAAAGCCTGCATGGCATAGAGCACCGCTCTCATCTCCAGGACACTGATATGTAGGGAGGCTTCCCACTGGGACCAGGAACTATGAGTTTAAAAGGAACCCAGGTGTGCCCCAGCCTAGACCTAATGCATCTGTGGTTAGAATCTGATGTGGAGAGGAAATCTGGAATAGAACACCTTGGAACAGATCGAAGGGGTCCATCCACCACTGCAGTACCTTGCATACAGGGCACAGACCAGGACTAGATGGTCCAACTCATCAATGCGCCAGTCCCACTGTACTCTGAGGGTCCCCTCAAGGGTATGCAAATGAAGCCTGGCCAGCAGAACAGTGGGTATGGCCGCTGCCATTAGGCCCAACAATCTGAGGTACACCCTGGCAGGAATTTACTAACTTTGAGCGATCTTCCTGGGCTTGGGCTATGAGGCATTCTGCCCTGTTACAGGGCAGGAAGGCCTTCCCTTGCGCAGACTCCAGAACCTCCCCTATATACTGCAGCCTTTGGAACAGTACTAGAACCGACTTGGGCAGGTTGACGGTAATGCCCAGGGAGTAGAAGAGCTGGAGAATGCACTCCAGAGTCAGCAAAAGCTGTTTCCTGGATGGAGCCTTTAGGAGACAATCATCCAGGTAAGGGGAAAACATACAGTCCCTCTCTTCTGAGAGCTGCTGCGACTGCTGCCAGGCACTTGGTAAAGACTTGTGGTGCAGAGGATAACCAATAGGCAGCACTTTGAACTGATAATGCTTGCCCTGAAAGGAAAAATTAAGAAACTTCCTGTGTGGAGGAAAGACCGAAATGTGCAGTTAGGCATCCTGCATGTCCAGTGAACAGAGCCAGTCTCTGATCTTGAGAAGCATGAGGCCTGGCAAAGTTACCATCTGGAACTTTTGTACTGGACAAACAGATTGAGGTCCATAGATCTAAAATGGGCCTCAGATCTCTAGTCTTTTTAAGGACCAGGAAAAACCTAGAATAAAACCCCTGGTTTCTCTGATGCCTGGGCACTGGTTCGGTGGCCTGCTTGTGCAGAAGGGACTGCACTTCCTCCAGGAGAACAGACAAGTAAGCCTGGGGGTAACTGGAGGGAGGAGGTGGGGTATATGGAGGCTGCTGTATGAGCTCCAAGGTGTGACTCTTTTCTATGATCTGCAGAACCCATGCATCTGAAGTTATGGTTCTCCATTGATTCAGATGGAGGGAGAACCTACTTCCGACCACTACTTCCTGGGTCTAGATCAAAGAAGGGGGGGGTCTGGCAAGGAGTCAAGCTGAGGTGAAGCCAGCCACAGAGGCTGGTCCATCACTTCTGGGGCGACTGGCCACTGCTCCCACACAGGAGGCGGCAGGCAAGACAGCCTGGTCTTTACCCTTTCCCTGGGTATGGGGAACTGTTCCAGGCCTACTGCTCTGTTTACAAAATGTAGGCAGCCCTCTGCCCCTTGGCTGAGTGTGGTAGAGGGAATGGACCAATTTGATGGCCATGCCAGAGGCCTGCACCATTTGTGAGGTTCTGGACATCAGGGCCGAACAGCTTAGTGCCACTGAAAGGGGCACTGAGCACTTTGTGCTGCACATCAGCTGCAAGTCCTGAAACTGAGCCAGGAGTGCCTGTGGAGGCATATGCCCGGGGCAGCTGCTCTGGCAACAGTATCAGCCATATCATACAATGCTCTGAGGAGATGTCTGCTAAGATCCTTAGTTGTCTGGAAACACTGAAGCAGTTCCTGCTTTTGTGTGCCACCAGGAAGGGCCAGGGCTGCAAAACTGCCCATCTTCTAGTTAGCATTCTGGTATTTAACTATGTGTAACAGATAGTTTGCAATCCTCAAGCCTAAGGTGGAGGAAGCATAAACCCTTTTCGCCCATAGGTCAATCCTACGAGATTCCTTGTCTAGGGGAAGGGAACTAAGGTGCTTAGGCACCTTAGATCTGTCATAAGTTGCCTTAATAACTACTGAGTCCGTTTCTGCCTGGGCAGCAAAACATTGGAGACCCTGAGAGGCGTGATAAAGCTTGTCCCTCCTGCGCAGCATAGCTGGCACCATGTCTGGTCTGTGCCAAGCTGCAGTGGTTGCATTCTTCAATGCTGGGAGTAATGGAGGAATGATCTTTGAGGGAGATTCCGGAATCTCTAGGAAATCCACCAGATCATTCCTGGTGGTATCCTCTTCTTCAGTGTGGAAGCCCATGGTTGAGGACAGCTGTTTCATCACAATAAAAAATGTGAGGTCCTCAGGAAAAAACTTGGGAGTATGCTTCACAGAGTCCTCACTAATAGAGATGGCTGTAGACCTGTCAGAGATCAGGACCCCTTTCTCTTCCTCCTCGTCATCCTCAGGAAGAATGAGGTCTGGATGGTACTCCTCCTCAATGTCGACTTCTTCAATCTCTGGGTCTGGTGTCAGGTGCACCTATAATCTGCGAAGATGGCCTGTTTAAGGCACCCAGCTGCTACAAAAGAACATTGGTGAACTTGAGTAGGAATGCACTAAGGTCGACGGTAGGCGGTGATGGAGGGGTTTTGATGGCACAGGTGTTTACGACCCACCTGCTGTGTCTTGAGAACCCGATGAGCCTGTAGCCCTGGTAGGAGAAGGAGCAGTCCTCGATGGGATGGCCATCAATGATGAGCCTGTCGTTGATGGCGGAGGGGCCGACAACCCGGAGGTCGACAGCCAGGCATCCTGTGAATTGGGCAGAGGTGCTGTTGGCATGGGTCTGGTAGGCACAGAGACCTGGAGAGCAGTTCTCTTCATCAGAGCGGCCACAGCTGACAAATATCCCCCAGAAGAAGGAAAGGCCAACTGGGAGTGAGACTGACACCGGGGCGGGTTGCGATCTCGGTCTTTCTTATGACTTTTCCCTGAGGACTTGTCTCAGACCTTGGAACTTGAAGAACCGGCCAGGGACTGAAGGGCTGGGATCCCTGCCCAGAGCTAGCTACCTGTTTTTCCATCAGGAATTTCTTTAAAGCCTTTCTGCATCACTGTAGGGTTGTTTGATTAAACTTCTTGCAGAGCTCACAGTCAGAAACTTCATGGTCAGGCCCAAGACAGCAGACACAAGTGTTTGTCTGTAGAGGCAATTTTCTTTCCACAGTGGCAGTGACAGAAGAGAGAGGTAGAAGGATTAACTCTCGACATAAAAAGAAGAAATCTTGAAAATGAGAATTTTTACAAGGTAAGGGAAAAAAGCTGTAGGCTGAAAAAAGGCACAAATACTGCAATGGGGCTTTCTCGGAGACCCATGCACTCAAGTCGGCAATGGGAAAGAACTGAAGAGGGAGCGGGGCCGCCCATGCCTATATAGGATTGGTGATGTCGACAGTGTGGGCAGCCCCAGTTGTACTGCTGAAAATCTTTCATGCGGATTCCCCTTTACCGACGGCGAAGGTTCCTACGGTGTTACCTGATGACTGAGGTACCCCTGAAGAAGATCACTGGGTTCAGGACAACCAGTGGCAGCTTTAGGGGCGATGCCATGACTGAGACCTCATTTGAACCGATCACCCCAAGCTTGAGTGAAGCTGCTAGCAGCACCAGGGTCTGTGAGAGAGGATTCATCTCCCTCAGCAGGGGCATCACTTACTGCATCCAAAAGGTCAGCTGACTGGTTGACAGGTATCAAGGCCTTCAGCTGCCTAGTTGGAATATCTGCGGTCATAGCAACAGGCTCCTAGAATGGTTCGACCTCCTTGGAGGGTAACCCAACTTCGAGGACTTTCTGAAAGGGGAGAGCACAAACAGAACCTTGACAGCGTCCCACAACCAGTGTTGTGTCGTCTTCTTGTGTTTGTGGCAGTGAGCAAGAGATTTACCTTTGAAAGACTGGCTGGATGACACAAAATATGAAAATTACGTACCTACCGTAATTCTTGATCTTCTTGGACGAGTCTCCACCACTCATTCACACTAGTGGGATTAGCGCCGGAGGCACTAGGACCTATCGGGAGCAAACTTTTTGCTGGAGGGTCGGCGCGAGAGATGGCGCCATGAGGGCACGGCGCCGCGAGCAGCGGCTCGAGCGGTAATGACTATCTCGGCGCATTTACCCTCCAACCGCTTCAGTACCTTTTTACCAAGGAGGTGCAGCGCACCTAACGTAAAGAGTAAATCTAACCTTAAAAAACGGACATAAGATAGTCCGTACGACCCGTGTAAGAAGGGTCAACAAAGAAGTCTTCACGGCCTAAAGATTTGAGGGAGTGAAGACCAACAAGAAAGGTGAGCTCGGGGGATGGAGGGTGGGCGTGTGAATGAGTGATGGAGACTCGTCCAAGAAGATCAAGAATTACGGTAGGTACGTAATTTTCATATCTTCCTGGACATAAGTCTCCACCACTCATTCACACTAGTGGGAGAGTACCAAGCTGATAATCCCCCAAAAGGGCGGCAGGAGAGCCAGAGCTCACGCGACTAAGACAGAAGTCCATTAAGGATAGTTCTGCCGAATGCGGAATGACGCCTGGCATGAACATCCAGTGCATAATGCTTAACGAAGGTATGCACTGAGCTCCAGGTGGCGGCGTCGCAGATATCTGCAATTGGAACATTGCGAATTTCCGCTAGGGATGCCGCGACCGCCCTAGTAGAGTGAGCGACACTCTACCTTCTAATTTAACTTGAGCATGGAATAGCAATGTCAAGGCATGCCACTAACCATGATGAGATGCATCTGATAGCGACAGGTTGACCCAGCCGGGTGTCGCTGAAAGAAACAAACAGTTGCTGAGTCTTAGTAACATCCTTGGTTCTATCTAAATAGAACCGCAAGGCTCTCTTAACATCCAAGGAATGAAGAGCTCGCTCCCCTTCATTTTGGAAATTAGCGGAGCGGACGTACTCAGAGGTTGGTTTAGATGGAATTCTGACACAACCTTGGGAAGAAATTTAGGATGAGTACGGAGAACTACCTTGTCTTTATGGAATACAGTATCGGAGGGTCCGTAACCAGGCATGTATCTCAGAGACCCCATGGCTGAGGTAATGGCCACCAGGAAGACAGTCTTCCAGGTAAGAAATTTTAGCTCACAGGTAGCTAGGGGTTCAAAGACTTTCGAGTGAGCATGTCCAGCACCGGTTAATGTCCCAGGCTGCAACTGGCGCTAACAGGGGTCTGGTATGAAGAATCCTAAGAAATCTCTTCACTATAGGTAACTGAGCCAGAGTCAAGGAAGAAACCGCTCATGGAATGCTGAGATGGCACTAAGGTGAACTTTAACTGTGGAGTACTGGAGACCCGAGTTTGATAGGTCCAAAAGATACTCAGAACCTTGTCAGGAGGACAGGAAAAGGATTCCAAGACGACTTTCAGACACAGAGAGAAAACGTTCCATCTGGAAGCGTGACGTTGGGTGGCTGGCTTCATGAGCAGCCAGAAGGATGTCTGAGACTCTACAAGAGACGTTGAACCTATCTACTTCCACCTCTTCAGGAGCCAAGCATGAAGGTGAAGTGATTTCAGGTTGGGATGGACCAACGAACTCTGAGTCAAAAGATTGATTTGCAAGGAAGTGATCTCGAGAGGCTGCCAACATACTGTTGAGTAGAGGAAACTATAGTTGCCGAGGCCAGGAGGGAGCAATGAGAATCATTTTGGTCCCCTGAGACTCGAACTTGAGGAGTACTCTGGATTAGAGGAAGCGTGGAAAGGCGAAGAAAGCGCTTTTGTCCACCGCAGCCTGAACGCATCCTGACAGAAAATGCCAGGCCCTGGATTTCTGGAACAGAAGAGAGGCAGTTTTATGCTGAGGGGATGCAAAAGGTCCAGGTCTGGAGTCCCCACTCTTTGAACAGAGACCGAGCTACGGGTTGATCGGAGACCACTCGTGAGGGTCTGCCTCCGTTCTGCTGAGGTGATCTGCTAGGTCGCTTTGTATACCTGGCAGATAAACCGCTTGAATCAGAGACTTGTGCTCCAAGCACCACTCCCACCCCTCATTGCTTCCCTGCAAAGGATAAGAATGAGCACCGCCTTGCTTGTTGATGTAATACATCACAGCTTTGTTGTCCGCTTGAAGGAGAATGTCCTTGTGACAAAGGACATCCTTCAGAGCTCGGATCGCATAGAGGACTGCTCTCATCTCCAGGACATTTATGTGGAGATGAGTTTCAACTGAGTCCATACACCTTGAGTGTGGAGGAGGACAGTGAGCTCCCCATCCCATTAGCGATAGGCCTGTGGTGATGGAGATCTGATGATCCGGGGAGCAAAGGGAATCCTTCCAGGAGATTGCTCTTCTTGAGACCACCAGGTGAGAGACCTTCAAGGGCTCCGCCACCTTGATGGGATAAGACTGGGGTGAGAGGTCGGAGACCACTGGGTGGAGAGCATCCATTGGGTGGTTCCCATTGCAGACCGGCCAGGTACAGTGAACACCGAGGACGCCATGAGGACTCCAACATGCGTTGCATCGAGAGCTGTAACCGATTGGTTCTCCCCGATGTAACGGGCCATCCGAAGGATGTCGAGTCTTCTGTCCTCTGGAAGGAAAGCCTTCGAGGAAGAGGTGTCTAGAAGCGTCCCTATGAAAAGGAGCCTCTGGGAGGGCTGCAGTTGAGATTTTTTCAAATTCAGCAGAACTCCCATGGACATGAGAAGACGAGAAGTCGTTTGCACGGCTTCCAAAGTCCCTTGGCTGGAAGGGCTTGCTAGAAGCCAATCGTCCAGGTAGGGAAACACTCGGAGTCCGATCTTCCTGAGATGCGCCGCGAGAACTGCACAACACTTTGTAAAAACTCGCGGCGCCGAGGATAGCCCAAAGGGCAGGACTCTGAACTGATAATGCTGACCCAAAGCTACAAACCTGAGGAACTTATGTGGTCGGGTGGACGGGGATATGCTGGTAAGCATCCTGCATATCCAGGTAGGCCAGCCAGTCGTGCTGATGCAGCAAGGGTAACAGGGTACCTAGGGAAATCATTTTGAACTTCTCCCTGGGGAGAAATTTGTTTAACTTTCTGAGGTCTAGAATGGGGCGCGTCCCCCCAGATTTCTTTGGAACCAGAAAGTAATGGGAGTAGAACCCTGTGTTTCGCAGATGCGGGGGCAGCAGTTCTAGTGCCCTGCTGTTCAGAAGGGCCTGGATCTCGGCGGTGAGAAGATCTGACTGAGAGGCCGACAACCTGGGTTGTCGTCTGGGAGGACAATTCGGGGAGGTTTCCAAGAAATTGAGAGAATAACCCTCGCGAATTATCCGAAGGACCCATTTGTCCGAAGTTATGGACTTCCACTGGTTGTAGAAGTACATCAGACGACCTCCACCGAGGAGAAAGTTCCACCTCGGCAGAGTGGATGGAACTTGGGCCAGCATTCATAAGGTGGCGCTGGGGCTTTGGCCCCTGCGCTTTCTGCGTCTTCTTTTGAGGTTGGGCAGGTTGGCTTTTATGGAAGCTTCCCTGCCTCTGCCTCGAGGACGCAGCGACTATGAAACTGGCGTCTGTTCACATGCCCCGAGAGGAGGCAGGTGGAGGTCTGGCCAATTTAATGGCGATCTAGTCTTCTGAGTGGCCTCTAAGGCTTGCTCCACCTGAGGGCCAAAAAGATAGGAGCCATCAAAAGGCAGCGCCATTACCTGCTGCTGAGCATCATTCGTGAAGCCAGAAGAACGCAGCCAGGAATGGCGCCGGGTACAAATCCCTGCGGCTGCTGAGCGAGAAGCAGTGTCGAAAGCGTCCATGGCGGCTTTGACCTGTTGGTTATTGGACTCAATACCTCTAATAACGGTCAGAAGAAGCTCTGACTTGGGAGTCCGAATCTGGAAGAGCTTCAACCATTCTTTTCATAGAGTGCCACAGGATATACTCATACTGAGAAAAATAGCCTTGATAACTGGCAATACGCATACTTAGAGTGGAGGCAGCAAAGACTCTCTTACCTAATGTATCAATCTTACGAGACTCTTTGTTAATAGGTCGAGCTGTAGTAGTTTGAGGAAGAACGACCTTGTCATTCTCTGCCAGGACTACAATAGGATCCGCAAAGGCTTGGGATGCCAAAAGGGACGATCCTTGGGAGCTGAATACTTCTTATCAATGGATTTAGCCACTGAGGGAATAAGAGCAGGATTATTCCATACCATTTGAGACAGCGTCTCGAAGGAAGGCTGGATCGGAGGAGTCAAATCCGTAGGGATCTCCGAAGCATGAAGATACTGGAGTCTTAATATCTTCCCAGGATCGATGTCTGTAGTCTGGAAGAAAGTGGATCTCAGGTTCTTCAACAGAGACTTAAAGGACAGGTCCTCAACCACAGGCTCTGTAGCAAGAAAGATCCTGTTTCCTCCACTTCATCACCCAACCGAAGGTCTGGGTCAGGCTCAACATCATCTCCTGATGGTCCAGGAAGGACTGTTTGGACAGGAAAGGAGTGAAAATTAGGAAGGAGGAAATAGCAGAAAAACAAGGAGAGTCCCGAGGCCCCGGCGCGAGATGGCAAACGGGTTAGAAAGCACCGAGGGCGCATGGCGCCCGAAGAGGCCTGTGAGACCCTGGCGCCTCGGCACGGCAAAGCCAGGCGCTGATGGCGCCTGACCACCGCAGTGCCCTTGACCAGGCGGCACAACCCGGAGACACCCATGAGACTACGCGGCGCCGCCGCAAGACCCAGCGGCACTAAAAACGGCGCCCGATAAGCCAACAGAGCCCCGCGGAAGGCGCCAAAAAGCCCCAGGAACCTGGAAAGCTAGAGGAGGAAAAAAACCAGGAGATAAGGACATCGGTGTGGCCCCCTGCGCCGCAGCCATGTGAGGGGGGGAAACACCTAAGCACGGAGTCGCTGGCACCGAAGAAGGCGCCGCACAACTAGGAAGGTCCAACCGCCCTACCTGATCGCAGGAGGAGCCCGAGGGCTCTGAGGCAACCGAGCCAGGCAGAAGAACCAACCTCCGAGCCCATCGCTCCATAAGAGCGGCCCACTGATGAAACTGCTCATCTGGAGCCCTACCTATAGCGGGAGGGGCTCAGATGTCGAGGACGACGATTACCGGAAGTTGGCGACTCCAAAGAAGGAGACCGGCAACTCGCAACGATAACCGACCGTCGACGCAGACGACATACCAGAGGGTGACCTCGGTGATGCCTTCTCTTTTTGACCTGTGGGCCGAAGAAGGCCGAACGGTGCCGAGAATGCGACCGTTTATTTTTATGCCGACGGGGGGACCGCCCATCCCCCCGGGCATCGGACTGACCGTTGTCGGAACCCCGCTGAGGAGAAGGAGGCTGACCGGACCCAGCCCGGCTGACTGAACAGCTTTCATACGAAGTCTCCCTACCGTCACCTGACCTGCTCATGGTCGACTCCATCCAGTAGGCCGAGACTTCTTCAAGTAAGTTAAATTTAAAATATTAGAAAAATTTAACGAAAATAGATAAAATTAAGCGATACTACTATCGTGATAATGTTACAAAAAAACAAACTGAAAACTATGCGCTAGTTTGAAGTTTGACTCCCGACAGGCAAGCGACGTCGTCACAGAAGCGCACTCGACGGCGGGAAAAAAGGAACTGAAGCGGTTGGAAGGTCGTCACTGAGATAGTCATTACCGCTCGAGCCGCTGCTCGCGGCGCCGTGCCTCATGGCGCCATCTCTCGCACCGACCCTCCAGCAAAAAGTTTGCTCCTGATAGGTCCTAGTGCCTCCGACGCTAATCCCACTAGTGTGAATGAGTGGTGGAGACTTATGTCCAGGAAGATCTCAAAATTCTTTGCTGTAGCTGGCCAAGTGGTGTGGAAGGTTGAGGTGTTAACGCCACACCTCACACCACACCGGCAACCTGGGCTCAGATGTGGGCTCAGGTCGTCAGGGCTTGGCTGGGGTGGGAGAGGAATGATCATCGGGAGGACTGCTCTCCTCTCCCAGGGATGGAGGGAGGGTTAAAGTACTTGGCCCTTGCCCGGTCCCCTAGTGTCAGGTGGGATCAAGGCAGCCAGGACTATCCAAGACAAGGGGAGTGGCAGCTGCCAACGTCCCACGTGTGGAAGTGTGCGGGGAAGTGTCTGGGTGGCACTGCACGCTTACGCCTCACATTCCTGAAACAGGCAACAGAAGTGGCCATGCCTCTGGTGGAATGGCTACGGGCAACCCCTGGAAGTTCCTTACCATACTTCCTAAAACAAAGTAATACAGTTGGCCAACCATTTGGACAGGCACTGTTTAGAAACTGGGACACCCTATTTTCCAAGGGCAAAGGAAACAAATCACTGCAAGGACTTCTTGCAGTCCTTCGTATGGTGTGTATAGTAACGCAGAATTCTATGCACTTCTAAAGTATGGAGCAATGCTTCCCCAGGACTGGCATGCTCAGGATAATAACCAAGCAAGTGGATAGCTTGATTTAGGGTAAACTTCGACACCACCTTAGGTAAAAACTTAGGGTTTGTATGCAAAGACATCCTGTCTTTGTGGAAAATCAAATAAGGCTGCTCACACGAGAGACTGCTCTGAAATCCTTCGAGCAGAAGTAATAGCAACTAAAAATAATGCTTTCCATGGCAGAAGGCATAGCTCACAAGTCGCAGCTGGCTCAAAAGAAGCCAACATAAGCTTCTCTAACATGAAATATAAGTCCCAAGGCAGGATTGGACTGTACATGGTACACTTCAGATGAAGGATGCCTCGCAAGAAAGTACAGGACACTTCCAGTTGTACCACCGTACAGCCATCAACAGGCACATGGAAGGCTGAAATGGCTGACAGGTGCACCTTACGGGAGGAGTACTGCAGACCAGAATCTGTGAAGGACAGCAAATACTCCAGAATCTGATTCACAGGACTAGTGAAAGGGTCCAAATGATGGGAAGCTGCCCACAGTGTAAAGTGCTTCCATTTCACAGAATAAGTAGCCTTGGTGGAGCATTTCCTAGTGGCCACCAGAACATTGGCCACCTTCTGGGATACCCCAAAACTAGCCATGGCTATGTCTACAGGAGCCAGGCATGAAAGTGTAGAGACTTGAGGTCCAGATGGACCAGGGTCCCCTGTTCCTGTGAGCGCAAGCCTTTGGAAAGGGGGAGGGGTACCAGAGGTTCCACCACCAGCTGCTGCAGTACGGGAAACCAGATCTGACTAGGCTAGAAGGGGGCAACGAGGATCAGGATGGCCCCTTCCAGATGAAGTCTGATCAACACCCTCTGGGTTAGAGGAAAGGGAAGGAAGGCATAGAGAAACCTCCCTTTCCAAGACAGGGACAATGCATTTGGCCAGAAAACTCCAGGCACTGGACCAAGCAGAAAAGCAGCAGTTTTGCATTGAGTGGGGACACAAAAAAGGTCCAACTGTTAATGGCCCCACCGGTCGAACAAGTCTTTGACAACCGGGGTTAGCAGTTCCAACTCATGCATCCTGGACTGCGACCAGCTTAGCTTGTCCACCAGAATGTTCTGGATGCCTGGAACATGGACGGCCAACAGTTCTAGACCATGTTCTAGAGCCCAGTACCAGACCCTCATTGTTTCCTGACACAGAGGGTATGAGTGATTCCCCCTTGTTTGTTGATGTAGTGCTTAACACTGACATTGTCCATCTTTACCAGCAGATGGCCCGGGGACAGGTGGGTCTGGAAGGCTTGCAAAGCATACAGAATGGCCCTCATCTCTAGGATGTTGATGAGATGGGCCGCCTCCACACTGGACCACGTTCTTTGAGTTTGATGAGGCCCCAGATGGGCACCCCCGCCTAACCCTGAAGTGTCGGTAGTGAGGATCTGCTGAGGGGAAGGAATGTGGAAGGGAACCCCTTTCAACAGGTTGCTGGGCTCCATCCATTATAGCAGCACCTTTTGGACCAGAGATGAAACCAGAACTTGCTGTTCAAAGTCATTAGTGTGCTGATCCCACTGGACCCTTAATGTCTGCTGCGGGATCCTCATGTGCAGCCTGGCTAGAGGAACCATGGCAATGGCTGCAGCCATCAGGCCCAGGAGCAGCAGGAAGACTCTGGTTGAGATGCATCGGCTGCTGTAGAGCAGCTGAGCCTGAGCCACCAGGTGGTCTGCCCTGTCCTGAGGCAAAAAAAGCAAGGCCCTGAGCTGTATCCAGGACTGTCCCTATGTACTGCAGGCACTGACAAGGGGTCAGGACTGACTTGGACAGGTTGATGTTGATCTCCAAGGCATGGAACAATTGCTTGGTATGCACCAGTGTCTGGAGCAGCTGCTCTCAGGACTGTGCTTTGCGTATCCAGTCATTCAGGTAGGGAAAAGCAGAGTCCCTCCCTCCTGAGGGCTGTTGCCACCACCACCAATCATTTAGTAAAACCCTGAGGCGCAGAGGACAAGCCACAGGGCAATGCTCAGAACTGCAACCCGAGGTACTGCCAGTGGGGTGCACACACTTTGATGTGCAGGTATGTATCCTGCATGTCCAGGGAGCATACCCAATCTCTCTGGTGCAAGAGGGGCAGCAGGCCCTGCAGAGTCACCATCCAGAACTTCTTGTACTGGATATAGTAATTCAGGTTTCTTAGGTCCAGGATGGGCCGTAAATCCCCTGTGCATTTGGGGACCAGAAAGAAATGGGAGTAGAACCCTCTGATCCTTTGATCCTCTGGAACTGGTTCTATAGCCTGTTTTTGCAGCAATGTGCGATGTTCCCCTTGCAGCACTGGAATGTGTTCTGGAATGTAGGTGGACTGAACTGGAGGTTGAGCTGGAGACCACTCTAGAAGTTTTATGTTGGGACCTGCCTCTATGAGCTGTAGGACCCAAACATTGTGGTAATCTCCCACCATCCATCCAGGTACAGGAAGAGCTGGAGGGGGAGGTGGAGCAAGGAATCATGCTTAGGTAGCACCTGAGGCCAGGGCAGCACCACCTCCTCTGGTGGCCTTCCCAGCAGTGGAGGTGGGGTAGGCAGGGCTGTTGCTGCCCTATGTTTGCCTGGAGGTCTGGTGCCCAGCTTGGGCTTATGAGAGGACCAATGAAAGGGCACCTTTTGGCTAGGTGCGATATAGGGAGTGGACTGACCACAGTGTCCTGCCAGAGGCCTGCAGGTCAGAAAGTATGGATTATAGATGAAAAACAGCACTCCAAACCATAAACTCAGTGAGAGATTTTTTTAATAAAAAATTCAAAATAATAACCAGACTTACATAAATGAATTTGTGTAAATAACACAAAATTAATGCTCAATCCTCAATGCAAATTTAACCTCCCACACCCACACACTGCCTCTGCGTTTCGGGGCTACAATCTCTTCCTTAGGAGGCCTTTTTGTGTTATTTACACAAATTCATTTATGTAAGTCTGGTTATTATTTTGAATTTTTTGTTAAAAAAAATCTCTCACTCAGTTTATGGTCCGGAGTGCAGGTTTTTATCTATAATTCAGTATTTGTTATTTTTCCAGCATCAACTCACAGTGTGAGCACCATTTCTGTAGGTGTCAGAAAGTTATTTATTTTTATTAATGGTGTCGGAATTACAATCCTTTGAGTCAGTGACTCTTTTACAAAGGCTCCTCGTTAGGGACAGAAACAAGTACAATAAACAGTCTACATAATACAATACATATACAACATTTTGCTAGGGTAGTGCAATTTTTATACAAGCAGAGTTTGAGTGTAGGGAGGCAGGACAGAAATCCATTGTCAAAGGTGGAACGATGTCAGGGAAACAGGAAGGTCATGGTGGCAGAGACCAACAGCAATTACAGTTGCAGGTGGAGTGGAGGTGGCTCTGGAGTGAGGATTTGAAGACCCCAAGTCTATTCTCACTGGAGATGGAGACAGTTAGGGAGTTTATCCATGCTAGTGCTCTGTAGACCTAGGACCTCTGGGCCATGGCAGTCCTGACTCTGGGTACATGTAACAATGCTTTAGAGGAACTACAGGTGGAGGGTACAGTGGGGGCAGGCTGAGTCAACACAGAGTCCAGGCGGGACCAAACCAACCATTATTTTTTTGAGAAGATGTAGAACTGGTACTGGAGCCACTTATCGAGATCGAGTAGGTTAGAGAGGGTGTAAAGACTGCACGTGTAGGGTGAGCTTGTCACAACCTGTGAGAAGGCAGCAGGCTTTATTGAGGGAGATTTTTACTTTCTGGAGGGCAGTGTTGGTGGCAGCACCATAGACAAGGAGCCTATAGTCTATGAGAGAGAGGACTGAGGAGGTGATAGCGAGCCTAAGGGCTTCAGGGGGAAGGCAGTCCCTGTGGTGGTAGAGCAGGTCAATACACAGGTTGACAGAAGAGCAAAGGAGATGGATGCGGTCATGGAAGGATAGTGCCGGGTCGAAAGTTAAGCCAAGGTATTTGAAACTGAACCTGTTCGATGGGGGTGGAGACCATTACCATTAGATACAATCTGCAGCTGGGAGTCACGGGACCTGCTCTGGTTGTGGGCAAAGAGCATGAACTTCATCTTTTTTTGGTTGAGAATGAGCCTGTGGTCAATGAACCATGATTCTGCCAGGCTGAAGGATTTTTGAAAGATGCCTTGTAGTGTGAATGGGTCAGGGTTGGAGGCGAAGAGTACCATGTCATAAGCGTAAAGGAGGACCCGCTCAGGACAGATGGTGGGGAGGGTGTTGAGATAGAGACTGAAATGAAGAGGACCCAAGATTGATCCTTGAGGTATGCCAGAGAAAACTGGGCGGCAGAAAGAGATGGTTTCATTGATTTTGACACACTGGGAGCGGAGGGACAGGTAGCTTGTGAACCAGGTGGTGATGCCTTTGGAGAGGCCAAGCTGGGCAAGGGTAGGCAGTAGAAGTGGGTGACTAACAGTGTTGAAGACCTTCGACAAGTCTATGAAGACCGCAACCGCCAGGTGCCCCCTGTCGGTGGCAGTGTGTAGATAGCTGGAGAATTCCAGGTGGGCTGTGGTAGTACTATGGCCTGGGCAGAAACCATGCAGTTCCACGCAAAGGAGGTTGTGGGAGGAGAGGTATTCCAAAAGCTGGTCTGCGACTATCTTTTCTAAGGCTTTGGAGGGGGAGAATTGAGATCAGGCGACAGTTCCCTGGGGTGGTGCGGTCTCCGCCTGTGTATGGGGGTGATGACCACTACCTTCCAGAAGGAGTGGTTAAGGATGTTAGTGAGCGGGGAGAGCAGTATATCCAGAACCTGGCAGAGAAGTTGTTACTGTGGCTGGGGCCATTAAGGACTTTCAGGAGGTAGGGTTTAGCCTCATGTGCCGAGAGCATGCGGAAATAGAAGAGTGGGCGTGCAAGGGGGGTAGGCACGGGGTCAAAGAAGTTGGGTGGAGCACTGACCTAAGGTCAGAGAAGATAGAGTTGAGAGTGTCAGCAATGCACTGTGGATCCGAGGAGATAGTGCCATTGATATTGAGCTGGGACGGGGGGTGGGGACCTGGATTTGCCATTGAGCTCCTTAATATTGACCCAAAATTTGCGGGCGGAGTCCCACGAGGAGGTAAGGCCGGACTTACAGTAGTTCGCATTCACCTTGCGGACGGCCCAGGTGCATTTATTACGGGTATCCCAGTAGAGTTGCCTATCAGCGGGCTTGCCAGAGTCGATGGCCCTGTGCCAGAGATTGTCCCGCTGGCACATTTGGTTGAGTAGGGATTGGGAGAGCAAGGGGGTGTTGATGTTTTGTATTTGTGTTTTGGTGCATGTCCTGCACATCCACCCCCAAAGAGCCTGTAGCCTCGGAAGGGGGCATTCAGGATGGACTGCTGCACGTCTAGGGCAAACCCTGACACCCTAAGCCAAGAATGCCTCCACAAGCAGATTCCAACCATAACTGCACTAGGTGAGGCATCAGTAGCATCATAAACAGACTTCAACAGGTGTCTGCCCACATCTGCTCCAGACTGGAGGGTTCTGAGCAATTCCTGTCATTGGGAACCCTCCGGAAGGTCCTGGCAGGCAGCTTTGGCATGTCTCCAGAGTTTGTTCTGGAATTAGACCATGTGGGCCATATAATTCAGGACCCTGATGGATAACGCAGCAGAGGCAGAGGTCATTTTCCCCATAAGGTCCAGCTTTCTTGACTCTTTGTCTGGGGAAAGAGAGCTGAGGTGCTTAGGTTTCTTGGACCTATCATGTGCTGCACTAATGACCACAGAATCTAATTGGGGTTGCTCTGCAAAGAATGGCTTCCCCAAGGGGGCCTGGTACAATCTGTCCACCTTTCTGGGCATGACAGAAACCAAACTGGGCCTGTATCAGGCAGCCATGGTGGCATCCTCAAAGGCCTTCATCAAAGGAAGAATGATCAGTATGGGAGAATCTGGCAGCTCCAAGTATTCTGTCAGTCCTGTTCTTCAGCCTTAAACCCCATGGCAGACTGTAAATGCCTCATCACTGAGATGAAAGAGGAATCATCTTGGGGGACCTCAGGGTATACCTGGTTGAGTCCTCACCCTCTAAAGAAACCGTGGAGGTAGAGTGAGAGGGGTTAGCAGCCCCCTCGTCCTCAACGGCCCCGTCATTATCATCAGGAGGGAGGAGTTCAGTATGATACTCGTCCTCATCGTCAGGTTCTAAAAGGGGCATTGATGGTGTTAAGGAGTGAGGTCAAGCAGGGTGTGGCACTGTGGAATGCGTGGGCATGGGGGTAGACTTGGGAGGCCCAGATGGCGCCGGCATCAGAGGAAGGGCAAGGCAGTATATAAACTCCCAGAAGGAGTATAGCATAGCCAGGAGATCAATGGAGATTAGCGTCAGAGCACCTTGTGACACCGCTGGAGGCTGAGAGCCAGGTGTCAGTGGCATAGTCAGAGTAGGCAACAGGAGCGGTTGAGGCTCTGGTGTCGGCCTGATGTCTTGGGAGGTTGAACCGATGGCATCTTGACCTGTGGTGATGCCGGGGCAGATGGGGTCCCTGACATCAAAAGGTAGGTTGAAGAGCAGGCTGAAGACCATGCCTGGGGAGGCGAATTGCACAAAGTTGTCATACTGATGCCGGCCAAAGTTGGACCGGCGGAGCTCCCTGTCTGGAGGCCTGTGGAGAAGAAGGTCCAGAACAGTAGGGGCTGGAAAGTCGGTGAGGCCAAGAAAAGGTTCAATGCCAAGAAGCCTGTACCTGTAAGCATAAGACTGGAAGGAGGAATTGAGGGTGTGGGTAGCACAGGGGGTCACCATCGAAGTGGACAATGACCCTACCATGGCCCGTGCCTGAAGCAGTCACTGGGAATGAGCTGGGGAGGACCTCTCCTTGTCCCAGTCCTTGTCCTGGTGTTTGTGCTTCCCGTCCGACTTGTCCCGGGCTTTGAAGGCATGGGAGCTTGTGGACAGGGCCTAGGGGAAGCAGAGGAGCTTCTTCTCTGGAGCTCCTTCTCCATGTGGACGACCTTCTGTTCCAGAAGGAAGGATTCTAAGGCCTTCTGGCATCATCTCCAGGTAGCTTGGCTGAATCCACAGCAAACCTCGCAGGCCTTCATGTCACAGTCCAGGCTTAGGCAGCAGACGCAGGCATTGTGGCTGTCTTTCTCAAGGATCTTCTTCCCACATCCACAGAGACGGAAACACTTCTGGGGATTGGAGGACATATAAATAGGCTGAAAATCACTTTATAAAATAAAGTGATGCACTAACTAGGGAGAGAACATTAAGAAAAGGAAAATCCAAAGTTTTGGCAGTTGACTGAAGCAATAGTGTCTGCATGGAGTCAGATGTGCAATGGACGATGGCGGGAAAAGAACTGAGGAGGGCGCAGGGCCGCCCATGTTTACATGGGAGGATTGTTATCAGCATGTGACGTTGTTATGGGCGGCCCCTAGTAGACTGCTAGCTAGAAAAGTTTCTGTGTAGTCCTAGTGCCTGGCGGCTGTAGTTCTAGAGGCGTGGCTTGCTGCAAGAGATATGCTCAATGAAGATCTGTTTGTCTTCCTCCATGACCTCTAATTGTGTGGTTGACCCTATTGCGGCAGATGGCACTGGCGCAGTCTCCAGTCTACCTCTGAGCACTCGCAGCCAAGGATCCTTGATTGCAATCACCTGTGGGTGTAACACCTTACACCACTGACAATTATCTACATCATGAAAAATACCCAAGCAGTGAACACAGGCATTATGGCCATCGGTGACCGACATGGGGAAACTGCAAACTATGCACATCCCAAAAACAGGTCTCCTACACAGCTCCTGCTACTATAGTTAAATAGGATTCTGCAAGCTTTCTTTTTCAAGAAAGGTTTCAAATGTTTTTGCTCTTCCTGTTGATTTAACATGTATACCTCAACTCCGGCTCACTGCTCTGCTGACTGCGACCATGGAACAAAAAAGAAGTTAGTTTTTTTCTAGCAGAAGAAAAGATCTGAGTGCAATGGTAGCAGAGCTGGAGGACTACATGGTTGGGTGATAGGCGGAGTCAAAACTGAAGATGGTTTCCTGCGACTGAGCATGGTCAGAGGAAGACAGTCTAAGTGTGGATAGTGAATTGAATCTAGGTAGTAGAAAACTATTCATCCATAGCTTTGATGACAGGGCCTAGCAACAAGTTGCTTGGGAAAATAGTCTCTAATGCTTGGGGGGGGAGCTGTAGCCTCAAACCATCAGCAGCTGTCCAATGCATGGCTGTAAATTATTTATCACACTCTGTCCCTCTACCTTGAGCCAAGTACTGGCCACTTCCTTCTTCACCTTCTTATTAGAGATTAATTAGCCTTAATCCAAATGTATGTTTTGACACAAAAAATAAGTACCCAGGGTCATCCCAGTGGTGCAGCAGAACCTTGGAGACCAGGACTCCCATAAAGTCCCCAGAATCTCCCACTGACACCAACTGTGGGTGGAGAGCATCAAGTGCATGAAGCACTCTGCACCTGGTGAGGATACAGGCCACCTGGCATTCATGCTACTCCTGTCTACAAACCACGGATTGGCATTAGCGTCTTCTATGCAAGTAGCTGGTCACCTACCCCGCCCTCTCCCAGGAGGGGTGTAGCCATGGCAGTTCCAGTATTTGGGTGGGCGACAAGCAGAACCAGAAGGGTTAAAACAGCATACTGAGGAGCATGTTGTCTGCAGCACAATTTAGATCCTGCCTACAATAACTGCTGCTCAGCAGATCTATGATAGGGATGCTCCCCATACCTAGGAGCACTAATACAAAATCAGCAGAGGATGGAATTATTATTATAAACTCTAATTGTTTTTTTAAACATCACTTTTTGGCCCTTCAAGCTATCATCTCCACCTTACTTAAGTGCCCTGCCAGTCCTCAGCCCTGTCACCCCACCAGATCTACATAAAGCAGAGCCCAAGGAGCCAGGGACCATCATGTAGACAGCTCAAGGCACATTATCTTTCATGTTTTTCCTCCCTACATAGAAATATAGAATTTGATGGCAGATAGGACCGCTTGGCCCACCTAGTCTGCCCATTTCCCTACCTAATGGATAAGCTGCAGATCCTAGTTAACCAACAGCCAACTTCCTCCTACCACCCACTAGAACTGACTTATGTTTGTCCTATGCATTCTTGAATTCCCCCACTGTTTTTGACTCCACTACCTCCTCAGGAAGGCTGTTCCATGTATCCACAACCCTCTCCAAGAAAAATTACTTCCTCACATTACCTCTGAGCCATCTCCCCTCTATCTTCAAATTGTGTCCCCTTGTTCTTGTACAACTCTTTTTGTGAAAGATACTACTCTCTTGGACTTTGTTGATTCCCTTGAGGTACTTGAAAATTTCTATCATGTACCCCCCTCTCCCTCCTCTCCTCAAGGGTATACATATTAAACTGCTTTAATCTCTCTTCGTATGTCTTCTGGTGCAGACCCTGCACCATTTTAGTTGCTGTCCTCTGGACAACCTCCATTCTGTCTATGTCCTTGCAGAGATGGGGTCTCCAAAACTGCACGCAGTACTCCAGATGGGGTCTCACCAACTGTCTGTACAGAGGGTTAACAACTTCCTGTTTTCTACTGGTGATGCCTCTCCATATGCATCCCAGTATCCTGCCAGCCCTCCTTACTGCCTTCTCACATTACTTGCCCAACTTAAGGTCATCTGATATGACTACCCCCAGGTCCCTTTCCATTTTTGTGGTTGTTGGTATCTCACCCCCCATTGTGTACTCTTCACCTGGGTGTTTCTTTCCCAGGTGCATTACCTTGCACTTCTTTGTGTTGAACCTATGCTGCTATACATTTGACCATTCCTCCAACCTTGCTAAGTCCCTTCTCATCCTTTCCACCCCACCTTCTGTATCGACTCTGTTGCAGATCTTTGTGTCATCTGCAAAGAGAGATACTTTTCCTTCCAGTCCCTCTGCAATGTCACTTAAAGACATTAAAGAGGACCGGTCCCAGTACTGAACCCTGCGGTACCCCACTAGTAACCCCCTTTTCTTCAGAGTGAACTCCATTTACTATTACCCTCTGTGTTCTGTTGTCCAGCCAATTTTTTACCCAGGCTACCACTTTGGGACCCACTCCAATGCTGGCAAACTTGTATATTAATCTTGTGTGTGGGACTGTGTCAAATGCCTTGCTAAAGTCTAGGTAGACCATGTCCACAGCCCCTCCCTGGTCTACTACCTTGGTCACCCAAAGAAATCTATTAGAGTTGTCTGACACAATCTTCCTGCTGTGAATCCATGCTGCCTAGGGTCCTGTGCCCTACTATCCTCTTGGAAATCAACAGTTCTTTCTTTCAGAAGTGATTCCATCATTTTCCTACCACTGAGGTCAAACTAACAGGTCTGTAGTTTCCTGCCTCTGTCTTGCTCCCACTTTTGTGAAGAGGAATCACATCCACCCTCCTCCAGTCCTCAGGTACCACACCATCCTCCCACGATTTGTTAAAAAGTGTAGTCAGTGGTGTCACTAGTTCTACCCTTAGTTCTTTTAGAATTCTTGGGTGAATCCCATCAGGCCCCATTGCTTTGCCAACTTTCAGTTTTAAGAGTTCTTTCAGAACCCCTTCTTCTGTGAATGGACTGGTAGCGACCTCCCAATCCAGAGTGCTTCTATTCTTTGATTTAGGTACCTCCCCCTCCTCTTCTTTTGTGACTACTGAGCAGAAGTATTCATTTAGTATCCCTGCTTTTTCACTGCCCCCCTCTGCCCACCCTCCTTCCCTTTATTAAGCCTTACTATCCCTCCCTTGGTCTTTTTCGCTCCCTAATATACCTACAAAAGGTTTTATTCCCCTTCTTAACTGAGTTGGCTATCTTTTCCTCAGTTTGGGCCTTTGCTATTCTGACTGCCTTCCTCACTTCCTTCTGCTTTAACTGGTACAGTTCTCTGTCCTGCTCCTTCTGTGTTTCCTTATATTTCCTGAATGCTACCTTTTTCTCCTTAACCTTCCCCGCCACTTCTTTTGAGAACCATGGTGGTTTTTTCCTTCATTTTGCTTTGTTGACTTGCTTCACACAAAGGCTTGTTGCCTCAGTGATGGCTGTTATGATTTTTCCCCATTGTTCCTCCACCCCTCTTTCTTGCCCATTTGCTAGTGCTTTTCTGAGGCACTCCCCCAATTTCCCAAAGTCAGCCCTCCTAAAGTCCCATACTCTTGCTTTCGTATGGCTTGACTCTATGGCTGTGATTATCGTGAACCACACTGTTTGGTGGTCACTTGTTCCCAGATGGCTACCCATTTCTAAATCCGAGATCCTTTCTCCATTACCATTTGACAGTACCAGGTCTAAGATTGCTTCCTCCCAAGTGGGTTCCACCGCTAGCTGTTGGGCATAAATAATAACCCTGCTCTTGGATGTGGCTGTAGTAAAGGTGCTCCAGCTAACATCTGGCATATTAAGGTTCCCATCAACAATAACTCCCCTTTTTCTACTATTCTAAGGACGCCTTCTATCATTTCCTTGTCCGTTGCCCCCCCCCCCGAGACAGGGGTCTGTATACAACCCCCGTGCGGATTGTGGTGCCATATCCTGTCTCCAGGGTGACCCACAGTGCCTTCTCTACTCCGTTTATCCTTTAGTTCTGTTGCTTTGATCCCTTCCCTTACATAGAGCTACTCCTCCTCCTCCTCTTTTACCCTCCCTGTCCCTCCTGTAGCTTGTGTGCCCTGGTATGTTGATAACCCAGTCATGGTTCTCAGTGTACCATGTTTCTGTGACTGCCATGATATCCAGCTGTCCCTCTTCCATCAAGGCCACTAGTTCAGGGAGCTTGTTGCACAGACTACAGGCATTGGTACTCATCACCCTCCATTTTTTGATGGCCTTACCCCTTTTAGCCCCATCCCTCTCCTTGCTGCCTTTTTCTGCATTTACCCCTGTCCTGCTCCCTACTGACTTCTCTACCTTGATGTTTACCTCTCTAACTACTGTGTTTTGTGGAGGGAGGCTGGGTTTTCCCTGCTCCTTTTCAGTGTCTCCCCCATTGGCTAGTTTAAATGCTTGCCAATGAAGCATTTAAACCTATCACCTAGGATCCTGGTTTCCCTCCCAGACAGATGCAGACCATCATGCCAGTATAGACCTGTATCCCTCCAGGTGGACCCCCAGTCCCCAATGAAGCCAAAACCCTGAGCTCTACACCCTGCCCTCTAAATCCCTACTACTTCCCTGACTTCAGGCTTATGCCTCTGATGGCCTCAATTGCAGTAGTGTGCTGTGGGCCAACACCACCCTCAGGAGGGAGCAGGCTCCCCAGCTCACGAAGATGTGGTTGTTGCTGTGCCGGAATCCAGACATCTCCTTCCCCAGGCTGACTCTTGCTGCACTCAGCCACGCTACCCAGCCCTGGTTGCACCGATCCTGGCTCCTGGGTCTGTTCCTGAACCCGGGTTGTCAGCATGGACGTGTGGCATGCTTCTGCTGAACCACTGGCTACACCCCCCAATAACTATTTTTAAGGGGAACAAAAAGGAAAAATCTTACTATGGTAAATCAACACCATTGTTACAGTGGCCAGAAGGTAGGTTTTTCAATACTTGAAAACAGCAAGCTGTGCTGAGAAAGACAGAAACATTTTTAACTCTCACTCGCTTAACAAGTTGTCACCAGACTGTACATACATAAAGTTTGGTTTGTAGCAGTTTACCTTCAAGTCCTTGACTGGCATCATTACAGTGTCACCAGAAGTAGGGTGGAGAGCAGGCAACTCATGATACAAGTTTGGAAAACAGACCAGTGAGCCCAAAAGGATCTGAGCTTCTACTCTTGGTGCCTACATATTTTGCAAACAAAGAAAAAATAATTGCTTAAAATGTTCATAACACAATCATATTACCACTAATGTATGCAAAGTGGACACTTGTGCCTTTTACTAGTATTTTTTTATCTGAATGAGAAGTTTTTTGTGACGACTGCTGTTGATAACTCAGTATCAGTAATTTATGCCAAGTGCGCACTCATATTTTAATAGTGTTTTTTAATCTGCATATGTTTTTGTGACAACAGTCTACTAGAAAGGGAGATGACACTAGATCACACAGCTAACATTAGTTGTGATCTGTAAAAGGTAGGATTAAAAAATATTTTTTTTTTTGAGCACCAGAACCTTCAAGCCTAACAAGAGAATACAGAAAACACACAGGTCCAGATATTCAAACTGCACCAAGCTGTGGCCCAAGCTTGGACGCAGCTAAACTTAGCTGCGCAGGGGTGTGGACTGGGCGATATTCAATGGAGCTGCGCCATGGCTCAGCAGCATTGAATACTGCACCCTGACCACCCGCAGTGTGCATGGCACAGTGGCACTGCACCAGCGCAAGTGGCCAGAGTGGAGCATGGGGATGCGCTAGCACAAGTTCCATTGCGCTATGCACAGCAACCGCGATATTCAAAACTTGACATGCAAATGGAGCCATAATGTATGCAAGGCACAAATGGGGCTATTCATGTCATTATGGCTCTCATTTGGCATGCAGGTGCACCTATCCCGACGACCTGCTTCGGTTGGTGGCAGCAGCCGCCGGGGACCGACGCCCCTGCAGCCGCACAGTATTATAGTCGACCGGCATTGTATAAAAAATAAGCATTCACGCTCATCTTGAACCAGTGGACCGCTGTCTGGCCAATTGCGGGCATATCAGCAGTTTATTCGTCTTTGGTTGTCCAGCGATCGCTAATCGCTGATCGCGGTGCATTTGTCAGGAGTTGAGTAGTGCTTCATTGTCTCGTTATCTTCAGTGGTCGGTACTGTCTGATCGCTGGCATTTGTAAAATAATATGTTCAATCCCTGGTGTTCTAGAGTGCCCCTCCCCACCCGCCCACTGAGTTTCATCGCCCTGTCAGCGGCGGCACCTCACCCACCTACCGCCCGCCGCCTGGACACTGTAGGCTGTACCACCTGGTCCACATGCGAGCCAAACGGCGCAGCCCATATCAGATAGACATTCCAGATATGTGAATGGGATCATCTGCATATCTGGAATGTGTAGATGTTATGGGCTGATGCCCACTGGCTCACGCTAGGGACCAATGGGCGACAGCCCACTCGATGGTGTCAGTCGGCAGTGCGGCGGGGCGGTGGGATGCTGCCGCTGACCGGGGGGCGGGGGGGGGGTACCCTAGACCACCAGGGATATTGGACATATATATTTATTTATTTTTTTTTTTTTACAAATGCCCGCGATCGGGCAGATAGCGGTCCACTGGACCACCAGGGATATTGGAAGCACTTGTTCTATGTTTTGACAAATGCCCATGATCGGGCAGATAGCGGTCCACTGGACCACCAGGGATATTGGAAGCACTTGTTCTATGTTTTGACAAATGCCCATGATCAGGCAGATAGCGGTCCACTGGACCACCAGGGATATTGGAAGCACTTGTTCTATTTTTTGACAAATGCCCACAATCGGGCAGACAGCGGTCCACTGGACCACCAGGGATATTGGACAGTTTTATTATTATTATTTTTTTTTTTACAAATGCCCACGATTCGGCATGGGGGGGGCTGCCAGGTGCAGCAGGAGCTCGGGTGGCCACCCACAGGTGGCAGCTGCCATGTTGCGCCCTGCAACGCGGCAGCTCACCTGTTCGTGGCCATCAGTTGTTCCTTTTTTTTTTGATCAACTTTGTGATGGCGCAGGTAGGGGTTGCGCATGCAAGGCTCTGCACATCCCGGGCTGAATATCAGGCTGTACAAGGTATGCATGGGCACGCCCCCACTACCTGCGCCTGCATACATTACTGATGCGCTCCGGCGCATCGGGATTTGTGCTGCGCACTTTTCCCTTTTGAATATTGCGCCGGGGCGTATCATGCGCAACCCTTTTGAATATCTGGGCCACAATGTAGTCTATACCAATGATGATTTGTGACAATGTAAAAATGGTTCACAGAAATGCCTCCCCACTCTATTCTTACAAAAGATTTCTATTATACTGTAATTTCCCAAAACACATCTGTAAGTATGATTTGTTTTAGCACATTATACATCCTAAACACATAAAGTATGCATGTTAAAAATGTACCTGTCTGAAAAAGCATAAGAAATGTGAATGCTCTACAGAAATATAATCTCCTGTTGGGGAACTCTTAAACTGGGTATGCTGCTTGCTTTCACTACGTTTGTTTTTCATCTTTTGCACTTGCTGTGATATTTTTTATTATTTTTATGTACTGAATGCATTAGTAAATACAATATGTGTTCACTTAATTGTGCATGTTAGGTCTTATTACACTGTAATTGTTTATATGTATAGCGCTCTGAACAAACCTGTTGGGAAGGGTTCTACATAAAATAAAATGAATGGATAAGGAATTGAGGCATATTCTAGCAGGAAAACTCATTAGGTTGCATGCCAAGTTTGGAAGGAATGATGCATATGTTTAATAATATGAACAAAATGAAAATGTGAACTTTTTCCACAATTTCACATAATTTTGCTAATTGTTTTCTTGGTGTTGTACTGTACTATTTGTTTGTTTGTTTGAATTTTGGTAACCGTGTAAGCCCACTGAGACCATGCAGTCCCTTTTTCAGGGGCAACAAGGGGGAGGGTACAGAAGGTGAGGAATACAAAAATATCAACACAGCCATGAACATACAATACATAAGCATTGCTATAAAGGAATACAGAGCAGCATACATCAATATAAATAAAGCCCTGTACATACAATAACATCACTGATATCAATAAAGATACAAAGATAAGATCACAGAGCCCAATACAATATGTAACAATGCTACATATTATATACAAAAAACATAGGTTTTCTGATTAGAGGTAGTGGATGGTGGAGAACAAGAAAGATTCAGGCTAAAATTAGGATCAAATTATATACAGCAGTTATGCACAATAGTGTAGGAACATATGTACATCAGATGAGACAATCTACTGCAATGCAAAAGTGTAACTCAAATCTAAGAGACAGACAGTAACATGAGTTGAGGTGGGAGGCTCACCAGGATGGACTGACATAAGTATGGAAAAGAGCAGGGTGAATTAGGTAAAGTAGGAGCACATTCCCACAGCATAGAGGTGGTTGTGAAGGGCACTTCTGAAACTGGGGAGAGAAGTGCAAGAGAGGATAAATGGAGGGAAGGAGTTCCAGGCCCAGGGTGCAGCACAGGCAAAAGCTATCTCCTGCTTGCAGCTAGGCATGTCGACGGCACAGTTAATAGAGGGAGGGAGGAGCATAGGGTCCGGCAGGCTGATTTTCTCACCACAATATTAGATAAACTCAAGAGGAGTATATAGGTGAGGGGGAGGTTATAGGCAGGGCAGAGGGAGATACACTGGAATTTATGTTCTAGTTGTAGCCAACCCAGAGATGCTAGTACAGTGCAGTGATGTTCTGGTAAGCAGCACTGAGGCAAAGCATCCTATCCTATGATATAATTGCTTAATTGATTCATAAGGGAGGACTTAAGTGATAGGAATAGGGGAGCCATAAAAAGAAGGGCAGGAGGAGGCTGTAGCACTTTAGGCAAGATGCTCCCGACAAAAGGACAGAGCTAGTACAGCAGGCCCAGCTTCTGGTGGAGAGCTGAGATGGTTTTGTTCACATGTGCCTTGAAGGAGAGGCTCAGGTCAAGCAGGATGCCAAGATATTTAAAACAGTGTACCAGTTCAAGGTGTTCTCTGTTGCGAGTGGAGATGGCGAATTGAGGCGAGCCATCAGTTCTGTGGATACGTAGGATGAAAAGCATAGATTTTGTTTTTTTCAGTATTCAAGAGCAGTTTATTTGCCAGGAACCACCCCTCCAGTTTATGGAAGTCAGAGTTCAAGTATTGACTAAGCCATGAGATGTCAGCAGAGGACCTGTAAATGATTGCATTGTCTGCGTAAAGCTGAACCGATATTCCACCACAGGCATTCAGCAACTCACTGATGAATAGTGAGAAAAGTAGTGGTCCCAAGATAGAACCCTGGAGAATGCCAAGGGAGATGGGTCTGAAGGATGAGGGGCAAATGGACCACCTAACACTTTGAGAGCGACCTGTGAGATAGTCTTTAATCCAGGTTGTGGAATGGAGATCTAGCCCCAGAGAAATTAGTTTCTGTATTAGCAGTTTGTGGTTCACCAAATTGAAGGCTTTTTAGTGAGGTCCACAAAAATGGACCTAGTTGCTTGCGAGTTGAATGTCCGAGGTGATCTTGATGAGGGCAGAGAGAGTGCTGTGATTTTTGAGGAATCCATGTTGGCAAGAGGACAGAAGTTGGTATTGTTCAAGGTAATCCTGTAACTGTTTATAAAGAATTTGTTCTTGTACTTTAGCTAGGTGACAAAGTAAAGAGATGGGTCTGTAATTTTCAACTGGTGAAATTCGATCCCCATTGTCAATTGGGATGACTAAGGCTGATTTCCACTTAGTAGGAATTTTTCCCTCAAGGCAGGATCTGTTGATCAGATCCCTGAACGGTAGGCCTGTGCAGGGGCTCCCCATTTCAAAAATCAGGGCTCTGGGGAGTCACTGCCAGGTGAACCATGTTCCTTTAAGTTGCACATTAATTTGAGAACCTTTCTGTATAAAGTTAGTCTTATATGGAAAATTCCAGTAAGGGTTTTAGGGAGGTTGGCGACAGTTGATGGGTGGTAATGTTGCACTGTGGTAAACTGATAAGTGTAGGTGCTGAGGTCAGTAGAAAAGTTAAGATCTTCAGCTAAATAGGAAGGACAGGAGAATGTTTTATCCTTGGCATAAATCGAGTCAGGAATGGAGGAGGTTCTTCCTTTTAGAAAGGAATTTATCTCGGACCAAAATTCTTTGGGATTACTGAGTTTATCAATTTGTAAAGTGCGATTATACCGCTTCTTAGCATTAGTTATAGTAGATTTGCAGGTGTTTCGAAGATACCTGTAGGAGTGCCAGTAAGAGGGAAGTCCGGTTTTCTTGAAAGTTTTCCAGGCCGCGTCATGTTCAGCCATGAGTTTCCTGATGTGTTTAGTCAACTAGTGACTAGTTTGCCTTTGGACCTATGCCTGGTGAGAGGGGCATGATGATTTATAATGTGGTAACAGAATCTACTAGGTAGTCTAAGACCTGTTCAATGGTAGGTAGGGTGCAAATTGGGCTCCAGTTGACAGAAGGAGGTGTAATCAAAGGTAGTTAGGTTACGGGATTCAACAATTGTAGGAGAAGGGTTGAGGGTTTTATTTCTCCAGACACAGTAAACGGGTGAGTGGTCAGTTATGACATCCGGGCAGGACTACTGCATCCACCATTCTGTGTGAGCAGTTGGATAATACCCAATCTATGAAGGAGTGGTTGCCTGTTTTTTTTTTTCTTCAAGTTTCAAGTTTATTGCAGGAAAGACTCCGTTGAGCAAGCTCATTCACAAGGAGGTCCTGAGGCACATACACATACAGTTCGCAATTACATAGACAGGAGATATAAAATGTAGAACAACAAAGAAAAAAAATATAATACAAGAGATATACACAATAGAAGTCCTTATGCTATATATGCAGTACATTCCAGCTTTACCCTTGCCCTAAATTATGCAACACATTTCAGCTTAATAAGTAGAGGGCCAGTTGGTACCTAGGAAGTTGACTTGGCGTTGGGGGCCTAGTAGCACCTACATATGTCTTTTAATTTAGAGATAGCTAGTGTTTTGTAGGAGTTAATTGATACAATGCTGGTTAGCTTCAGCATGGCTTGTAGTTGGTTCCAAATGTTTGGGAGGGCTTATGAAACAGCTCTTTGGCCAGCTGTGGTACGTGTCCTGGGAACATCTAGTAGGATAATTTGAGGCAGTATAGCGCAGTGGTCTAAGGCTCTGAGCTGCAAATTTGGTGACATCCAGCAGACCAGACCTGGGTTTGAACCTCACAGCTTCCACTTGCATACTGTGTGACCCTGAGCAAGTCACTTAACCTCCTTGTGCTCCCAGGTCGCTTCCTGTAAAAAGCTTTCAGCTTAGTGTGCTATACCTGGTTAAACAACTAAATAAAAGAAAAAAAAAGGATAAGGTCGGATTTTAGGGGAGTAGGCGCTATACTAGATGTGTGAGAGACGTTAAATAGACAGGCAGTTTGTGGAGTAGTAATTTGAGGATCCAAATGCCAGCATGCAGGAGATGTCTGGTGGCAAAAGAGGTTCACCCAACTGCTGCATAAAGATCACAGTGGTGGGTCCTGTACGCAGAGTTAGTAATGAAGTAAAGAGCACGGTGATAGAGTACGTCCAGTTTAGATAGGCTCAAGGTTGGGGAGGAGATAAAGATAATGTCTCCGTCGTCAAGCAAGGGAAGGAATGTCACTTGGACAAGTCTTTTGAGGGTCGCGAGACAAGAGAGGGTCCTATTTCTAAAGAAGAAACACAAGCGTGATTTAAGCCTCTTTGATAGATCCTCGATGTGGTCGTTGAAGGAAAGCTTGTTGTCTATCCACATACCTAGATATTTAAATTTAGGTATGACTTCCAAGTGTTCACCTAGGGAGGTAACTATGAAGTTTTTAGGTGGGGTAGGTAGGTAGGGCACCAGACAAGGCAAGTCTCCAGAAAATCATTGCCTTGGTTTTTTTGGCATTTAAGAGAAACTTGGCATTGATAAGGTTGCTTTCTAACTGGATAAAGTCAGCTTGGAGTGCTTCCCTGACTTCAGTTAAGGACGAGCCTAATGCGTACAAAACCGTATCGTCTGCAAAGAAATGTATGCTAGAGTACTTTATGTGGGAGTCAAGGTTGTTGATGTTCTAGGGTTCCTCTGGTTGGGTTCAGCAATGTGCTGAGTTAGGTTGGCATTGGCCAAAGAAGAGCAGGCACTGCTTAAATTGTGGGACTTCCAGTCTATATTGAAGTTGCCACACAGGATTAACTCATGGTGGGGGAGGTCCAAGATAGAGGACATGAGTTCAGGGAGGGCAGCTGAAGCGGTTTGTGTGGTAAATCAATGCAACCGACTATTACTACTTTGCTAGTACCAATGGTTAAGGAGACAAAGATTGGTTCCACCAGATGAGGAAGGGTCTTTGGGGTGATGTCAAAGGCTACTAGGTCAGACTTGATATACAAGAGTATGCCTCCACCTTTCTTATCAACCCTGTACCGCCTAAATGTGGTGTACCCCTGTAAGGTGACTTCATGAGGTAGGACAGAGGGTTTTAGACAAGATTCCATGATCCCAAGTACTGTCAGTTTTAGGGTGCAGACCCATGCTTTAAGTTCAGCCATTTTTGGTTGCAGGCTTTGGCAGTTTAGGTGAACCGAGTCCCTTAGAGTCACAGCGATACATGATCTAGGGGGTTAGAGAGGACTGATGTGAGCTGAGGGTCCCGGATTCGGTTCCATGTCACCAGCTTGTAGGAGTCAAGACACTAGGTGAAGCAGCATATAGCCAGGGGGTGCGAGTATGTGGTGAAACCATTTTCTAACTCTGGGGTGGGTACAGATAGATTGTCATATAGCCAGTGCCCTAGTCTGACAATATGTTGTTTAGCTAGGTATGGGAGGGTAAAGAGGCACTGTGAGGAAATTTGGATCAGAATCTGGGGTGGGCTGTGGAGGTGAGCATCATGGTCACCAGGGTGTTGCTCCCAGTTACAGGAGGAGATGAATAGGTCACAGGATATGCAGAGGTATATACTTATATATATGGATTCATGGCAAAAAACTCAGTTTATTGCATCAGTTAGGGCTGTTCCACAGTGACAAAAGGGAGGAAATTCGATGTTAGCGTTCCCACCCCCCTTGCACCCTACCCCCACTCCACCAACAGGCATCGGGGTGTGCATTGGGGTCATTGGTCCTAACTCTCACCCCATCCCAAGTGTAAACAAGCTGTGGTGGTGCAGTATAGGAGAATGGGCCGAGTTAGGACAGATGACCTCAACGCACACCCCGATGCCTGCTGGTGGGGTGGGAGGTGCAAGGGAACCTTACTCATGCCCCCTCACTTTTGTCGCTGTGGAACAACCCTAACTGATGCATTAAACAGGAGTTTTTTGCCATGAATTTCCCTTTCTTTTGAGACTGTGCACCATAAATAGTGAAGTAACGGTAACACAAATGCAAGCGCAAATGGTAACGCAATGGTGATGCAAACATAAATGATAACACAGACAGTAATAGAAACATAAGCGCAAACGTTAATAAAACAGAAATGCAAACACAAGCATGTACAGAAACTCAAATCATAACGGCACTGTCACGGTATTGCAGTTGGAAATGCAAACAATTATGGTAACAGCAACGATGACGCCAAAGGAAAACAGAAATGGAACGCGAACGGAAGCTGCCAGAGTGCAAATGCACACGGTGACGCAAAAAGGAAACGCAAACAAAACACTAATGGAAACGCAAATGCTAACAGTAACGCAAACCCAAGTGCAATCAAAAACGCAAAGGGTAACGCACACGGGAACGCTAATGCAAACGGTTACGGAAATGCAAGTGGAAACGCTAAGAGTAACAGTAACTAAAATGCACCCCCTCCCCCCCAAAAGCTGCACTGGAAACACAGTGAATACTCTACCTCTGCATTTACAATACCAAGATAAAGGCTCTTTCCACTTTGGCAGCATGCAGGGACAACAAAATAAACACTAAGCAAAAATAAAAGAATAAACGGCAATCACTAGGTTGACAGCATTTCCTTCAACAGATCCAATGAGGATGACTGATGGCAGGAAAATAACTGAGAAGTGATGGGGCCGCCAACACTTATATACATGTAGACATGGCACATCATTGTGGGCAACCCCTGGGGAGCAACGGTTTCTGTGTAATAATAGCGCTGATAGCTATAGTTCCAAAGGTGTGGCCTAACTAAGGCAATATCCTCAAATAAGTTCTGATACACACCAGTCAAAGAAGACCTAGAGAAATACCTGGAGAAGAATGGGCTTCTGGATAGTAAGAAGCACAGGTTTGTGGCAGGGAGGTCACGTCAGACCAGCCTGATCATATTCTTTGACTGGGCAACCAGGATAGTTGACAACAGTCACACAGTAGACTTACTATACTTCAACTTCAGCAAGGCATTTGACTCAGTGCCACACCAAAGGCTGCTGAAGAAAATGGGGATGGGAGGTATTTGAGGTTGGTAATTGGGTTCTTATCCTAGGCTGGTCCATATGTCAGAGTTTTTGGCAGTGTTACTTATGAGAGGGAATGTCTGGCATTACTCAGCAATGGCCTGCCCTACTGCCTGTATTTTGGGGATCTAAAAATACTGTATTATTGGTAATGATTAGAGATGCGTTAATCTACTATTTGACCCCTGTTTGTCCCCTTTTCAATGTACGTAATGAGTATATCTGATGACTCTGCCGTGTTTTTACTCTCTCTGCAATTATATAAGGAGTTTCAAAAAAGAAAGTGGGGATCTGGATACAGCCAGGGAAAGAGTAAAGTGTGCAGGGTGTTGGCTGAAGGTGAGGCAGCAGGGAGTTGTGGTGAATGGAATCAGACCAGTGGAAAGAGAGGCTACCAGCAGAGTACCACAAGGATCTGGTCCTGGGTCAGTCCTCTTCAACATGTTCATCAGCGACACAGGAGGGGGAGTCCAGGGCAGGTTGTCTATTCGCAGATAACAATAAACTGTGTGGTAGAGTCGACAACATGGAGGGATAAGGAAACTGCAGAGAGAGAGAGAGAGATCTGTACAGGTTAGAAATTGGTCCAAAATCTGGAAACTGACATTCAGTGCCAATATGTGCAAAGTAATGCACTTGGGGAACAAAAACCTCAGAACAGAGTATTGGATGGGAGGGGTTCAACTGGACACAGCATCAGAGGAAAGGGACCTAGAAGTCAGCATCATTGACTCCCTTAAACAAACCATCCAGTGTAACAAAGCCTTCAGTAAGGCTAACAGTATGCTAAGGTGCACTGGGAGAGGGTTCGACGATAGGAATCCGGAGGTACTGTTTCCACTGTATAAGCCAGTGGTAAGGCCACACCTGGAGTACTGTGCCCAGTGCTTGAGTCTCCACCTAAAAAAGGACAAGGGCGGGCTAGAGATGGTACAATGGTCCCAAAAATCAGCGTGCTCGGGAATGAAGGCTGTTGGTGCCCTCTTGGGAAGCAACTCCATAGATCACACACATGAAACCAAGTAGAAAGCACTCAGTGGACCCCACTGGGGCTGGAATTCGGTGTCCTTCATGAGCACCATTAAACTTTCTTAAGCATCAATCTCCAGAGTGTCCGTTGAGTGCTTACTACTTGATTTCTTGTAGAGACGGTGCAACACAGGGTCACCAAGATGATTCAGGACCAGGAAGGCAGTTCCTATGATGTTCAGCTAAAGGCACTGAACATGTAGTCACTTGAAACCAGACAAGAGAAGGGGATATGAATGAGACAGAACAGTTACATAAGAACTTACCCTAACAGTAGATCTTCTATGGAATCTCTGTCATCAGGTCACACCAATGGAATTAGCTGTCAGGCACTAGGATTCCCACAGTAGCTTTTCTGCAGCAGTCTACTAGGGGTTACCCATGCCGACATCAGGCTCAAAGTCACCCTATAAAAGTGCAGACAGCTCTGCCCTCCTCCGCTCTTCCCTAGCCAGAGGCCATGAGACAGGAGTCCCACTAGGGAACCGAGAGAGAGAAAAGGTGCCCAGCGAGCAGAAGAGCTGGAGCAATAGGATAGTTGAACTGAGAGAGAGAGAAAGGGGAGGATGGCATGACCGAATGCCAGATTCCCTCGAAGACCTACTGTTACAGTAAGTTCTTACGTAGCTGGTCTTTCTTCTTTGGGGATATCTCGATCATCAAGTCACACATATGGAACAAGTCCCAGGCAGTGCTGTGAGCAAGGACAGTCTGGATGGCAGGAAGCCCAAGGCCTAAGAAAGAAGGCTCTAAAGCACAGCAAGGCCAAAGCCTGCCCTCTTCGGGATGCAAAGTCCAGACAGTAGTGCTTGGTGAGAGTGTGAACAGTACTCCAAGTGGCAGCAGCACAAACATCGGCTGCAAACACGTCTCTGAAACAGGCAACAGAAGTGGCCATGCCCTGGTGGAATGGCCTCAACAACTCCAGGGAAGTTTTGCCATACTTCCTATAACAAAAAGTACAGTTACGCAAGAACTTACTGTAACAGTAGATCTTCGAGAACAGCTCTTGCAACAGGTTACACCATTAGAACTGAAGCCGTCAGGCGTCAGGACCCCACATAAATTTTCTAGCTAGCAGTCTTCAGCGGGGACCGCCTCCGACGTCGGTCCCGCCCCCGACGTCAGGCGTAGTACATAAGGAGGTCCGGCCACAATCCCTAGTTCTCCCGCCGGAGACTCCCGGCCGCTGGATGACATCAGAAGAGGAGACCGAGGATCCGCCATCAGATGGCCAAGACTAAAACAAATCGTCCCATCCCGGAAGATGGATGTTAGGCTATAACCTACCTCCTCCAAGGGGGGAATGGTGGGCGGGAAGGTACCTGCTGCAAGAGCTGTTCTCGAAGATCTACTGTTACGGGAAGTTCTTACGTAACTGTACTATCTTCTTCGTGATACAGCTCTTGCAGCAGGTTACACCATTAGGAGTGATTCCCAAGCAATAGCAACAATCTAACGCCATCAGGAGGAGGGAGAACAGAGAATATTACCCTGCTCGAGCCTAGGACAGAAGTCCCTGAAGGACGGCTAGGCCGAAATCTGCCCTTTGCCTTGAGGCGATGTCCAGGCTGTAATGCCTAATAAAGGTATGCACCGAGCTCCAGGTAGCTGCAGTACAAATAGCTGAAGTGGAAACATTCTTCAGCGCTGCAAAGAAGGTGGCCACTCCTCTGGTAGAATGGCCCTTGACCGCGCCTGGCAAGGGCTTGCTGCGCTTGTCATAACAAAAGGAGATGCATTGAATGAGCCACCGTGAAAGGGCCTGCTTCGAAACAGGGGCCCCTTTCACCCTCTCAGCAAAGGATACAAACAGCTGATCCGCTTTCCGGTGCTGCTTGGTTCTGGTCAGGTAATATCTAAGACACCTGTGAACATCCAGGGTGTGAAGCAGTGCTTCTCCTCGATTGGTGTACTTAGGAAAGTACACTGGTAAGTCGATATCCTGATTAAGGGTAAGGGCTGAAACCACCTTAGGCAGAAACTTAGGATTTGTCCTCAGGGGTACCCTATCCTGGTTAAAAATTAAATAAGGCTCTTTGCACATGAGTGCATGTAATTCGGAGATTCTTCTCGCTGAAGTAACTGCAACTAAAAACGTTTTCCAGGACAGAAAACGTAGCTCGCAATCCGCAGCTGGTTCAAAGGGTGGCAGCGTAAGCTGCTCCAGGACGAAGGGCAAGTCCCAAGGAGGAACTGGATCCTTGATAGGTGGCCTAAGGTGGAGGACCCCCCTTAAAAAGGCACGAGTAGTATCCAATTGAGTCACCATATGATGGCCTATGGGGGCATGATAAGCCGAGATTGCAGAGAGGTGCACTTTAATCGAGGAGTAAGCTAGCCCAGATTGAAAAAGAGAAAGCAGGTACGCCAGAACCAGCTTCTCAGGACAGTCTAGGGGCGAGAAACTGCACGTTTGAGCCCACAGGCAAAACCTGCGCCACTTCATGGCGTATGTTGCGTGCGTTGCTGGTTTTCTAGTGGCAGAAGGAATGTCTGCCACCTCCTGCGAGACCCCGTGACACATCATGGCTATGTCTCTAGGAGCCAGGCATGCAGGTTCAATGAATGCAAGTCCAGGTGAACTAATGAACCTTCCTCCTGAGACAACAGATGGGAGCTGATTGGCAAAGGAAGCGGAGGTTTCCGGGATAGCTGATGCAGGAGCGGGAACCAGATTTGCCTGGGCCAGAAAGGTGCTATCAAGATAAGTGTCGCATGCTCCCTGCGAAGTTTGAGGAGAACCCTCTGGATCAACGGGAAAGGAGGGAAGGCATAGAGGAATCTGCCTGCCCAGGAGAGGGACAATGCGTCTCGCCAGAAAACACCAGGCCCTGGATCTAGCGAGCAAAAATTGGGCAGTTTTGCATTGGATGGGGACGTGAAAAGGTCTAATTCTGGAGTGCCCCATCTGTGGAACAGATCCTCTGCCACCTCCTGTAGAAGCTCCCACTCGTGGACTCTGGCCTGAGAATGACTCAGGCTGTCTGCAATGGTATTGTCCACCCCGGGGACGTGAACTGCAATAAGGTTTGCGCCTGTGTCGACACCCACTCCCACACTCTCATGGCTCTCTGCAAAGGGGTAGGAGGTGTGCCTTGTTGTTGTTGAGGTAATACATCACCGCAGTATTGTCTGTTTGCAAAGGAGAGTACTCGTGGAATCTCCGACTGGAAGGCTTGCAGGGCATTAGGACCGCCTCATCTCCAATATGTTGATATGGAGATGAGATTCCTGGGTTGTCCATGTTCCTGAGACCTCACCCGTTCATATGCGCCTCCCCACCGCAGCCCTGAGGCGCCTGTGAGAGAGATATCATCAGGGATGGCGCTGTGAAGGGAACCCCCACGGAGAGGGTTCCCGGATTTAGCCACCATTGCCAGTCCCAAACCACGGCCTTCGTGATTCTGACTGGATGTTGCAGATGGCCTTGCCTTTGGTCCCACTGCACCTTTAACATCCACTGGGTTACCCGCATGTGGAGTCTCGCCATCGGGACTGTAGGAATGGCCGCAGCCATGTATCCGAGCTGGCAAAGAACCAGTCTGGCTGGGACAGTCTTCGCTGACAGATCCCTTATGAGGATCGAATGCTCGCTCTGTCCTCGGAAGAAAAGCTCTTCCTTGACGGTGTCCAGAACTGCCCTTATAAACTGCAGCTTCTGGGACGGTACCAGGAGAGACTTCTAGAGTTGATGAGGATGCCCAGAGACTGAAAAAGGTTCTGGGCACACTGAATGGCTATCAGTAGTGCCTCCTTGGAAGGGGCCATGAGAAGCCAATCGTCCAGGTACGGGAACATGCAGTGGCCCTGTATCCTCAAAGACACTGCCATGCACTTGGTAAATACCCAAGGTGCTGATGACAGCCCGAAGGGAAGTGCCCGGAACTGATAATGGCAGCCGAGAAACTCGAAGCGCAGGAACCTCCTGTGCGCTTGAGCAATAGGGATGTGCAGGTGAGCGTCCTGCATGTCCAGGGACGCCAAGAAAGCGTCCTTCTTCAGCATGGGATTAGCCCGGAAGGGTCACCATGAAGTGCTTGTAGACGACCGACAGATTGAGGTCGCTGAGATCCAAAATTTGACGGAGGTCACCTGTTTTCTTTGGGACCAGGAAGAAGTGCGAATAGTATCCTGCTCCTCTCTGGTCCCCTGGAACATGCTCCAAAGCTTCCTTCTCTAGAAGCGTGAGCACTTCCTGCTGTATAAGCAGGGCATGCTGACCCGAACAGCGGGAAAGCAGAGGAGGCCTTGTGAGTGGGTTGTCTACAAATTCTATATAATGGCCTTTTTCGACCAACTGTAACACCCACCTGTCGGTGGTGATCGACCGCCACCCTGGCAGGTGGTCCACGATGCAACCCCCGACCTTCATTTCCCGTTGATCCTGAGGAGGTTCGGGGGCCAGGAAGGAGTCATGCTGTGGCAGCATTGGATCCTGCAGGTTGGGCTGACTTTGTGGCTCATTGGCCTCTGCCTGAGGATATCTTAGCCTGGGCCTTGGATGAAGGAGCCCCTCTGTTGCAGGCCGAGCGTGGTTGTTGCCTTTGGATCCGCGCCGGCGACTCTGGTTCCTGCGAAAGGAACTAAGTGAGACTCTGTACTAGCGTGGACAGATCTAACTGCCTTCCCAGCTTCCTGCAATTTGGTGATCACCTTCTCCGAGGCTTCACCAGAGAACTTCTCCATGATAAGGCGTCCATGATGTTCTTCTGGAGCGTCCGGGATTAAGCTCGGAGACATGGAGCCATGAGTGTCTCGGAGACACCGCCTGAGGCTGCAGCTCTGGCGAAGAGTCCATGAGTCGTATGTGGCTCTACACCTGGATCCCCACGTCCGAACTCCGCACGAGGAGTTGCAAAGCTCTCCTTCTGGCCACCGCCTGGCAATTTTTCAACTAGGTCTTGTCCCTGTTCCCCTATGCGTTCTGGAACTGGACCATGTGGGTGAGGTAATTTAAACCACTACGGCGCAAGTCAGTCGCTGACGCGAGGCGCCTCGCCCAGGATGTCCAACTGTTTGACTCCGGGTCTGGTGGCTGCGTGCTCAAGTGCTGCGGTTTCTGAGACCGGTCATGTGAGGCTGTAATGACCAGGGAGTCGGCCAGAGGATGGTTCGCCAGGTACTGGTCCTCCCTTGGGGTCTTGTACAGGCGGTCAGCCTTCTTCAGCATTGCCGGAGTCGAATGTGGACGCTTCCATGCAGCCTTGGTGACATCCACGAAGGTGTCCACCAAGGGTGGCACTACCACAGGCTTGGGGTCTTTTTGCCGAAGGTAGCGGGCAAGGTGTAGTCTCTCGGGGTCCAGCTCTTCAGCGTCCCACCCCATGTTCTCCTGAATATGCCTCATGATTTCGGTGAATGAGGGGTCATCCAGAGGGAACCTGGAAGGTCGCGTGGGTCCGGAGAAGGGACGCTGATTGGAGAAGGGGATCTGGAGCACACAGAGATGTCAGATATGGAGTCCTCCACGGACGGGGTATACCGACGCTGTCTGGGTCTCTTGGGGCTGGGTGACCCTGAAGAGGATCTTGAAGGAGGCCTTCTCCTCTCCGAAGATCTGCCCCTAGGAGGGGATGCTGGCTCCTTGGGGGTCGATGCCCATCCTGCTGACCCCTTGGGTGGTGGAGGGGCGCAGGCGTTGGAGGGGCCACAGGAGGAGGTTGAGTGGTGACCACATCCTTCTTGATGGTGTCCCACCAGAAGGTGAAAAGAGCTCATCACCTCTGACAAATTTAGGCCCGACGACGGACCGGGCGCCGGTGGCCTGTCGTCGAGGCCGGGCATCAGGTCCCTGGGGGTCTCCCGTTCCAGGGAGGGATCCCGTGGGAGCTCGACGGGACCAGGGTCACCCGCCTGGTCTTTGGGCTGGGTAGAGTCCTCCTCAGACGACGCCTTCCGACCGATGTCGGTAGGCGGTGGTGTGGTCCTTCTTTCTGCAGTAGCAGATGCGGTCCCCAGCCGACATCCTGAGAGCGAATGCCTAACGAGTGATTTAACAGTAGTCGGTTCCCGGAGTGCCTTGTAGCTTTGGTGACGGGTGGGCCGACATCGGGTCCGACGTCCGCTTCAGAGAGGTCAGCTCCTTGGTTTTGCGCTGGGGTGGCGGCGGTTGGGAGACAGACCTGACGTCGGAGTCCGGATGACGGGAGGAAGACTTATGGCGCTCCCCAGACCTAACCAAGGCCTTAGACGAAGTGGACGAAGATACAGGCTTGGAGGTCTTGACAGGCCGCAAAGATGAGGAACCACAAGCCGATATGATGAGAACCGGGGGAGGCTGAGAGCGAGCCCTCGAAGGAGAGCGGTCCGACCTGGAGCCAGAGCTGCGGGAGTCCGAGGCCCTGGAAGGGGATCTGGGTCTATCCTTCTCGCGGTGCTTATGGGACTTACCCGAAGATTCCCTTTTGGAGGAAGGGTCTCGATCCATTGCCTTAAGTTTTTCCTCGAGGAGGAAAGCTTGGACTGCCTTCTGGCGGCGGATCCTTGTACGGCTGTTGAAGCCCTGGCATAAGGAGCAGGCCTGGGTGTCGTGGTCTGGGCCCAGGCAGCGTACACAGGCCGAGTGAGGATCCTTGAAAGGGATCTGTTTGCCGCAGGCACACTTCGATGAATGGCCCTCCAGAGAAGTTGGAGAGGACATCAGACGAAATCCAGTAGAAAAGAACAGTTGAATTTTCCTAGTCGTCGCATGCTAGAAGATGACCGAGAGGCCTATGCTGCGATGTCGATGGTGGAAAAGAACTGGGGATTGTGGCGGGACCGCCTCCTTATGTACTACGCCCGATGTCGGGGGCGGGACCGACGTCGGAGGTGGTCCCCGCTGAAGACTGCTAGCTAGAAAATTTCCGTGGGGTCCTGATGCCTGACGGCTTCAGCCCTAATGGTGTAACCTGCTGCAAGAGCTGTATCTCGAAGAAGATCAATACAGTTGGCCAACCATTTGAACCAGCATTGTTTTGAAACTAGAGCACCTTCTCTACCGGGGAGAAAGAAACACACAACTGTTTGGGCATCCTGCAGTCCTTAGTACAATGTGTATAGTAACATAAAATTCTATGCACATCCGAACTATGGAGCAATGCTTCCCCTGGATTGGCATGCTCTGGACAACAAACAGGCATGTGGATGGATTGGTTGAGGGTAATGGGCCAATGGGTCCTTTTCTGCCAACATGGTTCTATGACCACTTAGGATTAGTACGCAAAGAGACCATGTCTTTGTAGAAAATTAAATAAGGCTGCTCACAGGAGAGCCTGTAGCTCTGAAATTCTTAAGAGCAGAAGTAATAGCAAAGCACAGTTACATACAGTTACCATAACAGTAGACTTCCGCGAGGAGCTCTTGCAGCAGGCAATCACTGGTAGGACTTAGCCACCAGGCACCAGAACCACACGGAAACGTTTCTTGCTAGCAATGTACCATGGGGGATCACCCACCACCACCGTCAGTCCACTGATGTCAGCCTATCCTATAAAGATGGGCTGTCCCCCACACCCTCCTTGGTCCTCCCACCGAAGACTCGAAATGGGCAGTGGAAGAACAAACCAAGGAGGTTTCCCAAGAACTAGAGTAAAGAAAAACAGAGAGCAGAAGACTGGCTTGCATGGAAGAGAAGAACAGCAGACAGAGAACAGGTGGAAGGAGGGAAAAATAGGGCCTGCTGTAAGAGCTCCTCTCGAAGATCTACTGTTACGGTAACTATGACTGGGTGACGATCTACTGTTATGGTAAGTTCTTACGTAACTATGACTGGGTGATGAGTGCCTTGGACCTGGGTAGACCAGTGGACGTCCTCTTTCTTGACTTCAGCAAGGCATTTGACTCTGTTCCTCACGGGGGGCCTGTTGGATAATCTGGGAGAAATGGGGGTGGAGAACCAGATGATCAGATGGATAGGCAACTGGCTCCAGAACTGGACCCAGAGGGTCGTGGTTGGTGGGATAGTCTCATCCCCAAGGAGGGTCATTAGTGGAGTCCCTCAGGGATCAGTCCTTGGGCCCCTCCTGTTCAACACCTACATCTCTGACATAAGAAAGGGTATCAGGAGTGAGATGAGTCTCTCTGCGGTGACTCAAAACTGGGGCGGTGGTGGTGGGGGAGGAGGGGAAGGTGGCCCTATAAGGGGACCTGGAGGATCTGGAAAGGTGCTCTAGAAAGCGGAAGCTGAGGTTCAATGCATGGAAATGCAAGGTACAGCACCTGGGAGCCAGAAACCCAGGCCAAGTGTACACCTGGGGGGGGAGAGATGCTACAAGTCTCGATGGCTGAAAGGGACCTGGGGTGTTGGTAGATGTCAAGATGAACAAATCGGAAACGTGCAGGAGGGCAGCAGCAAAGGCCAACAGGATGCTTGGATGTGTCACTAGGGGGCTCACCTCCAGAAGGAGGGAAGTGATACTCCCACTGTATAACCGCTTGGTGAGGCCGCACCTCGAGTACTGCGGGCAGTTTTGGAGGCCACATTTAAAGAGGGACATTGAACTCCTGGAGAGGGTCCAGAGGAGGCAACCAAAATGATTTGGGGCTTGGGGAATGGGACCTATGGGAGAGGCTCAAGAGCTGAATAAGTACACACTGGAAGAGAGAAGGACCGTGGGACATGATAGAGGTCTTCAGGTACATGAAGGGTAAACAGGGGACGAGCAGTCAGGGTGCTCCAAGGAAAGGGGGGGCAACTAGAGGACATGGATGGAAGCTGGGGTGGGGGGGAGATTCAGGGGAGAAAGGAAGAGGTGCTACTTCACTGAGAGGGTGGTGGAGCCATGGAATGCGCTGCCCAGGGGGCTGGTAGAGGCAGAAACGGTGGAGGGGTTCAAGAGGGGTGGGACAGGGACAGGGGAAGGGTTCTGGAAGCAAAAACCAGTGCAGCGAGAATATCCGGGACTGGGCAGGGAGAAGCCAGAGAGGGAGGAGGGGGCAGCAGTGTCAGCTCCCAGGGTGGGGGCTGACCAAACGAGCAGGCACGAAAGACCATTAGGCCTATTCTGCTGGCATTTTAGTATGTTAGTAACTGCACTATCTTATTTCGAGGGAGGCTCTTGCAGCAGGTAATCACCGGCAGGACTGAAGTGCCAAGCAGTTTTGGTAACCAAATGAAACAGCAGCGGGAGAAGGAAACACAGCAGCCAGAGGCTCAAGAAAGAAGGCCTGGAGAACAGCCAGGTTGAAGTTAGCCCTACGCCTAGCGGCAATGTCCAGGCTATAGTGCTTGGTGAAGGTATGGGAAGAGCTCCACGTGGCGGCTGCACAGATGTCTGCAGCAGACACATTCCTGAAACAGGCCACAGAAGTAACCATACCCCTGGTAGAATGGCCCTTAACAATTCCCCGAAGAGCCTGGTTATACTTTCAGCAAACATTGTTTGGACACCGCACTTCTCTCTTCATGGACAAAACAAGCAACTGATCAGACTTCCTCAAAGTCTTAGTCTGGTGTGTATAGTAATGCAAGATTTGATGCACATCCAAAGTATGGAGCAAAACCTCCCCTGATTAGAATACTTGAAAAACAAACAGGAAGGTGGATGTATTGATTCAAAGTAAACTCCGACACCACCTTAGGAAGAAACTTAGGATTGGTACTCAAAGACAGCCTGTCTTCGTGAAAAACCAACTAAGGCTCCTTACACACGAGAGCCTGAAGCTCAGAAATCCTTCAAGCAGAAGTAACAGCAACTAAAAATACCACTTTCCACGACAGCGTGGCTCGCAATTCACGGCTGGTTCAAAGGGAGGAAACTTAAGTTTCTCCAACACAAAACTGAGGTCCCAAAGAGAAACCAGGTCCCAAATGGGAGGTCTGAGATGCAGAATGCCCCACAGAAAAGTGCAAGAGACACTGAGCTGGGCCACAGTTCTGCCCTTGAGAGGTACATGATATGCAGAGATGGCAAAAAGATGTAGCTTGATGGAGAAGTACCTCAATCAAGAATCAGAGAGGGACAGAAGTACTCCAACACCTGATCCACTGGGCAGGTGAAAGGATCCAACTGGTGGGAAGTGGCCCAAAGAGAAAACCACTTCCACCTCATAGCACAGGTCACCCTGGTGGAGGGCTTACATGCAGCCACCAGTAGATCTGTAACCCAAGGGGAAGCTCCAAACTGGGCAATGGCTATGTTCTTAGGAGCCATGCATGGAGATGCAGAAATCTGAGGTCTGGATGGACCAGGGTCCCCTGCTCCAGGGAGAGCAAGCCTGCGCACAAGGGCAAGGGCACTGGAGGTTCCACCACCAGATGCTGCAGCACAGGGAACTAGATGTGACAAGGCCAGAAGGGAGCAATGAGGAGCACACACTACAGGAGTGGGAAGGGAGGGCAGGCGTAGAGAAACCTCCCCTTCCAGGAGAGGGATATTTTAATGCATCTCACCAGAAACCTCTGGGCCCAGGATCGAGCGAGCAGAAAAGAGGCAGTTTTGCACTGAGTGGGGACACAAAAAGTTCCAGCTCTGGATGCTCCCACCTGTCGAAGAGGTCTTCGACTACTGGGGTCAGGAGCTCCCACTCATGAGCCCTGGAGCGGGAGTGGCTTAGGCTATCCGCCAGGATGTTTTGGACACCAGAACATGGACAGTGGAGAGCTCCAGACCACGCCTGATGGCCCAATACCAAACCCTCATCGCCTCCCTGCACAGGGGGTAAGAATGCGTCCCCACCTGCTTGTTTATGTAATAACCTACACACATGTTGCCTGTCTGAACTAAGAGCAGACCGGGGAAGAGATGAGTCTGGAAGGCCTGAAGGGCATACAGGACAGCCCGCATCTCCAGAACACTGAAGTGAAGACCTTGTTCCACCTTCCACGTATGTCCAAATGCTCCGGAGTCTGGTGAGCTCCCAGGTGGGCTCCCCAACTGAAACCCAAGGCATCCGTCATGAAAATCTGGAGAGGGGCTGGGATAGCAAAGGGAACCTTCGAAACAAGTTGGTTGACTCTAACCACCAGGACAGAACTGCTTGTTTATGTAATAACGTACACACATGTTGCCTGTCTGAACTAAGAGCAGACCGGGGAGGAGATGAGTCTGGAAGGCCTGAAGGGCATACAGGACAGCCCGCATCTCCAGAACACTGAAGTGAAGACCTTGTTCCACCTTCCACGTATGTCCAAATGCTCCGGAGTCTGGTGAGCTCCCAGGTGGGCTCCCCAACTGAAACCCAAGGCATCCGTCATGAAAATCTGGAGAGGGGCTGGGATAGCAAAGGGAACCTTCGAAACAAGTTGGTTGACTCTAACCACCAAGACAGAACTTGTTGGACGGGATCGGAGACCATGTCCAGCTGGTCAAGGTCATCTATGTACTGGTCCCATCGAACCCGCAATGTCCACTGATGGATCCTCATATGGAGTTGGGCTAGAAGCACCATGGCAATGGCTGCTGCCATGTGACCCAGAAGATGCAGGAATAGCCTGGCTGGGACCGGACAGATGGAGGACAGGCCTGGTCCATCAGACGCTCTGCCCTGTCCTTGGGCAAGAAAGCCCTGCCTTGGGACATATCCAGAATGGCTCCTATGTACTGGTGCTGCTGGCAGGGTGTCAGGCAGGACTTTGGCATGTTGATAGTGATCCCCAGGGCCTGGAAAAGACTAAAGGTATGCTTCAGGGTCTGGAGAAGACATTCCAGGACGGGGCTGCTAGGAGCCAGTTGTCCACGTAGGGAAAGACATAAAAGCTCTGCCTCCTGAGGGCAGCTTCCACCACTGCCAGGCACTTGAAAACCCTGGGGGCCGAGGACAGGCCAAAGGGGAGAGCCTGGAACTGAAAATGGGCACCCCGGAATTGGAAGTGGAGGAAGCATCTGTGGGAAGGAAAACTGTTGATATGCAGGTAGGCATCCTCCATGTCCAGAGAACAGAACCAGTTGCCCCAGTGCAGAAGGGGCAGGAGCCCCTGAAGAGTGACCATCCAAAAGCATTTGTACTCTTGTGAACAGATTCAGATCTCTCAGGTCTAGAATGGACCTGAGGTTCCCAGTCTTTTTGGGGACCAGGAATAAGAAGGAGTGGTACCCCCTGCCCCACTGAGCCTGAGGGACGGGATCTGTGGCTGTTTTTTGCAGCAGAGCTTGAATTTCCTCCCAGATGAGAGCCAGGCGATCTGAGGGGTAGAAGGAGTTGTCCAGAGAACTGTCGGGAGGACACTCGAGGAGTTCTAGAGTATGATCATGTTCTATGAGCTGTAGACCCCAGCTGTCTGAGGTGATCCCGCTCCACCCACTGAGGTGGACAGAGAAGCAACACCCTACTGCTTCCCCCAGGGTCTCTACTGGAGGGGGGGGGGTCTGCCAAGGAGTCAGGAGCAGGTGCCGAGGAGACCTGGCAGCACAGTGTAGGTCCGCTAGGGCTGGAGGAGGGGCCAGAACTGGGGAGACTGAGGCAGCACTGGCAGTGGCTCAGCAGGCGCATGCCGCAGAGGCCTGGGAGGGGTGTCCATAGGCATAAGGAGAGGAGAAACTGGTGCTGGGGGGGACACAGACTTCCCAGGCATGGGCTGAGGGAATCCAGACATAGAGAAGCGCTTGGTGGCCTGCAGCGGCGCTGTCTCACAGGACTGGCAACAGCCCCCATGGAGTGGACTGATGCAGGCAGTGCCTTGGCCGGGGCGGGCTGGCTGAGGGACCAGTGTCTGAAGAACCTTCACCGGCCGAGCCACTTGGCTGAGAGTCTGCAGAATATAAGGGCCTGAGTGTCAGGGGCTGGAGGCAGGAACCAAGGAGCCACCGCCCGCCACCAAGATAAGAGCGGGCAGCAGGGCCACCAGTAGCCCAGAGGGATTAAAGGCTGGTGGGGCCAACGAGGCCAACCTCCCGTTGGAGGAAGAGCCAGACGCGGTCGAAGGCTTATGAGGAGACCACAAGCGGGAAGCAAACCAGGCCCAGTCTTTATGCTTCCCACTAGAAGAGAAGGAAGCACCAGAGGACTGAGGTGAAGTTAAAGAGCTCCTGGCCTGCAGCTCCTGTTCCATCATGATGAGCTTCTGCTGAAGGAGAGGGCTCTCCAGAATTTTCAGGCGATGTCTCCATGTGGCCTGGTTACATTTCTGGCAAAACTGGCAGGCTTTAGTGTTGTGGCTGAGGCCTAGGCACAGGATGCAAGCAGAATTGCCATCTCTTTCTGGAATCCACTGGTTGCAGGCGCACTTCATGGAATGGTGGGACACGAGGCAGGTTGAGAAGACATAAACCTGAATCTGGTATCACCGAAAATCGATGTTAACACTTAAAAGAAAAAGGAAAATAAAAAGGCACGAGAGGGGGAAATGGCAGTTTACAGCAGCTGTGGTAGTGCTGGCCGAACTGGCTGGCGCGGGTCGATGGCGGAAAGAACTGATGAGAGTGTGGGGACCGCCTGCCTTTACAGGATAGGCTGACGCCAGTGTGGGCGTGTTCCTCGTGGTACACTGCTAGCTAGAAAGGTTTCTGTGTGGTCCTGGCACCTGGCAGCTTAGTCCTATCGGTGATTGCCTGCTGCAAGAGCCTCCCTCAAAGTAAAATGAAAAGTTTGGGCATTACGCTATTAACATGCATTACAGTTCTACTTGGGAAGCAGATAAAACAACCAACAACATCAATGGATTTTAGAGAAGGTAAGCGATCATAAAATGTGGGTTTTCAAATGGAAATAATATAATACAAAAAGGGTTAACAGTGCCATTTAAATTGGAACCATAAAACCTGTAAACCATTGCAAGAGGATCTACTGCTCCTGCTTTTTGTATATGTGCCAAGCAACTGGTTTACACGAGAGGTGTACAGAAAGCTGCATTTACTTACATTTAGAGACGATGAGGATGTCACTTTACCAGCAGCAACAATGAAATCCAAAGTAAGCGTTGTAGCACCAGGCAAGCCAAGGGAAAAGAATCGTGGAGAACAGTGTTTGATGATTGTATTGACAATATCCTGAAAAATTAAAGACACACTCATATATTGGTTCAAATGCTCTTACTGTACGTGATGAAACAAATGAGATGAGGTTTACAAGGCTAAAGAAAATATACATGATACAGAGGTTACTGACCTGTAACCATAGTTCTGCTACTAGTATTCAGTTCACGTCTACACTTAGGCAGAATGCTGGGCTTTGCTTAGTCATAGGAATAGTCTTCAGGCTTGGCTCCGCCCACTACACCTGGCGGTGTCCTCCAGCTTAGCAAAGTTTGACACCCAACCTGCACACTGGAAGCAGGAATCCATACAAGTCTTGCCAGGGGAGGTCATGTGGGTTGTGTGGATGTGAACAGAATGACATCAGTATAAATAAAAATTACATACCATAATTCTTGATCTTCTAGGAATATCTTCACAATTGATTCATACTACTGGGTGTGAGCCGGAGGCGCTAGGACCCAGTGGGAGCCAGAACATTTCAGGACAGTTGGTGCTGAGATAAGCTGCTCTGCGAGGCTGAGCTCGTGAGCACAGGCTTACCTCGGCACCGTCCCTCAACTGCCTCAGTACCTTTTATTACCAAGGAAGTAATAATAATTCTTTATTTATAATGCACCTTCCATAACCAAGCTGCATAACAATAAAACCAATTTAAACATATAAAACAAAACAAAACATCAGCATTGTTATAAACACATGCTTGTCAGCCAGCACCATCATTAAAAGCTTTATTCCACAAAACGTTTTTAAAGCCTGCTTGAACCCCCCTCCCCCCACAGTTGCACACTCCTAATCCAACGGGTAGAGAATTCCAGAGGTCGGGCCACCAACATATATGCCGGGCCCCGCAGATTTTAAAGTCACCCTCAGAATCTCTAGCAACCCCTCGTCGGCTGAGGAGAGTGGTCGCTCAGGGAGATAAGGAATCAGAAGCTTTATCAGGTGGTCAGGGCCCAGTCTGTGTAGGGCTTTATATGTCAGTAACCCGACTTTAAAGGAGATACGCCACTGAACAGGCAGCCAGTGCAGATCCTGCAGCACCGGTGTAATATGGGAAGATCTCGAAATCCCCATCAACAACCAGGCTGCTGAGTTCTGCACCAGCTGCAAGTGATGGATATCAACCCCGGGTAGCCCAAAGTAAAGCGAGTTGCAGTAATCTAGGCGCAAGGTCACAAAGGCATGGATCAATGTAGGCAGGTCTGCGGATGGAACAAGGTGCTTAATCCTGGTGATGTTTCTAAGATGGTAAAAAGAAGACTTTACGATGGCTGACACCCGAGCACAAAGTGTCAGCCCCAAGACTAACAACACCCCCAGGTCTCGCACCTGTTTAGAGGCCTGGAGCTCAGCATCCCCTAGGAATAATCGCAGGGGACAGCCTGCCCGAGCCCCCCATCCAACAACCTGGATCCAAAACCATCACCTCCGTCTTCGCGTGGTTCAACCTCAACCAACTGGACCTCATCTGCACTTGGATTTCTTTGAGACAGTTGTTAAATACAGAGACTGCTCCTTCCTGGTCGGGAGCAAAAAACAGATATAGCTGGGTATCATCGGCATAGCAATGAAACCTCAGTCCATACCATCTTACAATGTCTCCGAGGGGAAGCATATACACCGCAAACAACATGGGGGACAGCACTGAACCCTGAGGGACCCCACATGACAAAGGGATAGAATCAGAGGAAAAAACAACCCGACAAAAAACTACCCTCTGAGATCTTCCAGTGAGGTACGATGTAAACCATCTGTAGACCAATCCCGAGAGTCCACAGATGAATCTCAGGCGCTTAAGCAGAACCCCATGGTCAACAGTGCCAAACGCTGATGACAGATCTTAAAGTACCAAAATGGACCGTTTTCTCCGGTCTCTCGCAATCAAGAGATCTTTGAGCACCCAAACCAGCGCAGTCTCAGTACTATGCCTCTTCCGAAACCAGATTGGAGAGGTCTGTAGATGTTATGGATGGTCAAATGGTTCTCCAGTTGTGCAGCCACTACTTTCTCAATCACTTTCCCCAAAAAGGGGAGGTTCGAGATCGGCCTGTAGTTTGCAAGAGAGTCTGGGTCCAAAGAAGCTTTCTTCAACAACGGTGTCACTACTGCCTCTTTCAAGGAACAGGGATAGACACCGGAGTCAAGGGAGCACCAGACTATCTGTGCCAGAACCAGGCCGATAAGATCACCATAACCCATAATTAGGGAGGTCGGACCCGGGTCTAAACTCCAGCATGTAGGGCACATCCCCTGGACAATCTGCACAACATCCACGACTTCCAGACGGTCAAAGGTACTCCAGGAGAACCGAGGGACAGTGACCAGGCCCTGATCCTCCACAACACGCATAGAATGTGTCGAAAAGATCTCCGACCTAATGTCAGTCACCTTATCAGCAAAGAACCGCGCAAGCTCATCACGTTGTGATTGTGAAAAGGCTCTCCGGAGCTGCATACAGACTGGGTTGCACAGCCTGTCCACAGTTCTGAACAGCTGAGCTGGTCGGTTCTGAGCTACAAAAATTTCCCTGGACATGAACTCTGCCTTCTTACGGGAAATTTCTGACTGATAATGTTCTAAAAGTCTAAGGCGGTCAGCATGCAGGCCAGATTTCCGCCAACAACATTCTAACCTGCGACCTAAACTTCGCAACTCCCTCAAGGCTCCATCAAACCATGGAGCCCAGGGGCGAAGCGAGAGAGATCACACATGGACTGGTGCAATAGTATCCAAAGCTGAGGTGATAGCAATATTATAAGCCAAAACCAAGGCTTCAGGATCACTGCAATCCACAGGAAGTTCAGATAGGTCAAGGACCGCAGCTAGGCCATCGGGAGTAATATTCCGTAAAGGTCGGAACTTGACCATCTCCACAGGGGACAGCCTACAAGGGGGATGCCAAAATTGAACCTCACCGTGAAGTGATCAGACCAACCGACTGGTTCCACCCCCATGTCTGAGGCCTCGATCCCCAGGAGGAAAACCAGGTCAAGAGAATGGCCACCTTTATGAGTAGCAGTGGTAACCACCTGTAACAGGCCCAGTGAATTCATCAACTGGAGGAAGTGTTGTCCAAACTGTGAGAGTTCATCGTCGATCCAGGCATTAAAGTCACCCAGGACCATCAGCCTGGGTGACTCAAACGCCATATCGACGACGAAGTCTGCCACTTCCTTAAGGAATAGCTTCCCATCACCGGGTGGACAACAGATGAGAACTATTCTATCGCCTGCACCTGCTACTACAGCACATTCAAATGAGCCAGTCACCTCAGCTGGAACACTGGTGAGCTCCAATTCAGTCTTAAAACAGACCGCAACCCCCCCTTCCCTGCAGTCCGATCTCAAGCGGTGTATCACTGCATACCCGGCCGGAACAGCGGCCTCCAATATGGGGCCTGCATTATCGTCCAGCCAGGTCTCGGTGATGCAAGCCAGATCTGCCGAACCGACAAGATCCACAATCACTGCAGTCTTGTTCCTGACAGATCTGGCATTGCACAACACCACCCGAGTCGGACTGAACTCCTGGGATGCCCCGACCACCGGTCCATCGGCAACGTACAACAAAACCTAACTAGTACTCATACACCTAACCTAAGGGCATAAGACAGCCCTTGCGACCTGTGTAAGAAGGGTCAACAAAACAGTAAGACAATGTCTTCACAGCCCAAACCAAGTATAAAGGGGCGAAGACTAACATAACATACTGGAGTCAGTCCAGGGCAAGGCAGATGGGCATGTAAATCAATAGGGAAGATGTTCCTAAGATTAAGAATTATGGTGAGTACGTTACTTTTATATCTTACAGGACTTAGTCTTTACAACGGATTCCTACTAGAAGGTTAGAGTACCAATCTTAGACAAAGTCACCCAAACTAGGGCAGCAGAAGCCGAGGGCTCACTCAGGATAGTCCTGCCAAAAGTGGTATGCTGCCTGGCATGGACATCCAGGGCACAGTGCTTAACAAAAGTATGCACTGTGCTCCAAGATGCAGCTCTGCAAGTCTCTCCAACAGGCACACAGTGAATCTCTGCCAGAAATGTGACAATCACTCTGGTGGAGTGGGCACATACCTGGCCTTCCAGCTTTGCCTGGGCCACAGCACAGCAGTGGTGTAGGCAGTTCCCAATCCAGGCAGAAATGCACCCAATTGTAACGGGCTGTCCCTTCCAAATAGGATCAAAGGAGACAAAGAGCTGTTTGGATTATCGGACGTCCTTGGTTCTGTCTAGGTAAAACCTAAAGATTTCACATCCAGAGAATGGAGAGTGCACTCTCCTTCATTCTAGAAGCTGGTAAAGTAGGTAGATGGCACAAGTGGCTGGTTAAGATGGCATTCTGACACCACTTTCAAAAGAAACTTGGGGTGTGCATAGAGCACTACATTGTCCTTTTGGAAAACAGTATACGGAGTATCTGTGACCAAGGCATGCATTTCAGACACTGTAAGCAGAGGTGATGACCATTAGAAAAGCTGCCTTCCAGGTAAGAAACATCAATTCACACATCGCAAGGGGCTCACTGGGCTTGCAAGTGAGCATATTCAGCAGAAGGCTGATATCCAGGCAGCCACTGGTTTCCTGATAGGAGGCCTTGTGTACAGGATGCCCCTCTTAAACAGTGGCAGCTGTGCCAGGTAGAGGGAACCTATCAGCTTCATGGTATGCAGATATAGCACATAGGTAGACCTTTACTGCAGAATACTGAAGGTCAGCATCAGAAAGTTCTAGCAAGTACTCCAGAACCTCGGCAGGTGGGCACCCAAAGGGGTCCATGGGGGCTCTGGAGCACCAGATGGGAAAATCCTTTTCACTTGGCTATGTATGTTTTCCTACTGAAGGCTTATGTTCAGTCAAAAGTATTTCAGAGACCCTCTGATATACCTTGTATCTAACATACTAACATACTAAAATGCCAGCAGAGTAGGCCTCATGGTCTATCGAGTCTACTCAAGAGTTAGTACCCTAAACAGGTACCGCTGCCACCCTCGTGCAAACCCCCATGATCACCCCCATTCCCCACCAGTCCCCTCCCCGAGATGACATTCCTCAACTTCACCCTTCTCCTGTACCTGTTCCAGCCTCTCTTGAACCCTTCCACCATAGATACCTCCACCAGCTACTCAGGCAGTGCCTTCCATGGTTCCACCACCCTCTCAGTGAAGTATCGCCTCCTTCTTGCCCCACCGAGTCTCCTGCCCTCCAGCCTCCAACTGTACCCCCAGGTGACCCCTCCCACCTTTCTCTGAAAGACCCCATTTAGGCTTACCTCATTTACTCCTTTTAGATACTTGAAGACCTCAGTCATATCCCCCGGCTCTCCTCTCCTCCAGTGAGAACAGTCTGAGCTCCTCTAGTCTCTCCTCATATGACCTATCCCCCACACCCTGTATCATCCTGGTTGCCCTCCTCTGAACCAGCTACAGGAGTGCAATGTCTTTCTTTAAGTGCGGACGCTAAAACTGCACATAGTATTCAAGGTGTGGTCTAACCAGGCAATTATACAATGGCAGAATCACCTCCCTGCTTCTTGAGGTAATCCCCTTGGTGATGCAGCACAGCATTTTATTTGCCTTGGCCGCTGCCCTCCTACATTGCTCAGAATTATTCATTTTGGCATCCACCACCACTCCCAGATCCTTTTCCCCACTTGAAGCCTGCAGTGTGTCCCATCCTAGGGTGTACACTTGGCCTGGGTTCCTACGCCGCAGGTGAAGAACCTTGCATTTCTTCGTGTTAAATTTCAGTTTCCAGGTGCGTGATCATCTCTCCAGAGCATCAAGGTCCCCCTGCAGGGCTACCCTACACTCTTCCCCATCCACCACCGCCCCCAGCTTAGAGTTGTCCACAAAGAGGTTAATTTTGCTCCTGATACCTTCACTGATGTTGGAGATATAAGCATTAAACAGGAGCAGCCCCAGAACTGATCCCTGTGGGACCCGGCTTATGACCCCCCCGGAAGACAAAACTTCCCCCCCACCACCACTACCACCTGCTGAGTACGTCCAGATAGCCAGTTCCCAATCCACCTGACCATCAGGGTCCCCACCCACATCCTCCCCAAATTTATCCAGCAGACCAGTGTGAGGTACCAAGTCAAATGCCTTGCTGAAGTCCAGAAAGAGGACATCCACCGGCCTGCCCTGGTCCACCGCCATCGTCACCCGTCTGTAGAACTCCACAAGGTTAGTCTGATATGATCTACCCTGGATGAAGCATGCTGGCGATCATCCAGGTGTCCCCGTTCCGCCAAGAACACCCCCAGCCTCTCCTTTAGGAAGACCTCCATCAACTTGCCCACCACCGATGTCAGACTGACAGGCCTGTAGTTCCCCAGCTCCTCCCTCAAGCCTCCTTTGTGGATGGGCACAATGTGTACCACCCTCCAGTCCTGGGGCACCATCCCCGTCTGTAGGGACGCGTTAAAAAGGTCTGCCAGGGGTGCAGCCAGGACATTGGCCAGTTGTCACAGTACCCTGGGATGGATTCCATCTGGACCCGGAGCTTTTTCCATTTTTTTAGGGACTTGAGGGCTTCCACACCTACTGACAGGGATTTCAATGTCCATGACTACCACCCTCAGCAGATCCAGTGTGCCCCTCCCACCCGGTGCAGCCCGAGTAACAACAGGGCTTTCTTCATCCATGGCCCCGCCACTTCTGCCCCCCGCCGTCCTTCTCTACATCTCCCTGCATCCTCCCTAGTGAAGACCAATAAAAGTACTCATTGAGTACCTCTACTTGTTCCCATGCCTCCTCTGCCCACCCCCCTGTCCTCAACCTACTGAACTGCCCCTTCACTCTCCTTCTCACCCCAATAAACGTAATGAACCCTTTTCCCCCTCCTGATCCCCTGTGCCAGCCTCTGCTCCGTCCTAGCCTTGTCCCCTCTCACCACCCTGGTGACTCTCCTGGCTGATAGAAGATACCCATCCCTGTCCAAGACCCCGCGCAAATGCTTGCACCTACTGTATGAAGCCCTTTTCACCCTCACCTCCTCCTGGACCTCCCTGGTCCACCAGCATGGCTTCCTAGACCTACCAAACCTACATCTCACCCTTGCACAGGACCTGATAGCCTCCTGTAACCTTCTTCTCTTGATGATTACCCACCTGCTCCCAGCGTCCATGCCCGGTCTTATCCCCTCCAAGTGATCCTTGATGATTTTCTCTATGTTCTTAAAATCTGTCCCCTAAAATAAAAAAAATAAATAAATAAATAAACGTCCAGCAGCCTCTGTTCCTTGGCCAATGGGGATGTCATAGTTCCCCAATCAGTCACTAGCATGTTAAGGTCTCCCAATATTACCACCCCACCCCCCGTCCTGTCCACAGTGGTCCTTAATGTTAGCCACCAGGCTGTCTTCCAGATCATCAGCCAGCATACGGAGCCTGTAGACCACCCCTACTTCTACCTTCTTATCACCCTGGAGTTTGCATGGTGACCCATAAGACCTCCATGTTACCCTCCGTTTCCTCCACTCTGCTTATCCCTATGCCATCCCTAATGATCACAGCTACTCCACCCCCCCCCAGCCCACCGCCCTGTTCTTTTTGAGCACAGTGTACCCACTCAGGTTTAGGTCCCAATCACGTCCTGGGGTGGCCCAAGTTTCAGTGACAGCAGCCACATCCACATACTCTTCTACAAGCATTGCCTAGAACTCAAGCATCTTGTTTCCCAAGCTCCTAGCATTTATCAGGATCACCATCCAACCCTTACCTCGACCCCACCTCCCATTTCCAACCCGAGACGTTTCGTGTAGCTGCCTATCTGCCGCCCCCCATATGCAGTCTGCAGCTTCAGTTTAGGGGAGAAGATTGAGCCCATCCTTGATGGGCATGCTAGGATCAGCCACACAGCCCAGCCCTCCTCACGCTTCACAAGTTTAAACCCCACCTAGCATGAATAAATTCGGTCAGTTTCTGCTTTAGTGTTTCCTTCCCCACCAAGATGAGAGGAAGCCTATCCCTTGCGTCTGTTCACTTCTCTCTTCAACAGCCAGGCCTGAAGATGAAGAGAATGCATGATGGGATGGATCAGGTGACCCTGAGTCAGCAAGTCTGTTCTGAGAATAAGAATCCTTAGTTCACTGACTGACAGTCTGCTCAACAGATGTAACCATGTCTGTTCAGGCTAGTAGGAGGCCACAAGAATCATCTTGTCCCCGTGTGCCTCCAATCTGAGCAATACCCTCTACACAAGAAGGAGTGGCAGGAATGCATATAAAAACAGATTGTGCCATTCCAGTATGGATGCATCCTGACAGAAAACACCACAACTTGGATTTCTGGAGCAGAATCAAGGCAGTATGAGTGCAGACATGAAAAGATCCACCATCTGGGGTGCCCCACTCATCGAACAGCAATCTCACAATGTCTAGACCTAGTGACCACTCATGAGGATTGGCCTCTGTTCAGCTGAGCTCCTCTGCCGAGTATTCTGGACTCCTAGCAGGTAAATTTCTTGGGGCAGGATCCTCTGCTCTGGGTACCATTCCAACACTCTTATCGGTTTCCCCGCAGACAGAGTAAGAGTGTGCTCTAGACTTGCTATCTGTGTGGAGAAAAACAGGTTACTCACCTGTAACAGTAGTTCTAGGAGCGGTATATGTTGTTCATCCACACTCTTTGGCATGTCCCCTTCCACTTTAAATCTTGCCGGAAGTCTTATAGCTGACTCCTCCCACCCACCCAGGTGGTATAATCCTTGGCTGTGCCCCATGACGCCAGATCTTAGTCCGCTGGAAGCCAGGTGTTGTACATCCGCAGCTGGGGAGGCTGGGTGGGTCCGTGTGGGTGAACAACATATACCACTCCTAGAACTACTGTTACAGGTGAGTAACCTGTTTTCTAGGACTGTGGATATGTTGTTCATCCACACTCTTTGGCAGACTCCTAGCAGTTCTCCAGGAGGAGGGAGGCAAGGCGCACACCCCCTACTTGGGAAACAGAGATTGGAGAACTGAGGCCCCAAAACCAGCAATCCGGCGCGACTCATGGTCGATGTGGTAATGGGTAATGAAGGTGTTTGCTGACTTCCAGGTAGTAACCCGGCAGATCTCCTGGATAGGGATGTCCCTGGAAGCAGCCACCGATGCAGCGGTATGGCGGGTAGAATGAGCTCTTATCCCTTTGGGAGGCTCCATGCCCGCCAACTCATAACACAGCCTGATGTGGTCACGTGATGCCTGTGGACTGATAGCAACCTCTGAGAAGAGCTCTTCCCTTCTTCTCCCACATCTTGCCTAAATCTCACTTTTAAACGCAAATTTGACTCAGATTTCAGCATATACCGACACCTGCCCATCTGCTACAGAGATTTACAGCCTTTTTGCATCGTAATCGGCTGTATTTACACTACGATGGAAGCAGATATGAGGCAGGCCCAGCCGCACCATATGCCTCCAACCTCGCCAGTAAAGGCCCCCAAGAAGTCTAAGTTTCAGGGGAACCAGCCTACTCGCTTCAACGCTCAACCCTCATCGTCAAACCCCCTTACAGAAGACAGATTTCTGCAAGAGCTGCTTCCCTTCAGGGAAACATTAGCGGATATTTCATCAGAACTGAAATCTACACACTCTGACTTGGGGCATAAAATCAGCTATGTGGATACCAGGACCTCCTCCCTAGAATTCTGGAAAAACTGGACCGATCCAGAGCTCACCAAACTAAGGCAACAGGTGGTTAAACTGCAAGCAAAAGCTGAAGACCCAGAGGGAAGCAGTCGGAGAAATAATATTCTTATTTTTGGCCTGCCAGAATCAGAGGAAGGGCCCAACGTTGTCTCTTTCATCCAGAAACTGTTAGCTAAAATTATTGGCCCTTCTCCTTTCAACCTGGGATATCTTATCGAAAGAGCGCACAGGTCACTGAGACCGCGACCCCCAGAAGGTGCACCGCCAAGACCCATCATTCTGAAGTTTCTTAGCTACCTAGAGAAACAACATGTGCTATCCAAATCCCATGAGCTTCAGGCTATCTTATGGGAAGGTAAACCCCTTTGAATTACTCGAGACCTTCCCCTGAAGACCCGCCAAAAATGGACTGCCTTCCATCCCACAGTGTCTAAAACAATCGCAGCTGGCTTCAAATTCAGGATGGCATATCCTGCACGCCTACAAATATGTATTAATGATGCCTGGCACTCCTATGACAGCCCGGAGGCTGCCAAGAAAGATCTAGGCCAGAGACTTCTGGATCTCTTCTCTAACACCTGAACGGACTACCTGTTACCCTGTTTGATTATGTTTCAATTGTGTACCTGTTTTTGTAGATTGTTTTGATGAATGCTGCGCTTGCCAAATGTTTTCCTCCGGGGGTGATTGGATTGGAGATGGGAGAATTTGAGGCCTAGGATGGGGTAACCCACGGAGCACCACTGAATTCCCGGTGGCAGACCATGGGCCTGCTTTATGCTCTGAATCCTGTGCAGAGCTGTAAGTTCTTCGCTCACCTCAACTTCTCACATACCCGGAACCACATATCCAGCAGTCATCCCCAAGGGATTTGCTTTCAAGGGCACGGATACTACACTGCTTTAGTTCCCCTCACGGGTCGAATCTCCGAGGCAAATCCTGGGGAGGGGGATTCCACAGCTGGGTTGTATAGTGGCTCTGTAACTCTCATACAAGTGCTCTGATTTAACATTAACCCCAAACTAGCGGTCCAAGGAGCCTCTTTAGGGATTGCTCCATGCCTTTGGAGCATATGACCAATTGAGCCTTTATCACACTCGCTCATCTCTACTGTAGCTAAACTTAGTTTCGCCGAATCTCCCATAGGTCACTCTGTCCAGGAAATGGCTTTGGGAGATTCAACTAATCCCATAAAGACACAGACCCATCCTAGGGATGTGGCTCAGCACATTTCTCAGGCGGATGGTTAGTTACCTGTTATTTGCTTAGTTCATCTCACAGTGATATGTTCCACTGAATTTAAAATAATATTGTACCAAGTGTTTGGGCGGGTGGGGGGCTCTGGGGGTGTGTGCTGAAAAACTGCATGTCATCACAAACTGGTTGCAGAGAGGGTTGTGCCTGACCCTATTCACCCGACACAGTTTTTATTACAGTTTAACCAATGAATTTTGTTCCAATAAGGTGAAAGGATCCAGGCACGGTGGGTTTCTCCCTCTTTCACATCCTGTTTGGTCTTCCACCGGATTATAGGGGGAACTCTTGTAAATAGTTTTTTGGGTAGGAACAAATTAATAAGAATAAGGGGTGTTCTGTTAGGCCATTTTAGGTACAAGTTAATTATGTTGTTCATGGGGATAGGACGGGTGGGAAGTAACTGGATCTATACCAATGGCTCCTTTTTATCGGATTCAGAAGTTACTTATATCTGCTCTGTATATGCTGATTCTAGTAATATTTTATATGTTATATGTTCCTGGTTGGGGCCCAAAATTGATGGTTTCTTAAGGGGGTGGGGGCGGGTTGGAGTGTGCCTTGGGTATTATAATCATTTCATACTATCTTTAATTGTTCAAATTACTGTCCAGAATGGGGAGTAGAACGATTAAAATGATGACATGGAATGTTAGGGGGTGTTAGAGACCTTACCAAAAGATACCAGGTACTGAAACAATGTACTCTACTAAATGCCAGCATAATATTCATGCAGGAAACTCACCTCCTAGCGAAAGAGTCTACATGGCTAAGGAGGCAGGGAGTGAGTCAGGTTTTCGCTTCAGGCGACTCGTCCTCAAGTAGGGGGGTAGCCATACTAATAATAAACAATATCCCATTCCAGGCCGATGTGACAATTGTTGACCCAAGTGGCAGATTTATTCTGGTCGAAGGAACTTTATGCCGCACACAGCTGGTCTTGGGTTGCCTCTATGCCCCAGTAGGTGGGGTGTGCAACTCATTATGGACCTCGCTGATAAGATCGCTACTTTACTGCCCAGCCCCTTAGTATAGGGCAGGCATTGGAATATTCCACCCACTCAGGATCTAGACGTTTCATATTTACCCTTGAAGCCCCCCTCTCCCTCCCAAAGAGCTCTGAGAGATTTTAGCGACACGCTGGGCTTATGTGATCCATGGCAAGTTCTTAATCCCTCTCATTGTATCTATTCCTTCCACTCCTCAATTCATGAATCTTGGTCCAGGCTAGATTACATACTAATTAGTCTTCCCCTTTTCGCTGGCCTTTGTCAAGCAGGGATTGAGCCAATTGTAATATCTGATCATGCAGTGGCCTGGTTAATCCTTACTCCTAACTCCGATATGCAAAAGGATTCTATCTGGAAACTGAACAATCAGTTCTTAAAGGACAAGTCTGTTGTCACGAAGATTCGATCCCTTATACATTCATTTAATGAACATAACAGAGTCTCGGTCCCCCCGGAAGACTTGGAATGGTGCGCCCTTAAGTGTTACCTACGTCGGGAATTTATAAAAATTTCCTCAAGAAGGAAAAAGCTCCGAGAGGCTGAGGCTCTAACCTTATTAAACCAAATTAGATCTGCCAAACTCGCTCTTTCTTCCTCGTCAACCACAGGTTCCCTGGACACTTTACTCTCACTACGCAATAAATATGCAGATCTTCTATGTAAAAAAGCAGAATATGCTCTTTTAAAAACCCGCTCTAAATATGCTGATCAAGGGGAAAAGGAGGGCAGACTCCTAGCTCTTTGCTTGCGAAAAATAGAAAGCTCCAGGCTAATTTCCTCTATCCTGGCCCCAGACGGTACTATCAAGACCTTACCCCGAGAAATCGCTTCAGTCTTTGAAGAATATTACCGTAACCTTCATGGTAAGATCTCCTCTCCTCTGGATTTGCAAAAAACAGAGGAATACATGAGCTTCATTAACATCCCACACCTTTTAGATCATCAAGCCGCCCTGCCATCCCCTATATCTCTCTGAGGTAGAAGATGCTATTAGTGATCTGACCCTGGATAAAGCACCAGACCCGGACAGATTTCCCTCCAATTTCTTCAAAACCTTCATCAAGGAACTGTCCCCATTACTCCTAAAGCTTTACAAACACATGCTTACCAATGATTCCCTAGATCTATCATTGCTGGAGGCTACCACCGTCCTTCTCCTCAAGCCAGGCAAACCAGATACCCAGCCAGCTAGCTATCGTCCTATCTCCCTTCTGAATTGTGATATTAAAATACTCTCTAAAATTCTCTCCACATGTATCAAAAGGATTTGGACACTTCTATTAAGTCCGGAACAAGTAGGTTTTGTACCTGGTAGGTCTTCGGCAGACCATATTCGGAAACTAGATCACATTTTTCAAAGTAGCCCACTCTTCCCCCACTCCCATGGCCCTAATCTCACTCAACGCGTAGAAAGCCTTCGACAGAGTGGATTGGGACTTTCTCAAATTGACGCTCCGGGAATTGGGTTTCCCTTCCACTTTTATTCAATGGGTTCAAAGTATATATTCCTTCCCCACAGCTACAACATATTGTAATGGGGTCTTCTCGTCTCGGATCCCCCTCTTATCAGGTACAAGGCAAGGTTGCCCTCTCTCACTCTTTCTCTTTAATTTATACCTAGAACCTCTTCTTAGACACATTAAAATGTCCCCCCAAATACATGGTATTCGAGCACAACATTTTCGTCTCACGATCTCGGTGTAAGCAGACAACATTCTATTACATTTAGAACAGCCCTCATCCTCCTTGATGCTCTCTCAATGTCATATTCCAGTTTGGCTGTCTCTCTAATTACAAATTAAATCTGGCTAAACGGAGATCTTCCCCTTAATCATTATACACACAAAGCTGAGTTCTCATCATTAGGTATGAAATGGTCCCCCTCACTTAGATACCTGGGGATCCTCTTAACCGCGGACCCCTCTCTTTCCAAAAAATTAAACCTGGACGACCTGGTGTATACCATACAGCAAGATCTTACAAGATGGGAATCCCTCTCGTTATCTTTATGGAGGTGAATAAACATTGTCAAAATGAATGTTCTCCCCAGACTTTGCTATCCCCTAAACATGCTGAATATGTGGCTCCCATTGTCTTTCTTTCGACATTTCCATTCTCTCATTTCCAAATTTATTTGGTTAAATAAACACCCTAGGCAGCTCTTTTCTCAAAGAAGTCTCCTAAGGAATTAGGCAGACTTGCTCTCAAACTTCCTCTTTACTATTTGGCTAGCCACCTAGCTAAAACCGAAAATGGCTGCTGAGCATGGACAGTGAATATACCCCTTCATGGTGGCAAACTGAATTACAACTATTACACACACACCACTTACCTGTTTCTACCATTTTCTATCTGAATGAAAGGGCCTTATCGGAATCTCTCCATAAATCACCTATTAGTACTTCGGTTAAAGTTTCCCTGCAGCTCTGTTCCTTCCTTAAGATTACCCCTAACAAGGATCCCCCCTAACCCATCTTATTAAATCCCAATGCTAGGATAGGGGGTTCTTGACTTAATTAAGGTTGGTTACCTCAATTAAGTGAGGCAACTGTAGCGGATCTATATTCCCAAGACTCCCTTCTCTGCTCCCGACATTGTATTGAAATTTAGCCTGGACCAAGCACTTATCTTTAAGGTCTTTCTACTTAGGCACCTAATAGGTCAAACATTTGGTACTACTCCTACAATCTGTAGTCTACTGCCCATCCTAGCTCAATAAAAGGTCCTAGCACATTCACCGCATGGAATCTCCTTATTATACTCCTACCTCCCTATCCTAAGCCACCCTGAACCACTATCAGGTTCTAAAATCTGGGACTCCCTGTTGCCTGAACCATCTCTCAGTTGGACTCAGATATGGAAAGGACTCCATACCTACCTTTCTCAAGATAGACTCAGATGTGCACAGTACCATAGTCTTAATGACATGTATTACACACCCGTTAAATTGGCTAAATGTGGGCGCCTCCCATCTCCTGTATGTACTAGATGTGGTAAATCAGAAGGGAACATTTTGCATATCTTCAGGTATTGTGACAAGGTTTCCATCTTATGGCAGTTAATTCAATCTAAAATGAATCCTTTATTGGGCCTGGATGGTCTCTTTAATGTTGAAACGTGTCTCCTAGGGGTATATAATATCACAGTCAGGGAAAGAAGATACCACATTGCTTTAATTTCAATAGTGGTCAAAAAACTTGTCTTAAGACATTGGATGGATCAACTTGTCATCTCCTACAACAAATGGCTGAACGAACTCTCTGTTTTAGAATTGAACGGCTGATTGCAGGCTCTACTAATAGATTTACATTTTTTGACAAAAAATGGGATAAACTCTATGCACTATATCTGCACTAGTATGTCCTTTGTTTGTAACTCCTTGTTTGTCTTATTGTTACGATGAAACATTTACTATTTTAGACTAGACATCCTAGGAGGGCACACTCCAAGGGAAGGAGGGGAGAGTGGAGGATAGTTAGGCATAATTGGCTCAATTTTGTTCTTGTCAATATTCTTGAGTATATACTGCATTTACATAACCCAATAAAGAAGCTGAATTAAAAAAAAAAAAAAAAACACAGACTGATGTAAGATGTAATCCACCTTGTAATAGTCCGCTTTTGCTGCAGATCTGCCAGAAGCAGCTTCAGCATAGGTGACAAACAGCTGGCGAACTCTTTCCGACTTCCGCTGTCCTCTCCTCATAATAGGAGAAAGCACATCTCGTCCAAAGTATGGAGCCTGTACTGCCTCCAAGGTGTAGTTAGCGTAGTAAACCGGCAGAGTTAACACCTGGTTAAGGTGAAACTCTGACACCACCTTCAGAAGGAATTTCGGTGGAGGGGTAGGACAACCCTGTCCCGTGGAAGACCAGATAAGGAGTCCACCGAAGCACCTGGAGCTCCCCTGTCCTTCTGGCTGACATGATAGCCACCAGGAAGGCAGTTTTCAATGACAAGTGTGACAAGGCACACTTGTGCATTGGTTAGAATGGCTTGCCCATGAGCTTTGCCAGTACCAGCAGAAGATCCCATGGAGGTGGAGGTTCACGCACCGGAGGGGATATGTGATCCAGGCCTTTGAAAAAGAGCTCAACCACCGTCTCTTGCGCTGCTGGCCGACCGGCCCACACCCAGTAAGCAGATATGGCTGTCAGGTGCACCCTAAGGGTCGATGACCGCAGACCCCCTTTGTAGAAAGACCAAAGGTAGTCAAGAATGTTAGCCACTGGACAGGACAAAGGGTCCAGGCCCTTGCCCTGACACCAAATGAAAAACCTTTTCCATTTGAAGGCATACAATTTCCTGGTAGATTCCTTCCTGGATGCCTCCACCACAGTGAAGACATCCTCGGAAAGACCCAAAGCCCAGAAATCTAGCCGCTCAGGTACCAGGCTATGAGGTGCAGGGACTGAAGGTCTGGATGGAATACCTTCCCCGATTGAGAGAGATCAGGTCCGGGTGTGCTGGAAGCCGCTCCGGGGCCCTACAGCTGAGGCTGAGGAGATCTGGATACCAGTACTGGTGCGGCCAGTCTGGGGCTACCAGGATCACCTTCGCCTTGTCCCTCCTCACCTTGACAAGCACTCTGTGGATCAAGGGAAATAGAGGGAAGGCATAGAGGAGGCCTGGGGTCCACTGCCTCGAGAAGGCATCCCCCTGCAGCGAACACTGCTGAGGTGAGCAGGCATGGAACAGCCTCAGCTTGGTGTTTTTCCTGGAGGCAAACAGGTCCACCGCCGGTTTGCCCCAGTGGGAGAACAGGCTGTAAGCTACCTCTGGATGGAGAGATCACTCATGGGATGTCTCGCTAGCGACTGAGAGACATCCAGATAGTTTGAGGCCCTGCTACATGGATGGCTAAGAGATCTGCCTCCAAACAGCTCACGAGGGTCCAGATGCGGAGTGCCACTCTGCAAAGCAGACGGGAGTGCATGCTGCCCTGTTTGTTGAGGTAATACATGGTTATGGTATTGTCTGTCTGGACTTGAACCACTTGACCCCGGAGCTGAGGAGTGAAAGCTGACAGCGCCAGTCTGACTGCTCTGAGCTCCAACAGGTTGATGTGGTATCAGGACTCCTTGGGGATCCAGAACCCATGGCCCTTTTGTCCCCCATGTGGGCTCCCCAGACCAACAGAGGCGTCGGTGGTACGGGGCGGCTGTCGGCTTGGGGCGGACAAACTGGATCCCTTCCTGCGACTGGTCCACCAGTGGAGAGCATCCCACATCTTCTGGATTAGTGATCAGCTGGTCGAAATGACCATGGCACTGAGTCCACTGTTCGCCAGCTCCCACTGGAGGGGCGATGCAACTGGCCCAATGCACCACTGGGGTGCATGCCATGTAACCCAGAAGACGAGAAAGTCCCAAGCAGGGCACAATTGCCCAACCAGAAATGATTGGGCAAAGGAGGAGAAACCTCCGCCCTGTCCGCCAAGAGCCGAACTGTGGCTTGACGAGAGTCAAGCTTTGCCCTGATGAAGCCCATCACCAGGAAGGCACGAGTTCCAACTTGGCCTCGCTGATCAGCAGGCTGAGCTGAGCTGAGAACAGGTCTGGAGGGCCAGGTCCCTGGACCTCCCAACCTCCTGTTGGGTGGGACCTGCTAGTTGCCAATCGCTGGAGGTAAGGATAAATCCTGATCCCCACCCCTGATGGGCCACCACCACTGCAATGCGCTTGGTGCAGACCAGTGGGGTCAATGACAGGTCAACGCATGGCTCGGAACTCGTACAGGGTCCTTCGACTTGGAAGCAGAGGAACTGCTGATGAGATGGACGGATTGGGATGCGAAAGAACGCGCCCTGCAGAATCATTACAGAACCACATGTTTCGTCCCAAGGATGGTATGATCTGGGGCGAGTGACCATCTGAAAGGTGCGTGACCTCAGATATTGATTCAGCTCATGCAGATCTAGAATGGGTCACCAGCCCCCCATCTGCTTGGGCACCAGGAAGTACCTGGAGACAAAGCCTGGGTCTGCTGGAGAATCCATCACTGGAGCTATTGCCTCCTTGAGCAGGAGCTGAGCAATGTAGTCTTGGAGAGGCGACTGATTCTGGGTGGATACTCATTCCTCCTGAGGGGCTTGGCGGGTACTGCTCGAATTCCAGAGGCAGTCTCTGACTGACCACTTCGAGAACCCACCTGTCTGAAGTGACAGCGGACCAGGTGGAAAGAAAGTGGTGGAGCCAGCCCCCATGGGAGGACCCAGAGCTGGCGTGACGGAAGAGGGGATGCAGCCCGCACTGTCACTGAGCAGGCTTGGAGGAGGAGGATCTGGGACCCAAACCTCAGCCTCCTTTATGGGTCTGGGAGGGCCCGGGCTTGGGCCAGGGGCACCAAGCTTGAGCCTGCTGCTGCTGCTGCTGATCTCCTTGAAAGAAGGGCTGCTGTGCTGCAAGGGAAGAGTGCAGAAAAGTCTTCTTCTTTTTCTTCTTCTGGTTCTTGCCCAAAGAATCCTTAGCAGAAGTAGCATCCAAGGTGGCACTGGACTGCTCAATACGCTGGAAATGACTGGCCACACCCGGGCCAAAAAGATCAGTGCCCAGGAAAGGCACATCAGCCAGTTTGTGCTGAGTATCCGCCAGGAAGGAGAAGAGTCTCAGCCAAGCTCTACGATGAGAGGCAACTGCGGCTGGCATTGAATGGGCACAAGAATCCCCATTGTCCAGGGCTGTCTGAAGCTGCTGTTTGGCAACAGCTCGGCCCTGATCCCGGACCTGCTTGACCGTGGCCTGCATGTCCGTGGGGAGGTGAGGAAGGACTTCATCCAAAGACCCCAAGAGGGCATGGGAGAAATGTACCACGATGACGGCTGAACTTGCCTGATGAAGGCCCAAGGAAGCCACCGCATAGACCTTCCTGGCCGAATGGCCAAGAGTTTGGGTTCTTTCTTGGGAGGTCAGTCATGTCGGCAGCTGCCAGTACGCCTGAACAAAGAGGAGGTCACCAGGCTCTCGGCAAGGGTGCTCTATGAACCCACAGGACTCCCATGGGCACCGTGACACTTGAGGGCCATGTGGGCAGATGGTGCTGGACAAGAGGGGCACTGCCAGAGTTCTAAGACAGGAAAACAATGGCCTCTGCCACAGGAAAAGCCTCAGTCGGTGTATCCCTCTTTGAGGATGCCCGTGAGAGGGTACTCTGCCTTTTCTGGACTGGCTCCAGGAGCATGCCTGTGGACTCAGAGATGAGAGGAAGAATGCCCTGAAAGGACAAAGGACCTTCCTCCGCCTCTAACCCACTGGCCAATTCATCATCCCTGGGATGAGAATGTAGGTTAGTTGCATCTGAACCGAGGAATCCAGATACAATGGTCAACCACCCAGGTCACCTCGACCCGCTGAGGACAATCTGGGGTGACAGTGACCGAATGACACTGGGAAGCCCAGTGTCTGGCCTATCTTCTTTAGAAGGAGCTAACCTCCGAGCTTCCTTGGGAGATTAATATATTTTGGGCAACTCCAGATCTCTTATTACAGACAAATCTGGAAATCTGTTTATTAAAGGAAAACTGTCCACAACAGTGGGGGCAATCAGCAGGGCTGCCAAAACGCCCGATTACAACGTACATGGTTTAAAATAAATGCAGCTAACCTTTCTCTAGTTATTTAGCTTCTTAATAGTTCTGCTGGATGCGCCATGTCAAAACCGCCGCCGCACCAGAAGATGGAGTGTGCCCCTGGCATCCTGTCCTCTGCCGGAAGGCACGTACAAATGACGAGCAAGGCGTATCTACATCGGAGAAAAAGAACTACTGTGGCATGTAGAGGTCTGTTAACTGAACCTCTACAGCCAATTTCCGGTGAAAATGGAGCCATGTAAAGTACTTCAAACCATTCTTAAAGTTGCAGCCCAGTTCGGTCATGTGCAGTAGCACATAGCCATCACAAGAGTCTAACTCAGAACACTAGGTGTTACCGCGCATGACCAAACTCGGGGCTGCAACTTTAAGAATGATTTTAAGTACCTTACACAGCTCCGTTTTCACCATGTACATTGTTGTAATCGGGCGTTTTGACAGCCCTGGTGACTGCCCCCACTGTTGTGGACAGTTTTCCTTTAACACTGTTCCAGTAGGAAACAGGTATCCGAATAGGAAGGTATTGAAACAAAAAAAGAAATTGAGTAGTATGTTCATCTGTACGGTGGCTACTCTCCCAACCAACTTTCAGAGCAGCAACCGCCATCTTCCCATGTCCTGCTCCAGAGCCTCCCGTAGCAGTTCGTAATTTGATTAAAAAGTTGACTCAGATCTATTGTAATCTGTATGCCCATATAATGGATCTGATTTCTGGGGGCCCATCGAAAGGGGAAAGTACCCCTGAACTCTTTTGGGCACTCTCCGTTTAACACCAGGGCCTCTGATTTTTGAGAAATTAATTTTGTAGCCCAACATTTCCCCAAAGGACTGTAACAGCTGTAAGAGGGTGGCAAGGAAAGTTGTGAGGGTTGACGGGAAGAAAATAGAGTCATCCTATATAGGTAAAGATTATGTTCGATCCCCCCATAACACCCTAATATCAGGGTTACTGCACATTTTAACTACCAGAGGCTCCAAACTGATGGTAAAACAAGAGGGAGACAAGGGCATCCCTGCCATGTCCCCCTGGACAAGAGAAAGAGCTCACAGCTTATACCATTAGCCCTCACTAAGGCCTTGGGGTTGGTATATAGTTGAGAAATAACTCCTAGGAATTTGGGACCAAATTGCATGCATTCCATGGATGTTTTTAAAAAAGTACAGTTACGTAAGAACTTACTGTAACAGTAGATCTTCGAGAACAGCTCTTGCAGCAGGTTACACGATTAGAACTGAAGCCGGCAGGCGCCAAGACCCCACGGAAATTTTCTAGCTAGCAGTATTCAGCAGGGACCACCTCCGACGTCGGTCCCGCCCCCGACGTCAGGCGTAGTACATAAGGAGATGGTCCCCCAGAATCCTCAGTTCTCCCGCCTGAGACTCCCGGCCGCTGGATGACATCAGAAGAGGAAACTGAGGATCCGCCATCAAATGGCAATCAAAGAGGCTATGGCGCCTTATTCTAGGAAAAGGATGTTGCAACTAGAATCATCTCCAGTGGGATGGTGGGAGAAAGTACTGCTGAAAGAGCTGTTCTGAGATCTACTGTTACAGTTAAGTTCCTTGAAGAATCTGTACTATCTTACTTCTGAGAAACAGCTCTTGCAGCCGGTTACACCATTAGAACTGATTCCAAGCAATTGGAAATCACACACCATCAGGAGGAGGAGGAAAGCAGAAAACCTTGAATTACATCGAGCCTAGGACAGAAGTCCCTGAAGGACTGCTAGACCAAAACCTGCTCTTCACCTCGATGGGATATCAGGCTGTAATGCCTGATGAAAGTGTGTACGGAGCTCCAAGTAGCTGCAGCACAAATAGCTGAGGTGGATATATTCTTTAAAGCTCCAAAAGAGGCAGCCACCCCTCTGGTGTGACCCTTCACCGAGCCCGGTAGGGGTTTGTTGCACTTCTGGTAACAGAACGTAATACACTGAATGAGCCACCAAGACAGCGACTGTTTTAAAACAGAAGCTCCCATCATCTTGTGGGCAAAGGAGACAAAAAGCTGGTCCAATTTTCGGTGATGTTTGGTTCTGGTCAGGTAGTATCTGAGACACCTGTGCATATCTAAAGTGTGCAGAAGTGCTTCTCCTCGATTAGAGTACTTAGGGAAATACCCTGGTAAATCGATATCCTGAGTAAGGGTGAGTGCTGAAACCACCTTAAGCAGAAATTTAGGATTAGTCCTTAGGGATATCCTGTCTTGGTGGAAAACCATGTAAGGTTCTTTGCACAAAGTGCATGTAGTCAGCCTCACCTCGGTAGTGGGGAAGATCATGGAAGCACTACTGAAGGAGATTGGTGGAACATCTGGTTGTCAATGGACCACAGGACCCAAGGCAGCATGGTTTCACCAGGGCGAGGTCATGTCAGACCAACCTCATGAGTTTTTTGACTGGGTGACTAGGGAGGTGGATCAGGGAGGGCAGTGGACATGGCTATCTGGACTTCAGCAAGGCCTTGACACTGTGCCACACAGAAGACTATTACACAAACTGGGAATATGGGTGAGAAGGACAGTAGTGTGGTGGGTAGGTAACTGGCTGGGTGGCAGGACACAGAGGGTGGTGGTAAATGGCTGTCACTCCACAGAGGGAAGAGTGACCAGTGGGTACCACAGGGATCAGTGCTGGGACCGGTCCTATTCAACATCTTCATCAGTGACATTGCACAGGACCTAGAAGGCAGAATTTCACTGTTCGCTGATGACACATAGCTCTGTAACAGAGTAGACACCAGAGGGTGTAGACAGAATGAGAAGGACCTGCAGAAACTTGAAGAATGGTCAGGGGTTTGGCAGTTGAAATTCAAGCAAGAAGTGCAAGATAATGCATATGGGGCACAAAACCCTGGCACAATATATCAGTTGGGGGTGAGGATATAGCATGCACCAAGCAGGAAAGGGATCTTGGGGTTGTCATCTCTGATGACCTCAAGGTAGGGAAAGTGTGACAAGGCAGCAGGTAAAGCAAATAGGATGCTGGGATGTATAGACAGGGGCATCACCAGCAGGAAAAGGGAGATCATAATTCCGCTATACAAGACACTAGTGAGGCCCCACCTGGAGTACAGTGTACAGTTCTGGAGACCATACCTATGTAAGGACATTGACAGGGTAGAGAAGGTTCAGAGGAGGGCAACAAAGATGGTGCATGGATTGCATCACAAGTCCTATGAAGACAGGCTGAAGGAACTGAACATGTACTCCCTGGAGGAGAGGAGGGAGAGAGGGGATATGATAGAGACATACAAGTATCTCACAGGGAGGAACAGGATGCAGGAATACACTATTTTTAAGCGAAAAAGATGTTCCAGGACTAGAGGGCATGGGATGAAGTTGGAGGGAGGACGATTCAGAGGAAACATGAGAAAGAATTTCTTCACAGAACGGGTGGTGGACAAGTGGAACACCCTGCCAGAGGAAGTGGTGGGGTCTGAAACAATCACAGGATTTAAGAATGCATGGGATAGACATAAAGGAATTCTGGAGGTCAGGGGTAAGGGGCAACAGACTTCTAGGAAAACATAAACTGAACTTACAAGCTCAAATGGGCAGACTGGGTGGACCATAGGCCCTTATCTGCCGACACTGTCTATGTATCTATGTAGTTCAGAAATTCTTCAGGCCGAGGTAATGGCAACTAAAAACAACATCTTCCAAGAGAGAAGACGTAGCTCGCAATCCGTGGCTGGTTCAAAAGGTGGCAGCATGAGCTGCTCCAGGACAAAGGGTAGATCCTATGGAGGAATTGGATCCTTAATCAGAGGCCTAAGGTGAAGGACACCCTCAGGAAGACACGTGTCATGTCCAATTGAGCTATAGTGCATTGGCCTATAGGACGTGATAGGCTGAAATGGCGCGAGATGTACTCTTAATCGAGGAGTAAGCCAAACCTGATTGGAAAAGGGACAGCAGGCAGTCCAATACCAGCTTCTCTGGAAAGTCCAAAGGCGATAAGCCACGCGCTTGAACCCATAAGCAAAACCTGCGCCATTTCATGACGTAGGTCGTGTGGGTAGCCGGTCTCCTGGCAGCAGTAAGAATGTCTGCCACCTCTTGCGAGACCCCGTGTCGCATCATGGCTATGTCTCTGGGAGCCAAGCATGTAGGTTCAGGGAACGTAGGTCTGGATGGACCAAAGAACCTGCCTCCTGAGACAGCAAATGGGAACTGACTGGCAACAGCACTAGAGGTTCCCGGGATAGCTGATGCAAGAGAGGGAGGCAACTAGATCTGTCTAGGCCAAAAAGGCGCGATCAGTACAAGCATCGCTTGCTCCCTGCGAAGCTTTAGAAGAACCCTCTGGATCAACAGGAAAGGGGGAAAGGCATAGAGGAATCTGCCCACCCAGGAGAGGGACAACGCATCTCGCCAGTAAACACCAGGCCCTGGATCTAGCGAGCATAAATTGGGCAGTTTTGCGTTGGATGGGGACGCGAAAAGGTCTAGTTTTGGAGTACCCCATCTGCGAAACAGATCCTCTGCTACCTCCTGAAGTAGCTCCCATTCGTGGACTCTGGCCTGAGAGCAGTTGAGGTTGTCCACTCCCGGAACATGAACGGCAATGAGGTTTGTGCCGTGTTGCAAGACCCAATCCCACACTCTCATGGCCTCCCTTCAAAGCGGGTAGGAATGGGTGCCTCCTTGTTTGTTGAGGTAATACATCACCGCAGAATTGTCTGTTTGTAACAGAAGTGTACCTGGTGGAATCTCTGACTGGAAGGCCTGCAGGGCGTAAAGAACTGCCTTCATCTCCAGAATATTCATGTGGAGATGAGACTCTTGGTCTGTCCACAGGCCCTGAGACCGGACACCGTCGAGGTGTGCTCCCCAACCAAGCCCTGAGGCATATGTGGAGAGTGTCACAGTCGGGGACGGCGCTATGAAGGGGACTCCCACTGAGAGATTCCTCGAATCTGGCCACCATTGCCAATCTCAGATTACGGCCTTCGTGATCTGGATTGGATGCTGCACATGGTCTTGCCTTTGGTCCCATTGGACCCTTAACATCGACTGGGTTACACGCATGTGGAGACGGGCTAGCGGACTGTTGCAATGACGGCTGCCATGTGTCCGAGCAGGTGAAGGACCAGTCTGGCAGGAACGTCTTCACGCAATGTCCCTGATAAGGGATCTGATGTGTTCTGCCTGTCCAGGGGGGGAGGAAAGCTTTCCTTGGAGAGTGTCCAGGAGTGCACCCATGAACTGCAGAGTCTGGGACGGAACCAGGCATGACTCTCATAATTGATGATAATGCCCAGCGCCTCAAACAGAGACTGAGTGCAGTGAATGGCAGACATCAGGGCCTCCGGAAGGGCCATGAGAAGCCAATTGTCCAGGTAGGGGAACACGAGTGGCCTTGTCTCCCTCAGAGAAGCAGCTATGACTGCCATGCACTGTGAACACCCAGGTGCAGATGACAGCCCCAAGGGAGAGCTCGAACTGATAATGATGACCCAGAAACTCGAGCGCAGAAACTTCCTAGCGCCTGAGCAACAGGAATATGCAGGTAGGCATCCTGCATGTCTAGGGATGTTAGAAAAGCACCCTGCTTTAGCATGGGACTCAGACCTGGAAGGGTCACCATGCGGAAGCGTTTGTACAGGACCGACCTGTTGAGGTCGCTGAGGGCCAGTATCAGACGGAGGTCCCCTGTCTCCTATGGAACCAGAAAGAAACGGGAATAATATCCTAGTCCCCTCTGGTTCCTTGGTACATGGTCTATGGCTTCTTTTCCCAGAAGAGTGAGCACCTCCTGCTGTATGAGCAGGGCATGCTGACCTGAGTAACGGGAGAGCAGGGGAGGTCTTGTAGGTGGGTGGTCTAGGTACTGGGAAGCGGCAAGAGCGAGGAAAACAACGCTCCAAAGCGGAAAAAAGTGATAAGGCGATGGCAGCGAACTGACGTCGGTACCTGGGAATGGTAAAAACCGTAAAAAAAGGCAGGAAATCTTGGTAGAAGAAGTTCTTTTTCGCTGAATCGCAGACAGAAGCTAAGTCTCTCAGCTTCACATGCAGGTACGCGGCGGGAAAGAACTGAGGTGGAGCTGGGTCCGCCCCCTCTTGTACCCTGACCGACGTCGGGGCCGGGCCGGTGTCGGGGGGCGGTCCCCGCTGGTATTGCTGGCAGAAGTTTTCACCGGAAGGTCCTAGTGCCTGCGGCATAGTCCTGATTGTAATAGCCTGCTGCAAGAGTTCCTACTAAAGTAAGATCGGGAGAGCAGGAGGTCTTGTAAGTGGGTGGTCTAAAAATTCTATGAAATGGCCTTTCTTGACCAACTGGAGAACCCACCTGTCAGTGGTGATCGAGCTGCCACCCTAAAAGTGGCGGCGATCGACCCCGACCTTTCTTGCCCGTTGATCCAAAGGAGGGCGGGGGCGGGAAGGAGTCAGGCTGTGGCAGCATTGGTCTCTGCAGGCTGGGCCAGTTTTGTGTAACGTTAGCCTCTGCCTGGGGACGACTTGGCCTGGGCTTTATGCTGAAAAGCGCCCTTTGCTGCTTGACCGAACGTGGCTGCTGCCTTTGCTGCCGGCTTGCTAAATGGTCCTGGTTCCTACGAAAGGAACTAGGCCTGGATCTGTACATGGCCTGTACAGGTTGGACTGCCTTCCCTGCATCCTGGAGTTTGGTGATGACCTTCTCTGAGGATTTACCAAAGAGTACCTCGCCGTTATACGGGATGTCTAGAATATTCTTCTGTATGTCCGGTGTAAAGCCGGAGACATGAAGCCAAGAGTGTCGCAGCAGACAAACTCCTGAAGCTGCAGCTCTGGCCGAAGAGTCAGCAGAATTGTATGTCCTCACATCTGACCCTGTGCGGAGTAGGTTAAGGAGCTCCGCTTTCTGGTCGCCATCGGGAAGCTTGTTGACCAGGTCTTGGCCCTGTTTCCACAGGGCGTTCTGAAACTGCACCATGTGGGTAAGGTAGTTCAGAGACCTGACAGCACAAGTAGCAGCCGTGTACGTGCGCCTCCCCAGGGCATCCAATTGCTTGGATTCCTGGTCCGATGGTTGAATGCTCATATGTTGGGGTCTTTGAGACCAATCATGTGAGGCCGTGATGACCAGGGAGTCTGCCAGAGGTTGCTTCGCCAAGTACTGGTCCTCTCTCAGAGCCTTGTACAGGCGGTCAGCCTTCCTTGGTAATGCGGGATTGGAGTGCAGGCGCTTCCACGCAGCCTTGGTGACATCCTCAAAGGTGTCCACCAAGGGTGGGACTACCAAAGGCTTTGGGTCTTTCTGCCAAATATAGCGGGCAAGGCGTTGTCGTTCAGGGTCAAAGTCTTCAGCATCCCACCCAATGTTGTCCTGGATGTGCCTCATGATCTCAGTGAAAGAGGGATCATCGTGGAGACCTGGGAGGTCACGTGGGTCAAGTGAGGAGATGCTGAGCGGAGGAGGAGATCTGGAGTAGTCTGAGGTGTCCGATCTGGAATCCTCCCCGAGTATACGGCGCCATCTGGGTCACTTAGGGCTGGGAGACCCTGATGGAGATCTGGAGGAGGCCTTCTCCTGTCTTTAGATCTGCCCTAGGAGGTGGAGTCTGTTCCTTGGGGGTTAGTGGTTGTCCTGCTGGCCCCTTAGGTGGCGGAGAGGGCATAGGAGGTGAAGGGGTAGGAGGAGGAGGAGGCTTAACGGGGACCACATCCTTTCAGATGGTGTCCCACCAAAAAGTAAAGAGTTCCTTTACTTGTTTGATATTCATACCCGACGGGTCTGTCGCCGGGGTCGGGCGTCAGGTCCTCGGGTGTCTCCCAGTCCGTGGAGGGTTCCCGTGGGAGCCCGACATTCTCGGCGTTGCCCGCCTGGTCTTCGGGCAGTGGGGTGTCCTCCTCCGTCAACTCCCTGTGACCGGCGTCCGCTGGTCACGGGTGGGCAGTCTTCCGCTCCGGAGATGCCGACGTCGGTCTCTGGCCGGGCGCCTTTTGGATCTGGCGAACGCCTGGCTGGCGACTGGTGTCTGGCTGGTGTTGTTGGTTCCTGTGAGCACCTGGCTGATTTCGAATGTTTAGCTGATGTCGGGTGTTTAGCCAATGTCAGGTCCGACGCCCTTTTCAGCGACTTCAGGTCCTTGGGTCTTTCTGGGTGCTGGATCAGGACCTCTGGGCAGTTGGGAGACCGACCTGGAGTCAGTGTCCTGACGTTGGGTGGAAGAAGAGGACTTATGGTGCTCAGAAGACTTTGAAGAGGCCTTGGATGTAGTGGAGGAAGCCGAGGGCCTCGATGTCTTAATAGTCTGGAGCGAGGAAGAGCCACCTGAAGTCCGGACCTTAACGGGGGCTGTGACCGAGCCCTGGAGCAAGAGCAATCCGATCTGAAGCCCGAGCTGCGGAAGTCCGTGGCCCAAGTTGGGGACCTGGACCTCACCTTCTCCCAATGCTTGTCCCGTGTTCATGGGCCTTAGCAGAAGATTCTCCTGGAGGAAGGTTCTTGGTCCATCCTTTTCATTTTCTTCAAGAGATATGCCTGTAGTGCCTTCAATGATGGATCCTGGTGCGGCTGTTGAACCCTTGGCAAAAGGTGCAGGCCTTGGTATTGTGGTCCGGGCCTGGGCAGCATGCCCAGGAAGGGTGAGGATCCTTGAAAGGGATCTGTTTTCCATGAGGCACACTTAGAAAGGTGACCCTCAAGCGATGGAGTTGGAGAAACATCAGTTGGACAAGAACAAATTCACAGAAAGTTCTGTAGTCGTTGCATACTAGGTAGAGACCGATGCTGGCGAGTCGACGGCAGGAAAAGAACTAGGACTCTGGGGACCGCCCCTTATGTACTACGCCTGACGCTGGGGCGGGACCTGACGCCAGAGGTGGTCCTCACAAATGCTGCTAGCTAGAAATTTCCATGGGGTCCTGGCACCTGCCGTCTTCAGTCCTAGTGGTGTAACCTGCTGCAAGAGCGGTTTCTCAAAGTAAGATCTGCCAATTAACCCTATCAAATGCTTTTCCAGCATTCATGGATATGGCTATCTGAAACTGGGTCCAGGTCTTTTGGGAGGAAACCATGTTTGATAACCGTCGGATATTGTCTGGGAGATATCTACCCGAAATAAAGCCGGGCTGATCTTCATGCACTAGTAGGGAGGCCGCAGCCTGCAGCCTCCCAATCAGTAGGCCAGTAAATTCAGTCAACATTAAGTAAAAATATGGGTCTGTAGGATCCACACTCCAAAGGATCTTTCCCCTCCTTAGGCAACACTGAACTCAGGGCTAGTCGCCAGGAGGCCGGGATCTCCCCTCCTTCCATAATTTCCCCACAAACTGGCAGTAGAAGTGGAAGTAGCTGGTCAGCAAAGGTCTTGTAAAACTGGCGTAAAGCCATCCAGGCCTGGTGAGTTGCCATTTTTCAAACTCACTATCTAGGCCCTTAATTCCACCATAGAGATCCCCACCTCCAAGCCATCCCGAGCCATATCTGGGAGAGTCCTAATGTCCAGACCCTCAAAAAGCTATCTGTAAGGCCTCCAAAATCCAGAATCTCATCCTGTGCATACAAGGAGGCATAGTAATCAGCAAATATGCTGGTAATTTCCCTGTCTTACTTGTTGGGTTCTCCCTGTCTTGGGTCTCAGTTTTAAAACCAGCCTGCTGATCTGTCATGACCAAGGGTGGGCAAGCAGCCTGCCGCCTGTTCCCTCTTTCAAAGTATTGTTGACAGAGCCACTTATATTTCTCCTCTAATTGGGCCTGAATTAAATTTTCAAGGGCTGTCTTCTTTTCTCTAAGGAGTTTCTTAACTTCTGGGTTTAAGGTCATTTTATGTTGAAACTCCAAGTCCCTCAGTTCTTCCTGCAGGCTCACTAATTTACTAGCCATCTTTTTCCTGTGTTCTGCTGCAAATTTTATGATCACCCCTTGGAGAACTGCCTTTAGGGCATCCCATCGAACCGCGTGGGATGCATCTCCCACCAGGTTCATCTGCTGGTACTCCTGAATTGTTGGCTTAATTAAACGCTGAAAGTCTCGGATTGTTCAGCAGCCCCACACTGAATCTCCAATGCAAATTGAATGGAGGGGGCTAGGCCTGGGTCAGCCTGACCGTGCATGGTCAGAAAGCATCCTGGCATAATCTTACATGCAGAAGCTGTATAAGCACACTCCTCAGAAATAAACAACATGTCAATTCTGGTATAACAGTCATGCCTGTCAGAGTAGTGAGAATAATCTCTTGAATGCCCATTAAGCCCCCTCCAAATATCCCGTAGGCCAGCCTTCCTGATCAGTTTAAGCAGGGTGGGACCCACCATCCCCCTCCTAGTCCCCTGTGCTCCACCTCTCCTATCCAGATTTATGGATAAAATGGTATTGAAGTCCACTTCCAGGATGCAGAGCCACTCCACGGGATTCAACAGATCCGCAAAGATTTTTTGAAAAAAAGAGAGGACTCTTTATCCTCATTCGGGGCATACAAGTTTAAAATTATACAGTGTGTATCTCTATAGGTGGCACCAGTTTCACATAACGACCCTCTGGATCAATCTCTGCTTTCCACACTCAGGGGAAAGCCTTATATATTAAAGACGGCAATTCTTCTATGAGGGTGTGCCTGTATGTGGAAGCATACAGACTGTGCCCACCCAGCCATGGTGTAATTTGGTATGTTCCTCCGTTGAGAGATGGGTTTCCTGCAACAGTGCAATATGAGTACCCATTTTGCTCAATTCCTGTATTATCCTAGTCCGTTTTATGGGGCTGTTAATTCTCTGGGTGTTATAAGTAACAATATTTAAACTCTCCATGGTGTACAACAAGATGGCTTTGCATCCTCAGATCCCGGAACACACCCAAACCCCACAAAGGTGGCCCAGGCCCCGAACCGAAGGGTAAGGAGAGCAGAGACACATGGCCACAACATAAACTTTAATAACAACCATAACACAACTGTAACAATTGAACTGTATAACTGTGCTCCTAGGCCTAACCAATGCCCAGGAGCATGTTACCTCATAATTAACAGGTGTTCCTGACTTCCAAGGTTCCACCCTGTCCTGTCATTCTGATGGTGCCCTCAATGACGGTAGTTCTGGAACAAACTCAGCACTGTGCTGCCACCCCTGAGTAACTAGGATGCAGCAGTTGTGGTACTACCAACACCATGCACACTTTCCACTTATCTCCTGCCTTCACTGTACATTCGTTTGAATTCTGATAGGGACCAGGAAGGCCAACAACCTGCCCCAAAATATAAGGAGGCCGCCACCCATGACCCCCGTCATTTCTGTATATACCCACCCCCCTGCACATCTAAATGTACTCTCCCACTCATAGCCAACAATTAGCCAATTGGAGCCATAAACTTTTTTTTTCCCGTTTGTTATAGATAAGATAGAGAGAAAAGAGAATAAGATAGAGTGCAGAGAATACAACTTGCAGTCTTAAAATAAGTCCACATTCAAAGTCTCCCAGACCTACCCCAAACCCACTACCACCTAGCTCTCATTTGCTCCAGTCCTTTTAAATTGTAATCCCAGAACAAACCAGCTGCTTTCACAAATGTCAATTACCAGGCTAGCCACCTGTACTGGTCAAGTCCTGAGGTAACATTAAGGTCTCCACAGACCTCAGGTCTACCTTCTCATGGGGCCTCTGCCACTGCCAAGCTGTCTGAGGAGCCATCCTGAGGCACGGAGCTGGGGTCACCCTCCTGCCTCCCGCAGCCTGGGTATTAGCTTTCCATCTCTTATTGGAGGATTGGCAGTGTGAATTGATTTAGTCCATGTGCTGGGCTCCATAACCATTACCAGTTTGCCTGTCATTGAGGACCAGCATGGACCCCCCCACAAACTGCCACTGACATTTCTACAAGTCCTTGAACGCTCTGGGATGAATGAGCTCATTGCCCGCTACTTCAAGTGAGGCCAGGTATTTCTTTGCCTCCTCGACATTTTCAAAAAACCTGGTGCCTCTATACGAGGTAATTCTGAGCTTGGTAGGGAACTCTACCCTGGTTTTGAACCCGATGCTACGAAGGGCTTTTACGACTGGGAACCAGAGCTTTCTTCGGGCCATGGTGGTGGTGGTGGGGGCATAATCTGGCTCCAGTTATAGTTTAGTGTCCCTGAATATGATTTCTTTTTTGGCCCAGGCCTTGTGAAGTACTATTCCCTTCACTCTGTAGTCTAAAACAGCCAGGATGGTAGAGTGTGGCCTGGCTTTAGGATCCTTCGGAAGGGTCATGAGGGCATGATGTGCTCAAATTATATTTAAAGGGATATCTTTGTCCAGGTCTAACAGTTCCTTTAGTAGCCCTCAAAATACACAGCCATGTCCCTGATTCTGTATGTTCAGGTAGTACATGCAATCTCAAACTGATGCAGCGTGACCTATTTTCCAGATCTTCTATTTTATTAATAAGCACCTATGAGCGATTGTGGAGCTGCAACAGAGCACCATTATGAAGATCTACAGTTTCTGAGTATATGGTAAGATGTTCCTCCATAAAGCGCAGCTGCTGTTCATGCTGCTAGATTTTATTTTGGTTGTCCCTGACTTCTGCTCTGATCGTGCCCAGGGTTTTGGTTAGGCATCAGGAGTTCTCTGCAGAGTTGCCGAGAGATTATTGTGAAATCCTCTCCCTCCTCCTTGGATTCGCTGGCTGAATCTGGGTCCTAGTCTTCTGGAGGCCTGGTTGGCATGCCTCCTTTCACCAGAGCCTGGAGAGCTAGATTCAATTTCTGCTGTTTTAGGCTCCCCATGCAGGCATTCAGCTCAGTGTTTTGCTCTGGAAGCTATGGAGACAATTGATCACACCAACAATTTTGTCGTCTTTAGTGGGTGAAGTGAGCAAAAATACTTTTTTCCAGGGAATTAGCGGGAGCTGATCAACCCAGCACCTGCATAGTATGGCATCGTCACCGGAAGTCTGTCTCTGATCACTTTCACTACCAGATGTTTGTCAGCAGGGAGGTGCACCAAAAAAGGGGCAGTACTCACAATCAAGTAATTGCTCAAGTGGTCTTTATTGTGCCGGACTTCACAGAACTAGTGCAGCAAAGCCCCTAGTGCCTCGAACCCCTGCGGGTTCCTCAAAGGGGGAGTGAACAAGAAAGCATATCCAAAATATTTAAAGCCACATCTTAAAGAGACATACCCCAATTAAAGTGTAATGTGCTAGTCAATTAAAGACAATTCACAAAAACAGGTAATGGCAAATATCCGAGTATGTGATACTCAGACACTTGCTATTACCTGTTTTATGGCTTCTAGAGCAAAACACAGAGCGATGCCGGTGTGGGGAGCCTAAACAGCAGAAACTGAATCTAGCTCCCTAGGCTCTGTAAAGGAGATGCGCCAACCAGGCCTCCAGAAAAACGGGACCTAGATTCAGCCAGCGAGTCCATGGAGGAGGGAGAGGATTTCACAATAACCTCTTGGCAACTCTGCAGAGAACTCCAACGCCTAACCAAAACCCTGGACGTGATCAGAGCAGAAGTCAGGGCAACTGATGTCATACTCAAATATTTGCCATTACCTGTTTTTTATGAATTGTCTTTAATTGACTAGCATATTACACTTTAATTGGGGTATGTCTCTTTAAGATGTGGTTTTAAATATGTTGGATATGCTTTCTTGTTCACTCCTTTGAAGAACCCGAGGGGTTCGAGGCGCTTAGGGCTTTGCTGCACTTGTTCTGTGGAGTCTGGCACAATAAAGACCACATGAGCATTTACTTGGTTTTGAGTACTGGCCCTTTTTTGCGCACCTTTTTGCTTCACTGTTCCAGATTTGTTTGGGTGCAGCATTTTTTGCTTGAGCGCTTGAAACATTGCTTTCATTGTCAGTAGGGAGGCAGGAGAGGGCCTGATCCAGCACTCCCATTAGGGAGTGATCTAAGCGGGCAATCAGCACACAGCTCACCTGACGGAGACCTAGGGAGGATGCAGGGTAAACCTTCTTTGTCACATGGTCAAGCTTCTGGATTTCTTGTCATGGGGCTTGTCCACGCCCCAGTATTGCCAGACTTGAAAAATGAGCTGGCGCACCAGACCTCAGTCAAGGGTGGTCCGAAATCAGCACAAAGTGTCGGTAGGGACCATGTACTTGCAGACCAAATGGACTGAGGAAGCTGGATGCAGCGCTAGTGCAAGAATGGCCTCAGCCTCAGAAAAGTCAACCTGGGATCTGTCCCTATCCAGGATGTCAGTATAGGGTATTTGACCTTTTTCGACTGCCTTCAACCGGACATCCAAGGACTCAGGCAAAAGCATGAGAAGGGCCCTGAATGACACAGACTCATGGTCGGTAGTCAGTTCCTGCATGAATCACAGTTGAACGATGAGACCTCGAGGACTACATCGAAGATACATTGGAGTCATCCGATGACTTGAAGACTGCGCTTGACCTCTTACCCGTGCACCACTCAGGAGTTGACCAAGTGAAAAATTTACACCAACAACCGGCAACTGTCTGTTGGAAGTCCTTAGAAAGGGCCCCCCACAAGGGCTGTCAGGGAAGTAGTTCAACCTGTAAAGGTGGCGAGACATGTGTGGGTGACAGATGTCTCGGCAGGACCAGCATGGGCACAACTGGTGTCAACCATCCGACACTGGGGTTGGGGTGGAGCCCTACCCTGCCTAGCCAAGGCCCACTACTGCCAGAGGAGCTCCTGAGAGCGCTGCTGCATGTGCTGGTTGGTGCCTCTCCCATCTGAGGATGAGGAACAAGAGAACTGTTGATGGTGATGCCTCAAGCAGGATCGAGAGTGCAAGGAATCCCTCAACCTCGACCGGCAACTTGGATGTTGATGTCAGGGAGATGTAGCTGGAGACGCATGGTACACTACCTGCACCGGTGCCGACTGCTTGACCCCCGGGGGGGGATGCTCCTGGGAGGATACAGCGGGGTTCACCAACCACTCCAGGACTTCCTGGGTGAGGCCCTGCAGGACCAGGATCCTAGAGATCAAGTCATCCCGACCTCTTCTAACAACAGATCAAGGACCGCCTGTTCAACCTGTGTCAAGACTGTCAAGCCTCATGGGGTTACCGTGGAGCTAGCAGCCCATCCCTTGACCAAATAGGGCTCAGCTGAAGCCAAGTGCTCGAAAGGCCTTGACAGGTCAGGTGAGTTGCTGGATCGGGAAAAGCGTGCCTTCCCAATCCCACAACCAGCGACAGGCTTTCTTGGATTTCTTTCATGCATGCAGGAAGGGCTCTCCTGTAGTTCTGGAGGGCTTGGTATATCTCAAAGAATTCCTGTGAAGGGCGCTCAGACACTGACCCCCAACGGAAGCAGCACCAAGATCGTTGAGGTTCCTGCTGCAGCCATGGCTGTTGCCTCTTCCATAACTGCAAGCTTGGGCACAGCCCCCACAGCTGTGGGGGCTGCCTTGCAATCTGTTTTAGTCTAAAGGTCCGAGTCCAGATTGCCCGGTCAACCAAGGTGAAAGCAAGCCTGGCAGTCTTTCTGGGACAAGGGCAGCACAGTCTGGCAGTCTCGCACAGGCCATAAGCAGTGACACTGTAAGATGCTGCCAGACAAAAGAGGCATGACACGTGAGGGTCCATCTGGGACATCTTTTGCTGGCACTGGACACATACTTTGATGCTGGCTTGGAATCCTCACATTCCACTGAAGTTGGGAGGTCAAGGACAGCGGAAGAAAGGAAAAAGCACTAAGAGCGAAACAGAAGCTGAACTTGAAGAATGAAGAGCAAGGTTGCCAAATGGTGCACTAGATTTAGGCCTACACTGTGTGCGGAGCTGCGAATGAGGAAGACCTGACTCTTCCAGCAGAAAGGAAGATCTGACATCACTGGGTGGAGCCAAGGGATATACCACCCAGTGAGTTTCTCATAAAGATAGTCCGGCAATTCAACCTCTTAAATGAAGACTGCCAGAAGTGTGGATACGTGAACTATATCCCCCTGCCTAGAATTCAAATTCCAGTTCCTGGTGCCTGCTCCATTAACTGGGGCTCTGCTAGTGTGTGGCTATGTAAAAATTCACATTTTTTGAATACACTAATTTATGCAATAGGTGTGGGCAGATAAACAGTGGAATAAATTCATTTATTCTCACTGCTGTTGGATAAATGGTGGTTCTAATATTTATCCCACACCTGCTGTCAATCAACCACCGCTTATCCAACACCTGCCATGAATCATCACCCTCTCCTACCGGAACTACTTAAAATTACTTTCATTTTCTTCCTAACCCCATCCTCAGCAACAACCTCTCGCAGCTATTTACATATTCTTAATACAAAACGCCATCACTGAATAACTCAATTTAATGCAGAAAACATTTTTCCCTTTAAAATAAAAACTTTTTTGTTTCCTTTTTTCCTCACTGTACCTGATCCCGTACCTCTCCACCTTCAGAGAGCAGAAACGGAACGAGCCCACAGCCAGTCACTCACCACAAAAAATAATCTATCCAAGCAATTCGCACTTCGGGCTCTTCCTGCCTCTAATCCACAAAGCAGTCAAACAAAAATCCAACTAGTGTGCAAATCCCCAATCATCCTCCTTCAAGCACATCAAACACCCAACCACACCTCCACACGGTCCGTCTCCGAACAGTCACTCGCAGAACAGTGTCACACAGCACTTCAGCCGCTGCTCTGACTCCAACGTAGGCCGAATCCTATAAATCCACTTTCAAGAGCTACTCCTTAACACTCTTGCTCAACACCACCTTACCAACTGAACTCAAAACACCGCCATAACCAGAAACCCCACCCACAATCCCAACATCATGCTCCTTGACCAATCACAACCATGTTCTTATGCTCATACCAGCCAATTAAACAACATAACCTGATCCATTCATAAAAACTTAGCCAATCACAACTTACACACCACCTAATCACTCAAACTGTGTACTTCCTTAAAACGAAGCAACCGCATCACAAATACTCCCTCTAAAAACCTTTAAAAAACATAAAATAAAACAAAAAAATGCAAACCGACCCTACTGCATAAATCGCACATAGATGGGTTTAGGATACATCATTTATATGAACTGCCAGTGTGTCACCACGGTAGTTAACCGAGGTCATTCACTGCTCTTTCAAATAAATGATGTATCCTACAGAAGCCACCACATATCCCCTATTTATTTATTTACATATCACATTTTAGCAAAATAAACAGCTAACAAACAGGAATGTTTTCAAACTAATTTCATATTGACATTTTCAACCACAGCAGATGCCTACATCTGATCAGCATTGAGCAGACCACAATGCATAATTTTGTAGAAGTGAATCAGAAAGTCTGAATTTGGCGAACATCCTGCCGTCTCTTCATGATCTTGCAAATCAGCTTGTAGGCATGCAGCTTTCCTTGTTTGTAGATATCACCCAACATAGTTGCCTAAATTGAATAATACACTTTCTGAGTGCTGAACAGAATCATTAACAGAACAAGTTAAAAAGGGCACATTTCAAGCATAAGAACTACAATAAGAAATGAAAGTCACATACTTACTGTAACTGTTGATCTTTCCAAATATCTTCACCATGGACTTCAACTTGCATGTCTGGGCCGAGGCACTAGGACCCCATAGGAGAAAAGCTTCTGCCAGGGGGCCAGGAATGGCTCCTGGGCTTGATGCCAGTGCACCCCTTCCCCCATGTTGTGCCATGCACCTGCCAATAATCATTACTAGCTCCCTCACTAAAGTGCAGTTACGTAAGAACTTACCATAACAGTAGATCTTCGAGAGGATCTCTTATAACAGGCCAGCACCAGTAGACCTAAAGCTGCCAGGCACTAGGACCACACGGAAAACTTTCCAGTTAGCAGTCTACCAGAGGGGGCTGCCCAGCTCAGATGTCAGTCCCTGACATCAGCCAATCCTATGAAGGCAGGCGGCCCCCACACCCTCCTCAGTTCTCCTGCCGGAGACCAAAAGCAGGATAGCATCTGAAGAACCTTGGAGGATTCTGAAGTAACTTGAAAGCATATAAATCTAGAAGCAGAAGGCTCGCCCCTATGGAAGAGGAGAGACAAACAGGAAGAGGGGAAGGAGGAGGAGAGCAAGACCTGCTGCAAGAGATCCTCTCAAAGATCTACTACGTAAGTTCTACGTAACTGTACTATCTTACTTTGAGGTATCTCATGCAGCACACCAACACCAGCAGGACTGAGTCCCAGCCAGTACTGACTACTACAGACAGTCAGTCCAGAGGGAGGCAAAGAGGAGGCCCTGAAGTACAATGAGACCGAAGTTGGCCCTATGCCTAGAGGCGATATCCACACTGCAATGTTTGGTGACGGGGTAGACAGTGCTCCATGTAGCAGCAGCGCAAATGTCAGCAGTTGATACATTTCTCAAACAAGCAACCAATGTGGCCATACCCCTGGTGGAATGGTCCTTAGCCATGCCTGGATGCTCCTTGACATACTTCCGGTGACAATGCAATTGGCTATCTACTTAGACAGGCACTGTTTGGACACCGGGCACCCTCTTTCCTGGGGCGAACAAAACAAACAACTGATTAGACTTCATGGAGTTCTTGGTGCGTGTAGGCACTGAGGATTCTATGTACTTACAAGGTATGGGGCAACACCTCCCTTGATTGGAATCCTCTGGAAATATAAACAGGCCAATGGAAGGATTGATTCAAAGTAAACCCACAACACCACCTTTGGAAAAAACTTCGGGTTGGTTCGCAAAGACACCCTGTCTTTGTAAAAAATCAGATAAGGCTCCTTACACATCAGGGCCTGAAGCTCAGAAATCCTTCGAGCAGAAGCAATAACAGCTAAAAAAACAGGTTACTCACCTGTAACAGTAGCTCTAGGAGAGGTACAGTATATGTTGTTCATCCACACTCTTTGGCATGTCCCCTTTCCCTTTAAGGATCACCGGAAGTCTTTCAGCTGGCTCCTCCACCCAGCCGGGTGGTATAACCCTTGGCTCGCCCCATGACGCCAGATCTTAGCCCACTGGAAGCCAGGTTTGTGGTCCGCAGCCGGGCAGGCCGGTGGGTCTGTGTGGATGAACAACATATACCACTCCTGGAACTACTGTTACAAGTGAGTAACCTGTTTTTCTAGGATCGTGGATATACTGTTCATCCACACTATCTGGCAGACTCCTAGCAGTTCTCCAGGAGGAGGGAGGCAAGGTGCACACCCCTACAAAATACTCACATGGGAAAGAGATTGGAGAACTGAGGCCCCAAAACCAGCATCCTGGCGTGACTCAAGGTCGATGTGGTAATGGGTAATGACGATGTTTGTAGACTTCCAGGTAGCAGCCCGGCAGATTTCCTGGATAGGAATGTCCCTGGAAGCAGCCATTGATGCAGTGGTATAGCAGGCAGAATGAGCTCTTATCCCTCAGGGAGGCTCCATGCCAGCCAACTCAGAGCACAGACTTATGCAAGATGTAATCCACCTTGCAATAGTCCATTTTGCTGCAGGTCTGCCAGAAGCAGCTTCAGCGTAGGTGACAAACAGCTGCACACCTCTCCTGAATTTCCACCGTCCTCTCCTTGTAATAGGAGAGAGCTCATCTCAGGTCCAAAGTATGGAGCCTCTACTCGGCCTCCAAGATGTAACTGGGGTAGTACACTGGCAGAGTCAACACCTGATTAAGGTGAAACTCTTGACACCACCTTCGGAAGGAATTTCGGGTGAGGGTGCAGGACAACCATGTCCCTGTGGAAGACCAGATGAGGGGAATCCACCAACAGTGCCTGGAGCTCCCCTGTCCTTCTGGCAGACGTGACAGCCACCAGGAAGCCTGTCTTCCACAAGTGTGACAACTTACACCTGTGCATTGGTTAGAATGGCTTGCCCATGAGCTTTGCCAGTACCAGCAGTAGATCCCATGGAGGTGGAGGTTCACGTACCGGAGGAATATGTGATCCAGACCTTTGAAAAAATGACAACAACTGTCTCCTCGCCCAATGTTGGCTGACCAGCCTCACGCCCAGTAAGCAGAGATGGCTGCAAGGTGCACTCTGAGGGTCAATGACCAAAGACCCCATTTGGGGAGGGACCAAAGGTAGTCGAGAATGCTACCCACTGGACAGGACACAGGGTCCAGGCCCTTGTCCTGACACCAAATGGAAAATCTTTTCCATTTGAAGGCATAACATTTCCTGGTTGATTCCTTTCTGGATGCCTCCACCACGGTGATGACATCCTCGGAAAGACCCAAAGCCTGGAACTCTAGCCGCTCAGGTACCAAGCTGAGGTGCAGGGATTGAAGGTCCAGATGGTATACCTTCCACTGACTGAGAGAGATCAGGTCCGGGTGTGCTGGAAGCCGCTAAGGGGGGCCTGGAGCTGAGGCTGAGGAGATCTGGAAACCAGAACCGGCGCGGCCAGTCAGGGGCTACCAGAATCACCTTCACCTTGTCCCTCTTCACCTTCAAGAGCACCTTGTGAATCAAGGGAAATAGAAGGAAGGCACAGAAGAGGCCTGGGGTCCACGGCCTCAAGAAGGCATCCCCCTGCAATGAGCCCTGCTGAGGGCGGTGGTCATGAAACAGCCTCAGCTTGGTGCTGTCCCTGGAGGCAAACAGGTCCACCATTGGTTCACCCCAGTGGGAGAACAGGTTGTAAGCTACCTCTGAATGGAGAGACCACTCGTATGATGCCTCGCCTAAGCGGCTGAGAGCATCCGCCAGATGGTTTGAGGCTTCTACCACATGGATGGCTAGGAGATCCGCCTCCAGATGGCTGACGAGGGTCCAGATGCGAGTGCCACCCTGCAAAGCAGATGGAGTGCATGCCGCCTGTTTGTTGAAGTAGTACAAGGTCGTGGTATTGTCTGTCTGGACTTGAACCACTTGACCATGGAACTGAGGAGCGAAAGCTGACAATGCCAGTCTGACTGCTCTGAGCTCCAACAGGTTGATGTGGTATCGGGACACCTCGGGGGTCCAGAACCCATGGGCCCTTTTGTTCCCCATGTGGGCTCCCCAGCCCATGAAAGAGGCATTGGTCGTACAGACAGCCATCGGCTCGGGGCAGACAAACGGGATCCCTTCCTGCAACCAGTCTGGGACGGTCCACCAATGGAGAGCGTCCCACATCTTCTTGGTTACAGTGATCAGCTGGTCGAAATGACCATGGCGCTGAGTCCACTGGAGGGGGTGCTTGTGCCACTGGGCCCAATGGACCACGGAGGTGCAGGCCGCCATGTAACCCAGAAGGTGCAGAAAGTCCAGGGCAGGGTGCAACTGCCCAACCAAAAATGATTGGGCAAAGGAGGAGAGAGCCTCAGCCCTGGCCGCGAGCCGAGCACTGGCTTGACGAGAGTCGAGCTCTGCCTCGATGAAGCACATCACCTGGGAAGGCACGAGTTCCGACTTGGCCTCGATGATCAAGAGGCCAAGTTGTGAGCAGGTCTGGAGGGCCAGGTCCCTGGACCTCTCCACCTCCTCCTGGGTGGGACCTGCTAAGAGCCAATCATCGAGGTAGGGGTAAATTCTGACCCCCCCCAACAAAGCCTGAGATGGGCTGCCACCAATGCAATGCATCTGATGAAGACCCGTGGGGCCAATGACAGGCTGAACAGCATGGCTCAGAACTCGTATAGGGGCCCTTCGGCTCTGAAGTGGAGGAACCGCCAATGAGACGGATGGATTGGGACGTGAAAGAATGCATCCTGCAGATCCAGTGAACAGAACCACATGTTTTGCTCCACGGATGGTATGATCTGGGACACAGTGACCATCCGAAAGGTGCGTGACCTGAGATACTGATTCAGTTTGTACAGATCTAGAATGGAGCACCAGCTCCCCCTCTGCTTCGGCACCAGGAAGTACCTGGAGACAAAGCTTGGGTCTGCTGGAGAATCTGCCACTGGAGCTACTGCCTCCTTGAGGAGTAGCAGAGCAATGTTGTCTCGGACAGCCGACTGACTATGCGTCGCCAGCCCCCCATCCATTATGGGACTAGGAAGCACCTGGAGACAAACCCTGGGTGTTCTGGAAGATCCGCTACTTTGACCACAACCTCCTTGTGGAGGAGCTGGCTATGTCATCTCGAAGAGCAGACCAAGTGTCTGTGGATATCAAGTCATCTTGTGGGGCATGGGTTCAGCTTGGAGGGTACTGCTCGAATTCCAGATGCAGACCCTGACTAACCACTTCCAGAACCCATCTGTCTGTGGTGACAGCGGACAAGGTGGAAAGGTAGTGGCGAAGCCGGCCCCCCCACCGGAGGACCCAGGGGAGGCGTGACAGGCATGAGGGTGGCATCCCCCATCCCATCACTGAGCAGGCTTGGAGGAGGAGGACCTGACCGAGGAGCCACTGGGTCCCTTCCCTCCGGGCTTACGGACCACCGAAGCCACTGACTTGGACCTATGCTGCCAAGACTGAGCCTGCTGGTGCTGGCCTGGTTTTGCCACAGGAGTCGAGGACTGAAAGGGCTTGTGCTTTGCTGTTTGGAGCCCTTGGAATCCTTCAGAGTGGATGTCACAGAGTGTAAGGTGGCACTGGACACCGGGCCCGAACCGTTCGGTACCCAGGAATGGGACATCCACCAGCTTGTGCTGAGTGTCTGCCGTGAAGGTTGAGATCTGCAGCTAAGCCCTATGGCACATGGCAACTGCGGCCACCACCGAGCAGGCACAGGAGTCTCCCAGATCCAGGGCTGTCTGAAGTTGCTGTTTGGCCACACCCCGTCCCTGGTCTCAGACCTGCATGACCATGGTCTGGAGGTCTGCGGGAAGGTGAGGAATCACCTCATCCAATGAGCACAAGAGGGCACAGGAGAAATGTGCCATCACGACGGCTGAGCTCACCTGGCGGAGGCCGGGCGAAGAGACAACATAGACCTTTTTAGCCGTGTGGTCTAATTTCTCAAACTCCTTGTCCAGCAGCTTGTCGACATCCCCAGTATTGCCTGGGTGCTGAAACATGGAGTTGGCCACCAACCCGTTGTCCAAGGGGTGCTCCATGAAACCTGAAAGGGTACCGGTGGGCACTGCATACTTGTGGGCCATCTGGGCCGAGGGCGCAGGGCAGGAGGAAGGGCACTACCAAAGCTCCAAGGTGGCCTCAGCCACTGGGAAAGCCCCCATCGAAGAGTCCCCTTTGTCTAAAATCTCTGTGAGGGGATAGCGAGCCAGCTTCTGAACGAGCTCCAGTTTCATTCCCGTGGACTCAGAAATGAGGTGGAGGATGCACATGAAACGTGAGTCCATCCTCAGTCGAGAGATCCCCCATGGACTCCACGTCAACCAGATGGGAGTGTAGTGGGGAATCCTTAGATTCAGAATCCACAGAGTGACTGACCGCCCGAGTCACTCTCGACCCATCGCGGATGGTCAGGCGCGAGAGTGACTGACAGCTGAAGGGGGAAGCCCCTTGGCTGACTAAGACTCCTTAGTCAGAGCGCTGGTCATCAGCTGTTTGGGCGGTGGCTCCACCAGATCAGTGCAGAGGCCAGCTTCAGCCGAGCCAAAACAGTCTGGACTGGCTCCGCTGGGGGAAGGGCAGTCTCGACCGACCCCGCAAGTGATTGGCAGACATGGGAACCGTGGTCGGCTTCGGAGAGGCCAACACCAACTGCTGCCACATGAGTTCTTCGCAGCATCGATGCAACTTCCGCTGAAGCCTCTCCTCACCCGAGGAGGATGAAGACGAACAGTGGCAGTACCGCTTCCCATGGCATCTGCTCGATCCAGTGGAGGCAGAAGAGGAAGAAGACTGAGACCTCAATCTCGGTTGCACCGACAGGGGAATTTGGAGGGAGCCGTGGAGAGCCCCGGCTCTTCCTGGTCTGGGCTGGTAACTGGAGGGTCTGGCTCAGTGTGCTGAACAACCCTCTTCAGAGGTCACAGGCAGGACCAGAGTCCTGAACAGAGAGTTGTTGACCTCTTCTGATGACAACTGGTCAACAGGGTCGAGGAAGATCTCTGCCGCATAGTCGGCCGGCATGTCAACCAACGGGCCCGATGGGGTTTCCGGGAAGCTAGCGGCCAAGGCCGCGGTTTTGACCATGGCAAAAATCTGAGAGTCCTGAGACAGAGAGCACTCCCAGTCCCAGGAATGTAGGCAGTGAGTCTTCTCCTTTTCTTGCCTCAGCTCCTTCCTGCGACAGTGGGAGCTGTGTGATCTGGAAGGGCCCTGCCCTTTAGTCAGGAGGACTGACACAGCTCTTTGAAGGAGCCCGGATAACAAAGGCCGAAGCTGAAGAGGACTGAGCAGTGGCCCAAGCCGCCTTCTCCTTGAAGGCTGTAAGTTGCTCCAACTGCTGCAGAGACCACCCAACAGGTGTCCTTGGATTTGACCGGCAGATGTCATTTTTCCAGGCAGCCCAACTTCAGGCAGGCAAGGCGGTCTTCGAAGACCATCGCTTGAAACAACCGACAAAAGTGGCAGGCCTCGGTATCGTGTTCCAGCCCAGAAAGTAAACGCATGTGGCGGAGGGTCACACGCAACATTTTCTACCCACATGGGCACCGCGAATCCAGGTTAGGACTTTTCGTCCATAGTAGTCATGATCGATGATCGAACTGAAGACGAAACTCGTTACAGTTTGTTTAAAATTTTGTAAGTAAATCCTTAGATTTTAGTGCTAGGGCCTACTCAGCACGGGACTGGTAAGGAGGAAACCTGCTTCTTCCAGTGGAAAGGAAGACTTGGCATCATGGAGCAGAGCGGAGGGTTATACCACCCGGGTGGGTAGGAGGTGCCAGTTTGAAGACTTTCTGGCATCTCTTAAAGGGGAAAGGACACTGCCTGAATGTGTGGACAAAACAACATAGCCACATCCCTAGAATCCTCTGTTTACTGACTGATAGTTTGTTCAACCGAGGAACCCATATCTGCCAAGGCCAGCAAGGTACGATCAGAATTATCTTGCAGCAGTACCCTCTTCGCTAGAGGGGACTGGAGGGAATGCATACAAAAATAAGATTCTACCATAGCAGTCTAAATGTATCCTGACAGAAGATGCCACGCCTGGTCTTCTGAGGCAGAATCAAAGCAGTTTGGCATTCAGTGGGGATGCAAAAGGGTCCACATCTGGGGTGCCCCATTTGTCAAACAGTAATCTCACAAAGTCATTCATGAGGATGGGCCTCTGACTGGCCAAGCTCACTCACCAGAGTGTTCTTGACTCCTGGCAAATAAATGGCCTGGAGTAGGATCCTCTGCTTCAGTTCAGGCACCCTTCCCACACTTTCATAGCTTCTCTGCAGACACAGACGAGTGTGCTCTCCACTGTTTGCTCATGTAATACATTACAGACTGTTGTCTGTCTGGAAGAGGACTGTTTTGCAGTTGACAAGATCCACTAGGGCCCATAGGCAGTACAAAGAGAGATCCCCATCTTCAACACACTGATGTGCAGATGAGGCTCAGACAGGTTTCAGACACCTCGTGTTTGGAGCCCTGACAGTGGGCTAGCCACCCCAACAGGAAGGCATTCGTAGTGAGAGTCACCCGAGGCTTTGGGTGGGAGAAGGAAAACCCTGGAGGAGACTGTCCTCCACTAACCACCATGTGAGTGATAACACTAGGGGCTTGATCACCTGTTATTAGACCTGGGGTGGGCTGAAACAGATTTGCACTCCATAATGTAGCATGCCATCTACAAGATCACCTGCATTCTGCCCTCTGGATGGAAGGCTGGGCCTTGATAGTAACTGGAGAGTTCCTATGAACCACAGCTGCTGTGAGAGAGGTCGAGCTGAGACTTCTAGATTCAGCAGAACTCCAAAGCAGAGTGGAACAGGAGGCTGTGGCTACTTCCTTGTTCTACTCTGTGACTGGACGAACTGGCTATTAGTCAAATGTCCAGCCTGGAGTCTTAATTTTCTCAGGTGAGCTGCGAGTAGTGCAAGGCACCTTGCAAAGACTTGGGGCATTGAGGAGGACACAAAGGGCAGGACATTGAAGCCTGCATATCCAGGGAGATAACCAATCCTGGAGAACTAAAACTATTGACAGCTTTAACTAAATTCTATATATGGCAGTCAGCAGAATCCTTGTTTGTGTGTTTTTTTTAATCTGTGTCAGGGACTTAGTGAGTTCCAAAGGGAACAGACACAAAGGGAAAGCAAACTGCTAAAAGCATGTCCTGAGGCACAGCAGTAGGACCTGGGTGCAAAGAGTCCACGCTAAGAAGGCATCACCACCGCCCTCAGAAAAGATAAGGTGGGGGTTAGACACATCCTCTTCTATATCCTCCCTGGAAGAAGAGTTATAAGGAGGGGCTGTAAGCCAGGAATCTCTGGCGTTGACTGGGTGCCAGACAGGACACCACAAGTGGCGCCAGACCCAGCGCTGGACATGACACCAGACCTGGTACTGGACACGTGCCAGACATAGCACCAAACCAGGTATCAAACACGGCACTGGACACGGTGTCAGACCCGGCGCCAGGCACATGGCGCTGACACAAAGTGAGATGTGGTGCCAGAGCCAGCACTGTAAGGGGCAGCACCAGGAATGGACTGAATGCAGCACCAGGAGATCCCTGGCACCGACCTGGAGTTGATACGACACTGGACCCAGCACTGCCAGGGGCAGCACCTGTAAAGGTACTGAGCTGGTGCCAGGAGATCACTGGCACTGGGAACTTTCAGAACTGATCCGGCGTCAACAAGTAATGACCTGGCACCAGGACCAGCACTGGAACTGTCATCCAACCAGGCCAAAGGGCTAGAGAGGGTGAATCCAGCACCAGGAGATCCCGTAACCTGGGCACCGCATGGTGTCAACCCAGCACCAGGACCAGCACTAGAAGCAGCGCCAGATCAGGCCCTCGAATGACCCAAACCCAGCACAAACGCCAGAACCAGACCCAGCACCAGCAACCCAGCCAACACTGATGTAACCAGCAATGGTACCTGGTTGGTCCAACCTAGTGACACAAGCTAGGGGTGCCGCTAGTGGGACCTAAGTTGGCGGTGGCCACCAACAAGGGCAGAAGGTAGTTGTTGGAGACAAATGCTCTACCTGGCTTGAGAGCCCTGACCGTGGGTCTAGTGCCCAACCCTGAAGGATCAGGGACCAGATCCGCAAGCAGGGACACATGATCCTGATGGTGTACCAGTTACTTCAAGGAGCTGCCAAGGGGTGAGACTGCCCACCGGGGACCCCATTTAAGGACAGAGGGGGACTCCTGGCCTGAGACCTCAATATCACAATATCAGAGACCTCCGGCCATGATGACAAGGGCGCAGGGCCCCAGGACACAGAGGGTCTCATGGCAGACCTCCCAGATGTGGCCTCAAGTGTTACCATTTCTTCCCCTTCTGAAGCGAAGGGGAAGAACTTGAGGCCAAGCAACGCCAAGAACCAGATTCGAATCGGGACTGAGCCCGCCTGTTTGTGCTTCGGAGGACTGTCCTTCCTGCCAAGCAAAGGACCGCCCGTGGTCAGAACCCTTCCCCGATGCAAAAGTGGACTGGACAGACCAGCCTGCCCGAAAGGCTTCCTACAGTCATCTTGCACAGCCACTGAATGTAGACTTGGTAGGGCTGAGAGAAAACTGGCAGAAATATTTACATGAAATCACTAAACTGACACAAAATAAACTCTAGCTTTAAAAACTTAAACTGAGAAGAACTGAAAGCAGCTGTCGTACAGAGATTAAGTTCTGACTCCTGGTGGGCGAGCATTGTCGTCACTGAAGTGCACTTGACAGTGGGGAAAATGAGGAGGTTGAGGGTTGATGCCAAGGAAAGCCTGGTGCTGCGAGCCACTCTTGCAATACCATGCGTGTACACAGCTTGTCTCTGCGCCAGCCCTCCTGAAATGTTCCTGCTCCTCTGGGGTCCTAGTGCCTCTGGCACACGCCCATTAGTGTGAATCAATGGTGAATATTCATTTTTTGAATATCAAAAAATTACTTACCATGCTAATGATGTTTCTTCTTGAGGGTATAACCAGGGCCCCTGGTGTTCTGCGGCAGAATTTTCTGATTTCTGCGGCAGGGCTCCTTGACTTCTGCGGCAGCATTTTCTGATTTCTGCGGCATGATTTATTCATTCTCTGGCAGAATGCAGTCCTGTCATTGCTAATATGATGTGATGTCATCGATGACATCATATGCTGAGCATAGAGGAGGGCTTCAGGATAACCGAGGGGAAAGAAAGCCTGACACTATGGAAAAACAGTATATTTATATGAAAATTCACCAAAACAATGAATTCTGTGGCACTATATATATTCTACGGCATGATGCAAATTCTGTGGCAAATTCCGCAACCGCAGAACCGCAGAATTCCAGGGGCCTTTGGTATAACTAGTGCTTCTATACCATCTGCATCTATCTCAGCCCTGAGCTGTTGTCCAGGAGATGGAACATCAGAATGCTGAAGTTCTAACTGTGGTCACAGTCCCCCCCTGTTCTAACTGCAGATTTATAGCTGAAGGTCAGAAAAGAATTGTGACCACCTATTTTATCCATGCTGAGTATTCTTAACTAATGTAAATAAGAATGCAAAAATCACACATGAAATTTGTGACAGTTGTAAACTTTGCACTAATGAAATTATTTTTTTTTCTTCCTATCTCCTTTTATATGCTTTTTCTAAACTTAGCTACAATATCCCCTACAATCCATTGCCATTCCCTTTTTTATCCCCCCATATCTATTTGCTTAAGTATCTATCCAATTACAACACACCTGACCAGTTTCACAATCCCAATACCTTACAGTCATTTGAGTCAAACCTGTCTGACTTATTTTGTTTTGTGGTCCAAAACCATTAGCTACCTTGCTTGTATATACGCTTTTTATTACTGTACCTGTTTAAAATTTATATTAAAGTCTTTGTCTTTTTCTCTGTATTTGTTTATGTATGCTACTGTACTTTATTTTGATCTTGACCTATCAGGTCCATCTTGTAAATGAGTTTCATCAATGATGTCCTACTGAATAAATAAAGATTTTGATTGATTGATTGATTGAAATGCTCAAGCAAATAAAAGCTGTTTTATTTATTCAGTAGAACCCATTTTACAACAGTTCTAGAAGGTGATATAGGAAAGGGTTTGGCTAAATCAACAGTAAACCCTGCAGAAGTAACATCGCTACTCAGGTGCATAACTTTTCTTCAGCAGAGTTTTCTAATGATGTTAATCTGCAGACTCCAAGCAGTACCACGGGAGACAAGGCCCACAACCTATTTAGGAAAAAATCTGTGAAGTGGAAGGTGGAGCCTGCAGCTAAAGGGAAGAGGCATTCTACAGTGAGTTCTGTGCGACACTCTGACAAGGCCTGCAAAAAACGTTAAATTTGCAACTAAAGTTGATTTTGAAGGCACATTCAGTCTCAGACAATCGAGAGAATAATTTCAATATGAAACTTGCCTATCTGCCAGTATGGGGAATCTGAAAAAGATGGCTCTACAGAACAGCGAGAACCCAGGTTGGAGCAAGCCAAGCCCAAGCAGGTGGGAGCTGCAGGGTACCAGCCATCTGGCTGAGGGGAGTGGGAGCTGTCTAATGGAGTGTTGCTCCAAGTAATAAGGGATTTGGATAACAGTACCATAGCTGACAGCAGATAAGGACCGCTAGGCCCAGCTAGTCTGCCCGTATTCCCTGCCCGCATGGATAACCTGGTTGACAGATTAGCAATGAAAGATGCTAAAACTAAAGAAGTAACAGCAACTACAACTGCAAACACAGCAGCAGAAACAGCTCAAATATGGCAACAGTAGTGACCGGGGTATTTACAGAGAACAGGCTGCTCCGTTTAAGAATCAAACACCTTCAGAATAGCATTTGGGATGGTTAATTTATGATTCCTGGAGATTCCGGAGACCACAGAAGAGCCAGATCTGGTGGTGTTCATGGTGGACTTACTGGAGATTGATATTTCCGCAAGGTGTTGGAAGTCTATATGATATCCCCAGATTACCTAACACACCTGACCAGCCTTGTGCTGTACTTGTGGTGACCAGCGGGCCTCACATTAGAGACACGGTGTTAGCAGCAGCTAATTTTAAGGGATGAATTTATTTTGGACAATGGTTTGCCAATCTGCTGCTTCCTGGCCATTCTCTGTGCAACTTGCCAGAAGCACAAAGCATTCAACGCAATGCAGTCAGGCCTGCGCACCTTGTGGGTCATCCATGTACTTCAGTTCCCAGCAAAATCAAGGGCATCATATGTGGGTAAGACTTACTTCTACTCTGATACACGCTGTAGGCAGTGGAAGTAGTGGGGACGATAACAGTGGTGGAGTTAAAAATGCCTGGGATAGGCACAAGGGAATTGTAGGAGTAAAAAGGGGGGATTGCTCCATGGATCAAGTAGGGCCTGTAGCAAAAGATGAAAGTTAATTTAAAAAAATGGGCAGACTGGGTGGGCTCAGCGGCCCTTATCTGCCATCAAATTCGGTGTTTCTATGTTTTAAAGTGGACTTTGCCTATCAGCAGCCAGGGATGGAATCAGAGGAAGGCGAGTGAGTGAGTGCACAGTGCCTAGAAATTGTTTACATGTTTGTGCCTACTAATAATATCCATTCATATATTCTGACTGAGCTGAACAAATACATTTAAAGTCCTGTTGAACTTGTATAAATACAACAACTTACAGCCATATCACAGGATGGGGTTGCCCACTATCATTTATATCTGTAATAAAAACTAATTTAGCAGGCCTCTAGGAGAGTACTTGGGGTTGATAAGCAGTCAGAAACCTCAAAATGGTCGTGCTGTGTGAGGTGAGCAAGCTACTAGCTTAGAAACATAGATGTTGTCGACAGATAAGGACCTCTGGCCCACCTAGTCTGCTCTATTTTCCTATCTACTGTGCCACTGCAAACCCTACCCAATCGTGTTTTTTCACCCCTTCCTTATTTCTAAGGTCCCTTGTGTCTATCCCATGCATGCTTGAATCCTGTTACCATTTTAGCACCCACCACCTCCACTGGGAGGCTGTTCCAGTCATCCACCACCCTTTCTGTGAAGAAATATTTCCTCACATCTTCTGAGTCTCCCCTCCACAGCTTCACAGCATGACCCTCTGTACTCATGCATTTTCGGGAAGGCAACCCTTCACGAAGCACTTGCTCAGTGGACTAGCTGACAATTAGTACATTACTGCGTGTAAAATTTTATTTCTTACAACATACTGTTGAACCTCTCAAACAAAGTTCAAGTTTGGGTGATCTTAAAAGTTGTTATTCACGTTATCTCTTACTTTTATCAACTTTTAATACTTGAAGTTATAAATGTATTATCAGAGTCTGTTTGAATCCCTGCCATCTGATGGTTTGGTTAGCTACCAATGCGAACAGTATGGACTTGTTGTGGCAGTGGGGGGAGACCTCCTATATGAATATTTGCAGGCTCTCTTGGGAAGATTTTCAAGATCAAGGGTTGCAGGGACCACAACACTGCATAATGCAGCATTCTGTAAAATTCACAAGCACTGAATCTTCGGACTTTAGCTTTTTGTTCTGAGTCCATGCTCAGTGCTACATGGTGCATGTAGGAGTAATTACATTACACCAATTTGCAAAAACACCTTACGTACGTGTAACAAGGGAAGCACGGTATGTAATATGGTTTATTTGATTCTATGGTAGGTACTTCTTTACTCAGAATCAAGTATGATTTTTTTGCTGTATCTGACACTTCAAAACTGAATTAAAAAACGGGTTGTGAAGAACTTAAGTTCCCAACCTAGCACTGCTTCCACTCTGGATATCCAGGCAATAATGGGTAGTAAAGGTGTGTACTATGGACCAGGCAGCTGCTTCACAGGCCTCCTGAAAGGGTACGCTCCTAATAGCTGCCACAACAGGCAGATGTAGCTCTAGCGGAATGTTCCTACAGGGTTTTGGGTGGGTGGCTGCTAGTCTTCCATACCAAAACTGTATGCACGAGACAGCTCAATGACAGAGGGTCTTTTTAGCTGCTGGCTTGCCTTGACTAACCTCACCATATGTGACAAACAGCTCTGAACCTCACAGGTCTATCCAAGTAGAAACACAAATCCCCTCTAAATCCAGGCTGTGCAGCCCTCCCTTGCATTTGAGTGAGGCACTGGAAAATAAATAGGAAAGTCACAGACCGATTCATGTGAAATTCAAAAAATGCCTTTAGTAAACATTTTACAGGCGGCCTAAGCACCACTTTATCACTGTGGAAGACCACAAAACTGGGATCTGTACAGGGGGCCTGCAGTTCACTGACCCTTAAGGCAGAAAATACAGGTTACTCACTTGTAACAGGAGTTCTAGGAATGGTATATGTTGTTCATCCACACTGTCTGGCAGGTATCCTTGCCGCTTTAAATCTTGCCGGAAGGTCTTCAAGCTGGCTCCTCCCACCCACCCGGGTGGGAAAACTCTCGGCTCCGCCCCATGACGCCAGATCAGGCCCGCTGGAAGCTCAGGTAGCGCGTCGAAGCCGGGGAGGTCGGGTGGGTCATGTGGATGAACAACGATACCATTCCTAGAACTCCTGTTACAGGTGAGTAACCTGTATTTCAGGGACATAGATATGTTGTTCATCCACACTGTCTGGCAGACTCCTAGCAGTTCTCCGGGAGGAGGGAGGCAAGACGCACACCCCGATACTTACTTGGGAAAGAGAGACTGGAGAACCGAGGCCCCAAAACCAGCATCCCGGCATGACTCAAGGTCGATGTGGTAATGGGTGATGAAGGTGTGTGCTCACTTCCAGGTAGCAGTCCTGCAGATTTCCTGGATAGGGACGCCCCTGGAAGCAGTCACCGATGCAGCAGTATGACGGGTAGAATGAGCTCTTATCCTCTGGGAGGCTCCATGCCCGCCAACTTATATAGCAGAGATCTATGCAGGAGATGACCCACCTGCCTATCGTCCGCTTGGCTGCAGGTCTGCCAGATGCGCTTCAGCGAGGGTGACAAACAGCTGGCGAACCTCTCCCCGAATTTCAGCCGTGCGCGCCTTAAAGTAAGCGAGCACCCTTCTAGGGTCCAAAGTATGGAGCCTATATTCGGCCTCCGAGGTGTGACTGGGGTAGAACACCGGCAGAGTTAGCACCTGGTTACGGTGAAACTCCAACATCACCTTCGGAAGGAATTTCGGGTTGGGGCGCAGGACAACCTTGTCCCTGTGGAAGACCAGGTAAGGAGACTCGATGGAAAGCGCCTGGAGCTCTCCCATCCTTCTGGCTGATGTGATAGCCACCAAGAAGGCGGTCTTCCATGACAGGTGAGAGAGTTCACACCTGTGCACTGGTTCGAATGGCTTGCCCATGAGCTTTCCCAGTACCAGCAGTAGATCCCACGGAGGTGGAGGTTCTCGCACCGGAAGGGAAATGTGATCAAGGCCTTTGAAAAAGCGCCAGACTACCTTCTCCTGCGCCACCGACTGCTTCCCGGCCCGCACCCGGTAAGCAGAGATGGCTGCCAGGTGCACCTTAAGGGTCGCCGACCTAAGCCCTTGCTGAGAAAGGGACCACAGGTAGTCCAATATGATCGCAGGAACAGGGAGGAAGGGTCCAGGCCCTTGTTCTGACACCAAATGGAAAACTTTTCCATTTGAAGGCGAGATTTTCTGGTCGACTTCACGGGACGCCTCAACTACATTGAGGACCCTCGTCGGAAAGACCCAAGGCCTGGAACTCTAGCCGCCAGGAACCAGGCCGCCAGGTGCAGGGATTGAAGGTCCGGATGGAATACCTGCCCTGATTGACTGAGAGCAGGTCCGGCGAGCTGGAAGCTGCCTTGGAAGGCTGGAGCTGAGGCTGAGGAGAGGTTAAGAACTGGCGGGCCAGTCTGGGGCTATCAGAATCACCTGCACCTTGTCCTCCTTGCTTTGAGCAGCACCTTGTGTAACAAGGGAACGGGGAAAGGCGAGAAGAGGCCCGGGTCCACGGCCTCGAGAAGGCATCCCCTGCAGAGAGCCCTGCTGAGGGGGCGGGCATGGAACAGCCTCAACTTCGCATTCTCCCTGGAGGCAAACAGGTCCACCTGAGGTGTGCCCCAATGGGAGAATAGATCTCGACTACCTCCGCAGGAGAGACCACTCGTGGGAGGCAGCCCCTATCCGGCTTAGAGCATCGGCCAGGGTGTTGGAGGCTCCTGCCACAAGAATGGCTAGGAGATCCGCCTCCAGGCTGCGCACAAGTGACCAGATGCAGAGAGCTTCCTTGCATAGGAGCATGGAGCGCATCCCGCCCTGGCGGTTTAGATAGTACATGGTCGTGGTATTGTCCGTCTGGACCCAGACCACTTGACCCCGAAGAAACGGAGCAAAGGCAGTGAGAGCTAGGCGAACCGCTCGGAGCTCCAGCAGGTTGATGTGGCATCGGGACTCCCGCGGGGACCAGAGGCCATGCGCTCGGTGTTCCCCCAGATGGGCACCCCAACCCATCAGAGAGGCATCGGTCGATAGAGAGACCGTCAGCTCGGGGCGGACAAACGGGATGCCCTCCTGCAGATGAACTGGAACGGTCCACCACTGGAGAGCGTTCCACATCCCCTGGGTCACCGTCACTAGCTAGTCCAATGGATCGCAGCGTGAGGCCACTGGCTGGCCAGCCCCCACTGAAGGGGGCGCATGTTCCAGCGGGCCCAATGGACCACGCTGGTACAGGCCGCCATGAGACCCAGGAGGTGCAGGAAGTCCCGGGCAGGGCGCAATTGCTCAACCAGAAATGATTGGGCAAAGGAGGAAGAACCTCGGCCCTGTCCGCCAGGAGCCGTGCTTTGGCTCGAAGAGAGTCGAGCTCTGCCCCGATGAAAAGAATCACCTGCTTCGGCTTGAGTTCTAACTTGGCTTTGTTGATGAGGAGGCCGACCTGAGAGCAAACCCGGAGGGCCAGGTCTCTGGACCGCTCCACCTCCTGTCTGGAGGGGGCTGCTATCAGCCAATCGTCCAGGTAAGGGTAAACCCAGACCTCTCAGCACCGAGAAATGCTGTCACCACTGCCATGCATTTGGTGAAGACCCTAGGAGCTGGAGATAAGCCGAAGGGCATGGCTTGGAACTCGAAAAGGGAACCTTCCGCTCGAAAGCGAAGGAACCTTTGATGGGACAGATGGATAGGGATGTGAAAGAACGCGTCCTGAAGGTCCAGAGAGCAGAACCACACGCCGTGTTCCAAGGATGGGATTATCTGAGCCAGAGTGACCATCATGAAGGTTTGAGACCTTAGGAACTTGTTCAGGTCGTGTAGGTCGAGAATGGGGCGCCAGCCCCCTGTCCGTTTCGGAACCAAGAAGTAGCTGGACACGAACCCCGGATTTGAGGGAGGGTCCGCCACCTCTCTTATCACCTCCTTCTCGAGGAGAAGAGCGATGTCGGCTCGGCGAGCTGACAACGAGGCTTCGGAACCCGAGGCCCCCCGAGGTGCGACGGCTCTGAAGGGTGGGGCCTGCTCGAACTCCAGAGGCAGGCCCTTTCCTACCACTCAACACCCACCTGTCTGTGGTAATAGCAGACCAGGTGGAAAGGAAGTACCGGAGCCGCCCCCACAGGGGAACCTGGGGTGAGGTGACGAGGTTGGGGGCGACACCCCTCAACCCGTCACTGTGCAGGCTTGGAGGAGGGACCGGCCGAGGGACCGCCTGGGCCTTTACCTCCCTGCTTCCTGGAGGAGGAAGCCGCAGGCTTGGGTTTGGGACGCCAAGCGCGAGCCTGCTGGCCCTGGTGTTGCTGGGTCAGGGTTGGGGCTAGACGGATTAAAGGGCTTGGGTTGAGGTCTCGTGCCCTTGTCCCTCTGAGCGGATGATACCGAGTCCAAGGTGGCATTGGACTTTTCGATCCTCTGAGGTGGCCTTCCACCCAGGGCCGAAGAGGTCGGTCCCCAAGAAGGGGACATCCGCCAATTTGTGCTGAGTATCCGCTCTGAAGGTGGATATCCTCAGCCATGCCCGACGGCGCATAGCCACTGCAGCCGCTACTGACCTGGCGCATGAATCACCGATGTCCAAAGCAGTCTGAAGTTGCTGCTTGGCCACTGCCCTGCCCTGGTCCCGCACCAGCTTGACCGTGGTCTGTAGGTCAGCCGGGAGATGAGGGACCACCTCGTCCAGGGAGCCCAACAGGGCGTGAGAAAAATGCGCCATCAGTATGGCCGAGCTGGCCTGACGTAAGGCCAAGGGAGGACGAGCGAGACTTTTCACCCGCATAGTCCACTTCTGGACTCCTTGTCGGAGGTTTGTCCACGCCCCTAGCGTTTCCGGCACGCCGAAAATGCTGTCGGTAACTAACCCCTTGGCCGAGGGATGTTCCGAGAAACCAGACAGGGAACTGGTAGGGACCACATACTTCCTGGCCATCCTGGCCGAAGGCGCAGGGCAGGAAGCAGGACGCTACCAGTGCTCCAAGGCCGGGCCCACAATGTCCTCAGCCACAGGGAAGGCCTCCGTAGGGGAATCCCCTCGGTCCAATATCTCCATGAGGGGATACTTGGCCCGCTTGGATACGGGCTCGAGCTGCATCCTGGTGGATTCCGAGATGAGTCTGAGCAACCCCAGGAAGGACGAAGGGCTGTCGTCCAGCGACTGACCTCCAGAGGACTCCAAGTCCACTCGCTTGGAGAAGGAGGAGGAATCGTCGTCAGACTCGGAAGAGTTCGAAAAGAGCTGCCTCGGGCCTGAGCCACCCTCCACCTGCCGAGGGCGATCGGGAGTGAGGGTGACCGACAGCCTATGGGCAGACCCTGAGCTGACCGAGAATTCTTGGTCGGAGCCCCAAACCGCGGCTGTGGAGGCGGAGGTTCCACCGAATCGGTGAGCAGATGGTTTCGCCGAACAACCGCCTGACAACAGGCCCTCGGGTAAAACGGGGGTTGTTTCGCCGCCTCCGGTGACAGCCACTAATGGCCGGGAAGGCGGGGCGCGGCTTATTCACGGTCAAAAAGGAGCTGTTGCCACATGAGGTCCTTGTATCGCCGACGCAATCTGTGTCGAAGTCTCCTCATCCAAGAGGAGGAAGAGGATGAGCGGTGGTGCTGCTTATCAGGGAAAGCCGAGACCGCCGTGATGGCGGGATCGGCTGGACCGCCAAGAAGTCCGGAGACTCGAGACCTCGGCTTTTCCGAGGATGGTGCGGAGAGGGACGGTGGAACCGCTCCTTCCGTGGCTGGAGGGAACACCCAAGGCTCCGGAACCAGAGGCACTGGCAAGCCCACAGGATCCTCAACCCCACCGGGGAACCAGGGAGAGGGTTTTCGTCGGGTCGACAACCCGTCCAACGGGTCGAGAAAGATCTCGACAGCGCCGACGGGAGTCTCGTCAACTGACCTGACGAGGACACCATGAGACCAGTGGTCGAACTCTGAATGATCGATCAAGTCGGTGGCCGACAACTCGGGAGAGGGACCTTTCCGCCCCCAAGAGCCGCCAACGAAGAGACTTACCTTGTCTTTCTTCTTGGACCGAAGAAGAAGGTCCAGCAGACGTTGGTCCCTCTCCCCTAGTGGAGAGGGACAGACAAAGCTCCTTAAAAGAAGCTGTGTAAGAGGAACCCAGGGAAAGCGAAATAAAAGCCGCAGTCGAGGAAGATGCGGCCCGCGCCGCCTCCTCTTCAAGGGCGATCATCTGCTCTAGCTGATCCGCCGAGCCCGCCACCGTGGAAACCGCCAACCGGGCCTCTTTTGACTTTACCGGAGGAAAACATTTCTCGGGGCGCCCCAGTTGTAAACGGGCAGCACGGTCCTCGAGGATGTAGGCTGAGAAGGAAGAGCACAGGTCACAAAGCCTCGCGGGTCGTGTCGAGGCCTAAACAGTACACACACGTGGAGTGTGTATCCGTCCGAGACATCTTCTGCCCACAAGGGCACCGCCGAAAACCGAGTCGATTGTCCATCGCGAGTCATGAGGGATAGAAGACCGAGGTCTTTTAAGCAAAAACTTTTAAATTGAAAACCAAAGAATTAGGAACCAGTCTTATACGCAGAGTGTTAAGGAGGGAACCTGAACTTCCAAGCGGTAAGGAAGATCTGACGTCATGGGGCGGAGCCGAGAGTTTTACCACCCGGGTGGGTGGGAGGAGCCAGCTTGAAGACCTTCCGGCAAGATTTAAAGCGGCAAGGATACCTGCCAGACAGTGTGGATGAACAACATATCCATGTCCCAGAAAAATAGTTATTAGAGAGACACTGTCTTCCATGCCAGATACTTGAGCTCTGCTTGAAAACATGGGCTCAAATGGTAATTCCATCAGCCGTACAAACTTAGTTCCAATCCTATGGGGAACCAGTTCTCATGGAGGATACATGTAGTTTAACCAAAACATCTTGAACACTGACCCGCGAAGTAAAAGACTTTTGTCTGCTGTCTTGAAAGTTGAAACAGCTGGTTTAAGTATATTTTTAAAGGGAAAGGCTTCATATCCTGGGACTGTAAATGCATCAGGTAACAACAAAATCATGGACAAGTCTGCAGCCACAACAGGGTACTGATCGTCAGTCTTTCTGGGGACTGCAGGCAAAGTGCTAGGCCTGTGCCAAGCAGCAAAAGGTAGCATCCTCCAAAGTAGAGTAAACAGGAGGCACCAAAAAAGTGGTGCTGCTGGTACTTCAAGAACTCCATTAACTTTTTCTTTCTCCCATCACATCCTGCATTTGCTTGAATAAAGCTCTGGAATGAGGGATCTTCAGTAGAAGACCTGGGGTTAGGTACCAGAGTCCTCACTGCAAGATGACAGGGTTGAGCTGGAAGGAAAACCCCCTTCATAAGGGTGGTGTTCTCCACCTTATCATCTAAATCCTCCACCATGTCCAAGAGGTCAGGATTTGATTTCACCTTCACCTCATCCTGAATGATGACCGGGGGCGCAAGTGAGAGCTGTCAACGGAAGCAGCAGCTGTACCAACAGTGAGGCATGATTTTAGCTCTCGTTGATGATGCCAGTGCCAACAGGGATAGCCCCACTGGAGAAACAGGTACCAATGCAGTCAGTGACAGGAACAGGTGTATCAAATTTTCTGAAAACAACACCAGTACAGCCTGGGAGTCAACAATGTCCAGTTGTGGGTTCATGACTGTCACCAGGACATAACCTGACAATGGAGAGGACACATTGTCCGTAGGTAGGTATGGCAGTGCCCTAGCTAGCCCCCACAACCTTGGTGATTCAAGAACTGATTGGGGGTCCTAGTCGGTGCTGCCAGAGGGATGACAATGAACACTCACCATCTTCAATAGAGACCCCAACCTTCCTGGTGAAGCATTTTGTCTCTATGCTTACTGTGGCTGGAAGAGGAGGAAGGTTCTGACAAAGATCTTGTCTTTGGATTTCTCCATTGTCCTCCTCAACCTCAGCAGTAATACAGTTGTCAGCCACCTGGGTGTTTCCTTATGAGGGCAGGTGGTCAAGGGGAGAAGCCAGCTTGGAGCCCGTGGCCTTCGCGACGGTGAATGTTTTAGAGCCTCCTTCTGACATCCCTTGTGATTTGATTAAATCCTTGGTACTTTTCTGCTTGTATTTTATTTACTTCTGTATATTTCTCCTCCCATTATTTATTACTGAGGAAACTTTCATGAATAAATTATGTTTATCCCTTAGAGTTCTTTTAGAATTGCGTCTGTCTCTATAGCTTACTCCCAACTTCAAGTCATAATCCTCTGTTGTGACTTCACAGTCTTTTGCCATGGGAGTAAATATGAAGTCACAAAGGAGTGCATTACTTACTTCAGGTAGGAGAAAGCAGCAGGAATTTGTGAAATCTTCATAAGCAATGATCCTGTTTTCATGCAAATGACCTCACTAATAAGTATGACAGGGAGGAGAAAAATGGAACTTATGTGAAATACATGCTGAAATATGTCTAAGTATTAGGTTGAATGAGTCCCTGTTCCCATTTGTTATGCAGAAAGAGTTAAATGCAAGGATCTGTTCTATCTTCTCCTTTTCTGTCTCTTGTCTATCTGGTTGTGCAACCAAATGTTCTTGTGAGACCTAGAAATTGATCACTCTGACGGTCTCACGATTCTCCGCCTCTCACTATCTCTCTGCCTTCACTTGCTGTTTGTCTCTGTTTCCCCTTGCATATCTGCGGTTGTAAAATATGGTATATGTGAATCGCTGTATGAAAAGTACAGTTACGTAAGAACTTACCATGACAGCAGATCTTCGAGAACAGTTCTTGCAGCAGGTTACACCATTAGGACTTGGAAGCCGGTGCCAGGACCCCACGGAAAAATTCTAGCTAGCAGTATCCAGCGGGGAACCGCTCCCGACATCGGCCTCTCCCCGACATCAGACATCACATAAAAGGGGATGGTCCCCCAGCATCCCCAGTTCTCTCGCCGGAGACTCCTGGCCCAAAAGTGACATCTGAAGGGGAGACAGAGGATCCGCTTCCAAAGGAAGGTTTGTAATAGGCGTCGAAAGACGCAGTAGCCTAGAAACTAGGTCAGAAGACAACCTGCAGAGGGGAAGGTGGGAGGGAAACTACCTGCTGCAAGAGCTGTTCTCGAAAATCTACTGTTACGGTAAGTTCTTACGTAACTGTACTGTCTTACTTCAAGAAACAGCTCTTGCAGCAGGTTACACCATTAGGACTGATTCCCAAACAGTAAGAGAACAATTTGCTATCAGGAGGAGGATAGGGGAGATGTCTCAGACATTAGGACAAAAGTCCTTGAAGGACCGCCAAGTCAAACCAGCTCTGTGTCTAGAGGCAATATCCAAACTGTAGTGCCTGATGAAGGTGTGTACAGTGCTCCAGGTCGCTGCCGCACAGATGGCTGAAGTGGAGACATTTTTGAGCACAGCAAAGGAGGTAGCCACCCCTCAGAGAATGACCTTTACCAGTCCCGTAAAATCTTGTTGTGCTTCTGGTAACAGAACATAATGCACTTTACCAGCAATCGGAAAGTGACTGTTTGGAAACAGGAGTACCAGGTATCCCTTGTGCGTGGGAAACAAAGAGCTAGTCCGACTCCGATGTGCCTTGGTTCTGGTCCGTAATATCTGAGAAACCTATGCACATCCAGAGTGTGCAACAGGGCTTCCCCTGTTACAGTGATTTAGGTAGTACACTGGCAGGTCTATATCCTGGTTGAGAGTGACAGCCGAGACCACCTTGGGACACCCTGTCCTTGTGAAAACCAAATAGGATCCTTGCACATAAGTGCGTAAGCTCATAAATTCTTCTGGCAGAAGTAACAGCAACTAAAAGGAGCGCCTTCCAATGAGGGAGACTAGCCTGCAATCCGCGGCTGGTTCAAAAGGCAGCAGCATAAGCTGCTCTAGAACAAAAGGAAGATCCCAAGGTGGAACCAGGTCTTTGATGGGAGGTCTCAAGTGCAGGATGCCACGCAACAAGGTGCGAGAAGCCTCTAGTTGAGCTAGAGACCTGTGACCTATCAGAGAATGGTACACTGAAATGGCACATAGGTGCACCTTAATGGAGGAGTAGGCAAGACCTGCCTCGTAGAGGGATAGGAGGTAGTCTAAAACAGACCTCTCAGAACAATCCAGTGGGGTCAATCCACAAGCTTGAGCCCAAATACAGAATCTGCGCCACTTCATGGCGTAAGTGGCGTGAGTGGAGGGTTTTCTGGCTGCTACCAGCACGTCGCAACTTCCGGAGACCCGTGTCTCAGGACTGCTATGTCCTTAGGAGCCAGGCATGCAGGTTCAGAGACCAGATCCAGATGGGCCAAGGAGCCTGTCTCCTGGGACAGAAGATGAGAGCTGAATGGCAGAGGCATCAAGGTTCCTGGGCCAGCTGATGTAAGAGAAGGAACCAAATTTGCCTGGGCCAAAAGGACACTACAAGAATAAGACGGCCTGCTCTTGTCGGAGCTTCAGTAGAACCCTCTGGATCAATGGGAAGGGCGGAAAGTGTAGAGAACCTGTCCATCCAAGACAGGGACAACGCTGCCTCGCCAGAAAACACCAGACCCTAGATCTAGTGAGCAGAAATTGGGCAGTTTTGCATTGGATGGGGACACGAAGAGGTCTAATTCTGGTGTCCCATATCTGCGGAACAGGTCCTCTGCGACTTCCTGAAGCAGTTCCCATTCGTGGACTCTGGCCTGTGATCAGCTTAGGCTGTCCGCGATAGTGTTGTCCACTTCGGGAACATGCACTGCAATAATATCTGTGCCATGTTGCAGTACCCAATTCCAGACCCTTTGAGCCTCCCTGCAAAGGGGGTAGGAATGAGTGCCTCCTTGTTTGTTGAGATAGTACATCACCACGGTATTGTCTGTTTGTATCAGAAGATTACTCGGTGGAATCTCCATCTGGAATGCCTGTAGGGCGTATAGGACAGCTCTCATCTCTAGAATATTTATGTGAAGCTAGGACTCCAGAGACGACCAGGAGCCTTGAGTCCTGACCCCGTTGAGGTGAGCTCCCCATCCGGACCCCGAAGCGTCCGTGGAGAGTCTCACTGAAGGAAGCGGCACAATGAAGGAGACTCCCATCGAGAGGTGGTCTGGGACAAGCCACCAATGCCAGTCTTGGGTGACGGCGTTCATGACCCGGACTGGATGCTGCAGATGATCTTGCTTTTGGTTCCACTGCGCCCTCAACATCCACTGGGTGACCTGCATATTTATTTATTTGAGTTTTGGTAACTGGTAAGTCCACTGACACAATTACAGTTCCTTTTCAGGGTCAACCCGGGGTCGAGAATCAACCACGACGGTATAAGTGCAACAAGCAATTCAGTTCTCATGGTACACGGATGGCATTAGGCAGAGTACATGTCAAGACACAATGTTTGCAAGTACACAAGCATTTGACAACAGATTTGACAAGTGGTGCATGAAATTGAATGCCTGATGGGCTACATACAGGGCAGTTATAGTACAATACTTCATAGTAAACATTCTAATAATATACGTGAGAGTAGCTAGGACCAGAGACTTCTACACACATTAGTCTCCTGTTATGACAGGTGCAGTAGTAGTGGAGTGGGAGAGGAGTAAGGCAGGAGGAGGCAGCCGTAGGTAAGGTGGGGGAGTTTCTGGGTAGGCACCCTTCAGTAAAGGCAGGAACAGGTAGCAGAGGAAGACAGAAAGGCAGACAGTTGGGATTGAAATTGTAAGAGGGAGAAGCAGGATAGAATGGAGGGAGGGAGGGAGCTCCAGTTAGGGTGGCATAAGAAAAGGAGCGTCTGGATATGGCAAGACACATTTTGGGGACAATGAGAAGGGGGAGAGAGGTAGAGCAAAGTGTGCGTGGTGCTGGTTTGAGGCAGATAAGTTCCCTGAGGCAGGGAGGAGTGAATTTGTGAACAAGCTTTAATATGAGGCTCAAGGTGGAGTACCTCAGTTTTGCCCCTGCACGAGGGCCACCCCAGCGAGGCGAGAACATCACAGTGGTGAGAAGGTAGGTGCCCCACAGCAAAACGACCTACCCTGTGGTATGCTTGAGGGAGGAGGGCATGGAGGAGGAGTTAGTGAGAGGAGGAGGGGTGTAGCATAAGATAGTAGGGGAGGAAGGATGCAGAAGCAGTTTTTGGGCAAGAGGCAAGTGTGAGAAAGGGCATGATATAGGAGTCCGAGTTTCTGATTGAGATTTTGATAGTGCTAGAGACATGGAGTTGAACGATAGGGCAGGGTCCACAGTAACACCCAGGTATTTGAAGGAGGAACTACTTCTAGCGGTCAACCTTGTTAGTATAAATACTATGGGTAGGTAGGTTAGGCTTTTTTGCAGGCCGATGGGCGAAGACCATGCATTTTGTTTTCTTTGAGTTGAGAACAAGATGATTCCATTGGAACCATGCTTCCAGGGAGGCGAAGTCAGAGGCAAGGTTCTGACTGATTTGGTCAATATCTGGAGAGGAATGGTAGATGATGGCATCGTCTGCATATAGATGAACTGTGGCACCCCCGCAGAAGTTGGGGAGGTCATTGATAAAGAGCGAAAATAACATGGGGCCCAGAATTGAGCCTTGAGGGACACCATGGGAAACTGGTTTCTGTTCCGACTGGGAGCCATCCCACTTAACTTTCTGGGATCGATCAGACAGATAGCTCTTCATCCAGTGCAACGCTTCATAGCCCAGGCCAAGTAGATGTAGCTGGTGGAGCAGCAGCCCATGGTTCACAAGGTCAAATGCCTCTGTGAGCTCCACGAATATGGCTCCAGTGGCCTGGCCCTTATCCATAGCGTGGAAGATGTCAGATGTTACTTTTATGAGTGCAGTGAGGGTACTGTGGTTCTTTCTAAAGCCATGCTGGCAGGGTGATAGCAGCTTGTGGGAGTCAAGGTAGTCTTGGAGATGATTATAGACTATACGCTCTTGGATTTTTGCCAGGTGAGAAAGTAGGGATATAGGTCAAAGTTTTCTGTGATGGAGTTTGGTCCTCCTTTGTGGACCAGGACTACTACTGCCACCTTCCACTTATCTGGCACAGTATTAGAGAGGAAGGACCGTTGAACAAGTTATGGATGGGGAGAGCTAGGCAGAGGCACCCAGCTTAAGAAATTTTGGTTCCAATGTGTCGATCCCAGGGAGCCCTCAGGTTTTAGATTGGATAGAAGTTGCTGCACCTCTTGAGTGTGGCTACTAAATGGAATTCAGGATGACCCCTCAGATTGGGCAAAGGAGTTGTAGGAAGAGAGGGAGCCTTGTGAAAGGTAGAGGTGTATTTTAGGAGGTCAGTGAAGAAATTGTTAAATCCAGTGGCTATGGATAGTGGGTCATCAAGGGTGGTGCCATTGACAGAAACAGAGCTTGGGTTTTCTTCAGTCTTTCCTTTTACTAAAGCGTTAACTTGTCTCCAGAATTCCTTTGGGTTATTTCGAAGCTCTGTTTGAAGAGATTTGAGATGGCATCTCTTAGCTTTTCATACAGAGTTTTTACACTGATTTCTGAGCTGTCGGTAGATAAGCCAGTCTGATTGGAGTCCACTTTGTTTGTACATTTTCCATGCTTTGTCCCGGAGGGCCATGAGAGATCTGATATCCCCGGAGAGCCACGGGGCTTTAACACCTTTAGATCTGCATTTCTTCTGAGAGGCGTGCTGGTTGATTATTTTGGTGAGAGTGGAGATTAGGAAGTCCAGGGCTAGGTTTATATCAGGAAGTGTATTAATGGGGCCCCAGTCTGCAGAGTTAATGGATGATAAAACCTGTTTACGTGAACTTGTCATATCCCGGACCAGGGAAATCTTGGGAGGAGGGTTGGTATAGCTGTTACTCCACACACAGAAAGTGGGAGAGTGATCGCTTATGCAGTCAGATAGTGTGCCAGTAGATCTGATTTTAAGTGGGCAGTTAGTGACTATCCAGTCTTAGCAGGGTGTGATTGCCAGATTTTGAATTGACTCATGTATGATCATGGATTAACTGAGTGAGGTTGCCATCAGCAAGTGAAGCGTGGAAATTACCAATATTGGGGTGCAGCCAGTCAATGTTGAAGTCCCCACATAGGATGAGGTCATGCTTTGGGAGGCTGCCTAATGATTCAAGGAGAGGAGGCAGGCTAGCGGTGGCATGGTTGGGGGCATACAGACACACCCTATGATGATTTAATGTTTCCAAGCATAAGGGTGACGTGAAATGGACTCAATGAGGGTGGTGAGGAGGATGGCGTGGGGAGTACAGGACGCTGAGGCTCTGTCCTATAGTAGTTCAGTACCCCTCCGCCTTTGCCTATTCTATCATGTCTAAAGATGCCGTAGCCTTGAAGGGACACCTCATGCTGTTTGATAGCAGGCTTTAGCCAGGATTCAGATATGCACAGGATGTAGGAGACATTCAGTAGATGGTCCAGACTTCCAATTCAGCCATTTTGGGGCATAGGCTGCTGATGTTAATGTGTTCTATTTTCAGGCCTTCATAGTAGGTACATACGCTGCAGACTGGATAGAGGAGAGTGAAGTGCAGGTCCAGGGTTGGTTTCAATGTCACCAGCCTGGAGCAGCAGGAGGAGAGTAGAGACAGTTACCCAGGGCAAGGTGACAGAAGAGAAGAGAAGATACCATAGGCAGAGGTAGCATTGGCAGCAAGGAGACATTTATGCAGCCAGTAACCAAGCCGAGCTGTATCTCATTTAGACAGACAGGAGATGTAGAGAAGTACTGTCCTGGATTCTGGTTCAACGTGGACTGGAGGGGGAGGTGAACTTTCACCTGCAGGGTGTTGAAGTGCCCCAGCTATCACCCAGTCCATATACCAGCGTAATACAATAAGCCAAGCCAGGGAGACTGACCAATATAGGCTACTCATTATTGCAAGTTAGGCAAACTGGTCAAGGGCAGAGAGTAGGTTGTAAGTTGTTGCGTTCTGTGATCCAGGCAGGGGCTAAATGCCGGGTGGGAACTGCAGAGAGAGAGAGGCTAGGATTACGCTAGAGAGGCTAGGATTAGTGTGTGTAGAGTGGTGAATTAAGTCGATTAATCCTAGTAGGCTAGGGAAGTTTATATAGTTCTTGAGGCGACTGTCATGCCCAATCTAGAAGTCCATGATCTAGGGTGTCAGCAGGAGAGAAGAGCCAATAGGGAGGGGATTTTCTGGTGGGAGGGGCAGGAACGAGTATTTAAAGGTGGCCTGGGGGGGTGGGACAAAAAGAACAGGCACGAGAGAGCTACAAGTGCCCAGCTACGAGTAACTGAACTGCAGAGAAGCTGCCTAATAAGGCGCACCAATCTGGAGCTATGCTCCTCGCAGGTGGCCCAATCAGGAGCGTTCGGAATACGCAGTGACCAATGACAGATCCGCCGGAGCAGCCTGGCTCCTAATTCAAACAGCGGCGTACCTTTGGCTACATGTCCATGAGTCGGGACCAGGCATGTGGAGTCGAGCTATGGGAACCGTTGCAATGGCAGCTGCCATGTGTCCGAGCAGGCAAAGGATGGTCTGGGCTGCACGCCTTCTTTTCCTTTATGTCCCCAATGAAGGATCTGATCGTTCCGCCTGTCCTGAGGAAGGAATGCCCTTCCCAAGTGGTGTCCAGAACTGCTCCTATGAACTGCAAGTTCTGAGACGGGACAAGGTGCGACTTCTCCTGGTTGATGGTGATGCCCAGCGACAGGAAGAGAGAACAGGTACCCTGTATCACGGACATCAGGGCCTCCCGTGAGAGTGCCATGAGGAGCCAGTCGTCTAGATAAGGAAACACATAGTAGCCCTGTCTCCTGAGAGCTGCTGCCATGACTGCCATACACTTCGTGAATACTCGAGGTGCTGAACACAACCCGAAAGGGAGGGCTCAGAACTGGTAGTGGCGTCCCAGAAACTCGAAATGCAGAAATTTCCAGTGCGCCCGAGCGATCGGGAGATGTAGGTAAGCGTCCTGCATGTCCAGTGACGCCAGCCAGGCACCCTCTTTGAGCATGGGAATGAGACCCGGCAGGGTCACCATGCGGAAGTGCTTGTACAACACAAATGTGTTGAGGTCGCTGAGATCCAAGATTGGGCGCAGGTCCCCTGTTTTCTTTGGAACCAGGAAGAAGTGAGAATAGTAACCTTTTCCTCTCTGGTTCGGTGGAACATACTCTATGACCTCCTTGTCAAGGAGGGCCAAAATCTCCTGCTGGATAAGCAGGGCATGCTGACCAGTAGCAGCAGAGCAGGGAGGTCTGATGGTGGTGGTTGAGGAACTCTATAGAGTGACCTTGTTCGGACCAACTGCAACACCCACCAGTCGGAAGTTATCCTCTGCCATCCTGAAAGGTGACGAGAGATGCGACCCCTAACCTTCTCGACCCATTGATCCAGAGGAGGGGCCGGGGCCAGGAAGGAGTCATGCTGTGGTGGTGTTGGACCCCGCAGGCTGGGCTGCTTTGGGATGCTTTGAGCCCTGGCCGAAGGGAACCTGGTTTGATTTTTGCGACCAAAGTTGCCCCTGGATTGCTGGCCGGAACGTGGCTGTTGCCGTTGTTGATGGCCCCGAAAACGGTTCTGTTTCCTATGAAAGGAACCAGACTTAGGTCTGTACATGGCCTGTACAGTCCTGACTGCCTTCCCAGCATCCTGTAGTTTGGTGATGACCTTCTCGGATTCCTCACCTAACAGGACCGCTCCATTATAAGGGACATCGAGGATGTTCTTCTGGAGGTCCGGGGTAAATCCAGAGACTCTCAACCACGAGCGTCTCCGGAGACAAAGGCCTGTGGCTGCTCCCCTGGCTGCCAAGTCAGCTGAGTCGTAAGCGGCTCGGAGAACTTGGGTCCCCACATCTGACGCAGTTTGAAGGAGGTTCAGCAGTTCCTCCTTCTTTTCACCATCCGGAAAGTCTTTTAGAAGGTCTTGACCCTGTTCCCAAAGGGTGTTCTGAAACTGCACCTTGTGTGTCAGATAGTTTAGAGACCTAATTGGGCATGTAGCAGCAGCATACATGCGTCTTCCCGTAGAATCTAATTGCTTAGATTCCTGGTCCGGAGGCTGGGTGCTCAAATACTGAGGCCACTGGGACCTATCATGAGATGCAGTGATGACCAGGGAGTTGGCCAGGGATTGTTGCGCCAAATACAGCTCCTCCATGGGAGCTCTGTAGAGGCAGTCAGCCTTCTTCAGAACAGCCGGTGTGGAATGCAGATGCTTCCAAGCTGCCTTGGTGACGTCTGTAAAGGTGTCCACCAAAGGTGGGACCACCACAGGCTTCGGGTCTTTCTGCCTAAGGTAACAAGCAAGGCGTTGTCTCTCGGGGTCTAAGTCTTCTGTCTCTCATCCCATATTTTCCTGCATGTGCCTCATGATTTCTGAAAAAGAGGGATCATCCGGAGGAGACCTTGGAAGGTCCCATGGGTCTGGTGATGGGGGACTGAAGGGAGATGGAGACCTAGAGGTGTCGGACGAATCCAGTCTGGAGTCATCTCCCGGTGAGTGGGGTCTGCCCTTGGGTCGCTTTGGGCTCAGGGACCCCGAGGGAGAGCATGATGGGCGTTTTCTGTCTCTCAATCGGCCCCAAGGAGGTGGAGTTGGCTCCTTGGGGGTCGGGGGTCTGGAACCTTCAGCGCCCCGAGGAGGAGGTGGAGATGGTGGAGGTGGCTGAGGCTTAGTGGGAACCACGTCCTTCCTTATGGTTTCCCACCAGAAGGTGAACAGCTCTTTCACCTCCTGAATATTCATACCCAACGATGGACCCGGTGTCAGTGTGGGTCTGTCGCCGGGGTCGGGGAACCACCGAGTCCGACGACAGCTCTCTGGGTAGGCCAGCGTCCTCCGTGTCGCCCGCCTGGTCATCCGGCTGTGCAGTAGCCTCTTCACCTGAGGACCCCTGACGTCCGGTGTCCACCAGCGTCGGTACTACTGTCGTCGGGGTAGTCCGTTTTGTGGGCGCTGGGTTGGAGGCTTTCTTGGTCTCCGTCGTCCGCTTAAGGGACGTCAGCTCTGCAGTCTTCCTTTCAGGGACCTTCGGAGGTTGGGAGACAGACCTGATGTCTGTGTCCCGATGTTGGTCAGACGCACCGCCCGATTTTGAGGAAGACTTTTTGTGCCTGTCGGAGGAATCAGGCTTGGAGGCCTCCGGCGCCTGAGTGGTCTTGAGCGGGTGTAAGGAGGCTGAGGAGCCCCCTGAAGACCATACCTTAATGGGGGGAGGTTGGGAGCAAGCCCGGGAAGGAGATCTGTCGGACTGTGTAGAGCTGGAGCAGGCCCTGGACTCGGAGGCCCAGTTGGGGGATCTCGCTCTGTCCGAGTCCTGATGCTTGTCCCAGTGTTTCCCTGACTTGTGGGAAGATGCCCCTTTGGAGGAAGGTCTTTTCTCCATTTTCTTCAATTTCTCCTCGAGGAGGAATCCCTGAAGGGCCTTTTGGTGGCAGATCCGGGTCCTGCTGTTGAATTGCTGGGAAATTGAGCAGGCCTGGGTGTCATGCTCCGGGCCCAGGCACCTGACACAGGCCGAATGATGGTCTGCAAAAAGGATCTGTTTGCCGCAGGCATACTTAGAGGGATGTCCTTCGAGAGAAGGGGCAGGAGAAGCAGACATGGATTGAGATTTTTGTAGAAAAAAGATTTCACGTGTCGTATCGATAATGCAGGCATCCATGAGGCCGATGCTGGCAAGTCGACGTCGGGAAAAGAACTGGGGATGCTGGGGGACCGCCCCCTTTTATGTGAAGCCTGACGTCAGGAGGGCTGACGTCTGAAGTGTCCCCGCTGGATACTGCTAGCTAGAATTTTTCCGTGAGGTACTGGTGCCTGCCGGCTTCAGTCCTAATGGTGTAACATGCTGCAAGAGCTGTTTCTCGAAGTAAGATCTGTAAGTTATACTGGGACCCCTTTGTTTGAAAAGTATATAGTTATACTGTTGAAATGATTGCAAAAGCTATTTGGAATTTAGAGTGTTAACCTAAAATGCAGTTTGAGCTCCTCTCAGACTTCTTTGCAAACTGTTTTGCAGAGCAGACAGCAGGGGGCCAACTTGGGCATTGTTCTATTTGCAAAGAAACTGACAAGAACATTTTGTGAGAAACAGGATGTCTCTTAACGAGTTCCCAGGCAAAGACATATAAAAGGAGCAGCAATTCTTTTGCTAGAGTGAGAAACGGAGACTAAAACTTGAAATTAGAGATACCCTCAGATGAAGGACTTTTTCTCTGTACTGCCTTTGTTAATAGTTATTCTGAACTGTTATTTTTATTTTACTGTTATTGATAATAATAAGACGTTACTTGCAAATTTTACAACTGTTCCTGGTTTTCCTGTGCTTCCTGACCTGCCTCGACGACAAGCAGATGTCATGGCCAACAGGAAGATTGTTTTCCAAGTGACACATTTTAGTGCAGCAGTGGCAATAGGCTCAACTGGAGCTTCCATCAGTTGAGCAATATACACATTTGGGTTCGGGGGTACAGGGTCCCTCATGGGGGGGGGGCACAGGTGATTAAGGCTTTTAAAAAGAACTTTAGAAAATGGGTTGTGAGGCCATGGACTTTTCTTTGCCAGTTCATGTGTAAAGCTGAAACTGCGACCAAGTGCACCGTCGGGGCTGAGGGCCTCGAGCTCAGGGACTCTGGTGGTCCAGGTCTGCCTATATGGGGTTTATCTATCTGGGAGCACACCAGAAGGAAAACCTCCTCCATTTTGAAGCATATGTTTTCCTTGTTGCTGGTTTTCTAAAAACTTTCAACACTTTCATTTTGTCATCTGATAAGTTTAGTCCAGAAAACACTAGCTCTACAACATGGACAGAGGCATATGATTCTGAGGTCTGGGAAAGTTATCCAGCCATGAGACAGTGTCAGCAGGTTGTATCTCAGTAGCAAGTCGACAGAAGGTTTGTCAGAGAGGGTCAGGAGCATGGAATACCAAGTCTGCCTGGCCTAGTCTGGTACTCAGAGGATCACTGTTGCTGACCGTCTCCTGAGCTTTATGAGCACTCTCAGTGAGAGTGGAAATGGAGGGAAGCCATACAAGAACTTCCCTATACAGTCCAGGACCAGTGCTTCCTCTGGAACTGACCCTATTATTGAGTGTCTGCAACAAAAGAGTGGAAGCTGATTGTCCTCCCAGGAAGAAAACAGGTATATTTCTGGTGTACTCCAAAGTCTGAATACTGATGCCAGTATCTGCTGATTCAGTCCACTCCTGGTTTCCCTAGCTGATTCTGCTTAGAGAATCTGCCAGGACATGGTCTTTCTCCAGGTGTACTTCAGATAGCTATACACCTACGGAATATGCTAGGTTCCAGATCTTCATGACTTCTGTGCATAGCCTCGAGGATCTTGTTCCACCCTGCTTGATTATGTAATACATTGTTATGGTGCTGTCTGTTCAAACGTGAACAGACTGACTCTGTACCTCGGAGGAAAAGGCTTGCATTGCTAGAAACACCCACCCTGCTCTACAGGAGGCTGATATGTTCCTTAGACTCCCGTGTGCTCCAAGTGCCACTCACAGCGAGATCCTCCAGATGAGCACCCCACCCTAGGAGGGAGGCATCTGTTGTGAAGATACTTGTAGGGGATCGATAGAGGAAGGAAATTTCATCTGAGGCTGCCTTCTCTTTCCACCAGCCTAGTGCCCTTTGTAAAGTTTCTGTGACAGGTACTAGGCTTGGACAGTGGATCCCATCTCTGGGAAAGTGATCTCTTAGGCGATACTGAAATCTCTCATCTGGAACCTGGCCCCTGGTACCATTGCAGTGGATAAGGCCTTGTGTTCTAACAGATGCAGACAAATCTCTTGCAGGCTTTGACTGGCCTTGTCTGAAAGACTGCAACTAAAATGAGATTTGTCACCCTTGCTTTTGAGAGAAAAGCCTTTCCTTGCAGAATATCGCAGTTCTGTACCCAGGAAGTCCAGTACTTGGGCTGGCTCTTTTTGTGACTTCTGTGGGTTTATAAGGAAGCCCTAAGCCCTCTAAGGTGCTTTTACTACCTGTATGGAGCACCTTGCCTCCTTACCCCACCAGACAAGCCAGTCGGTCCAGGTAGGAAAAACTCACCACACCTTGGCTTCTCAGATGTGCTGCCACCACAACTAGGCACTTTGTGAAAACCATTGGTGCTGAGGTGAGGCAGAAGGGATGTGAACTGCTCTTAGCAGTTCCATAGCCTGAACCTGAGGTACTTTCTGTGAGTGGGTCTGACTGGCATGTGGAAGTAGGCATCTTTCAGATCCAGTGACCCCAGCCTGTCTCCCCTTGCAAAGACAGCATCCCTGAGTACAGCGTAACCATTTTGAATCTTTCCTTTTTATGTGTGTGTTCGGATATCTTAGATCTAAAATGGGTCACCACTCCCCATTTGTTTGTGGGTCAGGAAATTACTAGAGAAAGGTCCCAAGCATACCCCATTCTGTAGCAGGTGCTTTCTCCATTGCTTTTGTCTACAGCAAATTCTTCACCTCTTTTTGCCCTTTCTTTCTGTTTTGATTTCATACTCTTTTGTAAAGCACGCCACCATGTGCATTGGTAACCTGTACCACCCACCTACCTGCAGCACACTAGGTTTTCTTTTACAAATGTGTGGTTTTCTCTATTGGTGTGTGACGCTGGAAAACGTTTCGGTTCTGCAGGTTGGGGAAATTCTTGAACTGGAGTGACAATCCTTGGCCCACTACTTCCAGGACCAACTTGTCTGTGGTAATTTTTTACCATTCCTGGAAGTAGCGGGACAACCTTCCCTGCAGTGGCAATGTACGGGAAACCTGGGCAGAGATATCGGGGGTTTTGCTCCTGCCCGGAGCTTAGCAGCTGAGTGTTGCAGATGTATGCCTGATGTCCCTACACCCCTGTCTGCTAGTAATCTCCCTGAGGTTGGATGCTCATAGAATCGACCTTGGTGAACACCTACATTTGCCTCCCTTCTGTAAGGCCTGTAGAAGTGGAGGACTTCTCTTTTCTGTATTGCTCTTGCAGGTGGTTTTGTACTCATCCACCTTTTCATATACACCTCTGTTTTGTCACCAAATATGGGGTCTCCTCCAAGAGAAATCACAGCTTTTGTCTGTATGCCTGGGATAGGCTTGTGGTCCTAAGCCAGGTAAGTAAGCAATAAGACACAACAGGGTGTGCGTTAGACACTAACACATGGCTAGGAGGCATAGTGAGGCACGAAGCCGCAGGCCGAGTGCGTCCAGCCTCCTAGCTGTGTGTTAAAGTGTCTAACGCACACACTGGAGTGGCTTATTGCGCTTATGAAATGGCCATCTGAATTGTTGATGCATGTGATACCTAAAATGCATAGTATTATGTAATAGAAAACTTAAATGTTTGTCTTAATTTTCAAAAAAATAGTTCATCGTTCTTCAGTTGAATTTTTTGTCTACTGAAGGATTTTTGGCCTAGTAAGGCTTCCTTACCTTTTTTGTTTTGCCCAGTTTGTTGTCATGGCAGTACCCCCAAAAAAAAAACAACCAGCAGCACTCCTATTTGGTTTAATATTAAAACATTTTGAAGAAAAAATGATGGTGTTTTGTTTTGTTTCTTTGGTAATGATTTCTGTATGATAGGGCACCAGGGAGAATATTGCAGTTGTGTTCCAGAGAAACACCAGTGCGGTCCAGGAAGTAAAGTGGATAATGTGGAAAGCATCTTCAAAGGAAACAACTGGAACCATTTGTAAGAACAAAAATAATAAATAGAGATGGAAATGAAGCGGCCCGTCGGTAGCGGTTGGATTCCGCTTGATGCGGCGACCGGATTCGAGAGCGGACCCAGTGCGTCGGAGGCTGGCGGGGAGATGGATCGGCGTCCGTTGGACTGCTCTCCTTCTCGGGGAGGGCTGGGGCAGCATCCGGGCGATGGGGACTCCTAGCGGAGGCCAGGAATACCACGCTGCCGCGCTCAAAAGAGTATAGAAGGCAGGGCGGACGTCAGGCGTCATTGCGACCCGCCTTCGGAAGAAGGAAAATGGGCGGTTGCCATTACGCCCTCCGCAGAAAGCCGCCGTGGCTTCGATTAGCTCCCAGGCCAGTCCTCCGATAAATTACGGTCTCTGCGGGATGTCTGCGCCCTCTCCATCCCGTAGCCCGCCGTGGGGGTAAGCCCGCAGGATATCGGAGGACCGAGGCCGATTTGGGGGTGGAATCGTCGGCCATGACCGGGCTGAAGCATCGGGTGGCCGGCAGCTAGGAAGGCGGTAAAAGGCAAATTTAAAAAAAAAAAGGAAAGTGAGGAGGATAGTGAGGGGAGTACTGAGCGGTCGGCAGCTGGCAGAGTGAGCGGGTTGGGGATAGAGCGTGGCATGCCTTTTTTTGTATGCATTTATGAAATAAACTTGTAAAGCTGGGAAAAGTGGAGGGTATGGGACTAAAGTATCGAGCGTCCATCAGGTCAGCCATTTAGGAGGAGAGCGAGCACAGTTGGCAGGCTGGCAGCTGGCACAGCGAGCAAGCAGCAGGGTGGGCTGGGGATAGTGCGTGGCATGCTTTTTTTTTTGTATGTGTTTAAAAAATAAAAACTTTTAAAAACTGGGAAAAGTGAAGTGTAAGGGATGAATGTATCAGGTGTCCATCAGGTCGGCCATTGAGGAGGAGAGCGAGCACAGACGGCAGAATCAAAGATGGCTTTTTTTTTTTTTTTTAGGGAGGCTTATGGGCAGTATCACTGGTATCAATGCCCACTGGGCATTGCTGGGTCTTTTTCCTGTGTGTTAGACACTTTAGCACACAGGTAGTAGCCAATCAGGTTGCTTATATTTTAGGACCCTTTTCATAAACCTCAAAGCAATGTCACTGGTGTCCACTGCCATGTGGAACTGGTACTTTGTAGCATCCATGGCTGATCATGTCGTGTCAGTGACGTCCTGCGCTACACCACCACTTGTTTTCTCGCTCAGTGCCAGTATAATGTTCCAGCGCACCTTCTGGTACTGAGCCGTGTATGCCAAGTAAGCTGATGTACACACTTTGTTTGACCATGATGTCCAGTTTCTTGGAGTCTTTTTCAGGAGGCTGGGAAGAGAAAGGGCCTTTAGCCTTGTCATATGCAGCAGCCTGACCCACTTCCTCATGATCTGGGAGGGAATACAGGTACTCAACCCCCGTCTAGCCACCTGATGGTTTTTTTTCAGTTTTCTTGTCAATGCCAGCGGCTGAGGTAGGTGCTGACATGACCTTGTCAGTGACTTTTTTGAGGGACTTGTGGATGCAATAGCCTCCTTGAGGGAGCTAACACCATCATAACCATAAACTCAACTTCCTCTTCATCCTCCTCAGTCTCATGGGAGGGATGTTGAGGATGTTTACCATTGCCTTACAAAGGAATAATGAGAGGTGTAGTCCTCTGAAGGCCGAGGAGAGAGCCAAATTCCTGCTCAAGGGAACCGTCTGGATCCAGAGGTTTCCTTCCTTCTCAACTTCATAATACATTTCTTCCTCCTCCACAGACACTGGTAAGTAACTGAAGCCTGGGGCTGGGGTGGGAGGCTGAGGCAGGCAGGCATATTCATAAAGTTAGTTTCCCACAGCCTGAAAGGCCTGGAAAAACTGCCATGCCTTTTTCATGTCCTCGGTTGAAGGCATTTGTTTGAGTCATCTGTCTGCTCCTTTTTTTTTTCACGAGAAATCACAGAGACATTTATCTTTTTTGTCTTTTCTTAGTAGACACCGCTTTCCAGTGGCTGCTTAGACTCTTACTTTTACTGGATCCAGGGTTTTCACCTTTCAGGCACAATGGTCTTTGAACCTTCTTTTGCAGCTTCTCCCCAACAGGGGCTGCTGCTTACTTTGAGGGCAGGATCTTCATCTGAGCCTTTAGGTGATGTGGAGGCAGACTAAAGCCATAAGGTCTTTCCTTTTCTTTTGTGTTTTAGGACGAACATTTTTAGAGAGATCACAATTTATAGAATTGTGGTCAGGACCCAAGCAGCTCAGACAAAGCTTGTGGCAGTCTGCCTTTGCCAAGAGCTAGAAAACACTCATACAATTCTGAAAGCCTGTAGGTCCTGTTCTTTTCTTTGTAGGTCTGTCGGTCATGCCACACACTGAAGACCTGAGGGAAAAACACACCGGTTGCAATTTTTTTCTTTTTTTGCATTATTTCTTTATCCCTCCCCCCAACATGCTCCAGGACCCACCACTCCTTACCTCACATTGCAGCCTTCCCCAGGGTAACCCAGCATAACCCTTTGCCAGGTAGGTCCCTCTCCTACGAGGGGGAAGGCACTGGGGGAAGACATCCAGCACACTCTCTATTTGGCCCCACGGAACTGCTGAGGTGGACATGGCTCCATCTGGAGTTTTCGGAAGTGTCGGCAGACCGGCAGTTGTCATCTGGCCAATCCCGGAGCAGTTTCCGCTTTCCTAGTGCTTCCCCTTACTGCAACCCTCATGCAGTGCTCCCAGTCTCCACCCAGGGCCACTGCAGAGCAATGCGTCTCTGCTACCCACCCCAGGAGAGGAGAGCAGTCTTACGGATGCTCAATCCTCTCCTCCCCTGCCAATGCCGACCCTCAGTGCCCCAAGACAGTTCCCGAACTCAGGTCGCCGACGTGGTCCGAGGTAAGGTACCAGCACCTCAGCCCTCTGTGCCACCGGGCTGATACCAGTTGCCAATTTAAGTAAAAAATATTTTAAATAAGACTAAGTAAGGCAGAAGGGCTTTATAAGCACAGATTACGATTCTGTTCCTTTTAAAAAATGAAACGCTGAAGTTTTGTTCTTTTTTACCTCAGAGTCCAGTTTGCCTACTTGAACCACTAAGATAGAATAAAACTGAGAGAAAACTGGCTTGGTTCCCTCTGTAATGGAGTTGAGCGTTAAAAGTCACAAAAATCGCAAAAGCAGATCTTCCTGGACATAAGTCTCCACCACTCATTCACACTAGTGGGATTGGCGCCGGAGGCACTAAGACCCATCGGGAGCAAACTTTTGCTGGAGGGTCGGCGAGAGACAGCGCCATGCGAGACCGGCGCCCTGAAGAGCAGCGGCTCGAGCGGCACGACCATCCGGCGACGTACCCTCCAACCGCCTCAGTTCTTTTTTCCCGCTCGAGTGCGCTTCAGTGATGATGCTCGCTTGTCGAGTCAAACTTAAACTAGCGCATAGTTTTCAGTTTGTTTTTTGTAACATTATCACGATAGTAGTATCGCTTAGTTTTATTCTATTTTTACGTAAAATTTTCTAATATTTAAATTTAACTTACTTGAAGAAGTCTCGGCCTACTGGGCAGGATCGACCATGAGCAGGTCAGGTAGCGGTAGGGGACTTCGTATGAAAGCTGTTCAGTCAGCGGGCTGGGTCGGTCAGCCTCCTTCTCCTCAGCGGGGTTCCGACTACGGTCAGTCCGATGCCGGGGGATGGCGGTCCCCGCGGCATAAAATAAGCGGTCGCATTCCGGCGCCGTTCGGCCTCGAGCTTCTTCGCCCACAGGTCAAAAGAAGGCATCACTCGAGGTCGCCTCTGGTATGTCTCGTTGTCGACGGTCGGTTATCGCGTTAGTTGCCGGTCTCCTCTTCGAGCCGCCAACTCCGATAATCGCCGCCTCGACATCGAGCCCCTCCCGCCTATAGGTAGGGCCCAGATGAGCAGTTTCATCAGTGGGCCGCCTTATGGGCCGAAGGGCTCGGAGGTTGGTTCTTCTGCCTGGCTCGGTTACCTCGGGCCCTCGGGCCCCTCCGCGATCAGGTAGGGCGTGTTGGATCTTCTTAGTCGCTGTTGCTCCATGGGTTGCGCGCAGGGCCTCACCGATGCCCTTATCTCCGGTTTTTTCTCTGCTTTCCAGGTTCCCGGCTTTTCCGGAGCCTTCTGCAGGGTCTGTGGCCTTGTCGCGCCTGCTGGGGCCGCTGGAGCTATGGTGCTGCTGGCGCGCCGCGTGTTCTCGCAGTCACTGTGGTGCCATTGGATCGGGCGCGCCGCTCAAGGCGCCGCCCCGCGCCGTCGCTGTGTTGTCCGGTGGGCGCTGCAAGCGCTGCTGCCGCCCGCGGGCGCTGGGGCGTGGCGGGGTCACAGGCTTCTTCGGGCCAGGCGCCTCGTGCTGCCTTCAGCCTGCTTTAGCTGCCTCCTGCGCCTGCAGCCCTGGGGACTCTCCTTGTTTTTTCTGCCATTTCCTCCTCTCCTAATTTTCACCCTTTCCTGTCCAAACAGTCCTTTCTGGACCATCAGGAGATGATGTTGAGCTGACCCAGACCTTCGGTTGGGTGATGAAGTGGAGAAACAGGATCTTTCTTGCTACAGAGCCTGTGGTCGAGGACCTGTCCTTTAAGTCTCTGTTGAAGAACCTGGGATCCACTCTTTCTCCAGACTACAGACATCGATCCTGGGAAGATATTAAGACTCCAGTATCTTCATGCTTCGATCCCTATGGATTTGACTCCTCCGATTCAGCCTTCCTTCGAGACGCTGTCTCAAATGGTATGGAATAACCCTGCTCTTATTCCCTCAGTGGCTAAATCCATTGATAAGAAGTATTCAGCTCCCAAGGATCGTCCCATTTTGGCATCCCAAGCCTTTGGATCCTATTGTAGTCCTGGCAGAGAATGACAAGGTCGTTCTTCCTCAAACTACTACAGCTCGACCTATTAACAAAGAGTCTCGTAAGATTGATACATTAGGTAAGAGAGTCTTTGCTGCCTCCACTCTAAGTATCGTATTGCCAGTTATCAAGGCTATTTTTCTCAGTATGAGTATATCCTGTGGCACTCTATGAAAAGAATGGTTAAGCTCTTCCAGATTCGGATTCCAAGTCAGAGCTTCTTCTGACCGTTATTAGAGGTATTGAGTCAATAACCAACAGGTCAAAGCCGCCATGGGCGCTTTCGACACTGCTTCTCGCTCAGCAGGCAGCGGGGATTTGTACTCGGCGCCATTCCTGGCTCGCGTACTTTGGCTTCACGCATGATGCTCAGCAGCAGGTGATGGCGCTGCCTTTGATGGCTCCTTTCTTTTGGCCCTCAGGTGGAGCAAGCCTTAGAGGCCACTCAGAAGACTAGATCGTCCCATTAAGTTGGCCAGACCTCGTCTGCCCCTCTCGGGGCATGTGAACAGACGTCAGTTTCATAGTCGTCAGTCCTTTGAGGCAGAGGCAGGGAAGCTTCCATAAAGCCAACCTGCCCAACCTCAAAGAAGAGCAGAAAGCGCAGGGACCCAAGCTCCCAGCGCTACCTTATGAGTCGTTGGCCCAAGTTCCATCCACTCTGCCCGAGGTGGAACTTTCTCCTCCGTGGGAGGTCGTCTGATGTACTTCTACAACCAGTGGAAGTCCATAACCTCAGACAAATGGGTCCTTGGATAATTAACGAGTTATTCTCTCAATTTCTTGAAACCCCGAATTGTCCTCCCATCGACAACCCAGGTTGTCGGCCTCTCAATCGACCTCCTCACCGCGGAGATCCAGGGCCTTCTGAACAACAGGGCAATAGAACTGGTGCCCCGCATCTGCGAAACACAGGTTCTCCATTACTTTCTGGTTCCAAAGAAATCTGGGGATGCCCCATTCTAGACCTCAGAAAGTTAAACAAATTCCTCCCCAGGAGAAATTCAAGATGATTTCCTAGGTACCCTGTTACCCTTGCTGCATCAGCACAACTGGCTGGCCTCTCTGGATATGCAGGATGCTTACCAGCATATCCCGTCCACCCGACCCACCGCAAATTCCTCAGGTTTGTAGCTTTGGGTCAGCATTATCAGTTCAGAGTCCTGCCCTTTGGGTATCCTCGGCGCCGAGTTTTTACAAAGTGTTGTGCAGTTCTGTGGCATCTCAGGAAAGTCGGACTCCGAGGTTTCCCTACCTGGACGATTGGCTTCTAGCAAGCCCTTCCCGGCCAAGGGACTTTGGAAGCCGTGCAAGCGACTTCTCGTCTTCTCACGCCCATGGAGTTCTGCTGAATTTGAAAAATCTCAACTGCAACCCTCCCAGAGGCTCCTTTTCATAGGGACGCTTCTAGACACCTCTTCAGCGAAGGCTTTCCTTCCAGAGGACAGAAGACTCGACATCCTTCATATGGCCCGTTACATCAGGGAGAACCAATCGGTTACAGCTCTCTCGATGCAACGCATGTTGGGTCTCATGGCGTCCTCGGTCTTCACTGTCCCTCTGGCCCGACTGCACATGAGAACCACCCAATGGATGCTCTCCACTCAGTGGTCCCCGACCTCTCACCCCCAGTCTTATCCCATCAAGGTGACGGAGCCCCTTTGAAGGTCTCTCACCTGGTGGTCTCAAGAGAGCAATCTCCTGGAAGGATTCCCCTTTGCTCCCCCGGATCATCAGATCTCCATCACCACAGATGCATCGCTAATGGGATGGGGAGCTCACTGTCTCTCCCTCCACACTCAAGGTGTATGGACTCAGTTCGAAACTCATCTCCACATAAATATCCTGGAGATGAGAGCGGTCCTCTATGCAATCCGAGCTCTGAAGGATGTCCTTTGTCACAAGAACATTCTCCTTCAAACGGACAACAAAGCAGTGATGTATTACATCAACAAGCAAGGCGGTGCTCATTCTTATCCCCTTTGCAGGAAGCAATGAGGGGTGTGGGAGTGGTGCTTGGAGCACAAGTCTCTGATTCAAGCGGTTTATCTGCCAGGTATACAAAGCGACCTAGAATCACCTCAGCAGAACGGAGGCAGACCCTCACGAGTGGTCTCTCGATCCAGCTAGCTCGGTCCCTGTTCAAAGAGTGGGGACTCCAGACCTGGACCTTTTGCATACCCACTCAACGCAAAACTGCCTCTCTTCTGCTCCAGAAATCCAGGGCCTGGCATTTTCTGTCAGGATGCGTTCAGGCTGTGGTGGACAAACGCTTTTTACGCCTTTCCACCGCTTCCTCTAATTCAGAGAGCACTCCTCAAGTTCGAGTCTCAGGGACCAAGATGATTCTCATTGCTCCTTCCTGGCCTCGGCAACTATGGTTCCTCTACTCAACAGTATGTTGGCAGCCTCTCCGAGACCACTTCCTTTGCAAATCAGTCTTTTGACTCAGGGTTCGTTGGTCCATCCCAACCTGAAATCACTTCACCTTCATGCTTGGCTCCTGAAGAGATAGAAGTGAATCGGTTCAACGTCTCTCGTAGAGTCTCAGACATCCTTCTGGCTGCTCGGAAGCCAGCTACCCGAAAAACGTACGCTTCCAAATGGAAACGTTTTTCTCTCTGGTGTGCAAAATCCTCTTGGAATCCCTTTTCCTGTCCTCCTGGCAAGGTTCTGGAGTATCTTTTGGACCTATCAAACTTAGGTCTTCAGTACTCCACAGTTAAAGTTCACCTTAGTGCCATCTCAGCATTCCATGAGCGGTTTCTTCCTTAACTCTGGCTCAGTTACCTATGGTGAAGAGATTTCTTAAGGGGATTCTCCATACCAGACCCCCTGTTAAGCGTCCAGTTGCAGCCTGGGACATTAACCTGGTGCTGGACATGCTCACTCGGAAGCCTTTCGAACCCTTAGCTACCTGTGAGCTAAAATTTCTTACCTGGAAGACTGCCTTCCTGGTGGCCATTACCTCAGCCCGTAGGGTCTCTGAGATACATGCCCTGGTTACGGACCCTCCGTATACTGTATTCCATAAGGACAAGGTAGTTCTCCGTACTCATCCTAAATTTCTTCCCAAGGTTGTGTCAGAATTCCATCTGAACCAACCTCTGGTACTTCCCGCTTACTTCGCTAATTTCCAAAATGAAGGGGAACGAGCTCTTCATTCCTTGGATGTTAAGAGAGCTTATGGTTCTATTTAGATAGAACCAAGGATGTTCGCAAGACTCAGCAACTGTTCGTTTCTTTCAGCGACACCGGCTGGGTCAACCTGTCGTTATTGATGCATCTCTTCATGGTTAGTGGCATGCCTTCGTCATTGCTATTCCATGGCTCAAGTTAAATTAGAAGGTAGAGTGTACGCTCACTCTACTAGGGCGGTCGCGGCATCCCTAAGGAAATTCGCAAATGTTCCAATTGCAGATATATGCAGCATGCATACCTGGAACTCAGTGCATACTTCCGTTAAGCACTATGCACTGGATATTCATCGCAGGCGACATTCCGCGTTCGGCAGAACTATCCTTAATGGGCTTCTATCTTAGACAGCGTGAGCTCTGGCTCTCCTGCTGCCTTTTTGGGATTATCAGCTTGGTACTCTCCCACTAGTGTGAATGAGTGGTGGAGACTTATGTCCAGGAAGATAGGAAAATTACGTACCTACGTAATTCTTGATCTTCTTGGGCAGTCTCCACCACTCGTCCTACCCCTCCCTCCATCCCCGAGCTCACCGCTGTATTGGTCTTCACTCCCTCAAATCTTTGGGCCGTGAGGACTTCTTTGCTGACCCTTCTTACAGGGTCATACGGACTATCTTATGTCCGTTTTTAATGTTGGGTTTACTCTTTACGTTAGTTGCTTGCACCTCCTTGGTAAAAGGTACTGAGGCGGTTGGAGGTGCGTCAGCGAGATGGTCATTACGCTCGAGCGGCTGCTTTCGCCGTGTCTCATGGCGCGCCGTCTCTGCATGACCCTCCAGCAAAAGTTTGCTCCCGATGGGTCTTAGTGCCTCCGGCGCCAATCCCACTAGTGTGAATGAGTGGTGGAGACTCGTCAGAAGATCAAGAATTACGGTAGGTACGTAATTTTCCTTTACAAACAATATTTTTAAATAGCAAATAATAGCAGTTCCCTAAAGGTGGGAAATGCATCGACTCAGTCTTTTCCACTTCCTGGGAACTGATCAGGAACCTGAGAAACCACCACATTCAACAACAACAATAATAATAATATAAACACCCAAACTAATGCAGAGTATCGAGAAACGACCGAAAGAAATAAATCGCAAAATAACTGTTGACCAGCCAGGAGTGTTGAGCTGTACTTTAGGCCAGCTGCTCTCTTCAGCAGAGAAATAAATGTGATGATAAAAGGTGGGGGGTGCATGACCACAGAGCTGAGTGTGAACTTTGTTCTAATTCGGAGCTCCATAATTAGCATAAGTTCCAGCTGCAACACAGCTGATTCCTGTGGCTGGCTACACTTTGTAAATACATACTGATGGACTCCTGGGGTTAGAAAGCGCCACTACCAACACAGCTGATTCCTGTAGCTGGTTGCACTTTGTAAACAAGAAATAGAACATAGAAACATAGAATTTGACGGCAGACAAGGACCGCTGGCCCACCCAGTCTGCCCATTTCCTACCTAATGGATAAGCTGCAGATCCCAGTTAACCAGCAGCCTACTTCTTCCTACCCCACCCCTAGAATTGCCTTATGACTGTCCCATGCATTCTTGAATTCCACCAGTTTTAACTCCACAACCTCCTCCAGAAGGCCGTTCCATGCATCCACAACCTCTCTGTGAAAAATACTTCCTTAAATTACCTCTGAGCTGCCTCCCCTCTATCTTCAAATTGTGCCCCCTTGTTCTTGCACACCTCTTTTTTTGAAAGATGCTACCCTCTTAGACTTTGTTGAGTCCCTTGAGGTACTTGAAAGTTTCTATCATGTCCCCCCTCTCCCTCCTTTCCTCGAGGCTATACATATTAAGCTCCTTAAGTCTCTCTTCATGTCTTCCGGTGCAGACATACTGATTGACTCCTGGGGTTAGAAAGCGCCACTACCAAAACAGCTGATTCCTGTGGCTGGCTGCATTTTGTAAATACATACTGATGGACTCCTGGGGTTAGAAAGTGCCAATACCAACACAGCCGATTCCTGTGGCTGGCTGCACTTTGTAAATACATACTGATGGACTCCTGGGGTTAGAAAGCACCACTACCAACACAGCTGATTCCTGTGGCTGGTTGCACTTTGTAAATACATACAGATGGCCTCCTGGGGTTAGAAGAAAAAATTACTCACCTTAGTAATGTTGTTTCTTCTAATGGAGTCTTGCTATATTATAGACATTAGCAGTTTGATCCAGCTCTAGAATTGCCCCGGAGTGAAATGGTTAAAACCATTCCAAAATAGAATTTTGGCACGAGAGCAGCTCTATCTGTGTCATTTCAAACTTGAACTGTCAGATCTTTACGAGCCAAACTCACTAAGGTCTGTGTGGAAGCTGTAACTTACACTAGCCAAATGGCTACCTAAATAATAACAACCATTGATGGTCCCAACACCCAAGACTCAAGTCAGGGGACCAGAAATACTAACACCATTCTAATAATATGAAAATGGAACATAAGTATAATAAACACACACACGCTGCATACATACACACACCCCAAAGTCCCAAAGGGGACAAAATGCTAACAGGACATAAGTAGTGCCCACACTAAGTTGCCCGTACCCCACCAAGTAGAGGTTCTGAGAGGGGCAGGTTGGGGAGGTCTATAATATAGCAAGACTCCATTAGAAGAAACAACATTACTAAGGTGAGTAATTTTTCTTCAAACAACATGAAGTCTTGCTATATTATAGACATTAGCAGAATACACAGCAGTACCTCCATGGAGGAGGGGCAGAACCTACTTAGGGAATAGGCTCTGAAGAACAGCTGTGCCAAACCGAGCATCTCTCCTGGCCTGGACATCCAGGAGTAATGCTTGGTAAAAGTGTATACCGTTTTCCAAGTAGAAGCCTGGCAAATCTCTAATAAAGGGATATCTCTGGCAGCAGCTAGAGCGCAGCTGTACCCTGGTAGAATGAGCTACCAAACCGGTGGGGTGTGGGGGGGTGCTCTGCCCACTCTCTGATAACAAAATTGGATACAAGAGACAACCCACCCGGCTACTGATCTCTTAGTGGCAGGTTTGCTTTTCCAACTTCACCATAGGTAAGGAAAAGTTGGATGGATTCAACCTGTGACCTTTGGTACGCTCTATATAATAACTAAGAGCTCTTAACATCCAGGCTGTGCAACCTCCTCTCACCCGAAGAGGAGGATCAGTGAAAATACTGGAAGGGAGATAGATTGATTAAGATGGAAATCTGAAACCACCTTAGGCAAAAACTTCCTATTAGTCCTAAGGACTACCTTATCCCTGTGGAAAGAAATAAAGTCAGTCTCCACTGACAAGGCTTGCAATTCACTTATCGTCTGGCAGAAGTGATAGCCACTAGAAAACAGTTTTCAAGTTAGGTACTTAAGCTCTGCAGAAGACAGAGGTTCAAGGGGTTGCATTAACTGGGCAATGCAAACATTAAGGTCCCAAGCAGGGCGGTTCCCGAAAGGGAGGATTAGTATGGAGTAATCCCTTAAAAACTTGGAAAACACAGGATGAGAGGAAAGAGGGATGACTTTCTGCTGACACAAAAGCAGACACAGCTGCCAAATGAACTCTCAGGGTAGCTGGTCTGAGACCCAAGGAATTAAGATGTACCATGTAATCTAACAAAATGGGTAATTCAGCAGATTCTGGGGAAATATTTTCCTAACACACCAAATGGAAAACCTTTTCCATTTAGAACTATAAGTAGCCCTAGTGGAAGGCTTTCTGGAAGCCTTTAGGATCTCAAGAACACCCTGAGAGAGGTGTAATCAGCAAACTCTAACTCCACAAGAACAAGGCATTGAAGTTGAGGGATTTGAGGTCCGGATACCAAACCCTTCCCTGGGCACAAGTCAACAGATTGTGATTCCTGGGAGGCACAGGGAAGATGGACTGTCAGAGACAGAAGGAGTGGGTACCAGGGCTGTCCGGGCAATCAGATCACCTGCAAGGCTGAGATCTGATTTTGACTAGTACTTTGAATAGGAGAGAAAGGGGAAAGCATAGAGAACTTCCTCCCAATCCAGAAGAAGGGCATCCAGGGAACTGAGCCCAGCACTGGAGGCCTGCAACAGAACAGAGGAAGTTTGTGATTGTCTGGGGCTGCAAAAGATCTATCTGAGGGATGCCCCACCTGGCAAAACTATCCCCAGCACTTGAGGATCCAGGGACCATTCGTGATGGCCTGGGAAATCCTACTGAGGGCATCCGCTAGGACATTGTCCTTCCCTGGAAGATGAACTGCTATGAGGGAAGTGTTCAGGGAATAGGCCAGAGACCACAACTTCATTGCCTTGGTGCACAAGGCCGAAGACCGAGTGCCCGTTTGTTGATGTACCACATTGTTGTGGTGTTGTCTGTTCTGCCTTGTATCACCTTGTCGTGGACAGATGCAGAAAAAGCTTGAAGAGCTAAAAGACAGCTCTGAGTTCCAGCAAATTGATGTGGAGCAGAGATTCCTGGGGGACAAACTCCTAGTGGAAAGGTGGCGTATGTCCCAAATCCCAGAAGGGAATCATCTCACAGTGAGAGTCAAGTCGTGAGAAGGGGAAATGAAGGGACCCCGGCTCTAAATTGCTCTGATCCTGCCACCACTGAGAGCTAGGATCATGGTCTGAGTCACTGGGACCAACTTGGAAAAGGGTCTCTTCTGAGACCAAAAGGTTCTCAAGTGAAACTGAATGTCTCTCATCTGAAATCTGGCTCCCTGCACAACAGCTGTGGATGCAGCCATGTGCCCCAGGAGCTGCAGAAAGTGTCTTGCTGGTCGAGAGACCTGCAGAGTGAAGGAAGAGGCCAGAGCCACTAAATTCCTTACCCTTTCTGGGGGAAGAAAGGCTCTGGCTAGCTTTGTGTCCAATTCTGCCCCTATAAAGGTGAGTACCTGGACTGGTTCCAGAACCGACTTTGGTAGGTTTAGCAGAAAACCAGGGAGGTGAGAAGCTGCTGGGTGACCTGCAGGTGAGATTTTACCTGTTCTGGGGACTGTCCTACAATGAGCCAGTTGTCTAGATAGGGAAAAACAGCAATCCTCTGCCTCCTTAAGTGGGCCACTGCCACTGCTAAACACTTTGTGAATACCCTTGGAGCAGAGGTAAGGCCGAAGGGCATTGCTCTGAACTGGTAATGACCTGAGGGCAGTTTGAATCTGAGGTACTTTCAGTGGGATCTTCTGATTAGGACATGGAAATAGGCATCCTTGAGGTCCAGGGAGGCTAGCCAGTCCCCTGGCCTTAGGGAAGGTAAAATCTTTGCCAGAGTTACCATTTTGAACTTTGGTTTCAAAAGATGCTTGTTCAGATATCTGAGATCTAAAATGGGCCACCATTCTCCTGTCTTTTTGGGGTAAGGAGTATCTGTAATACAGACCCTGCCCTGATGCAGGAGGAACCTTCTCTACTGCTCTGAGAGCTAACAGGATGAGACCTCTGTTTCCAGAGCGGGGTCTCTAAGCACTTGCAGGTAGAAAAAGTCTGCTTCTCAACTTGGGAAACTTTTGAGCTGAGAACCAGACCCTGGCTTACTACTTCCAGAACCCACTTGTCTGAGGTTAAAGAAGCCCAATTCTGACTGAAGTAAGCCAGCCTGCCCCCACTGGTACAGGAGAATGGCCCTGGGCACCCCATCAGGGTGCCTGTTTATGAGGAGCTTTAGGCTGGGGGTGGGAGCAGGTCTGCCCACCCTCGTCTGCCCCTGTCTCTGAAGAAGCCCCTCTGAGCATAGGCAGAGGAGGCCTGAGTCTGGTAGAAAGGCCTGTGAAAGGCCTACCCCTACCCTAGGGGCATGCCTTTGAGGAGTGGCTTGCCGCCTCTAGCCTAGGCACTCTTGTAAGTAGTCCTATATTCATCCATCTTCTTCATGTAATTCTCTGTCTGCTCTCCAAACAGAGAATTTCCCACCACAGGAAAATCCATAGCCTTAGTCTGGGTATCCTGTGACAAACTAGTACACCTGGAGCCAGGCCAACCTACAAAAAAGCTACAGAAGTGGCCATGACCCTAGAGGAAACATCATTAACATCCACAGCAGCATGAAACTGAACCTTAGAGGCTTCAATGCCATCAGCAGCCACCTGTTCTAATTCACTAGCCAGCTGGCCATGGGCCTCTTGGCTAATTCATAACAGTATCCCATCTAGATTTCTGATACCTAGCTACATAAACCATATAATTTGCTTGCCTGAGTCCCAGAGAGGCTGCCATATACTGTTTTTTTGCCATGGCATCAATCTTCCTGGAATCCTTGTCAGGAGGAATCTCAAGGGTGTAGACAGGCATACTCACTGTACACATTTGTGTACAGTTTTGTTGAGTGTCTGTCACAAACCATAAGCCACTCTGTTAATATTATCATTCTAATCTGTAGTATTTGGGTTAGTGTAGGCCACTGAGGAGTGTCCAATACATGTATAACCTCTTTGGAGAGTAGAGGAGTCATCTGAAAACAATCTGACTTGTTTGGAAGGGGGTGCCATTTGGAAAGGATGTGTACATTTTTTAATTGGGGGGGGGGAGTAACTGTTGGAGATTGTGTACAAAATGGAAATTTCTGGCTACACTCCTGAGGAGGATGTGAAGCCAAGGGAATATTAGCTTTATCACAGGCAGCAGCCTGAACTACCCCAACATGACCGCATTGCTGAGAAAGGAATTCTGTATCAGGGCCTGACAATGTATACCTTCTGTCCATCTTTTTATCTACAGGAGGCACAGAATTAGGAGCTTTTAAAATTTTAATTGTTTCCTAAAGACTTATGTAAAGGAATAGACAATCTCCTAGACTCTGGAATATCCATCATTTCTACAAAATCAGGCTCCTCTTGCTCATCCACAGCCTCTTCTAAAGGAAGCTGGAGGGTTTCAGCAACTTTTTTATAAAACATAAAATGAGATGGGGACTCAGACAGCATAGGGGGAGATTCTAAAGGTCTGTCTGGGGAGATGTCTGGTTCAATGGGCACACCCAGACCTTCCCAGCCACATTCATACTGTTCATAATCCTCCTCCCCCTCCTCTGGTTCATAAAATTCTTCAATATCATAATCCTGAACCACTGGGACCGGACGAACCAACCTTTTACCAGATAGTGGTGGTTCGGACGGACCCTGAGACAGTGACTGGACAATTTGTATGGCTTTTGCTATCTCTGCAGCAGTTGGAGAAGGAATTTTGGACTCCAGACCTGCTGATTTTCTTGTTTTCTTTACTAGAATTGGTTCCTCAGAACCAGCTTTTCTTTTGCCCGAGGAAGTCTGGCCCTGGTCAGAGGGCACTCCCTCTGGTTCGGTTGGCACCGAACCGGGCTGGCCATCCGGGTCAGCGGACTTTTTGGCCTCTCGTTCCCTGAGCCTGCCCAATCTTTTTTCCAGGGTGGCTGCAGGGAAATTCTTACATACCTGGCAGTCTGACTGGAGGTGGTCAAACCCCAGACAATAAACACATGTGGTGTGTGTGGGTCAGCCTTGGCAAAGACTTCCCCACAAACATCACAGTGTTGAAACCCAGTGGGCCCGGTTTTTCTTTTGGGTTTCTCAGACATAATGCCAGCCTAACCAAAAACTTGCCCTTTTAACGGCAGTGCCAGGCTAGACACCCTTATCGGTTCCTAACCGTGTCACAGGTATTGGAAAAAAACGTAATAAATCCGTTTTTTTTAGAACCGATAAGAACCGGGAACCGCACTCTAAAATAGTAACTTTTAGTTTTAAATGAGTTTTAAACCCACTGATCGGTTCAAAACCGAACCGATAACTTACAAGTTCCACACAGACAAAACCTTCATTTACTTATGTACTACAGATAGAGCTTGAACCAACGGTTTTGGCGTGTTAAAATAAACTATTCTCAAGTTAAATCCAACCGAGAAAACACTTTTAAACTGAGAAATGAACCGAGCAGAAGGAGAAATCTCCAGAGCGACTGTTCACTGAGGCGGAGTAAAGAATCTGACAGTTCAAGTTTGAAATGACACAGATAGAGCTGCTCTCGTGCCAAAATTCTATTTTGGAATGGTTTTAACCATTTCACTCCGGGGCAGTTCTAGAGCTGGATCAAACTGCTAATGTCTATAATATAGCAAGACTTCATGTTGTTTGAAAGCGCCACTACCAACACAGTAATATTTTTTTTTTTTGTGCCACCACACAACCCCAACATTTCGTGGCCCTAACACCACTTAATCATGGGTGGTTGTCTCTACTGATCTTCCAGAATATGATTACGGAAACGGACTATAAGCCTCGTGTCACTGTGCAGCCTCCAATGATGAGTTTGATCCTGCATTTGCAGTAGCCATTCTGGCTTTCGGAGTTACTACAATCTGGCTGTCTTTCTGGAATGTTTAGGGGAAAAACCCACTCCGATTGGCTAAAAATTATGTCTTTATTTCACAACTGCAAAAAATCTGGCAACAACTACACACTCTGTTCTGCCTTACTGCTTCATTACAGTTCAGTTTATTGTTCTTACCTTAAAAAGCCATGATGCTAGAATTTTAGCAGGAGGAATCAACACTGGGGAGAAGGTGAATTCAGGTTATCAACCGATATACCAAGGTTATCTCTGATCTGGAAGTGTTAACGAAATAATATCAACAGGGTTTTGGTCTTATCACGCTTTTATAGTAAATGTTTTAAAAATGATTACTCAATTCCGTCATAAGGAAACTGTCAATGAAAAGTCAAATAATTATACCTTGGCCAAATTCTGCCACAGCTCACAAAGATAATCGAAAACCTGAGCATGAATTTCAGGGTCTTTAATGCAGTTGACATCTCCCAAAATTCCCAGCATTCTCCTCCACATAACTGTGGCCACATCTGCATGCCATCCAGTGAGGCTCCCTCCTGCCATTACACTACAGTCTTCTGTAGGAAATTCACTGGTTTCTGTTAAAAACCACAACATACATTCAATCATTAAAGTAAAGATTGTCTCTTTACTCACATGCAAAATGGCCTTTAGATGCTTATTTCTCAAAACAATAAATGAGAGAAGACAGAAAATGAGTATGTCTCACACACGTTAATCAGGCCCTTCAGTATACCAACATTTGATAACGGTCTATTCAGTTGTTTCACTTTCATGCCAGGAGAGGGCACCTATCTACTGCAACTACTGGGCTACTGTACACTCTGAAATAAAGAAGCACAGAAAAGTGACGAACAGGTCAAGACCTTAACAGTCCATCTAGTCTATCCCAAGATTCCCTGCTTGGAGACTTTGAGATGCTCGAGTCTCGGACCTCCACCCTAGTCACTCCACCCCCCTTCACTTCCAGTCTAATATGTGTCCCACCTTTTTAATTCCACTATTGTCTTTGCCTCCACAACCTTGTCAGAAAGTTTGTTCTACCTGCCTACCACCCTTTTCATGAAGTGATACTTCCTAAATGTCCTTTCTGAACACTCGCTCTACAGCCTGAGCAATGTTTCTTCCCCCCTCCTTTCTGTCCTCCAGTGAATGCATGTTGGGCCTGGTCAGACTCTGATCTTACACCTTTGCCCTGCTGGACATGGATCATCTTCCTAACCCTTCATTGCACTGCCTCAAATGTATCCCAGTCCTTCCTCAGCTGTGGCCCCAGAACTGTAAAGAGTATTCCAGATGTGGTTTCACTAGTGATCTACATGAAGTTAATATTAGCTTCCTTCTCCTGTTAGTAATCCCTCTTAGTACCTAAGAATTCTGTTAGCCCTCCCAAATAGCCTGTTGCACTGAGCAACCAGCTTTAGGTTGGGGAGAGGTGTAGGGGGTGAAACAGGGCAGACTAGATGGGCTGGTGTGGTCATTTTCTGCTGTCAAGCTTCTATGAATCTATGATAGTGCTGGCAGCCACTCTCGGGTTCCTCTCCTCCTCTGTACACTCTACCAGTGTCCAGTCAACATAGTAAACTATTATCAGATTTTTTTCTCCTGCTTTGTGCATCACCTTGCACTTTCTGGTATTACATTTCAACTACCAAATACTGGACCACTTCTTCAGTCTTCTCACAGCCTATTTCATAATGTTAATCCCTTCTTCCACGTCAACTCTCCTGCAGAGCTTAGTACCATCAGTGAAAAGGCTCATCTTGCCCTAGATACCGTCTCCCATGTCAAAGATACACATATTAAACAGGTCCCAGAAGAACTACTGCTGTACCCCACTAGTCACTGCCCTGTCCGTAGAGAATTTACCATGTAGGACCACATTCCAGGTTTTATCTGTCAGCCAATTTTGACCCATCTAGTTATTTCTTGCAATATCTCCAAACTGCTCACCTTCTTAACCAGTTTCCTGTGTAGTACAGAGTCAAAGGCTTTGTTAAAATCCAGGTATAGTGCAGCATATCCACAACATGACCCATCTGCCATTTGTATCACTGCATTTAAAGTCAGTCAAGTTAGTCCATCATAACCAGTCCTAAGAGAATCGGTGCCAGTTACCATTCATTAAGTCCTTTTCCTCTAAGAGTGTGACTATCCTCTCTTTAGTAATTGTCTTCAGAACTTTCCTCACTATGGATGTCAGGCTTACCGGCCTGTAGTTTCCTGAATTTTTTCCATCACCCTTTCTGTGTAAGAGAACCACATTTGCCACTCTCCCGTCCTCAGGCACTATACACGGCGTTACTGATTCTCCAAAGAGGTCTACCAGTAGCTTTGCTAGTACCTGCCTAGTTTCCCTTCAGCACCCCTGACGATTTACTGGTTTTTAGGTTCTCCAGTCCCTTTGGTACCCAATCCCTTGTTATCCTTCTCGTCTCAAATCTGTTCCCCTGTATTCCCTACTGTTGTTAGTTAGTGGGTCTGCCTCTTGACCATGACCACTGAGAAAAGTATTCATTCAGTATGCCTTCCTTCTTCCATAGCACCCGTAATTGCCTAACCTTCTTTATCTTTTTGGTATCCCTTGTCTTTTTCCTTTCACGCTGTATATAAATAAGATCTGTTGTTCTCCTTGACCCTTTCCGCTAGCATCAAATTCTGCTTCTGCCTCCTGAGGAACTTTTACTTATACCCAGTTTCGCTTTATACAGTACCTCTCCTGTTTGACTCACACTGTTCCTTCTGGTAATGCGCAAATGCCTTTTGACCCTGATAGCCTGCCTTACCTGCCTAACCATACTAGTTTCCTATATTTCTGAAATTTTGTATAGCCTTGACTAAGTATTGGGTAGCCTCAGTAATAGCCTCCTTTAATGTTGTCCACTTCCCCCAACACACACACACACACACACACACACACACAACACAGCTTACAGAACTCCTTGAGTCTTTCCTGCTTTTTCTACATTTTCCTGAAATTCAGTTTCCTAAAGTCCATCTTCTGTGTGTCAATGGCCACATGTTTTGCGACCCCAGCTTAATGCTGATTTCACCGTACAATGGTTACTCTGTCTGACTGGGGCCTAATATCCATAATATTCTGCTTGGACATCACCAGGTCTAGTACTACTGCCTTTTAGCCTCACTCAGCCACTGTGTGAGGAAGCAGTCCTGAGTGATATTCACAAATATTTGTCCTTTCTGACTCCTAGCCACTGATGTCCCCAGTCTACGACTGGAAGATTGAAGTCACCCACTACCATTATTTCTCCCAGTCCCTCTCCAAAGCTCCATCCATTTCCACCATCTGATACAGTGGCCTGTCTTCTTAAACATTCTTCCATCACCTGTATCAACAGTGATTCTATCCCACCCCCTCCTTGACTGCTGCATTTTCAGACACCCTAATATCATCTCTCACATACAGTGCCCTCCCTCGTTTTCCCTGTCTTTCTTGAAGAGCTTGTACCCTGAAACATTTAGTCCAGCAGCTGTTCAGGTTAGTCCAAGTTTTGGTAATGGCCACTATGTGGATTTCCTCTGTAGCCATCACCAACTGCACTTGATCCATCTTACCCAGACTTCTGATGTCTGCATAGAAAACCTTCCATTTGTCCTCCATCCCTCTTCTGGGATTCCTTCAGTTTGCCCCCTCTTTTTTCCCCTGCCTTTCCCAATTTTTCCCAACCCCATCCACTAGCAGTCCCTACTATCCTGCTTGTTTGGAAGGAGAAACCTACGCTCCATGTGTGATCCTGTTCTAGTATCCATGCCCTAAAACAGTACCCCCCCACCCCAAAAGTAGTTTATAATTCTTGTAATGAAAACCTCTAACTTCTGCCCCAGCCCACTGGTGCAGGCTTTGTTCAGATGCAGACTGTTCCTCTGAACAGCCTGTCATCTTCCCAGAAGGAACCATAGTCCTCCACAAACCTGAACCCTCCTCTCAATACCAACCTTTTAACCATGCATTAATCGCTAGAATACTGGCCTTTATGCTCTTCCCTGTACATGGCACCGACAGTACTCTGAGAAGGGTACAATACAGCATCTGCAACTTCTCTCAGCCTGTTACCAAATTCTCTAAACCTTTCCTTAACCCTACCAACATTTCAGTGCAGCGGACCAATGGTTCCTAGGTGAATCATAATGCCTGGCCCCCCCCAACCGTGGTGAAACTCTCCAGCCGTGAAAGTACCTACATAGATTTCTTCTCAAGGAGGTATATGACAGATGTTTCCAATGCTAAGCTACTCAGCCAGACTTCCACCATTACTCGACTGTAGAGTACCCAATCACTATCACCTTCTTCCTGCTCTTAATTTCTACCCTCCTACCTGGCCTATCACTCCTGAATGAAACCTGTTCTCTAACAGTAATGAATGTACCAGTAAGGTTGGGATTTTCATCTGGAAACTCCGCCCTCAGAATACCGAAGCAGTTCTGAATGTGCACTCCTGGGAATGCTATCCAGCCCTAACCAACCCGCCTCCCATCTACAGTCCGTCCCCACAATGTACCTCTGAGGACCTCTGGGGTAAGGGAACAGCAGCTCAGAGTTCTGTAGCACTCAGGCACTAAACCTGAGCTCTGAGGTGAACAACCTCTGCCATAAGAACCTCTTACACACCTGGCACCCCTATCTACCAGGGTACCTTATGGAAACTGATTAGTGCCATGTTCTCATAACTGACTACCCCTCCCCCACGCACTTGCCTGAAATATTGCAAACTGGCTGTTAAAGTTACTGACCAGATATGGAATCCTTGAAGCAGCATTCCTGTAGCCATCCCTCTTCTCAAGTCCTTTTTCTCTTAAGTCCGTCTCAGCACTTAATCTTGTAGCACTTCACAGACTGGCACTTTCAGTGACTTGATCACTGCTGTTAACACACTACCTCTCCTAGGGAGTTCCTTTGATTCTTGTTTGGGCCTTACAGCCTGAAATGCTCTCCTTCTTCCTCTCTATGCAAGCCTATAACACACTCTTTACACTCCCTGTTTGGACCCAGGATGCCCGTCAATGGCAAGGAACATTCTAATTTAATTCTTTACTACCTGTGAATGTTGTACAGTCGGTATGATATCTTAAGATTCATCAGTAAAAAAAAAAAAAAAAAAAATACAGAACTAAGATGTATGCACCACATATTAGGGGAGCGGCCCAATCAAGGTAGTTACAACTCTTGAGCAATCTAAGGACACGCCAACTGTTAGATACTAAGGCTCATATTAAGGCAGATGTAGAAGCAAGCAGGCGTTAGCCCATAAGTGCTTCATTAATGAATGCAAAGTAGAGAAAGCTAGAGCTAATAATGCAATAACAATTTAAAATAAACAATACAAGTGCTCTGGCCCACTTTTTTATTTTAATTCAATGTTTATTTGACAAGAGTAGACATACAGTACAGGCAAGTAAGAGTTTGATATTCTTTACAGAGTCTCAGTTCTAGTCGTAGCTACTTAATACTGCCACAGTTTGTTACCAAACTGTCCTGCTTTACTGACTGGTAACTAGTCAGGCTCTCAGCAGTAATAAGTTTACAGGGCACATTTCCATGTATGTGAGCTGTTAAGTGACCCTACCATTGTTGTTTCCTATCATTACTGAAAAAGTGTCCATATCCTGCTTCAACCAATATTGAGGCTAGAAATCATCAACAGTGTTCTGAACTGCACTGTGCTACCTCAAGAAACAAAAGTCATCCCTTTGTCCATCATACATATTAACCAGCACTCCACTTATTACTGAATAAATCCATTTGATTACGAACCTTATGAGTGTAACCCCCCTTCCCCACGGTGGGGGCTTACCTGGTTGCTGCCTCCCGCCTGTTAGTGCCACCATGTCTCCAATCCTGGGTGGCTCCTGAATGCTCCTGCCAGCCCCGTTATCTGTTTCCCTGCTTGGGCACCGGTGGAGCACAAAGGAAAGTAAAGCCGCACGTTGCAGCGGGTTTGCCAATCGCTGTGCCGCTCCTGTGTGAGCTGTTGCAGTCAACTCTCCTCTCACTCCCTTTTGTACTCTGAAGTGAGCACTGTGGCGCTGATAAGTAAAAGAACACTCTCTGCGGCTCCAGAGCTTGTGTGTGTGTGTGTGTGTGTGTGTGTGTGTGTATGTGGCCCAGCCCTTAAGTGCAAAAAGAAAGTGTAAGGGGGTCCGCAGGCACTTTGGGGAAGTGCTCTTAAGCGCTATGTAAATACTGGGCACCTGTCTAAGTAGCAGCTGAGGCTGTTCATGAATATTAATAAGCACTGCTGTGTTATGGGAGGGATACTGCTACGGAGGTAGCGACAGGCAGCAGAAGCCCTAATTAAAATTTACACTGCAGTCGCTGGAAAGGGCACAGAAGCAGCTGCAGGTTTTTAAATATATGTGTTGCTTTACTGTTTGCCAGCATTTTAATGTCAGACTTGGGACATTGCTTAAACTGTTTCGATGGCAGCCATGTTCGCCAGTCTGGTGGCCACTGAACAGCCAATCAGGAAGCCAAGATCCCGAGAAGCTGCTGTAAAGGCTTCTGGGGAAAGGAGGTGGTGCCAGCTTTTGCCACCAAGACAGCCAGCCAATAGGGCATTGAGTAAGCCCATTAACTGCCTTTTCCGACAGACTGCTGGCATCCACAAATCAACAGCTGCCAGATTCTCCCCACTGTTCTGTTCCACCAGTCAGGAGTTGTTTTCTTTTTCTGCAGCTTGTGAAGAGAGACAAGTCAGTTGGAGTGTGAGTTTGAATTCAGTCAGTTTGGCTGGAGCCCCTCCTGAAGGAGGGGGGACTACTGCCCCTTGCTCCAACATGGTGCCGGAGAAATGAAGAAGGGCTACCTGGAGGCTTGCACAGCTACCAGCCCAGTAGGCACTCATGCTTGTCTTCCAGCACACGGAAGGAAAAATTTCAGTTTAAAGTGTGATTTGCCTGGCCAGAGGCAAGAAAGTGCCTGGGAGTTTCCAGAGGAAGGGAAACTGCCTGGGACGTCTGAAGAAGTCCGTAGGGCTTCTTGTGCATGCACGGCCACCAAATAGCCAAGGGAAGCCTGCCTGATGGTCCTGCTTGGGAGCTGTCAGAGCCACATTTAGCCAAGAGGAGCCACCTGATGTTTCCTGTAGAGGGAAAATTAAGTGGGAAGATGTCCCCTGTCTTCTACCCAGAAGAGTTAGAAGATGCACTCTTCTGTGTTTTGAGTCTGCCCCTGAGCGGCGAGATTTTTGTTCTTCAAGTCTGCACCTAAATGTCTGTGCCCATGTCTCACTGGGACTGCCTGCCCAGTGAGAGTCATGAGACTATGTCCTATATGCAAAGAGTCACGGCTGCCAATGGCAGCGTGACTGAAAATTATCTCTAGTCGTCGAAGTGACTAAAAGCTTCTTCTAAAATGAAGTGGTTGTTTGATTGTGAAGCTGTGAGAGACTGTGATTTTCTAGCATTAGCCACTACTGGCAGAGTCCCAGAAAAGCACTGCAGCTTCCTTCATCCTCTCTGGGTGATTCTTCCTTTTCAAGATACCTAGACAAATCTGAGCTGCCAGGAGGAACACGGTAGGAGGGCAGCTCTCCGGTGTCAGTTAAACACACAGCTGACCACTGGGCAGCACCACATGTGGGCTCAATTACCATCTCTGTAGCCTAGCAAGTGGGTCAGAGACCTTTTGAAGCAGCATGACACTAAGGGGGGCTGTGTAAGCTGAACATAGTTTTAGTTTTACTGCTGCATGTGTGCCTTCTGGTTGGTGCTGTGAGGAATCTTAGTGGAGAAGGACTCCCATCAGGGGAGGGAGGACCAAACTTGGATGTCTTTAGGTTGGCCAAAGGACAAATAGTTACATACAATATGTGTGATCTAAACAGCCCAGAGAAAAGGACCAGAATACTCCAGGAACTTATGCGCCGGGGAGCTATAACTGCATTTATACAGGAAATCCACCTGACCCAATCTGAGTATGCAAAATTGCGGTGGTCATGGGAGGGATCCATCTACTCCTCATCCTTACCAGGCACACCCTCACAGATAGATGGAAATTTTGGTTCACTGGACACACCCCTTAGAAGCGGCATCTGTTCTAGAAGACCCAAACGTTCGATTTGTCATGGTTAAGGAGACACACTGCTCAGTCCCATGCACTTTAGTAAGCCTGCATGCCCCCAACCAGGAAAATGAGAAAGGAAAATTACGTACCTACCGTAATTCTTGATCTTCTTGGACGAGTCTCCACCACTCATTCACACTAGTGGGATTAGCGCCGGAGGCACTAAGACCCATCGGGAGCAAACTTTTTGCTGGAGGGTCGGCGCGAGAGACGGCGCCGCGAGACACGGCGCTGCGATGCAGCGGCTCGCGAGCTGCAATGACCATCTCTGCGGCGACACTCCAACCGCCTCAGTACCTTTTACCAAGGAGGTGCAGGCAACTAACGAAGAGTAAACCAACATTAAAAAACGGACATAAGATAGTCCATATGACCCGTGAAGAAGGGTCAGCAAAGAAGTCCTCACGGCCCAAAGATTTGAGGAGTGAAGACCAATACAGCGTGAGCTCGGGGATGGAGGTAGGGTGTGAATGAGTGGTGGAGACTGTCCAAGAAGATCAAGAATTACGAGGTACGTAATTTTCCTATCTTCCTGGACATAAGTCTCCACCACTCATTCACACTAGTGGAGAGTACTAAGCTGATAATCCCCAAAAAGGGCGGCAGGGGAGACAGAGCTCACGTTGCCTAAGACAGAAGCCCATTAAGGATAGTTCTGCCGAATGCGGAATGTCGCCTAGCATGAACATCCGTGCATAGTGCTTAACGAAGGTATGCACTGAGCTCCAGGTATGGGCATTGCATATATCTGCAATTGGAACATTGCGACTTCCGCTTAGGATGCCGCGACGCTCTAGTAGAGTGAGCGCATCACTCTACCTTTCTAATTTAACTTGAGCCATGGAATAGCAATGACCAAGGCATGCCACTAACCATGAAGAGATGCATCTAATAGCGACAGGTTGACCCAGCCGGTGTCGCTGAAAGAAACGAACAGTTGCTGAGTCTTATGTAACATCCTTGGTTCTATCTAAATAGAACCGCAAGGTTCTCTTAACATCCAAGGAATGAAGAGCCTGCTCCTTCATTTTGGAAATTAGCTAAGTAAGCTGGAAGTACCAGAGGTTGGTTTAGATGGAATTCTGACACAACCTTGGGGAGAAATTTAGGATGAGTAATGGAGAATACCTTGTCTTTATGGAATACAGTATACTGAGGGTCCGTGAACCAGGCATGTATCAGAGACCTGCGGGCTGAGGTAATGGCCACCAGGAAGGCAGTCTTCCAGGTAAGAAATTTCAGCTCACAGGTAGCTAAGGGTTCGAAGGCTTCCGAGTGAGCATGTCCAGCACCAGGTTAATGTCCCAGGCTGCAACTGGACGCTTAACAGGGGTCTGGTATGGAGAATCCCCTTAAGAAATCTCTTCACCATAGGTAACTGAGCCAGAGTTAAGGAAGAAACTGGCTCATGGAACGCTGAGATGGCACTAAGGTGAACTTTAACTATGGAGTACTGAAGACCTAAGTTTGACAGGTCCAAAAGATACTCCAGAATCTTGCCAGGAGGACAGGAAAGGGATTCCAAGAGGATTTTGCACACCAGAGAGAAAACGTTTCCATTTGGAAGCTGGTTATGCTGGGTGGCTGGCTTCCGAAGCAGCCAGAAGGATGTCTGAGACTCTACTGAGACGTTGAACCTCATTCACTTCTATCTCTTCAGGAGCCAAGCATGAAGGTGAAGTGATTTCAGGTTGGGATGGACCAACGAACCCTGAGTCAAAAGACTGATTTGCAAAGGAAGTGGTCTCGAGAGGCTGCCAACATACTGTTGAGTAGAGGAAACTATAGTTGCAGGCCAGGAAGGAGCAATGAGAATCATCTTGGTCCCTGAGACTCGAACTTGAGGAGTACTCTCTGATTAGAGGAAGGTGGAAAGGCGTAAGAAAGCTGCTTGTCCACCGCAGCCTGAACGCATCCTGACAGAAAATGCCAGGCCCTGGATTTCTGGAGCAGAAGAGAGGCAGTTTTATGCTGAGTGGGATGCAAAGGTCCAGGTCTGGAGTCCCCACTCTTGAACAGGGACCGAGCTACGGCTGGATCGAGAGACCACTGTGAGGGTCTGCCTCCGTTTCTGCTGAGGTGATCTGCTAGGTCGCTTTGTATACCTGGCAGATAAACCGCTTGAATCAGAGACTTGTGCTCCAAGCACCACTCCCACACCCTCATTGCTTCCCTGCAAAGGGATAAGAATGAGCACCGCCTTGCTTGTTGATGTAATACATCACTGCTTTGTTGTCCGCTTGAAGGAGAATGTTCTTGTGACAAAGGACATCCTTCAGAGCTCGGATTGCATAGAGGACTGCTCTCATCTCCAGGACATTTATGTGGAGATGAGTTTCGAACTGGGTCCATACACCTTGAGTGTGGAGGGAGAGACAGTGAGCCCCATCCCATTAGCGATGCATCTGTGGTGATGGAGATCTGATGATCCGGGGAGCAAAGGGAATCCTTCCAGGAGATTGCTTTTGAGACCACCAGGTGAGAGACCTTCAAAGGGCTCCGCCACCTTGATGGGATAAGACTGGGGGTGGAGGTCGGGGACCACTGAGTGGAGAGCATCCATTGGGTGTCTCATGTGCAGTCGGGCCAGAGGGACAGTGAAGACCGAGGACGCCATGAGACCAACATGCGTTGCATCGAGAGAGCTGTAACCGATTGGTTCTCCTGATGTAACGGGCCATTCGAAGGATATCGAGTCTTCTGTCCTCTGAAGGAAAGCCTTGCTGAAGAGGTGTCTAGAAGCTGCTCCTATGAAAAGGAGCCTCTGGGAGGGTTGCAGTTGAGATTTTTTCAAACAGCAGAACTCCCATGGACGTGAAAAGACGAGAAGTCGCTTTGTACGGCTTCCAAAGTCCCTTGGCCGGAAGGCTTGTTAGAAGCCAATCGTCCAGGTGGGGAAACACTCGGAGTCCGACTTTCCTGAGATGCGCCCGAGAACTGCACAACACTTTGTAAAAACTCGCGGCGCCGAAGATAGCCCAAAGGGCAGGACCCTGAACTGATAATGCTGACCCAAAGCTACAAACCTGAGGAACTTGCGGTGGGTCGGGTGGACGGGGATATGCTGGTAAGCATCCTGCATATCCAGAGAGGCCAGCCAGTCTTGCTGATGCAGCAAGGGTAACAGGGTACCTAGGGAAATCATCTTGAATTTCTCCCTGGGGAGGAATTTGTTTAACTTTCTGAGGTCTAGAATGGGGCGCATCCCCCCAGATTTCTTTGGAACCAGAAAGTAATGGGAGTAGAACCCTGTGTTTCGCAGATGCGGGGGCACCAGTTCTATTGCCCTGTTGTTCAGAAGGCCCTGGATCTCCGGCGTGAGGAGGTTCGATTGAGAGGCCGACAACCTGGGTTGTCGCCTGGGAGGACAATTCAGGGGTTTCAAGAAATTGAGAGAATAACCTCGCTGAATTATCCGAAGGGACCCATTTGTCCGGTTATGGACTTCACTGGTTGTAGAAGTACATCAGACGACCTCCCACCAGAGGAGAAAGTTCCACCGGCAGAGTGGATGGAACTTGGGCCAGCATTATAGAGGTGGCGCTTGGGGCTTTAGGCCCCTGCGCTTTCTGCTGCGCCTTCTTTGAGGTTGGGCAGGTTGGCTTTTATGGAAGCTTCCTGCCTCTGCCTCGAAAGGACTGACGATTATGAAACTGACGCTCTGTTCACATGCCCCGAGAGGAGGCAGGTGGAGGTCTGGCCAATTTAATGGCCGATCTAGTCTTCCTGAGTGGCCTCTAAGGCTTGCTCCACCTGAGGGCCAAAAAGATAGGAGCCATCAAAAGGCAGCGCCATTACCTGCTGCTGAGCATCATTCGTGAAGCCAGAAGAACGCAGCCAGGAATGGCGCCGAGTACAAATCCCTGCGGCTGCTGAGCGAGAAGCAGTGTCGAAAGCGTCCATGGCGGCTTTGACCTGTTGGTTATTGGACTCAATACCTCTAATAACGGTCAGAAGAAGCTCTGACTTGGGAGTCCGAATCTGGAAGAGCTTCAACCATTCTTTTCATAGAGTGCCACAGGATATACTCATACTGAGAAAATAGCCTTGATAACTGGCAATACGATACTTAGAGTGGAGGCAGCAAAGACTCTCTTACCTAATGTATCAATCTTACGAGACTCTTTGTTAATAGGTCGAGCTAGTAGTTTGAAGAAGAACGACCTTGTCATTCTCTCTGCCAGGACTACAATAGGATCCGCAAGGCTTGGGATGCCAAAATGGGACGATCCTTGGGAGCTGAATACTTCTTATCAATGGGATTTAGCCACTGAGGGAATAAGAGCAGGATTATTCCATACCATTTGAGACAGCCTCAAGGAAGGCTGGATCGAGGAGTCAAATCTGTAGGGATCTCCAAGCATGAAGATACTGGAGTCTTAATATCTTCCCAGGATCGATGTCTGTAGTCTGGAGAGAAAGAGTGGATCCCAGGTTCTTCAACAGAGACTTAAAGGACAGGTCCTCAACCACAGGCTCTGTAGCAAAGAAAGATCCTGTTTCCTCCACTTCATCACCCAACCGAAGGTCTGGTCAGGCTCAACATCATCTCCTGATGGTCCAGAAAGGACTGTTTGGACAGGAGAGGAGGAAAATTAGGAGAGGAGGAATAGCAGAAAAACAAGGAGAGACCCTTATGGCTGCCAGACGAGACGCAAACGGCTGAAGACGGCACCGAGGGAGGTGCACGGCGCCAAGAGGCACGATGTTTCGCAGCGCTTTCGCGGCGCCATGATGACAGGACGCACGACGCGCCACCACGGACGCTGCGAATGGCGCCGCGGATTCACGACGCACCGGCGCCCGCGCGACGACGCCGAACGGCGCCACTTATCCAACGGTACCACCGGCGGCATCACAGACCTCGCGGCAGACATGGACGGCGCCTGCAAGACCCAGCGGCACCGAAACGGCGCCGACAAGCTGGGCCAGACCTCAGGGAAGGCGCCGAAAAGCCCCAGGAACCTGGAAAGCTAGAGAAGGAAAACCAGGAGATAAGGGCATCGGTGAGGCTCCCCGCGCCGCAGCTATGTGAGGGGGAAACACCTAATACGGAGTCGGTGGCATCAAGAAGCGCGCCGACTAGGAAGGTCCAACCGCCTACCTGATCGCCGAGGGGCCCGAGGCCCGAGGCAACCGAGCCAGGCAGAACCAACCTCCGAGCCCATTGCTCCATAAGAGCGCCCACTGATGAAACTGCTCATCTGGAGTCCTACCTATAGGCGGGAGGGACTCATGTCGAGGACGACGACACGCGAAGTCTGCGACTCGAAGAAGGAGACCGGCAACTAGCAACATAACCGACCGTCGGAGCGCCAGACATACCAGAGAAGCGACCTCGAGTGATGCCTTCTCTTTTGACCTGTGGGCAAGAGGAGTCCGAGGTCAACGGTGCCGAATGCACCGCTTATTTTATGCCGGCGGGGGACCGCCCATCCCCCGGCATCGGACTGACCATTGTCGAACCCCGCTGAGGAGAAGGAGGCTGACCGACCCAGCCCGCTGACTAAACAGCTTTCATACGAAGTCTCCCTACCGCCACCTGACCTGCTCATGGTCGACCGTCCAGTAGGCTAGACTTCTTCAAGTAAAATTTAAATATTAGAAAATTTAACGAAAATAGAATAAAATTAGCTTATACTACTTATCGTGATAAAGTTACAAAAACAAACTGAAAACTATGCTAGTTGAAGTTTGACTCCGACAAGCGGCGGCGTCGTCACTGGAAGCGCCTTCGATGGCGGGAAAAGGAACGAGCGGTTGGAGGGTCGTTGTCAGATGGTCATTACTGCCGAGCCGCTGCTCGCAGCTACCGCGTCTGCTGGCGCCATCTCTCGCCGACCCTCCAGCAAAAAGTTTGCTCCCCGATGGGTCTTAGTGCCCCGGTGCCAATCCCACTAGTGTGAATGGAGTGGTGGAGACTTATGTCCAGGAAGATCATTCAATTCCTATGGGACAAACTTGCCTCCTGGGCTCCTCTCCCTAATGATCCGTTTCTGGTGGGAGGAGATTTTAACAGAGCTATGCAGTCCCACCTAGACTGTTCTGGTAGGCTGGTGCAAGATGCATCTCACATGGGTTCTTGCATCAAGAGATGGTCCAAAGAATTGGGCTTGGTGGAGATCTAGGGATACCTCCACCTTCCATCCGAGACTATACCTGTTGTGCTACTCCGCACCATGCCTTCTTACGAACTGACTTCTCCCTCCTGTTGTTCAACTGCAGCACACGGCAGAGTCTTAAAAGATTAAAAATATCACAGCCTTAAACCATGCCCCAGTCTTACCAGATCTACTGGTGGCCATGGTGCAGTGCAAGTCCAGCTGGAGGCTGAATGCGTCACTGCTTGGGGACCTCAACTAAGTTAAAATGATGGAAGACTGCATACCAGCATATGGGGCCTGCAATCCCCAGGGCATACCCACACAGAGTCTGTGATCACAGGCTGCACCATTAGCTTTTCCTCCAACAAAAAACAGAGCGGCTCCCAGAGCAGCAGCCCAAGGGTGCCGGAAGATGGTAAAAGCTGAGGGGGCTGAGAATCAAAAGGGCACTTATGAAGGTACAAAGGGCACTTTTTCTATACTAGTTTTTGCCATACAGAAATAAAAAGTGTAGTGGCTACCTCCCCCTGCTCCGCACCACGCAGCAGCCTCTAAACAACAACTATCTAATCTACAGGCAGAGCACAAGACAGTGCTCAAACAAGAACTGGAGGCCTGCAGGGAGCAGATGAACAGATTTCTAGAGGTGAAGGTGGAGGGGCAATGTGCTACTCCCAACAAAGATTCTTTGAGTCTGGGAACCAGATAGGATGCCTACTAGCCTGGCTGCTGTCAGGAGAGGCTATGAATCATGCAGTGCTTTATCTGCGTAAGCAGGCTCTCCAACTCCTTTGAGACAGAACCTGGCAAAATAGCAGAGATGTTTCAGGATTTCTGCAACAAACTGTACATCCAGGAGAAAGTCAACTTCCAAAACAAATGAGATGGCTTCTTACTAAGGTTATGGTGAACCGCCTAACTGAGGAAGCAAAAAGAGGATCTAGATAGCTCCCAACAGAAGGTAGTCAGTAACCTAAAACCATGGCAGGACCTGTGGGCGGTAGTAGTTCCTCAGTTCTTAAAGCTTTCTGAGATTCTGGCCCATAAACTGGGGAATGTGTTCAGGGTGGTCCAGAAAGCAGAACAAGTCCCTCCCTGTACTGGCAATACACCTGTATCTCCATAATCCCAAACCCAATAAAGACCTGGCGCTATGTGATTTGTACCACTTCATCTCCCTCCTTAATGTGGACCTGAAACTCTTCATAGCTATCCTGGCATCCCGACTACAGAGGTGGGTTGAGTTTCTGGTCCAACCAGATCAACATGGCTTTATAAATGGGTGTCTCATAAATGATAATCTGCATCACCACCTTAATATTATGTCCTGGCAAAGTAATCATCATGAGTTCGCCCTCACAGCGTTCATGGACACAGAGAATGTCTTTGACCAGGTGGACTAGAGATTCCTACACTGCTCCCTAGAGGAGATGGGAAAAGAGGACACATTCTGCAGCAGTATAAGGGCCCTCTATGCTTCATCCCAGACAGCAGTCAAGGTTAATGGCATCAAGCTGGACCACTTCTTTCTACCTCGAGGCACAAGACAGAGGTCTTGTCACCTTGCTCTTTGCCTTATGAATTTGGACCCTCGTAGCTGCAGTTTGCAAGAACCCACAAATAAAGGGAATACAGGCAGGGGTCAAGAGCATAAGATCTGGGTCTCGTGGATGATTCTCTGTTCTTCCTGACCTCTCCAGAGACCTCAGTCACAGCCCTTCAATGAGAACTAGAGGAGTAAGGTCAGGTACAAGATGAACTTTAATAAATCAGAGGCCACGAGATTCGGTGGAACTTACCCAGCAGAATTCAGGGCCTCGTATCCATTCAAGTGGGCCCCTTGGAACATAGTACGATACCTGGTGGTAAGGATGACCCTTACACTATCTGATTTGTTCCAACTAAAATATTAAAAACTCCTGTGGGAGGTACAAGTAGATATTGCCAGATGGGACTTGCTCCCCTTTAGCTTAGGAGGCAGGACTGCCTCGAATAAAATAAATACAGGTTACTCACCTGTAACAGGAGTTCTAGGAATGGTATATGTTGTTCATCCACACTGTCTGGCAGGTTCCTTGCCGCTTTAAATCTTGTGGAAGGTCTTCAAGCTGGCTCCTCCCACCCACCCGGGTGGTAAAACTCTGAGCTCCGCCCCATGATGCCAGATCTAGGCCGCTGGAAGCCAGGTTGTAAAGGCCGGCCGAGGTTGGAATGTGGATGGAATAACATATACCATTCCTAGAACTCCTGTTACAGGTGAGTAACCTGTATTCTAGGGACATGGATATGTTGTTCATCCACACTGTCTGGCAGACTCCTAGCAGTTCTCCGGAGGGAGGCAAGGCACACACAACTCTACTGGGAAATAAAGACTGAGAACCGAGGCCCCAAACCAGCATCCTGATGTGACTTAAGGTCGATGTGGTAGTGGGTGATGAAGGTGTGTGCTGACTTCCAGGTAGCAGCCCTGCAGATTTCCTGGGTAGGGGCGTCCTGGAAGCAGCCACGATGCAGCAGTATGGCGGGTGAGAATGAGCTCTTATCCCTCTGGGAGGCTCCATGCCGCCAACCTATAGCAGAGATCTATGCGGGAGGGTGACCCACCTGCCTATAAATCCCACTTAAGCTGCAGGTCTGCCAGGTGCGCTTTCAGCGTAGATGACAAACAGTCGAGAACCTCCTGAACTTCAGCCATCCGCCTCCTTATAATAAGCGAGCGCCTTCTAGGGTCCAGCATAAGCTTCTATATCCGGCCTCCGAGAGGTGATTGGGGTAGAACGCTGGCAAAGTCAACACCTGGTTAAGGTGAAACTCCGACACCACCTTCGGAAAGAATTTCGGGTTGGGCGCAGGACAACCTTGTCCCTGTGGAAGACCAGATAAGGAGACTCGATGGAAAGCACCTGAAGCTCTCCCATCCTTCTGGCTGACGCGATAGCCACCAAGAAGGCGGTCTTCCACAACAGGCGAGAGATGTCACACCTGTGCATCGTTCGAATGGCCTGTCCATGAGCTTAGCCAATACCAGCAGTAGACCCCACGGAGGTGGAGGTTCTCGCACCAGAGGTGATATGTGATCAAGGCCTTTGAAAAAGCACCCGACCACCTTCTCCTGCACCACGACTGCTTCCCGCCCACGCCCGTAAGCAGAGAGATGGCCAGCACCTAAGGGTCGTCGACTGAAGCCTTTCTATGAAAGGGACCACAGGTAGTCCAGAATGCTTGCCAAGGAACAGGAGGAAGGGTCCAGGCCCTTGCCCTGACACCAAATGGAGAATCTCTTCCATTTGAAGGCGTAGCACTTTCTGGTCAACTCTTTACGGGACGCCTCAACGATGTTGAGGACCTCGTCGGAAAGACCCAAGGCCTGGAACTCTAGCCGCTCAGGAACCAGGCCATCAGGCGCAGGGATTGAAGGTCTGGATGGAATACCTTCCCCTGATTGACTGAGATCAGGTCCAGGTGGGCTGGAAGCCGCCTTGGAAGCTTGAGCTGAGACTGAGGAGATCTGGATACCAGAACTGGCGGGGCCAGTCTGGGGCTACCAGAATCACCTGCGCCTTGTCCCTCCTCGCCTTGAGAAGCACCTTTGGAACAAGGAAATGGGGAAAGGCGAGAAGAGGCCTGGGGTCCACGGCCTGAGAAGGCATCCCCTGCAGCGAGCCCCTGCTGAGGGGGCGGGCATGAAACAGTCTCAGCTTCGCATTCTCCCTGGAGGCAAACAGGTCTGCCTGAGGCGTGCCCCAGAGGAGAACAGATCTTGTACTACCTCCGGCAGGAGAGACCACTCGTGGGACGCAGCCCCTATCCGGCTTAGGGCATCGGCCAGGGTGTTGGAGGCTCCTGCCACATGAATGGCGAGGAGATCCGCCTCCAGGCTGCGCACGAGTGACCAAATGCGGACAGCTTCCCTGCACAGAGGCATGGAGCGCGCCCCGCCCTGGCGGTTTAGGTAGTACATGGTCGTGGTATTGTCCGCCTGGACCTGAACCACTTGATCCCGTAGAGAAACGGAGCCAAGGAGGTGAGGGCTAGATGAACTCCAAGCTCCAGCAGGTTGATGTGGCATCGGGACTCCCGAGGGGACCAGAGGCCGTGCGCTCTGTGCTCCCCCAGATGGGCACCCCAACCCATCAGAGAGGCATCGGTTGATAGAGAGACCATCGGCTTGGGTCGGACAAATGGGATGCCCTCCTGCATATGTGCTGGAACGGTCCCCCACTGGAGAGCATTCCACATCCCCTGGGTCACTGTCACTAGCTGATCCAGCGGATTGAAGTGCTGTGACCATTGGCTGGCCAGTCCCCACTGAAGCGGACGCATGTACCAGCGGGCCCAACGGACCATGCTGGTGCAGGCCACCATGAGGCCCAGGAGGCGCAGAAAGTCCCAGGCAGGGTGCGATTGCCCAACCTGAAATGATTGGGCAAAGGAGGAAAGAACCTCGGCCATTGTCCGCTGGGAGCCGTGCTCTGGCTTGTAGAAAGTCGAGCTCTGCCCCAATGAATTGTATCACCTGCTTTGGCACGAGTTCTGACTTGGCCAACCTGAGAGCAAACCTGGAGGGCCAGATCTCTGGACCGCTCCACCTCCGCTCGGAGGGGCTGCAATCAGCCAATCGTTCAGGTAGGTGTACACCCGGACCCTTCGGTGCCGCAGGAATGCTGTCACCACTGCCATGCATTTGGTGAAGACACTGGGAGCTAGGGAAAGGCCGAAGGGCATGGCCTGGAACTCATAAAGGGATCCCTCTGCTCTGAAGCGGAGGAATCTCTGGTGGGACGGACGGATAGGGACGTGAAAGAACACGTCCTGAAAGTCCAGGGAACAGAACCACACGCCTCGTTCCAAGGATGGGATTATCTGAGCCAGAGTGACCATCCTGAAGGTCCAAGACCTTAGAAACCTGTTCAGGTCGTGCAGGTCGAGAATGGGGCGCCAGCCCCCCCATCTGTTTTGGGACCAGGAAGTACCTGGACACAAACCCCGGGTCTGGAGGAGGATCCGCCACCTTCCTGATCACCTCTTTTTCGAGGAGCAGGGCAATATCGGCTCGGCGGGCTGACAGAGAAGCTGCGGACCCCGTGGCCCCCCAAGGGGCGACGGCTCAGAAGGGTGGGGCCTGCTCGAACTCCAGAGGCAGACCCTTTCCTACCACCTCCAACACCCAGCGGTCCATGATGATAGCGGACCTGGCAGAAAGGAAGTGGTGGAGCGCCCCCCACGGAGGAACCCAGGGGGAGTGATGAGGTTGGGGCGACACCCCCAACCCGTCCACTGGGCAGGCTTGGTGGAGGGACCGCCAAGGACCTCCTGGGGCCTTTACCTCCTGCTTCCCATTGGAGGAAGCCGGGCTTGGGTTTGGGATGCCAAGCGCGAGCCTGCTGGACCTGGTGCTGGTGGGCTGAACGTGCTGCAGGCGCAGAAGGGCGAAAGGACTTGTGCTGCTGCTGTCAGTGGCCTTTGTCCTTCTGGGCAGAGGTGACCGAGTCCAGAGTGGCATTGGACTTCTTGATCCACTGGAGGTGACCTTCCACTCCAGGGCCGAAGAGGTCAGTCCCCAAGAAGGGGACGTCCGACAATTTGTGCTGGGTATCCGCCGTGAAGGTGGATATCCTCAGCCATGCTCTGCAGCACATGGCCACCGTGGCCGCAACTGATCTGGCACAGGAGTCTCCTATGTCCAGAGCAGTTTGGAGCTGCTGCTTAGCCACTGCCCTACCCTGGTCCCGAACCTGCCGGACCGTGGTCTGCAGGTCGGCTGGGAGATGAGGGATCACCTCATCCAGGGAGCCCATGAGGGCGTGGGAGAAGTGTGCCATCAGCACGGGGTGAGCTGGCCTGGGCGGAGGCCAAGGGAGGATGCAGCGACACCTTGCACCCGCGAGTCCAGATTTTTGGACTCTTGTCGGGGCTTGTCCACGGCCCTAGCGCTCCCGGAATGCCAGAAAATGCTGTCGGTAACCAACCCCTCAGCAGAGGGTGTTCCAAACCCGGCAAAGAGCCAGGGACCGTGACATTTCCTGGCCATCCTGGCAAGGCGCAGGGCAGGAAGCAGGCCGCTGCCAAAGCTCCAAGGCTGGTCAACAATGGCTTCAGCCACCGGAAAGGCCTCCGTGGGGAATCCCTCGGTCCAGTATCTCCGTCAGGGGATACTTGGCCCGTTGGATACGGTGCTCGAGCTGCATCCTGGTGGGCTCCGAGATGAGCCAAGCAAACCCATGAAGGACGAGACTTTCGCCCAATGACTGGCCTCGAGGACTCCAGGTCAATCGGCCTGGAGAACAGGGGAGGTGGAGTCGCTCGGACTCGGAGGAGTCCTCGAAGAGCTGCCTGGGGCCTGAGCCACCCTCCACCTGCCGAGGACGGTTGGGAGTGAGGGTGACCGACAACCTGTGGGGCAGGCCTTGACCCGAACGAGAGTTCTTGGTCAGTGCCCCCGATTTCGGTTGTGGAGGCGGAGGTTCCACCACAATCGGTGGGGCAGCAGGTTTCGGCCGAACAACCGGCCCAGGCTTGGGCATCTCGACTACGGTGAGGGATTGTTTCAGCCGCTCGGGTGACAGCCACTTGATGGCCGGGAAAGGCGTCGACTTGCTCCCGGACAGAAGTAACTGCTGCCACATCAGGTCCTCGTAGTGTCGATGCAATTTGTGCCGAAGCCTCTCCTCTTCTGAGGAGGAAGACGAGGACGAGCGGCGGCGCCGCTTACCTTGGTGCCGAGACAGAGACCGCCGATGTCGGCGGGATCGGACGATCGAGAAGAAGTCAGAGACCAGATCCTCGGTGTTTCTAAGGACGGTTCGGGAAGGAGCGGGGACACCCGCTCTTCCCTCGGGTTAGGACGCTTTGATCGAGGACCGCTGCACCGGGGTGCAGGCAGATCCTTGGTCTCCACCGGGGGAACCCGTGAAGAAGGTTTGTCAGCTTCACCAGTCAACAGCCCGTCCGACGGGTCTAGAAAAATCTCGACCGCGTCGATGGGTGTCTCGGCCGGCTGGCCTGACGGGGACACTGTGAAGCCAGCTGCCTTAGCCGCAACCTCGACCGAAGTCGACAATCGGCTGTCCGGGGAAGGAGACCTCTCCCGCTCCCACGAACGCCGATGATGGGACTTATCCTTAGAGTCCTTCTTTTTGGACCGAGAGGAATGTCCCGATGGCCCCTCTCCCTTCGTGGAAAGGGATTGGCAAAGCTCCTTGAACAAAGCTAAATACGAGGTACCCAGAGAGAGTGGGATAAATGCCGTGACTGAGGAAGAGGATGATGCGGCCTGGGCCGCCTCCTCCTCGAGGGCGATCATCTGCTCAGCCGAGCCAGCCGCCGCAGTAACCGCCCAACGGGCCTCCTTCGACTTAACCGGCCGGTAGCGCTTCTCCGGGCACCCCAGCTGTAACCAGGCAGCGCGGTCCTCCAGGACGTTGGCCGAAAACGAACGGCATGACTCGCAGACCAGCGGGTCGTGTTCTAGGCTGAGACAGCAGACGCACGTGGAGTGCGGGTCCATCCTGGACATCTTCTGCCCACAAGGGCACCGTCGAAATCCGGGAGTTGATTTGTCCATCGCAGCCGTGAGGGAGAAAGTTGATCAAAGTCTTGAAAATTTTTAAAATGAGTTTCGGGCGAACCAAAGAATTAGGATCCAGTCTATCATGCAGGGGAGTGAGAGACCAGTTTCACCTTTAAAAGCAGAGAGTTAAGGAGGGAACCTGAGTTTCCAAGCGGTAAGGAAGATCTGACGTCATGGGGCAGAGCCGGGAGTTTTACCACCTGGGTGGGTGGGAGGAGCCAACCTGAAGACCTTCCGGCAAGATTTAAAGCGGCAAGGAACCTGCCAGACAGTGTGGATGAACAACATATCCATGTCCCTAGAAATATACTTCCCCAGGTTCCTCTTTTTCTTCCAGGCCCACCCATGAAAAATTCTGGGGGCATACTGGAACCATCTGCAGAAGGGGAAGAGCTTTGCTGAAGTTCATATGAGCCGGAGGGTATCACAGGATCAACAGAAAACTCTTGATCCTACCAAGAGAGGAGAGAGGCTTGGCAAAGTCAGACTTCCATTAAGTATTATCTGGCTGCCCAGTTGGTCCCTGTCATAAGCTGGTCCTAACAATGGGATGATACAGGTTGACTCAAGGTGGAGATGCAGCAACCTCTCCCTGTGTCACTGTACACCATCCCCCCCACATGCCCATTATCCCTCGTACTTGGGCGGAGACCCCTAACCCATGAATGAAACACACTATCCGCATGCTTTTAAAGGTGAAACTGGTCTCTCACTCCCCCCAACACAACAGGCCCCCCTGACAGTAATTACTGGTGACCACATGTCACCCTACCATGAAAAAACCCTGACTTCTAAAGATGGAACAGGCTGGAATGGATTCTGGCAGCTTGTCTGAGATGGGAACTGCATCCCCTCTGAGGAGTTACAGCAAAAATATGGCATCCAACTACAGGATCACTTCTGGTACCTGAAGGTACAACACTATATGACCTCCAATATTCTGGTGGCACAAGTTGGCAGAGATATGTCCACAGTAGAGGAATTCCTCCACTGGGGCGCAATGTTGGTAGGACATAGCAAAACCATTTCCAGAGCCTATGCCACCTTGTTGGGACAGAACCATCCTGAATTCTCCATACTCCACACTCTGTGGGAGAAGGATGCCCAGGTGGACATACCAGAAGAAACATGGTCCAAAATCTGGCAGAAAGGGTGAAAGTGATAGTATCTCCAGGGATGGGAGAGTTCAGATGGAAGTGTTTCATAAGGTTTTCACATTCCCACCATTACTCAACACATCCAGAAAGGTGGTTCCAACCTCTGTTGGAAGAAATGTGGTGGGCTCTCACTTCCACTATTTTGTGATTGCCCAAAACTGCATCATACTGGAACCAGATTAGCACCCGCTTGGTCACCCTTTGTGTGTCTGTGTGGTGGTGGGTGGGTGGTGGGGGGGGGGGGTAAGATATCCAGAATACTTTCAAACACCTGGTGCTGAGACAGCAGGTCCCAAGAATGCTGGACAAGACTCAGCAGGGACTACTCAGAGCCTTGTGCATGGTTGCCCTACAACGCATCACTGCCTGCAGAACACCCACCGACACTGGAGGAATGGGAAGCAAGGGTAAAGGAGAGGTGAAGACTGTAGAGACTTACTGCAACCGTACGGTTGACCCTACAGAAACATAATACTAAGTGGGGTAGTTAGGTGGTCAGAGGATAGCCCCCACCAGGAAGATGGGGGGATGCATAAATTAGCTGCAACAAACCCACTGGAAGAATCAGATTGAGCTCCAAGGGCTAGGTAGGCAAGTAAACACTCTGGACAGGCCCCAGAGGCTCTACTAGCTTCCCTGAATGTGTATACTTTGGCACTGAAACACTTCTCCCTGTGCCAACCAGCTTTTGTTTTTCTAGTTGGGTTCTTTTTTCTGTTCCAGTTTTCCTTACCATACTTGATTTCCATATATCCATCTACCTAGCCATCCTGTGGATGGACTGACATTTGTACATGGACATTTGGCAACAAAAAATAGAACTTTATGTAAGGATCCCTTTGGTCACTTACTAGTTAACTTTTGTAGCTAAGAGTAGTTAGGTAGAAAAAGCTATTGGTGCCTGTAGGTCTGGGATGTGGGCCTGCTTGCTGCCAGTAGGGGGAACCCTCCCATAGGGGATAAATACAGGATTTTAGTGCCAAGGAGGGAGGTGGGAGAGTCGGAGGTCACCCCACAAGTTCAGCTGTGAGGGCCGTATTGGGGCCAGGGTGGGCTGTCCGCCACCCCGGCCCTCCTCCGAAGACCAGCGAAGTAAGTGTGGCAGTTCAGGGCTATGGAAAGTCGATGGGTGCTGCGGAGCAAGCAGTTAGGTCCCTTTGGTGCCAGTTTATGAGAGCTGGAGCCCAGTTAAGGAAGAGACTGGAGCCCGCCAAGTGATCACTGGCACCTTGGTTGGGGTAGGCACCAGAGGGGTTTTGTAAATACAACTCTCGCCCATGGGTGAGTGCAGCCTGGGAGCCAGTGAGTTTATCTGTGGCTGCCTACCCCTTTTTCCCCCGGCCGTGATGTAGCCTGTGGAGGCATGAAGAGTGGCTGTTTGGGACCCCAGGCAGGGTGGCAGTCCACCTGGGTGCTCCGTGTGGCACTTCAGCTGGGCCCCTGCATGGAAGCAATCCTGACACTGGAATTACCGTATGAGTGGAAAATGCGTTGGGGCTCCGGGATTGCCAGGGATATATAGAACTCCTCGGGATGCTTGGGGCAGGCATGTGCATCAGTGATTGGGTGGCAGGAGGGTTTTTGGTGGTACTGTTCATGTTGGAAGTCAACACCAATATGGAAGTAAAAGTGCTCCCAGTAATCAAGTTCCCCCTGTTTTAAAGTAACTCCAGTTTAAAGAAGACAGACAAGAAATGGAACTGGGACAGTAGAAACGTCTCATGCTGTCTCAGTTTGCTACCTCTGAGTGCTTAAGCAATCAAGAGAAAGGAACTGAGTATTTGCCTGCTGGAAGGGAAGTTATGAAGTGCAAGGAAAATGCGAAAGAAATGCTGCTACATCAGAGTATACTCCTGTGTGGCCTTTCCAGCCCACCGTTCTAAATGCTGCTGTCAGGAATGTAGCCTTTTCGGCTCAAGAAGATTTCTGTATGAAACAAAGTCAATCTGTTGATAAAAGAGATTGCTGCAGATTTAATGTCAGGTTCTGTACCTACAAAATGCTCCCACTGTTTGAGTAACCCCCCCCCCACGCTTACCAAGTTATGTATTTTACATTAAGTCAGTGTTGCACTTTTAATTCCTGAGTGGACATTGAATTCAATGGATAAGAAGTGTTCTTGTTTGCCTGTTGATGAACCTTGCCCTGCAGCTATCCCCCAGTGAAGTGACGCTCCTGCTCCCCTGCATGCAAAGCCATCTCGAATAAATGTGAACCAAGTAAGCATATTTATTTTCCTGCACTGTGTTTTCTAGCTGTACAGCACCCCTTCCAACTAAGTTACCATCTAGCATACCCTAAATACCAGGAGTGTGGGGGAGACTTACATTTGCTAACGCCGGAAGCTCCAATACATAAGATGGACCCTTTCCTTTACAGGGCTGCAGCACTTACAAATCTAGCTTGTACATTGCCTTACTGTAATATCTGACATGTGGTTGCTGTATGTATGACCAATTTCTTTTAATAAAGTTGAGTTGAAGCCAGCCCGCAGGCACAGTGTTTGGATTTCCACTTGCGACGCCAACAACCAGGGTTCAGGAACAGACTCGGGAGTCGGAGGGCCAGCCGGGTCAGAAGGAATGAGTGTCCCAAGGACTGCTCTCCTTCTCTGGAGGGAGGGAGGAATGTGTATCAGGCCCTGGACTAACCTCTGGCGGCCACCGAGGGGACAACAGCGGCCAGTGTCTGAGTTACTGGGGGGAGGGGGGTGTGTGTGGCAGGGTTGAATAAGGCCCCGCCTCATCTGTTATGCAGAAAGAGTTTAAATGTAAGGGCCTGTTCTATCCTCTCCTTTTCTGTCTCTTCTCTGTTCGGTTGCACAACCAAATGTTCTTGTGAGACCTAGGAACTGATCACTCCGATGGTTTTGCAATTCTCCGCCTCTCACTATCTCTCTACCTTCCCTTGCTATTTCTGTCTTTTCTCCTCCCACCCCCCCCCTTTTGCATATGTGCAGGTACAAAAATACATGTGAATCTTTATGTGGATATCATACTGATATTGAAATCCCTTTGTTTGAAACTGTATATAGTTACACTGTTGAAATGATTGCAAAGCTATTTGAACTCAAGGGTTAATCTGAGATGCAGTTTTAAGTCCTTTGCAGAGTTGTAAATGAAGTCAGTTCTGGGTCACTCTGCTCTTTTGCTGCACCTGTAAAATAACTGACAAGAATATTTTAGGAAAAACAGGATGTCTCTTAATGAGCGGAGGTTGCAAAGACATAAAAGGTACAGCAATGCCTTGCTAGAGAGACGAGAGTGAGAGACAGATTTGAAATTGAGAAGAAACACTCACAAGAAAGACTTTGTTTTCTTTGTTTGTACTGCCTTTGTAAATAGTTATACTGAACAAATTTGTATTTTTTATTTTGCTGTTATTACTAATAACAAAACACTCATTGCGAATTTTACAACTGCTCCTGGTTTTCCTATGCTTCCTGACCTGTGCCTCGACGACAGATGGTGTCAGCCTAAGTGGGATTTATGCCGTGCATACTCGACCTGGTACCAAGGAAGCTCAGAAGAAAGGTATGGATTCTGCAGCAGCAAGTCCAGGAGTGATTACCAGAAGCATCGCAGCCAAAAGGATGAAGAGAGGGACAGGAACTGAGCTCCCAAATACTGGAAGCTGCAGGGAAAGGAGAGGTGTTAACTGTGGGGGACTTCAATCTGCCTAAGGTGGACTAGAGCAAACCATCCACATCATGTGTTAGGAGTCAGGTGATCCTGGAAGGACTGCAGAGTGGGTTCCTGACTCAGGGCGTCACTGAACCAACAAGAGCTGAGGCAATTCTTGATCTGGGGCTCATAAATGGGGAACATATACAGGAAATAATGGTCAGGGAGCTACTGAGTGGAAGTGTCCATTGCACAATGTGGTTCCAGTTGCATATGGGCAGGGAAAGCATCCCGACTAAGACAAAAATCTTGGATTTCAGGAGGGCGGATTCAGGAAAATAGGAGACGTGCTAAGGAGCCATCTGGTGGGCATCAGAGCAGATACGGGGGGTGGACCCAAGGTGGTCCATCATTAAGAAAGAATACTGGCTGCAACAGATGAGTCGGGGAACACAGGGCCAAAGCGCCCAGCTGGTTTCAGTTCTGGGGTTGCCCAGGCAGTAAGGAAAAGAGGCTGGCCTATAGAAAATTCAGGAAGACCAAGAGAGAGAGGTGGATAGGGAAAATTACCTAAGGTTGGCTAGTGAGGCAAGTAAGGAAGTCCGGTGAGCAAAGGCACAGAAGAAGCTGCAGATAGCTGAAGGAATTAAGAAGGGGAAGAAGGCTTTCTTTCGCTATATCAGTGAGAAAAGGGACAAGAAGGAAGGGACTGTTGGGCTTAAGAAAGGGGTGGAGTGGATGGAGACATGGGGAAAGTTAAGATACTAAATGAATACTTGGAACAGAAGTATTCATTTAGTATCTTTGCTTTTCCCCCATTATACTTCTGTTCCGTCTTCGCCAGGGAGAAGGACACACCAGTGCCTTCAGGAGGGAAGAGAGGAGGGGAACACAGATGTAGTGATAGAGGAGGATAGAGGGAGGGGCTGCTGGCATTGAAGGTGGACAAATCACCAGGACCGAACAGAGTACATCCAAGGGTACTAAAGGAACTGGCTGAGGAGCTGGCAGGGCCACTGACATACCTATTTAATAGTTCACTAGAGTCAGGCATGATGCCGCAGGGACTGGAGAACAACACATGTAGTGCCCCTACACAAAAGCGGTCCCAAGGATGACCCAGGAATTACAGACCAGTCAGTCTAACCTCCATTGTGGGCAAGCTCATGGAGACCATACTAAAGGAAAGGTTGGTGGAATACCTAGAGGAGCATGGTCTCCAGGATGCGAGGCAGCATGGGTTCATTGGGGGGGGGGGGGTGTCATGACAAACGAATCTGATTGACTTCTTTGACTGTGTCACTAAGACAGTAGACAGGGGCCAAGCGGTAGACATCCTGTATCTTGATTTCAGCAAGGCCTCTGACTCTGTGCCCCATTAAAGGTTGATCAGGAACTTGGTGGATCTCGGGGTTGGGATAAAGACTGCCAGATGGATGGAAAACTGGCTGAGGGGCAGCACGCAGAGGGTGGTTGTGGGGGGAAGAGTTATATGGCACCAGAGAGCAGTGGGGTCCCGCAAGGCTCGGTGCTGGGGCCAGTATTGTTCAATGTCTTTATCAAAGACATTGGGGATGCCATTAAGGGCAAAATGTGCCAAGCCACAGATGACACCAAGCTCTGCAGGAGAGTGGACACAGCTGAAAGAAAACAGGACCTACAAGAAGATCTGGAAAAGTTGGGGAGGTGGTCCAGGATATGGCAGCTTGACTTCAATGCCAAGAACTGCAAAGTTATGCATACTGGCACCAAGAATCCAAGGACAGAGTACTACCTGGGTAGAGTCCGAGTATCTGCATCAGAGGAGAAGGACGACCTGGGAGTGATGATCACTAGTGACCTGAAGCACCCCAAGCAGTGCAAGAAAGCAGCAGCAAAGGCAAACAAGATGCTGGGATGCATATCTAGCGGGATCAGTAGTAGGAGAGAGGAGGTTATACTGCCTTTGTATAGGTCACTGGTAAGGCCGAATCTAGAGTATGGAGTTCAGTACTGGTGCCCACACTTCAAAAAGGACATTAACTGCTGGAGAAGGCCCAGAGGAGGGCTACGAAGATGATAGCGGGTCAGCAGGGTAAGGCATACGAGGAGAGGTTGAGGGCACTGAACATGTAATCCCTAAAAGACAGGAGAAAGAGAGGGGACATGATTGGGACCTTAAAGTACTTGAAAGGGATAAATAAAGTTGATAAGGAAAGTCTCTTTAAGCTGAGTAGCAACCATAACACGAGGGGGCACAGTCTTAAGCTGGAGGGTGGGAGGTTTAGGAGGGAGGTCAGGAAGCACTTCTTCACAGAGAGGGTGACAGACACTTGGAATGTGCTGCCGGAGGAGGTCATCTCATTCAAGACAGTGGGCAGCTCTAAGAGAGGCTGGGATAGGCACAGGGGGAAGGTAAGGGTCATGAGTAGAGAGTATGGGGGGTGGGGAGGAAGGGTAGGGACAGTAGCTCAAGCTGTGGACCCTGTAATATGAGCAGACTTGGTAGACCAAATGGCCTTCTGCTGGCTTCTTTGTATGTTCGTGAATTAGCAGAAATGGAAGTCCAAGCTGAGACTGTACAGCAAGCACCAGCAATGGAAAAAAAAAAAGATCAGGCAGTGACTGAACAATGAAAGCCTGACTGCCTTTTCCAAATGGTGGGCTATACAACAAAAAGAGATGGAGAAATAGAGAAGAGGAGATGCAGCAACAGGAGCAGCAGAGAAGAGAAGAGATGCAGTGATGGATGGATGCCTTGCAAGTTATCAAAGCTAGAGGATCTGGCACTGGTCCAGCAGAGCAAAAGACACAAACTTAAAGGACCTCAAACTTACAAAGCTGTGCCCCTCGGATGATATCGAGCATACCTGACAACATCTGAAAGGGTTGCGAGCCTGCCAGTGGCCAAAGCAGTAATGGGCAATCAGGCTGGTACCTTACCTGACAGAGAAAGCCCAATTTGCCTACAGCAATATGGACACTGCACAGTCAGAAACCTATGACCTGGTGGAAAGAAAGGTCCTTAAAGATATGACATCTCAGGAGAGACCTCCAGGCAGAGATTTCGCCCTGAAGTACAACTCAGCCGACAATCCTCCAGAAGCCTTCACATGACTCCGAGAACTCCTTATGAACTGGCTCCAACCAGAGGGCAAAACACTGCCACAGATCATCAAAACATCTGTAATGGAGCAGTTAATCAACATCCTGCCTACAGATGTACAGCTCTGGGTAAAAGAACACCAACCAGAAAGTTGGGAAAAGGCTGTTTTTTTGGCTGAAGACTACCAAATGACCAGATAGATGCCACAGCAGTGAGGTAACAGCCAAGCACCGGTAAGACGCTCTTTTTCCCACTTAAACTCCAAGTGTGATAAGAACTCTGGTGGGGTAATAAATCTGCTCCCAAACACTATATTTCCATACAACTGTAATAAGCCAGGTCATACTGCAAGAAATTGCTATAGTAAGAAGAGTGACATTGGAGCAGATTTCTCCTAGCAAATTGGGGCAAGTACTTAACTGATGTGAAGGTGGAGATAAGACTGTGAAAGGACTTGTAGATTGTCCAAAAGAACTAGGTACTAGTGTTATCTGCATCCACGGGGATACTCAATACTATCCCAATACTAACACCATCTGTCGTCGAGGCACAGGTCAGGAAGCATAGGAAAACCAGCAGTTGTAAAATTCGCAATGAGTGATTTATTATCAATAACAGTAAAATAAAAAATAAAAATTGTTCAGAATAACTATTTACAAAGGCAATGCAAACAAAAAGTTCTTCTGAGTATTTCTTCTTAATTTCAAATCTCAGTCTCTCACTCTTATTGTCTCTCTAGCAAAAGCATTGCTGCACTTTTTATAAGTCTTTGTAACCTCCACTCGTTAACAGACATCCTGGTTTTCCTAAAATGTTCTTGTCAGTTTCTTGCAGGTGCAGCAAAAAGAACACAGTAACCCAGAACTGACCTCGTTTACATCTCGACAAAAGGCTTAAAAACCACATTTCAGGCTTAAAAACTGTATTTCAAGTTAACCCATTGAGTTCCAAATAGCTTTTTGCAATCATTTTACCAGTAAAACTATATACAGTTTTAAACAAAGGGATCCCAGTATCAGTAACATTTCCACATAAAGATTCACATATATTTTTATACCTGCAGATATGGAAGGGAGGAGAAAAGACAGAAACAGCAAGGGAAGGCAGAGAGCTAGCGAGAGGCAGAGAACTGCGAAACCGACAGAGTGATCAGTTCCTAGGTCTCACAAGAACATTTGGTTGCGCAACCAGATAGACAAGAGACAGAAAAGGAGAGGAGAGGATAGAACATATTCTTGTGTTTACCACACACTTTCTGCATAACAAATGGGTCAGGGCCTTATTCAACCCTGCTACAGGGGGGTGCAGGACATCGGCACAGAATGCATCCTCACATCACTGCCGCCCCAGTGTTTAAACCAAAAAAAATGGCTGCTGCATATATGACACCTCGCTTCCCGGCCCCGAATGCCCACCACGACTCTCCCAAAGCCGACCTATCCCAGCTCCCACTATATCTGGCTTGACTTCACGCCCTGCCCTGGGGGGGGCAAGCCAGGGAGGCAATGCCGGTAGGTGACCCTGCCAGCATCCTTCTCCCATTGTCATGAGAGTCTGCACCGGTGAGGTGACCCTGTCCTGGGGGCAATCCAGACAGAATCGCCTGGAGGAGGTAAGTCCCGGGGGACAAGGTGGGGGTCCAGGGGCCAGCGAGAGCCAAGCTGCTGGGCAGCACATGGAAGAAAGCATACTAAATAAAAAAAAGTTGAGTTTTAAAAAAGATGGGAGCACTACAAGGCTCTGTACTTAGTCCTCTACTGTTCTCCATTTTTGTGAATGATTTTTAAGCGCACAGAGGGATGTACAGTTGGCGCCACTTATAGCGCTCATGCTTAACATGGGCAATCGGTTTTACCGGGAAAATTTTATTTGCCTTTTACCAACTGCATAAGTACTAATGTTAAAAATGCTGGTTATAGTGTTCCATGCCTGCCTTCTATTTCGGGCAGACTGGATGCTAATTAGTGTCCATTCACACTTCGCCATGCAGTTTGTGGAGCTTGCCAAAGTGTGAATTGCACTAATTAGCAGCTAATCTGCCCAAATAGAAAGGGCACAGAATGCTATAGCCTGCTTCAGTACTGGAAAGCACAATTTTCCATGTCATGGAGATCAAGGTTGCGGCTCAGTGGTCTGGATGGACAGAAATGCACACCGAAGTAAACTGCACGCAGAAAAAAAAAAGTTGTCTGCACTTTGTTTGATGCTTGTCATCCTCACAGCAGCCACTCTATGATCTACCATCTTGCTGGTGCAATCGGGTAAGGAAGGAGGGAATCTGGGAAGTTAAGCACTCAGAAAAAAATTTGCCTGCACTTTATTTAAAGATGTCTGTTCGTCATCCTCACAGCAGCCACTCTACGATCTACCATCTTGCTGGTAACTGTGTAAGGTGGAGGGAATCGGGGAGGTTTAGGTTTATTTAACCCGCGCTTGGGACGAGTAAAGATAAATCATGCTGTGATTGCATAAGGATTGAAGGAATCGGGGAGAACTGGCAGTCTAGTACAGTACTGTAATATGTATGTACTAGCACATCATTCTACAAAAAAAAAAAATTGTTTTTGTTACAACGCCCTTTTCCTATAACGGCAAAATCTGATCACACAGAAGTGCCTGCTGTAAGTAGTCATACTGTATCATTATCACATGTATGCAGACAATACCATCCTTTAGCTATAGTACACCCGTCCATGTTCCAGGTCAAAGCAGTTCTCCAATGTGACTTCAAAAAATTCTCCTCCTAGTTCTTCAACAATCGCCTGATCCGCAGTGCACTGCTCATAGCAAACTTTTGTATTTACACTACTGGTCAAAAGTTTTAGAACACCCCCATTTTTCCAGTTTTTATTGAAATTTCAGCAATTCAAGTCCAGTGAATAACCTGAAATGGTACAAAGGTAAGCGTAAACTGCTAGAGGTTAAAAAGTTTAGGTTAGCAAAACTGCTGTAGAGAAATTGTAAAGAAAGCCAAGGTGTCAGTGAGTACAGTTTCCTACACCATCAAAAGGCACTTGGAAACTGGAGGAAACTCTGACAGGAAGAGGTCTGGCAGACCCAAAGCCACAACAGAATCAGAAGACAAGTTTCTGAGAGTCAACAGCTTGCGTGATAGGCGGCTCACAGGACAACAGCACAGAGTGACTGGCACCCTGAACCAAAAGGGCTACCACAGCATTTTGCAGTGCCATGCAATACCCTCTGGTCTACGCCTAGTTGGTCAGGGGTTCATCCTACAGCAAGATAATGACCCAAAACATACCTCCAGGCTATGTCAGAACTACCTTCGAGGAAAAGAACAAGATGGTAGGCTTCAAATCATGGAATGGCCAGCACAGTCTCAGACTTAAACCCCATCGAGCTGGTTTGGGATGAACTGGACAGAAGGGTGAAAGCAAAGCAACCTACAAGTGCAACACATTTGTGGGAACTTCTGCAACAGTGTTGGGAAGAACTTCCCGAACAATATTTGATGTCCATTGTAGGAAGAATGCCACGAGTGTGTTCGGCTGTTACAGTACATCTGCAAAAGGTGGCTACTTTGATGAGTCAAAAATTTAGATTAAATTTTGTTAAAATGATTCTATGATTTCTTTTTTCTCTCTAATTGTTTATTTGTTCTATGCTTTAATTTCAGAGTACATTGAGACATTAACCTGCGTAAATTTCAATAAAACTGGAAAAATGGGGTGTTCTAAAACTTTTGACGGTAGTGTATATATACTGTCTTTTGCCTCAGATTGCACTCATACTTTTGTTTTGCCTCTGCATCCAACTGTATAGGGCAGTGTATCATGAAATTGTCTCTATTCCCAGAAAAGGGACATGTCTGTCTCAGTGGGCCTACCGGTTATCAAAATTCAAATAAATAAATAAATGAAAGGCACTAGTATCTGGCTCCCACAGCATACTGAAGCATTTGGTAGAGCCATCTGATATCAATCACTTGACAACAACCCCACAGAGCCAATCAATGTTTTTAATATGCTGGGGTATTGCCCGATTCATCACTCTCATACGGCCAGCACACTGATCACATACTAGCCACTGCGCAGACCAAGATTAGCCTTCTCTTTAGGACCAAACATTACCTCAGTGCAGATGCCAACAAGCAGGCAATCTCCCACTTCCTACTCCCCGTCACAAACTCAGTTCCTGGGGGTCAGGCCCAGTGAGCTTACAGTGCCCACTCCAAGCGCAATCCATGTCAAGGGGGGTTGGGGAACAGAATAACCTCCCTGTGTCCTTCTAGAGTGCTCGCTGAGTTCACAACCGAACATTCACCACAAGGGCCCATGGCTTCCTCTCTAATCTGGGTAAAGGTAAAATACAGTCTTGAGTCTGTAGCCAGATGCGAACCCTCCTTGGCTGCTGCACTGCGGGTGGGACCCAGGCGTTATGAGCTATTTATGGCTGTCCTCGTAACCCTGATTGTGTCTTCTCCCACAGGTGGTGCAGGAACCTAGTTCAAATCCTACAGTCCCCTCCCGAGACCTTGTGTATTTCCCCTACTTAGGCACCCAGATTCCCTTCCAGGATCCTAGTTTTTGGTAGCTATGGTGGCAACTTAGTAATAAACAGGCTGATCACAGATTGAATAACCCTTCCCACCGTCACACACACACAAATAATTTCCAGTCAGTTTTTTAAAAGCAAGTGCTTTTACTAGTTACTCAAATAAATACTATACAAGACTTACAAACAAAGGATTCAGAAATTTGGTTACAGAAAACAAAAAGGTTGAAAAATACATTAAAAAAACACACTATAAAATGTAACTGGCTAATTTCAACATTGTCTGTAGAGAATCAAAGTCCAGAAAAAGGAGTTTCTGCAAGGTCTCCAAGTCCCAGTTCGCCTTGCAGTCACTGGTCCTCAAGTGTCTGAGTGTGGCAGTCTTGCTCTGTGTGTGTCAGGAAAGGAGTCTCAGGAAATGTATGTGTTGCCTTAGCTGTGGTGGACTTATATAAGCCTAGACATCTCCAAGTTCAGCTGTTCATTTCTAGGCCAGCAGGGGTCTCTCTCCTTCTTTCCCAAATTTTAAGGGAATCAATATTATTATTTAGATTTCCTATAGTCTCAACGTCCTGGCTGGCCTTTGATCTACACTGTCCTTCCTGACTATTTTAGAAATGTAAATAAACTATGATAGTTCCTAGAACTTACATACTAACATACTATTTGCCAGCAGATTAGGCCTTACGGTCTATCGAGTCTGCTCGAACCTTAGTTCCTTAGTTGGGTGCCGAGACCCTCCCATCCCTTGTGCTCCAGAAACCCCTATCATCCATCCCCACCCCCCTGGGACAGGCCATCATCTGATACATCCACTTTCTGTATCTGTCCCACCCTCTCTTGAAGCCTTCCACTGTGGATCTCTGGAACCAGCTCACCAGGCAGTGCATTCCAAGGGTCCACCACCCTCTCAGTGAAAAACCTCCTCCTCTTTTCCCCCCTCACCCTTCCACCTTCCAACTTCAAACCATGCCCTCTGGTGATACCTCCCTGCTTTAGTCTAAAGATCCCCTCCATGTTTACCCTATTTATTCCCTTGAGGTACTTGAAGACCTCAATCATGTCCCCCTGTCTCTCCTCTCCTCCAATGAAAACAGGCAGAGCTCCTCAAGTCTGTCATCATACATCAAATCCCCTAGCCCTCGTATCATCTTTGTTGCCCTCCTCTGTACCCTCTCCAGGAGCTGTATGTCCCTCTTCAAGTGTGGTCTCCAGTACTGTACACAGTACTCAAGGTGTGGTCTAACCAGTCCATTGTACAGCGGCAGAATCACTTCCTTGCTCCTAGAGGTGATCCCCCTTACGATGCATCCCAACATCCTGTTTGCCTTGCTAGCCGCTCTCCTGCACTGCTCAGAGTTATTCATACATGCATCCACCATGACCCCAGGTCTTTTTCCCTATTGAGGCCTCCAGCGCCCTCCCAGGGTGTACCTCGTTTAGGAGTTTCCCCGACCAAGATGCAACACCTTGCACTTGGTGATACTGAAATTTAATTTCCATGTGTGAGCCCAGCTTTCCAGGGTGTCCAGGTCCCCTGCAGGGCCAACCTCCCTCTTCTCCCTCAACTACTGCTCCCATCTTGGAGTCATCCTAAAGAGACTCATTTCACACCTATACCCTCCTGATGTCCGATATGTATGCAGTAAACAGGATCGGACCCAGAACCGAGCCCTGCGGTACCCCACTACCAACCTCTCTAGGGTTTGAGAGCTCCCCACAGACCACTACTCTCTGGGTGCGTCCAGCTAGCCAGTTTTCAACCCATCTGACCATCAAAGGGCCTACTCCTAACCCCATCAGTTTCTCCACCAGACCATTGTGGGGGACAGAGTCAAACGCCTTGCTGAAGTCCAAGAATAATACATCCACAGGCTTTCCCCTGTCCAGTTCTGATGTTACCCATTCATAGAACTCCACAAGGTTGGTTTGACATGATCTACCTGGCACAAACCCATGTTGCCGACTATCCATACCTCCCACCTCCTCCAGGTACACCCCCAATCGTTCCTTTAGTATACTCTCCATTAATTTTCCCACCACTGAGGTCAAACTGATGGGTCTATAGTTACCTGTACTTCCCTCGACCCCCTTTGTGGATTGGCACCACATGTGCCTCTCGGCCAATCCCTAGGTACCCTCCCTGTCTCAGTGACCTGTTGAAGAGCTCCGCCAGGGTGCAGCCAGTATGTCCGCCAATTCCCATAGTACTCTCGGATGAATGCCATCCGGCCCAGGAGATTTGTCTTTCTTTAGGGCCTTGAGGACTAACCACACCCTTTTGGCGGAGACAGCATCATCCGTCCCCTCCACCTTACTGGCCTTTTTATCCTTACCCAGATGTGACACCCCTGGGGCACCTCTCCCTCCCTCTTGCTCCATTTCTGTTGCTCCCCTGATCCCACTTACTTCCACTTCTATCCCCTTCGTGCCTTGCTTTGTAGATATCCCATCCCCCTCCCTAGTGAACACAGAGGCAAAGTACTCGTTAAATACCTCTGCCTGGTCCCTCGCCTCTTCCACCCACCCTCTTTCTGATCTCAATTTGCTGAGATGGCCCTTAGTTTTTCTCCGCTCCCCAATGTACCGGAAGAACCCCTTTTCCCCTCCATGTATCCCCTGTGCCAGCCGCTGCTCTTTACTGGACTTCGCTCCCCTCACCATACTGGTGACTTTTCTAGATGCAAGCTGGTACATTTCCTTATCCCTATCCCCTCTTGTTGTTTTATATTTTTTGTAGGCCGCCTTCTTTTCTCTGACTGCTACCTGTACCTCACTGGACCACCAGCATGGTTTATGTGACCTTGCTCCCTTACGTTTCAACTTAGCGCAGATCCTGACTGCCTCATGAAGTCCCCGTTTTATGACCTCCCATCTCCTTTCCACACTTGTCATTGAGGTAATCCCCTTCAAGTGATCCTTGAGAATATTTCCCATGCCCATAAAGTCTGCCCCTCTGAAGTCCACTGCCAGTGTCCTAGATCCCCCATGCTTATTTGAAACCAGACAGTATTGTGGTCTCCCAGTCAGGGGTCCTGTACAACCATGTCCCTTACCAGATCCCCATCTGCCAGAACCACATCAGGACATGTCCCTCCCTTGTGGGCTCCATCACATGCTGTGTTAAGAACACATCCTGGAAGCCATCCAGCAGCCTCTGCTCCTTGGCCACCTTAGAGGACATGGTTCCCCAGTTGTACCTGGCATATTAAGGTCCCCATCAACACCACTCCTTCCCTTTTTGGTCCACACTGGGCAATGATGTTGTCCATAAACCATCCTCTAGAACATCACTCATCCGGGGGCCTATATACCACAAGCTTGACCTTATCTCCTGCTGGGGATCGTGGAGTGACCCATAAAGCCTCCACGTTTCCCTCTGCCTCTTCTACCCTAGCAATTTCTATGTCATCTCTAATGAACATAGCCCTCCACCCTCTGCCTCCTTTTTCTATCCTTCCTAAGCATAGTGTACCCCGTGATGTTTAGGTCCCAGTCATGGTTTTGTTGGCTCACGCCTCCTGACCGCCGCCTTCACATCCCCCTCCTCGAACAGCATGGCCTGGAACTCTGGCAACTTGTTTCCCAAGCTCCTGGCATTTACTAACACCAACCCCACCCCTTATCCTTGATCTCTTTGTGAACCCCACCCAGATTCCTTATACTTCCATCCTCCTCTGCTCCTCCTGAAACCTCCACCCCAGTCTGTTTCCCCTCCCCTTGGGCTTGAAGGCTACTCCCCTCATCTAGAGGAGAGGGCTTCTGGTCAGCCCCTCCTTATCCCCCCCTCACAAGTTTAAACCCCACCTTTCTTGAATGTAGTCAGCCATCCCTGTTTAAGGGCTTCCTTCCCTAGTGGGGCAAGATGAAGCCTGTCCTTGGCATATAGTCCCTTATCCTCCCAAACTCCATTCCAGTTCCCTAACACCCCAACCCACTCTCTTCACCCCACTTCCTGAGCAGTCATTAACCTCTGTGAGCCTTTTTTTTCTCCACTGAGGCCTTTGGTACTGGCAATATCTCGAAAAGAAATGTTGCATCCATTATCCCGACAGACTCTGCTAAGTTCTTGGAACCTTGCTTGGATTTCCAAAACGCTATTTCCTCTAGATCATTAGTTCCTATATGCACCAGGAAATCGGTCTCTCCACAATCCCTAACCATTTCATACACCATGAACTTTGCTCTGTGCACTGTCAGCCCAGAGATACTCACTACCTTCACCTGGCTATGGCATCCACCCCGTCCCTCCACTGGATACCCCTAATCATTGAATCTCTCAATAACAGAACCTTAACACCGCCATCATCCTTATGGTTACCTCCACTATGCCCTCTCAGCCCCCTTCCCCCTTTATTCATGATCTCAATTCCATAGGAGTCTTCCTGCCTTATTAGAGACTCCTTGTCACCTCCCTTTCTGCCTCCCTTGCTATTTTGCCCACTTAACTCAAACCCCTCTGAATAGGTGTCCTTTAACCTTCTCTTATCCGAACCATTTATCCTGGCCCTGATGGTTTCCCTTCCCCACATGCCATCCTCCCCTTGTAATAGTACCCTGCCTCAGAGGCTCTCAGTGGGTCCCCTTTAGCTGGGCCCCATCCTTGGTACTGACCCCCTGCTGAAGAGGGGTCCTCTCCCACCTCGTCTCCCAGTTTCTCCAATCATGCTCTCCTCCCTCATGTCTGGAATATGTTGCATCTCCCCATTTGCTTAACATATATGTTTCCCTTCTCTCCCTCTGGGACTATTTCTATCCTTTCCACTTAGCTGGTCTGTGATGCCCTATGGGTATCCGACTCCCTCCTCCCGGCCTCTGTATAAGTTTCCTCATTTCCAGCAACCCTTCCTCCCCTCTAGGTTGTAGTAGCTCAAATTTATTGTGACACTCTATGTCAGCCTCCATCAAGTAACCTGGTTTCCCCTTACTGCACCTCTAAACTGCCCCTCTTCTTCCCTCTTGCTCTGTTCACCTTGGAGCTCCCTTCCCACAGTCTGCTGTTTTAGGCTTCGCACAACAGCCTTCCTGACTCTTCCCCCTCCACTCTCTTTGTATTCAGAATGTTCACCCTGACGCTTTCCCTTAGCATCAACTTCCTATCTAAGGGTCCTCTGTCCCTAATATCCCCCTCCTGCTTGCTGTAACATAGTCTCCTGTAATTTTAGAGCATTGCCCCAGCCTCCCCTCAGCCCCACCCTTCTGCTGCCCATATCCATACCCCTTACCCTTGGACACCCCCCCCAGCTCCCCCAGCTTACTCCTTAACCAGTATACCTCACTCCTGATTACAAGATAGTTGTCTACAGAGTGGGCAGCCTCCCTCTCTCCAGGCCCAATTTAGAATTATTGCCATCCCACAGCCTGTGCAGCCTACAACCCTTCCGAAGATGCCTGCCATGGTGGAATATGGCCACGCTGTTTATCCCCCTCTGTTTATAATGGCACACCCCCTTTTCTCAGTCCCTTTCCCCTGGACTACAGTTTCTCTCTATACTGACTGTAGTTATTTACAAACCCAATTTCAACCCCACCAATAAAGTTCCCAAGTCTCACAAACACATACAGTCCAGTGTGTGTTGGTCCCTGACAGTGTGTGTAAGCAGACATCAGGTACGTGTGATGTCACAGGCCCACCACCTCCTGTTGCTTGATTTCAGTCCCAAACAGAAATACTCAGCCCTTCAATCCCAACCCCCAGTGGCTTTTCAGTATTTAAGAAAGCCTACAAAACAGGGTGGGTGGAAGGGCTCTTACCAAACACCAGGCAAACAACACATTTAAATTTCCCTCTAATTAACCCTGCCAAACAACTGTTTCCAAGCCTCCAAAGTTACAATATTACAGCCCTAGTAACAGTTCTAATTCAAGGTAATAATTTTTAACACATAGAACTAATTTCACTTAAAAACTATTCAAATATGTCAGTTAAAACAGAATATAACCCCAGACCTCTGTCCTTAGCAGCCTGCTGCTTAAGCTCCCAAGTGAACAATGACGGCCAAGGTAATTCCTGTTTAAAGACAAGGTAATTGCAGCTAATGTCCCCTTCCCCTAACACCAGGCAAACAACACATTTAAATTTCCCTCTAATTAACCCTGCCAAACAACTGTTTCCAAGCCTCCAAAGTTACAATATCACAGCCCAAATAACAGTTCTAATTCAAGGTAATAATTTTTAACACATAGAACTAATTTGACTTACAAAACTATTCAAATATTTCAGTTAAAACAGAATATAACCCCAGACCTCTGTCCTTAGCAGCCTGCTGCTTAAGCTCCCAAGTGAACAAACTTACAATAGGTTCTCTAGATGGGGTGTCTGCAGACCGCTATTTTAAAGTAATTTTCTCTGAAATGTACAGTTACGTAAGAACTTATCGTGACAGTAGATCTTCGAGAACAGCTCTTGCAGCAGGTTACACCATAAGGACTGAAGCTGGCAGGCGCCAGGACCCTACAGAAAAATTCTAGCTAGCAATAACCAGTTGGGTACCGCTTCGCTACGTCCTTCCGCCCGACGCCTGATATACAAAGGCGGTCCCCAACATCCCTCAGTTCTCCCGCGGAGACTCTCAGCATATTAAATAATTCTGAAGGGAGACCGAGGATCCACTTCCAAAGAAGACAAGGTAAAACCATAATCTGACTGCGTTTGAGACGTCAAGCTTGAAGACCAACTCTCCTAAGGGGAAGGTGGGAGGAAACTACCTGCTACAAGAGCTGTTCTCGAACATCTTCTGTTACGGTAAGTTCTTAAGTAACTGTGCTATCTTACTTGGAGAACATCTCTTGCAGCAGGTTACACCGTAGGACTGATTCCCAAGCAGTAAGGGAACAAAACATCCTGTTCAGGAGGAGGATAGGAGGGATCCCAGAACGAACCAAATTAGGACAAGAGTCCCTGAAGGACTGCTAGACCAAAGCCTGCTCTGCACCTAGAAGCAATGTCCAAACTGTAATGCCTGATAAAGGTATGAACGGTACTCCAAGTAGCAGCCGCACAAATGACAGATGTAGACACGTTCTTAAGCGCCGCGAAACAGGTAGCTATCCCCTCATGGAATGGCCTTTCACCAATCCCGGCAAAGGCTTGTTGCGCTTCTGGTATCGGAACATGATGCATTTAACCAGACACTTGGAGGGTTTGTTATGATACAGGTGCTCCTTGCATCCTGTGAGCAAAGGACAGGAAGAGCTGGTCGGATTGGTGATGTAGTTTGGTTCTAGTGAGGTAAAACCTGAGGAACCTATGCACATCTAATGTGTGCAGGAGAGCTTCCCCTCGGTTAGAGTGGTTAGGATAATACACCGGAAGGTCAATATCCTGATTGAGAGTTAAAGCCGAGACCACCTTTGGGAGAAACTTAGGATTTGTCCTTAAGGACACCCGGTCCTTATGAAAAACCAAATAAGGCTCGTTACATATGAGCGCTTGAAGCACAGAAATCCTCCTGCAGAGGTAACAACAACTAAAAATAGCATCTTCCACGCGAGCAGACAGCTCGCAGTCTGCGGCTGGTTCGAAAGGGAACAGCATAAGCTGCTCCAGGACAAACAAAAGATACCAAGGGGGAATCAGGTCCTTTATAGGGGGTCTCCAATAAAGGATGCAGCACAGGAAAGCACGGGAGGCCTCTAGCTGTGCCAGTGACCCCTGACCTACCAAAGAATGGTATGCTAAAATGGCACAGAGGTGTACCTTTATAGAGGAATATGCAAGCCTTGATTCATATAGGGATATGAGGTGGTCCAGCACTGACTTCTCGGGGCAGCCCAGTGGATCTAAGTTGCAAGCCTGGGCCCAAAGACAAAACCTCCGCCATTTCATGGCGTAGGTGGCATGAGTGGGAGGTTTTCTTGCCACCACCAGTATGCCCGCTAACTCCTGGAAAACCCATTGTCTAAGGAGCACTACGTCCTTAGGAGACAAGCGTGCAGACTCAAATGACCTGAGGTTCGGATGAACCAGGGAGCTGGCTTCCTAGGACAGCAAGTGTGAGCTGACCGGCAAGGGGAAAGAGGTTCCTGGGACAGCTGGTGTAGAAGAGGAAACCAAATTTGTCTGGGCCAAAAGGTCATGGATGTGCCCACTTCTCAGAGCTTCAGAAGAACCCTCTGGATCAAAGGGAAGGGTGGGAAAGCGTAGAGGAACCTGCCTGCCCAAGAGAGGGAAAATGTGTCTTGCCAGAAAACACCAGGCCCTGGATCTAATGAGCAGAAATTGGTCAGTTTTGCGTTGTGTGGGGACGCGAAAAGATCTATGTCCAGTGTTCCCCATCTGCAGAACGGGTCGTCTACTACCTCTTGCTGCAGTTCCCATTCATGAGCCCTGGCCTGCGACCAGCTCAGGCAATCTGTTATGGTATTGTCCATGCCGGGAACATGCAACGCAGTAATCTCTGTGCTGTGCTGCAATACCCAATCCCACACCCTCTTTGCCTCTATGCAGAGAGGGTAGGAGTGAATGCCTCCTTGCTTGTTGATGTAATACACTACCGAGGTGTTGTCTGTTTCTAATAGCAGGAGACCTGTTATGATCTTTGACTGTAGGGCCTGTAAAGCATACAGTACTGCCCTCATTGCCAATATACTGATGTGGAGGTGAGACTTCAGGGTTGACCAAGATCCCTGGGTCCTGATCCCTCCCAAATGGGCTCCCCAACCGGACCCCTAAGAGTCCCTAGAGAGAGTCAGAGCTGGAGTAGGCATTGAGAAGGGGACTCCTCTGGCAAAGTGCTCCGGGATGAGCCACCATTGCCAGTCTCGGATGACTCTATTCGTGACCCGGGCTGGCTGATGCAAGTGATCCTGCTTCTGGTCCCACTGAACTCTTAGCATTCACTGAGTAATCCTCATATGAAGCTGAGCCAGAGGAACTGTCACGATGGCTGCCGCCATATGTCAGAGCAGCAAAGTATAGTCCTGGCTGGAACTGGCCTCTTCGCCGTGATAGCCCCTGTGACAGAATGGATGCATGCTGCCCTGTCCTGGGCAAGATGGCCTTCCCTTGGACAGTATCGAGGACCGCCCCGATGAATCGCAGTCTCTGTGAAGGAAGGAGGCACGACTTCTCCTGGTTGATGGTGCTGCCCAGCGACCCGAAAGGGGAATGGGTGTCTTGAATCGCTGTCATCAGGGCCTCCCAAGTGGGGGCCATGAGGAGCCAGTCGTCCAAGTATGGGAAGACATAGTGGCCCCATCTCCTGAGGGCTGCTGCCATGACAGCCAAGCATTCTGTGAACATGTGAGGCACCAAGGATAGTCCGAATGGAAGTGCTCAGAACTGATAATGGTGTCCCAGGAACTCAAAGTGCAGGAACTTCCAGTGTGCCCGAGTAATTGGGAGATGGAGGTATGCATCCTGCATGTCCAGTGATGCGAGCCATGCTTCTTGCTTGAGCAAGAGGATGAGACCCGGAAGGGTGACCATGCAGAAGCGTTTGTACAACACGAAGGTGTTGAGGTCGCTAAGGTCCACAACTGGGCGTAGGGTCCCTGTCTTTTTTGGAACCAGGAAGAAGTGTGAATAATACCCTTCTCCTCTCTGGTTCTGTGGAATGGGCTCTATGGCATCCTTGTCCAAGAGTGCCAAGATCTCTTGCTGTATGAGCAAGGTGTGCCGACCCGAGTAACAGGAGTGCAGAGGAGGTCTTGATGGCGGGCGATCGAGGAACTAGATAGAGTATCCTCGACTTACTAGTTGAAGAACCCACCAGTCGGAGGTTATCCTCTACCACCCGAATAAGTGGTGAGAGATGTGATCCCCAACCCTTCCTTCCTTCTGATTCAGAGGTGGGCAGGGGCCGGAAGGAGTCATGCTGTGGTGGTATTGGTTCTGGCAGGTTTCTCCGGCCCTGATCTCTGGAGAACTTAGCTTGACCTGTGCGGTTTAAACTGCTCCTGGGTTGCTGTCCGAACGTGGCTGTTGTCTCTGTTGCCGGTCGTGAAAACGGTTCTGGTTCCTTCTCGAAAGGAAACAGACTTGGGTCTTACATGGCCTGTAATAGTCCTGACTGCCTTCCCGCATCTTGTAACTTGGTGATGACTTTTTCGGAGTTTTCACCAAATAGAACCACGCCATTAAACAGGATGTCAAGAATATTCTTCTGCATGTCCAGGGTAAATCCAGAGACTCTTAATCAGAGGTCCCTCGGCAAACACCTGTAGCAGCACCTCTGGCAGCCGAGTCCGCAGAGTCATAGGCGGCTCGAAGGACTCGGGGTCCCAACATCTGACCCAGTGCGGTGGAGGTTCAGTAATTCCTCCTTTTCTCGTCCCTACAGGAAGTCCTTTAACAGGTCTTGGCCCTGTTCCCACAGAGCATTCTGAAACTGCACCATGTGCGTGAGATAATTCAAAGACCTGATGGAGCACATAGCAGCCACATACATGCATCTCCCCAGGAATCTAGCCGTTTAGATTCTTGGTCAGGAAGCTGGGTGCTTAGGCGCTGAGGTCTTTGGGAGCGATTGGGTGCGAGGCCGTAATGATCAAAGAGTCAGCCATGGGCTGCTGTGCCAATAGGGGTCCTCTATGGGTGCCCTGTAAAGGCGAATGTCTTCTCTTGGGTACTGCTGGAGTGGTATGAGGACATTTCCATGCTGCTTTGGTAACGTCCAGGAATGTGTCCACCAGAGGTAGGACCACCACAGGCTTGGGATCTTTCTGCCTGAGATACCTTGCCAGACATTGCCTTTTGGGTTCAAATCCTCCATCTCCTACCCCATGTTTTCTTGGATGTGCCTCATTATGTCAAAGAAAGAGGATCATCCAGTGGCGACCTAGGAAGGTCTCTTGGGTCTGGTGATGGGAGGCTAATTGGAGAGGGTGACCTCGAAGAGTCTGATGAATCCGGATGTGAATCGTCTCCTGATGGAGTGCGGGATCTCAGTCTGGGACATTTAGGATTATGGTCACTGGGAGACCTGGAAGGGTGTGCTCTCTTCCTTTCTCTTAATCTACCCCTAGGAGGCAGGGTAGGTTACTTCAACTCTTGTAGGTTTAGACCGGACAACGGTCCAGGCATCTGTGTCTGCCCGTTGGAGGGTTCAGGCATCTGATCCTGGGGCAAGCTGTCTGTGACGTCTGCCTGTTCATCAGGAAGGAGTGCCCTGATGTTCTCTTCAGGACCTCTGACGTCCGGTGTCCGCGGCTGGAGGCGGTGGGGTGGCATCCGCTTGCGGGTGTCGGGTCGGACGTCCAGCTTGGTCTCTGAGGTCCACTTGACAGATGTCAGTTCAGTGGTCTTCCTCGGATGGGCTTCGGCCCTCTCGGAGGTTGGGAGACCAAGCGGTGGTCGGTGTCCCAGCGCCGGTCTGACGCTCGGTGCCCAGCTTAGGGGCCGATTAGATTTAGGCTGGTCCGAGGCCTAGGGCCTGGCTGATGGGCTGGATGGCCATCTATCCTGGATTTGGCCTTGAGAGGCTTGAGGAGACTGAACTAGAGCCTCCCGAAGTTTGTACCTTCACCAGAGGTCGCTGAGACCGATCCCGGGAGGGGGATCTCTCAGACCTCATGGAGCTGGAGCTGGCCCTGGAGTCCGAGGCCCAACTCAATGATCTAGTGCTATCCCTGTCCTGGTGCTTTTCGTGGTGTTTCTCCGATTTATGTTGGGAAGATTCCTCTCTGAAGGAAGGGTCTTTTTCCATGGCTTTCAATTTCTCTTCAAGAAGGAACCCCTTAAGTGCTTTTTGGCAGCAGACCCTGGCCCTCCTCTTAAACTGCTGGCAGATAGGGCAGGCCTTGGTGTTGTGTTCTGGGCCTAAACACCACACACAAGCCATGTGCCTGTTCTTAAACAGAATTTGCTTGCCACAAGCACACTTTGAGGGGTGTCCTTCGATAGAAGGAGTCGGGGGAATAAGACATGCGGGTAAATTTCTTAGTCAAAATTAAGTTTGAGAGTCATTTGTCTGCTAGAGGCGTCTGTGAGGCCGATGCTGGCGAGTCGACGGTGGGAAAAGAACTGAGGGATGCTGGGGGGGGACCACCCCTTTTGCATATCATCGGAAGTCGGGGCCGAGCCGACGTCAGGGGCAGTCCCCCGCTGGATATTGCTAGCTAGAATGTTTCCGTGGGGTCCTGGCGCCTGCCGGCTTCAGTCCTTATGGTGTAACCTGCTGCAAGAACTGTTTCCCAAAGTAAGATCTTCAGTTTTCTGTTAAGCAAGCCCTTCCCAGACTTCTGGAATACACAACCTCCCCATGTAACCTTTAAATAAATAAAACAACAAAAACATGGGCATCCTTCTGGCAAACATGGTATCCTGGCCTTTTGGGGAATTTAAACATAAAACTTTTAGAGAAATATGACAGCAATATGTATGTAATATGACAGCAGTAGCCGTCGCCACACTGACAACTACTCGACTATGGGGACATCATATACAACAGCAAACCAACCACTTTTCTAGCCCTAGATTGTCTTTATAACAAGCTGTAGTCTCTCGGACAAGCCAACTAAGACCCTCAAGAAGATGTGCGTTATTACTGGTTCTCTTTGCTATTCAACTGTGTAGATGGGAGAGCCAAGTTATCTCTTATTTTACACAATTGAGAAATGCCTACTCATTCAGCTCCTCTGCAGCACCCAATTTTTTAAACTCTCAGAAAGAAGCATAACTGTAGTTGAAAGGCCTCTGCATATTCTGCCAGATTCCTAGAATAAGCTCCCCCTCAACTTAGAAATATCCCCACCAACAAGTGTTCAAAATCAACTTCTCCCACTATCTGAGAACCCCTTGTACCTGTTGTGGTCCACAACCCATCACAGTACATAATACATTTAAGGCCCAGTTTTCCACACAGCTGTCATTCCACCTATGAGATCCTGCAATGATTTATGTTTTGTCTGTACCTTTCTTAATTTTACATTGTACTTCTACCTCACATCTGTAAATAGTTTCTAACAGCTTTTCTACTGTGCTAAGTTACACTGCTGCCTGCTGCTGCCCCACTCTATAACACCCATAAAACAAGATGCTGCATCTCATGGGGTAATCCCACTTGGAAAAACTTCAAATCAGCCAATCAATTAATTAATTTAAAGAGTTGTGCAGCAAATAAAAGTATAGGAAAGAAAACAAACATTTATAAAGTACCTAGGTCATCAGGTGTCTGTAAAACTGAGTGATGGAGCTTTTCATCCAAGTGTAGGTCCTTCTGTTCAACATTATCAGCATTCAGAGTGGCTGGAGAAGGTGTCTGGGATCTGGAACCAGTAGTGGAATGGATAGGAGAAGCACTTTCCGAACCTGAAATGAAAATGCCATATATTATGTTGATTTAAACTTCCTAGTTTTTAGTTCAGAACAATGGTTCTTACTTAAATGCATATTTTGCATTTAATTTATTTATAATTTGGCACAACAGAATAGCCTAACTTAGGTGCAATACCCGGTTTTTAACAGGGTCTTGGGCGGACAATACAGTAACAGAGTAATTACGAATAAGTTGCATAGAAAAAGTTGCATTTCAGTCACTGTGTAGACCCTACAAAATTTGGGAAAGAAGTTCACTATCTTCTTAATACCTCTCTGAATTCGTTGTGCCTACACAGCGATATTTGTCACCCCTTATATGCTAATGTGCTAAACCGATTCTTTGCTGATGGTCCCTGGGCCCTCATATCTCCTCTGGCAGCCACTAGCCTACTGATACTTCCTTTAACTTACAGGACATTCTATCTCTTCCCCATCCAGGAATTGGAAGTCCTCAGAGAACTTCTCTCCCTGAATGTCTGTTCTCGTTTCTGGGGGATCTGACGACCTCTTACCCAGACTTCTAGCTACTGGGCTTCCAGCCCTGGTCTCTCCCACCACCCACATGATTAATCAATCTTTGGCCACAGGCAACTTCCCTTCAAACTGGAAACATGCCCTGGTTGCCCCACATAATAAAGGGGACACCACCGTTGTCACGACAAACTAACATCCCACATCTCTACTCCCCTCACACTCTGAAATACTTAAGAGGTTGGTCAGTAATCAACTCTCTAATTAGACTGACAAATCAAGGTTCATCACTCCTTTCCAACGGGGCTTCCACCATGTCCATTCTGCTTCTACCTCCCTGTTCAGAATACAGACCACATCCATTCGCCCAATGCTGGCCAAGGGACCGATGCTATCTTCACAGACATGGCTAAAGCATTTAATATAGGTAATCATACAATGCTCTTAGCCAAGGTAGCTCCTCTAGTATCTCTGCCTCCTCTTTACAATGGTTTAACTCCTACCACTCTGATAGGACCCAATAAGTCAAATTAGGGACCTCAATTTCCTCTCAGCTAACAGTCTCTTTAGGGTTCCCTAGGGGGTCAATTCTTGGCCCCATTATTTTTTCATGTTTTCATTAACAACCTCTCTTTGACAGGGTGGATTAGGACCATGTCCCAGTTGTAATGGAGAAAGTGTTTAAATGCAAAGATCTGTTCTATTCCTTTTCTGTCTCTTGTCTGGTTGCACAACCAAATTTTCCTGTGAGACCTAGGATTTGATCACCCCGACAGTCTCGCAATTCTTTGCCTCTCGCTATCTCTCAGTCTTCCCTCGCTGTTTGTCTTTTTCTCCCTTGCATATCTACTGATATAAAAATATATGCAAATCATTATGTGGAAATATAACGGTTGTTGAGATCCCTTTTGTTTAGAAACTATATAGTGTTACTGCTCCAATGTATATAATTGTGGTTTGAGATGATTGCAAAAAGCTACTGAAAACTCAAGAGGTTACCTTAGTGCAATTTTTAAGCCTTTTGCAAGAGCTGTGGAAAAGGGGCCTCAGCTCTGGGACACCGTGTTCTAACAGCACCTGCTAGAATATACAATAACACTTTGGAAAACAGGATGCTTGTTAAGAATGGGGTTGGAAGGACTTATAAGACAGCTGAGCTGCAATTGTTAGAAAAAAGATGCACAGAGACTGAAGGAAAACTCTGATGAATCTGCTGTTTATTCTTCCTTTGTAAAAAGTTATTCTGAACAAGTTAATTTTTTTATGTTACTGCTAGTGTAAATTTTTTTTTTTTTTTATGAATTTTACTACTGCTTCTGGTTTTTCCTATGCTTCCTGATATGTGCCTCGCCACTCTCCAACTGCCTAAAAGCATGCCAGTCCCAACGCATACAGATGATACCATCATTTTTCCCCTGATCTTACACTCACTCTTTCTTTTGTATTAAGCTTTCTCTTCAGTCTGACTTTGTTAATGTACAAAACTGGTTCCTTGGCAATCAGCTAGCTATGAATGATAAGAAAACAGTTACTATGTTCTCTGAACTGCCCACTGGCTGTGTTCAACTCCCTCCAATCTGAAACTGAGCTCATCTTGTGACCTCATCGATTCAGTAGTTTCTTATAAATACCTTGTGGTGATCCTAGATTAACAGTTAAGACTATTCACTTCACAAAAACTACACAGTGGGGAAATATTTCGCCAAACTAGACGCTCTCTATAGGCTTAAAAATTGCCTCCCTTTTAAAACCAGAAAAACTGTGGTAGAGCGCTCTGTCTTCCCATTGCTGAACTATGGGGGTGTAGTTACCTCCAAAGTATCTTCTTCTGCCCTAGCAAAGCTCATTCTACTCTTCAACTCACTCTGTAGATCTGTGTTGACCTGCGCTCTCCATATCAATCACTGCACAGTGTATAAAGACCTAGACTAGGCCTCCCTCCCTATGTGGCAATCCCTCCATATTGCTCTGCTAGGTGCCAAATACTGGTCTGGGAAAGTACCAGGGCATCTCAGTTACATGTTTACTCTTCTATTCCACCTCGCACTTTGGAGGACAGAAAAGACTACAAATTCCTAGGTGTAGACTCACTGCAGAACAATCCTCTGTCAGGTACAGACTTCCCCCTACATGGACCAGTCTCCCCTCTTCCCTCGCTACCATTACCAGTCCCCAGTCTGCAAAGGCTAAGCTTAAGGACCACTACAAGGCCCCTTTGTCCTGCCCAAACTGCCCAAGAGGTATTCCCTAACTTTAACGTGGGCCTAGTGCTGGTTTGTTTGCTCCTATCCTGACATGTCTGTGATAGGCCTTCCTCGTGGATATTCTATGTAACAGTAAACAACTTATTTCATATTGCTATGAAACCTCGTTCCCCTTCGTACCTGTGGTACTTTAATGTGATTCAACTCTGTGTACACACACTGTTAACTTAGGCTGCCGACGACAAGATATCTTGTCGTAAAAACCTATGCGTTCTAAATCTTCCGGCAGCCTAAGGGTTAATTGGTGAATTTGTATCTATTCTGTCCTGTACATTTGATGACTTGGTTTATTATTTTTACTACTGGAACGATTTGTATTGTATTTCCGATTTAAAAATCTTTATTTGTATAAATAACTCACCCCACCAGCAGCAGCCAACATTTCACCACGTGACTGTGGGCTTTTCATGCGTGGCCTGAGTGGCTACTATCCGATATTTAAACTTCCATCTTAAGTAACACCACAATTTCACAAAGTTAATATACAAAGCCACTCATCACAATTGTATAAATCATTGCCACAAAAGTACCAGCTAAAAACACATATCAAAACATCAGTATTATAAAGCACAAGTGACCATGTGAAAAAAAGATAGTACACACTCCTATACACACACATATGCAATCAAGCGTTTATTTATTAACCGCTAGTACAAACAGATCACAGTGTTGTACAAGCATAACTAAAAACATGAATAAAAAACACAAATAAATATATCTAAATCTTATTCTTAAAACAACAGTACAAACAGCAGGGCTTCAAATATCGGAAAATGCCGAATTAAAAAGGTGCGATTTTAAGGCAGATTTAAAGACCTCAACAGACAGGCACTCTCTAATCTGGTGAGGTAGAGAATTCCACAGGGTCGCGGCTGCAAAAGCAAATGATCTCGCTCCCAATGTAGTCAGACGAAACCTATGAATCTCTAGCAATCCCTCGTCGGTGGAGTGGACAAAGGGAGCAGTAGGGACTAAGGAGGTCTTGCAAATACCGTGGTCCCGTTCATGTAGGGCTTTATAGGTCAGTAATCCGAACTTGAAAGTGATCATCCACCGCACCGGCAGCCAGTGCAGTCCACAGAGCACAGGTGTGACATGGCAAGATCTCGACAAGCTAGTGAAAAACCTGGCTGCCGCATTCTGCATTAGCTGCAGGCGGCAAAGTTCCATCCCCAGTAACCCCAGGTATAGGGCATTGCAGTAATCAAGGCGCGAGGTCACAAAAGCGTGGATCAATGCCAGATGGTCATTAGGTGAGACCAGGTGCTTCATCTGGGTGATGTTCATTAGATGATAAAATGTGGTTTTGACAACGGCCACCATCGGAGGCTTCAGAGTCAGCTCATCATAAAACACAATGCCTAGATTCCACACCCGTTCAGAGGTTAACAGCTGGTCACCTCCCAGCCAAAGTCCGAAAGGTTGCCTAGCCATCCGCCCCGCTACCCGACGGCTGGGTCCACAACCAAACCCTCAGTCTTATCCAGATTCAACCTGAGCCATGGATATATATATATATATATATATAAATGTGTGTGTGTGCGCATGTATATATATATATATATATATGTGTGTGTATATAACTATATATATATGTATGTGTGTGTGTATATATGTATATATATATATATATACACACACACACACTATATATATATATATATATATATATATATATGGTTGAGTAGCCCTTTTAAAGGTTAAATGGTGACACATTGCACCTTAATAACTCTGCCACTGTTCAACGGATTTGCCTGAAATTTGGCAGGCACGGGCGTAACCATAGATCTTGGGATCTGCCAACTTCGTACTCAGTTGGATATACGCTCATGGAGTTATTAAGCTTTACATCCATGCTAACAATTATTTGTTTGCACATTCTTTGCTCGCGTCTACAGGTGGCACGACTTGTGCGACTGGTCCGAAAACTTCAGGGAATATGTGGTCAAGATCCCTGATGTGCCTTTTGAAGATTTCTTGAAAAAATATTGAACGGTTCAAAAGTTATTAAAAAAACAAGTTCCCGTTACAAGTCAATGGGAAAAGTTAACAAAAAGTTTGACACTTTCTCAAATGCAGTTTTTAGTGCCGCAAATGGCCCTAGCAGTATCGCAAATTCGCCATTTTGTTTTCAGTTACTGATCACAGAAACGCTTGACATTTAAAATTGGGACCATATACGGATACAATTCTTTTTGCGTTTACCTATTCGAGCCCAGAGGATGCTAGCCATGTCTTTATTTTGGGGTTAAACACCCCAGAAATATGTTTTTCAAATTTCTGGGAAAAGTAGCGTCGCAAAGTAGTGTCGCACCTGCGACACTTTCACAAATTTTTGTGAAAGTTTTCGCAAATCACGACACTACTTTTCTAGGCTATGGTCAAAATGACAGGAATTCTTTGCCACCCTGCTGCAAAAAAAACACTTTGGTCTTTTGGGCTGAAATTTGGAGGGAAGAAAGCCAACATCTTACAGATGTGCCTTTAGGTGGTTCGGTGAAACAACAGTGCAAGGGATGCAAAGTTACGGTACTCCGAAGTTGACATTTTTTTCCCATAGACTAACATGGTGGCGTCCGCCGTGCCTTTCGGGGCTCGTATCTCGGAAACGGTGCGAGATATGGAATTTTCATCATGACAATGCGTGAAAACCTAGCCAGGAAACTCTTGAATCATGTGAAATTTAATTTTTTTTTCTACATCGCACAGTTCCTGAGATATAAACAATTTAGTATTCCAACAGCTCATTTTCTGCTCCAAGGTCCATTATTATGCATACATTCTTTGTACACACTGTGGTTCTCTATGCAGCTGTTGGGCAAAAACAGGGTGTGCACTTCCGTTACTGCTACAGTTAGCATTTCCACTTGCGTTTCTGTACCTGTTTGCGTTACCGTTCTCGTGTATGCCACCGTGCGCGCTACCCTTTGCGTTCTCGTTTGCATACGCGCTTGCATTCGCGTTTCTGTTTCCGTTGGCTTTATTTCTGCTGTTAACGTTACCATCTGCATTTCCAATTGTGGTACCATAACCGTGCGCGTCACAGTTTCAGTTTCCTTACGTGCTTGCGTCTCCTTTTGCATCACTGTTCGCTTTGGCATCACTTTGTGCTTGCGTTTCCATTTACATTTCAGTCACCATGTGTGCAACCATTAGCAGTTGCGTTTCTCTTGCACTTACCATTACTATGTCACAAAAAAATCACATGGTGGGAGCGCGGGCCACATTCCATTCACTATTTCTACTGCACATTCTCAAAAGAAGGGAAATTAGAGGCAAAAACTCCATTTAATGCATCAGTTAGGGTTGTTCTACAACAACAAAAGCAAGGAAATTCGGTGTTAGGGTTGAAATCCCCCTTGCACCCCCCAGCTCAGCTCATTTCCGCTCATACGGGTATGCATTGGGGTCATCAGTCCCAACTCTCACCCCATTCTTCTATACCTCAGCTGGTTTACACATGTGATGGGATGAGAGAGCCGACGACCCCAATGCACACCCCGTTGACGGTTGCGGTTGTTCAATTTTCTGAGGTCCAAAATGGGACGCATGCCCCCGGTTTTCTTTGGGACTAGAAAGTAATGGGAGTAGAACCCTGTGTTCCATTGATCCAGCGGAACTATTTCTACTGCCCTGTTGTTCAGAAGGCCTTGTATCTCGGAAGCAAGAAGCTCTGACTGAAGTACTGACAGCCTGGGCTGATGTTTGGGGGGACGATCCGGAGGGGTCTCTGAAAGATTGAGGGAATACCCCTCATGGATTATCCGGAGGACCCATTTGTCCAAAACTTATGGATTTCCACCAGTTGTAGAACAGAGACAGACAACCTCCCACTGCTGAGAAAGAGTCCCCCCTCAGGCAGCTGAGGTGGGACCTGGGCCAGAAACTCAGAAGGCGGCACTGGGCGCTTTGGGCCCTTGTGCTTTTTGTTGCATTTTCTTTTGAGACTGGGGGGCTTGGTTTTTATGAAAACCTCCCCTGCCCTTGCCTTGAAAGGACCGACGGTTGTGAAATTGACGCTTATTAACACCCCTGAGACGGGCGGGAGCAGGTCCAGCCAATTTAATGGCAGACCTAGTCTTCTGTGTGGCCTCTACAGCGTGCTCTACTTGAGGACCAGAAGAGATGCATACCGAAGGGTAACACCATGACCTGTTGCTGGGCATCATTCGTGAAGCCTGAAGTGCGCAGCCAGGAGTGACAGCGGGTACAAATGCCTACTGCCGCCGCTCGGGAGGCAGTAGAGAAGGCGTCCATAGCTGCTTTAACCTGCTGGTTGTTGGACTCGATACCCCTGGTTATGGTTTGAAGAAGCTCTGAATTAGTGTCCGACTCCGGTAGAGCTTCTACCAATTGTTTGAGCGAATGCCAAAGAACATACTTAGATTGAGAGAAATAACCCTGGTAGCTGGCAATACGCATACCAAGGGCGGATGCAGCAAAGACTCCCTTACCTAAAATATCTATCTTACGAGATTCTTTGTATATAGGTCGGGCTGTAGTAGCCTGAGGGAGGATGACCTTATCATTCTCTGCCAAGACTACAATAGGGTCCACAAAGGCTTGGGAGGCAAAATGGGTCAATCCTTGGGAGCAGTGTACTTTCTATCTATGGACTTAGCCACAGAAGGAATGAGAGCAGGATTATTCCATATCATTTGAGAAAGCATCTCAAAGGAAGGCTGTGCCGGGGGAGTTACAATTCATAGGGATCTCCAGGACATGATGGTATTGGAGCCTTAAAAGCTTCCCAGAATCGATATCTATAGTCTGGAGATAAAGACTGGAACTCAAATTTTTCAGCAGAGACTTAAATGACAGGTCTTCTACCAGAGGCTCTGCAACAGGATTAGATCCTGTTCCTTCCATGTCATTACCCAGCCTAAGGTCTGGGTCAGGCTCAATATCATCTCCTGACAGCCCAGGAGGGACTGTATGGACAGTAAAGGAGTGAAAATCAGAAGGAAAAAGAGAAGGAAAAGGGTTTGGAGTCGAGAAGCCCTGAAGACGTCACACCAAGCCGCGGCGTCGACAAAGAGCACGGCGCCACCTGACCCAGTGCAGCGCACGGCACCAACAGAGCCCTCGGCACCAAGAAGCTGCACGGCACTAAGGAAGGGCGCTGACAATCCCAATGGCGCCGAGAACAGCGCCAACAATCCCGATGGCACCGAGAGACCCATCGGCGCCAAAGACGGCACCGAGCGATGCATCGACGTAGACGGCGCTGAAACCAAGACAGGGATCCGAAAACTAGGATTTGAGGAGAAAGAAGGAAGAATACCAGAAGACAGAAGCATCGGTGCCCTCTGCGCCTGTAGCCATGTGGAGGGGGAAAACACCTGAGCATAAAGTCAACGGCACGAAGAAGGCGCCGCACGACTAGGAAGGCCCAACAGCTCTACCCAATCCACCAAAGGGCCTGAGTGTCCCAGAGTGACCAGGCCAGGCAGCTGGACCAAGCTCTGAGCCCACTGCTCCATCAGAGCGCCCACTGATGAAACTGCTCATCTGAAGCTCTACCAGAAGGCAGGAAGGGCTCGATGTCAAAGAGGTCGGTGACCAAACCGCGACTCCAGAGGAGGAGACTGGCATCTGACCCCAATGACCGAATGTCGACGCGTAGACATACCAGAGGGCGACCTCGAGTGATGCCTTCACTTTTTTGACCTGTGGGTCGATTAAGAGCTCAAGGCCCAATGGTGCAGAGAATGCGACCGTTTTCTTTTATGCTTCTGGGGGACTGCCCCTTCCCTCGGGCATTGGACCGTCCATTGTCAGACCCCCCCGGAGAGTGCGGTGGCCCAGACCCAGCCCAGCTGACTGAACAGCTTTCATATGAAGTCTCCCTACCGTCACCTGACCTGCTCATGGTCGACTCCATCAGTATAGGCTGAGACTTCTTTCTTTAAAAGAATAAATTACAGTAAGTGGTACTTATTCGAGATATACTACAAAATAATAAACTGAAAACTATGCTGCTAGTTTGAAGTTTGACTCCCAGCGGGTGAGCGACGTTGTGACTGAAGCGCACTCAACGTCGGGTAAAAAGGAACTGAGGCAGTTGGAGGGTCGACACCGAGATAGTCACTGCCGCACGAGGCGCTCCTCACGGCTCCATCTCTGGTGCCGGCCCCCTTGCACAAAGTCTGCTCCTGCTGGGTCCTAGCACCTCCGGCATAGATCCCATCAGTGTGAATGAGTGGTGGAGACTTTATGTCCAGGAAGATCAAACATGGACAGAGAAAGTAAAACTGAATATAAATGACTAACACTAGCAAGAGAGGAGGGAACAGCTTGTTGTTTTACACAGTTTATCTACTGTCTTGGGACTGTTGGTACGAAGCTTGGAAAATTCCATGCCACCTTTAGCACTGAGGTTGCAGGATGACAGATACTCAAGTCTACGTCCTTCAAATATCCTGCTCCCACTAAAGTTCAGGGTTGTAATACTGTAACTTCTTTCAAGTTAAAACAATTTTCACAAAATGGAAGGAATCAGTGTTAATTTAGCTGCTGCTGTTAAAGCTTTATAATGCACAGTAGGCTTAAATGTCCGGGACTGCGGCAACACAGATGGCACCATAACTGTAGTGGGTGTCTTTCAGACCTTTTCCCCATCAGTGCCATCTAACTGGCGAACTGCTTCTGAAAGCTCCCTTTAGGGAGATGGAAGCAACTGTGATGGCTGTCTTGGCATGGACTCAGGGGGGCAAAGTCGACCTGATCAATGGTATTACCAGGAATGATGGCACCACAGAGGTCAATACTGAGATAGAAGCCAAAGTGGCAGGTGTTGCCAAGACTGACGCAGCCCGGACATAGTCAACATGCCCAGCATCCAACACTAGGTCAGTGTCACTAGCCTTGGGTCTAGGCGACTTCACTTGCGGCAAAGCCAACTCAGAGCTACGCAGATGGTCATCCTTGCAGTGTTTGATAATGAATGCTGTTCATTTCCACTGTGATGGCCACTTTTCACTTTCTGATAACAAGTGTCACATAACCCCAGCAGACATGACACTGAATCCTAAGCAAATACTGGGCTGACCTAAGATGACTTTCCAGCATTGGAAGATGAGGTCAGCTCCCTGTCCAACAATGTAATGAGTAGCTTGTCTTTCCATTCACTGGTCTCGAGGTCATTTAATAGTCATTAGAATGGTCTGTATCACTGTTAAGGCCCACACACAGAAGCACTTTGTGTGCGGGCCCCATTAACTCACATCTTGCTGCCAGAAGCAGGGTTTAAATGTTTCCTACTCTGTCAGCCCAGTGGTACCACTGCCGCTCACTACACTGGCACTCCAGGTTTGGAAACAGATTTGGGTCACTTGGAGCTGACCAAGGCGGAGGGAGAATTAAGAGTCCCAAGGGCAGCTGCCCTCCCTCAGAAAGGGGGGACACTGTGTTCTGCTACTTGACTGCCACATGGTGGAGAGCATGTAGAGGCACAGCAGGAGAGATGGGCAGTCACCAGAAGCCAAGCATGCACGTGTGCACATCACTGCATGAATGCATGTGTACAGGACACTGCATGCGTGCATGTCCCTCCATGCTTGTAAGCACCCTGGGGGGAGGAAACCAGGCGCTAATGGAAAATGCTGTGATCTGAATTTGCATCAGTAGCCACCCTGCAGACCCACGAATGACTGATATGGCAGGCCACCCACAACTATCACAGTCCTGGCCAAGTGGTGGATAACTGGTAATTCCATGAGAAGGTTAGTGACTGGGTTGGAGGGGTCACATTGGGAGAGCTTACGTTTAGAAAAAGCTTGATTTTAAAAAAAGGCTTCTTAGATATGTCATGTAGCTGATGGACAGAAGAAAAACAGATGGCAAGGCAAGGCAAAATTTATTTAAAAACACCCAATCCTGGAGGCTCTAGGTGCTGCACAAATAAATAAGCACATCTTCAAAAATAGAACACAAATACAAAATAATTAAAAACACAAAATAGTAACACATCATGTAAACATTTAAACAAATCGGATCAAAAAGTTAATAATTCAATCCAGAAATGCCTGAGCAAATAGGTGGGTGTTAAGGCGGGCCTTGAATACCTCTAAAGTAGGGGCCCCCTTGACCCCAAGGGGCAGCAAATTCTACAGGACGGGGGTGGGGATGATGAAAGCCCTGTCGCCAGCTGATCTCAACCTCGTCCTTGGAATTGCCAGGGGGCTTCCACTGGAGGAAAGGAGGGGGTGGACAGAGAGAGCAGGTACAAGAAGGTCTGACAGATAACCAGGGCCCTGACCGTGTAGGGCCTTATAGGTGAGAAGACCCACCTTAAAAAGGATCCTCCACCTGACCGGCAGCCAGTGCAACTCACGCAACACCAGTGTAATATGGCAAAATTTTGGCTGCCCAGTAGGTAACCGGGCAGCTGCGTTCTGCACTAGCTGCAGTCTGCGGACAGATCCTCCCATAACCCTGAGGTACGGCGCACTACTGTAGTCAAACCTTGATGTAACTAAGGCATGCATCAAAGTGGGGAGGTCCAGAGGCGGAACAAGGGGCTTTATCCTGGCAACATTTCTGAGATGGAAAAAACAGGAGCGACGGTGGAGGATATTTGCGCCTCCACAGTCACACTCCTATCCAGAATGACACCAAGATTTCACACCCTAGAGGAGGTCTTCAATGAAACAGATCCCACAACAAGTCCGGTCTCTGATTTAGAGGCCATCCTGTCACGCACTCTGTTCGACTCCACCACCAATACCTCCGTCTTATTGGGGTTCAGTCGCAACCAGCTAGAGGCCATCCAGTCGTTAATCTCAGCAAAGCAGCTGTTTAGCACATCCACCGAGCTGGATGTTCCTGGGGCAAAGGAAAAGTATAGCTGGGTATCATCAGCATAGCAATGAAAACCCAAGCCATACTTCCTAATGAGCCCTCCCAGGGGTAGCATGTACACTGCAAACAACACTGGGGCCAATACCGATCCCTGAGGAACTCCACAAGATAGGAGGCTAGGGGTGGAGGAAGAATTCCCCATCATAACCCGTTGCCTCCGGTTGGTGAGAAAGGACTCAAACCAGCTGACGACAGTGCCGGTGAATCCGCAGAGTTCCCTAAAGTGGTCAAGCAAAACACAATGGTCTACAATGTCAAATGCCGAGGAGAGATCCAGGAGAACAAGAATTGTCTTATCCCCTCGATCTCTCGCCCCGAGGACATCATTCAGCACCCGAACAAGCACGGTTTCTGTGCTATGCCTCACCTGAAACCCCGACTGGAAACGTTCGTACAACCCATGAGTCACGAGGTGCTCCTCCAACTGAAGCGCCACTACCTTCGCCAAAAAGGGAAGATTAGAGATAGGTTGGTAATTTGCCCTCACCTCCGGGTCTAACGATGGTTTCTTTAAGAGTGGTCTCACCAATGCCTCCTTCAAGGCATCAGGGAAACTCATGACTGTTAAATGACCTTGAGTCCAGCGAATGGAAAGACAAGCTAATCATTACATTGTTGGACAGAGAGCTGACCTCATCTTCCAATGCTGGAAAGTCATCTTAGGTCAGCCCAGTATTTGCTTAGGATTGGGCCTGTGATGCAATGAAAAAAAAAAAAAAAGATGTAAAATTTAGTAAGAATGTCAAAAATGTTGAAGATTAAGCTGACGGAACAAAGTAAAGAATACACCAAAAAACCTAACATTTTAAGTTCCTACAAATTCCGATATGTCTTCGACAGAAGGTAAACAAGAGCGGAGGCAGTTAAGCTTGTGCCATGTTAGGCCCAGTGGTGTGGAGGGCTGAGGTGCTGAGCACCTTAATTCCTGCCACGCCGGTAACCCCAGCTTGGAAACGGAGACTGTTTGCTCAGGGGCCAGCTGGAGGAGGGAGGCTTGAGCATCCCAAGTAGAGCTCTCTTCCCTCGGGGAAGGGGTCCATGCATTCCATCAGGTGGCTGCCACCTAGATGTTCTGGGTGGCAGCGCAGCTGGACACCAGGGAAACTGTCCTGCCCATTTGACACTGGGGGGGGCATCTCCGAAGAGGTGGAGCTTGCACACACCACTGACCTGGGGAGAAAGTGGAAGAAAAAATCCTGACTGGTTGGATAAAAGGTCTGGTCCCTTGCAGACCCACACACAACTGGGTTCCCTAGTCCTCTGGTAGACGGCAACTGAACAATAAGTAACTTCCAGAGAAGCTGGGTGATGGGGCCGGTCAGGTAGACAGGAGATAAACTACACTTGTGTCATGTCATATATATATATATATATATATATTTTTTTTAAAATCCTCTGGGGCCGTGCATTTATGCCACGCTCTACCCTTGAATTCTCTACCCCGTCAGTTCGTGGAGTGCATGAGTGTGAAGGTTAAACTGGCCCTAAAACATTTTTTATGGACACAGGCTTTAGGCGAATAATTGGGAATATTATCTTATTGCCTGTTTTGTATTTTATATTTATAATAGTTGTACGCGCTGAAGTTATTTTAATTGCTATGAGCGGCACCTTGCCATTTGAAAGGCGCCATATACATTAAAATGAATAGAATATATATATAGTTATACCATGGGGGTGAGAGCTTTCTCAGTAGAATATCCTGTGTTATTTCCACTGCAGTGAGGATAAATCCGGATGACATCAGCAGAGTGAGGGTAAATGCCATTTACCCACACTTTGCTGATGTCACCAGAGTGAGGATATCTTCACTGCAGTTTGCATTCTAAATGAAACTGCTTCAGAAAACAGTTTCTCTTTCTCACTGAAGCTGCAACCTACTCAATTAGCTTTGCAAAACACTCTCACCTGGGTCCCACTGTGTTTCTAACACTCCTAGCCCATTACTGTGCTGACCACTGCTTCAAAACAACCTGAATTCTAAATGAAACTCCTTCACAAAGCAGTTTCTCTTTCCCACTGAAACCTACAACTTATTCAAAATTAGCTTTGCAAAATACACTCACCTGTGTCCAATTGTGTTTGTGACTCCTGGTCCATTCAGAACAACTCTCACACACACCACAGCCAGAATGAGCAGAAAACACACAGGAACAAAAAAAATGTTCCCAAAGCTCTCACTCCCATGGTATAAATCGCACACATGATGTTTAGATCATGGGATATGGAAAATATTCTCAGTCCTGCAAAGTGAGCTGTGCATTCTCACTCATGCCTTCAGCACTCAAGAGAATATAGAGCTCACTCTGCAGGAGTGAGATTTTTAGTGGCTCACAGGCCAAGATCAAAGACTGATGCTCAATGGAAGAGAGAAACTCACAGAAACTGGACAAGACTACATGAAACTGGTTCAATTGTGATTATCTAACTTCCAATATCACACAGTATCTCAAGTGACCGTAAACATCTATCCCATGGATTTTACTAGTCTATTCAGTGAATTTCAAAGTCCATGTCAGAGCTTCAAAAAATATGCACTTGTTTTGAGCAAGAGGTCTAACAGTGCAGTCTACAACCTAAATGGAAGCCAGAATGTCCAAATGCTGGAAATAAATAAGATATACCACATTATTTGGGATTAGTGACTATCATGAAAGATTTGACATTTAGAACAAAATGCGAATCCTGTAAAGGACTTGGAAACTAAGAGCTGACTTTGATGCATGTTCTACACTATAATTCAGTTATTCAAATATACAGCAGTAAGATTCTTTTGAATCAGAGCTAGTTTTATCTGTTTGGATTGTTGGGATTTGTAGACTTCAGCTTATTCTGTCTTATTTAGTACAATCACTTGTTGTTGCTGAAAATCCAAGCTCAGTAGCATCCCCAGCACAGCATGATGTATTTATCCATGCCTGCTCATAAAGCGTGTGGGAAGTGTGGGGCCCCTATGTCCCTAGAGTCCCTTCGAACCTTAAATTACTATTTTACTATCCCAAAGCAACCAATTAAAAAAATGAGTCTGTTGATGAAGACTGCTTCTATAATTACGGATGCCGACACCTTCAGGAGAACTTTAGCCCATTAATTCCAGTAGCTTCATATTAAGTCCGAACCATCCACTGCTTAACCTGACACAAAATGGCCACCCAGGTAAGAATGAATTTCAATAAAACATAATATTTAGACACAGTTCTGTTTATATTTTACGTTAGTTCTGTATTTCTCTTCCCCATCATTTATTACTGAGATCAGCTGCATAAAAAATGAAAATTACGTACCTACCGTAATTCTTGATCTTCTTGGACGAGTCTCCACCACTCATTCACACTAGTGGGATCTGCGCCGGAGGCACTAGGACCCATCGGAGCAAACTTTTGCTGGAGGGTCGTCACAGAGATGGCGCCATCGAGCATGAGCGCCAGAAAGACTGGCTCGCGCGGTAATGACTATCTCGGCGACGACCCTCCAACCGCCTCAGTACCTTTTTTACCAAGGAGGTGCAGCGCAACTAACATAAAGAGTAAACCTAACCTTACAAAACGGACATAAGATAGTCCGGACGACCCGTGTAAGAAGGGTCAGCAAAGAAGTCTTCACGGCCTAAAGATTTGAGGGAGTGAAGACCAACACAGCAGTGAGCTCGGGGGATGGAGGGTGGGCGTGTGAATGAGTGGTGGAGACTCGTCCAAGAAGATCAAGAATTACGGTAGGTACGTAATTTTCATATCTTCCTGGACATAAGTCTCCACCACTCATTCACACTAGTGGGAGAGTACCAAGCTGATAATCCCCCAAAAGGGCGGCAGGGGAGCCAGAGCTCACACGTCTAGGACAGAAGTCCATTAAGGATAGTTCTGCCGAAGGCGGAATGATGCCTGGCATGAACATCCAGTGCATAATGCTTAACGAAGGTATGCACTGAGCTCCAGGTGGAGGCATTGCAGATATCTGCAATTGGAACATTGCGAATTTCCGCTAGGGATGCCGCAACCGCCCTAGTAGAGTGAGCGTAAACTCTACCTTCTAATTTAACCTGTGCCATGGAATAGCAATGTCGAAGACATGCCACTAACCATGATGAGATGCATCTGATATCGACAGGCTGACCCAGCCGGGTCTCGCTGAAGGAAACAAACAATTGCTGAGTCTTGCGAAAATTCTTGGATCTAAGTAGAACCGCAAGGCTCTCTTAACATCCAAGGAATGAAGAGACCGTTCTCCTTCATTTTGGAAGTTCGCGAAGTAAGAGGGAAGCACCAGAGGTTGGTTTAGATGGAATTCTGACACAACCTTGGGAAGAAATTTAGGATGAGTACGAAGAACTACTTTGTCCTTATGGAACACAGTATACGGAGGGTCCGTAACCAGGGCATGTATCTCAGAGACCCTGCGGGCTGAGGTAATGGCCACTAGGAAGGCTGTCTTCCAGGTAAGGAAATTTTAGCTCACAGGTAGCTAGGGGTTCGAAAGGCTTCCGAGTGAGCATGTCTAGCACAAGGTTAATGTCCCAGGCTGCGACCGGACGTCTAACAGGGGGTCTGGTATGCAGAATTCCCTTAAGAAATCTCTTCACCATAGGTAACTGAGCCAGAGACAAGGAATAAACCGGCTCATGGTACGCTGAAATGGCACTAAGGTGAACTTTAACCGTGGAGTACTGGAGACCTGAATTTGATAGGTCCAAAAGGTACTCCAGAACCTTGTCTGGAGGACAGGAAAAGGGATTCCAAGAGGACTTTGCACACCAGAGAGAAAAGCGTTTTGTCCACGCAGCCTGAACGCATCCTGACAGAAAATGCCAGGCCCTGGATTTCTGGAGCAGAAGAGAGGCAGTTTTGCATTGAGTGGGATGCAAAAGGTCCAGGTCTGGAGTCCCCACTCTTCGAACAGTGACCGGCTACGGCTGGGTCGAGGACCACTTGTGAGGGTCTGCCTCCGCTCCTGCTGAGGTGATCTCTGTCGTTTGTACACCCGCAGATATACCGCTTGAATTAGAGACTTGTGCTCCAAGCACCACTCCCACACTCTCATTGCTTCCCTGCAAAGGGATAAGAGTGAGCACCGCCTTGCTTGTTGATGTAATACATCACAGCTTTGTTGTCCGTTTGAAGGAGAATGTTCTTGTGACAAAGAACATCCTTCAACGCTGATCGACAGAGGACCGCTCATCTCCAGGACATTTATGTGGAGCTGAGTTTGAGCTGAGTCCATACACCTTGAGTGTGGAGAGAGAGAGACAGTGAGCTCCCCATCCCATTAGGCGCGTCTGTGGTGATGGAGATCTGATGATCCAGAGGAGCAAAGGGGAATCCTTCCAGGAGATTGCTCTCTTGAGACCACCAGGTGAGAGACCTTCGTAGGGGCTCCGTCACCTTGATGGGATAAGACTGGGGGTGAGAAGTCGGCGACCACTGAGCGGAGAGCATCCATTGGGTGGTCCTCATGTGTAACCGAGCTAGGGGCACAGTGAACACTGAGGACACCATGAGACCCAACATACGTTGCATCGAGAGAGCTGTGACCGATCGGTTCTCCCCGATGTAACGGGCCATCTGAAGGATGTCGAGTCTTCTGTCCTCTGGAAGGAAAGCTTCGAGGAAGAGGTGTCCAGAAGAGTCCCTATGAAAAGGAGCCTCTGGGAGGGCTGCAGTTGTGACTTCTTCAGATTTAGCAGAACTCCCATGGACGTAAGAAGGCGAGAAGCCGTTTGAACGGCTTCCAGAGTCCCTTGGCTGGAAGGACTCGCTAGGAGCCAATCGTCTAGGTAGGGAAACACTCGGAGTCCGAGCTTCCTGAGATGCGCTGCAAGAACTGCACAACACTTTGTAAAAACTCGAGGCGCCGAGGATAGCCCAAAAGGCAGGACTCTGAACTGATAATGCTGACCCAGAGCTACAAACCTCAGGAATTTGTGATGGGTCGGGTGGATGGGGATATGCTGGTAAGCGCCTTGCATATCCAGGGAGGCCAGCCAGTCGTGTTGATGCAGCAAAGGTAACAGGGTCACTTTAGGAAATCATTTTGAATTTCTCCTGGGGAGGAATTTGTTTAACTTTCTGAGGTCTAGAATGGGCGCATCCCCAGATTTCTTTGGAACCAGAAAGTAATGGGAGTAGAACCCTGTGTTTCTCTGATGCGGGGCACCAGTTCTATTGCCCTGTTGTTTAGAAGGCCCTGGATCTCGTGGTGAGGAGGTCTGACTGAGAGGTCGACAACCTGGGTTGTCGCTTAGAGAGGCAATTCGGGGGTTTTCAAAGATTGAGAGAATAACCCCGCTAATTATCCGGAGGACCTATTTGTCCGAGGTTATGGACTTCCACTGATTGTAGAAGTACATCAAACGACCTCCCACCAGAGGAGAAAGTTCCATCTCGGGCAGTGTGGATGGAACTGGGCCGGCACTATAAGTGTAGCGCTGGGGCTTTAGGCCCTGGGCGCTTTCTGCTGCGCCTTCTTTTGAGGTTGGGCAGGTTGGCTTTTACGGAAGCTTCCTCTGCCTCTGCCTCGAAGGACTGGCGACTATGAAACTGACGCTACTTACATGCCCCCGAGAGGGGGTAGGCGGGGGTCTAGCCAACTTAATGGCCGACCTAGTCTTCTGAGTGGCCTCTAGGGCTTGCTCTACCTGAGGACCAAAAAGATAGGAGCCATCAAAGGGCAGCGCCATTACCTGCTGCTGAGCATCATTCGTAAAGCCAGAAGTACGCAGCCAGGAATGGCATCGAGTACAAATACCTGCGGCTGCTGAACGAGAAGCAGTGTCGAAAGCGTCCATGGCGGCTTTGACCCGTTGGTTATTGGACTCAATACCTCTGATAACGGTTAGAAGGAGCTCTGACTTGGGAGTCGGAATCTGGAAGAGCTTCAACCATTCGTTTCATAGAGTGCCACAGAATATACTCATACTGAGAAAAATAGCCCTGATAGCTGGCAATACGCATACTTAAAGTGGAGGCAGCAAGACTCTCTTACCTAATGTATCAGTTTTACGAGACTCTTTGTTAATAGGTCGAGTTGTAGTAGCTTGAGGAAGAACGACCTTGTCATTCTCTGCCAGGACTACAATAGGATCCGCAAAGGCTTGGGATGCCAAAATAGGACGATCCTTGGGAGCTGAATATTTCTTATCTATGGATTTAGCCACTGAGGGAATAAGAGCAGGATTTTTCCATACCATTTGAGACAGCATCTCGAAGGAGGGTTGAATCGGAGGAGTCAAATCCGTAGGGATCTCCGAAGCATGAAGATACTGGAGTCTTAATATTTTCCCAGGATCGATGTCCGTAGTCTGGAGAGAAAGAGTGGATCTCAGGTTCCTCAACAGAGACTTAAAGGATAGGTCCTCACCACAGGCTCTGTAGCGGTGAAGGATCCTGTTTCCTCCACTTCATCACCCAACCGGTCTGGGTCAGGCTCAACATCATCTCCTGATAGTCCAGGAAGGACTGTTTGGACAGGAAAGGAGTGAAAATAGAGGAGAAGAAAGAGCAGATAGAGAGTCCCCAGGGCTCCCGCGCCGAGGAGGCGAAAGGAGTCGAAACGGCGCTGCGAGGCGACGGGCGCCAAGAAGACGCGCTGCACCGCACAAGCACTCCTCGCAGCGCCAAGAAAGACGCACGGGCGCCGCCGGGCGAGACTCACCGGCACCGCCGGACGGCGCAAGAAGACCCAGCGGTGCCGCAGCGTCTCTGCGCGCCGACAAGCACAGCGACCGCAGAAGGCGCCGAGGACACCCTGGAACCTGGAAAGCAAGAGAAGGGAAAACCAGGAGATAAGGGCATCGGTGTGGCCCCCGCGCCGCAGCCATGTGAGGGGGAAACACCTAGCACGGAGTCGCTGGCACCGGGCGAGGCGCCGCGCACTAGGAAGGTCCAACCGCCCTACCTGATCGCCTGACGAGCTCAAGGCTCGGGCAACCGAGCTAGGCAGAAGAATCAACTCCGAGCCCATCGCCCATAAGAGCGCCCACTGATGAAACTGCTCATCTGGAGCCCTACCTATAGGTGGGTGGGCTCGATGTCGAAGACGGGCGAAACCGGAAGTTGGCGACTCGAAGGAGGAGACCGCAACTAGGCACGATAACCGACCGCCGACGGGCAGATGTATCAGAGGGTTTGACCAGTGATGCCTTCTTTTTTGACCTGTGGGTCAAGAAGAGCTCGGTCGAACGGTGCCAAGAATGCGACTGTTTATTTTTATGCTGGCGGGGGGACCGCCCATCCCCCCGGGCATCGGACTGACCGTTGTCGGAACCCCGCTGAGGAGAAGGGGGCTGACCGGACCCAGCCCGACTGACTGAACAGCTTTTATACGAAGTCTCCCTACCGTCACCTGACCTGCTCATGGTCGACTCCGTCCAGTAGGCCGAGACTTCTTTACTATAAGTTAAATTTTAAAATATAACAGAAATAGAATAAAATTAAGCGATACTACTATCGAGATAAAATTACAAAAAAATAAACTGAAAACTATGCGCTAGTTTGAAGTTTGACTCCCGACAGGCGAGCGACGTTGTCACTGAAGCGCACTCGACGGCGGGAAAAAAGGAACTGAGGCGGTTGGAGTGGTCGCGCCGTAGATAAGTCATTATCACACAGCCACCGTCCGCGCGCCCATGCCTCGCAGTACTATCTCGCTGATGACCCTCCAGCAAAAGTTTGTTCCCAATGGGTCCTAGTGTGTCCAGCGCAGATCCTACTAGTGTGAATGAGTGGTGGAGACTTATGTCCAGGAAGATCAGGATCTTTTCTCTTGAGGAGTTCATCTATTCCTGTTGTTTTTCCCTCCCTGAGGTCATAATGCACTGCTTGTGATATCACAGTTACTCTCGTGGCAACAGACAGTGACGTCACAACAAAGAATTACAACTTGGCATGGAGAGTAAGCTATAAAGACATGATCTCTAAGCAACAGAGGTCATGTATTCATGCACATTTTCTCAGTAATAAACACTGAGGAGAAATCTATACAAGGTACATGGAATACAAGCTGAATTGTACTAAAATACTATGGTTTTCAAAGTTTTGAGGCATCAACAGCTTTTTTTTTTTTTTTTTTAAACACTGTATATTCTGTTCTCTGCATTTAAAGTTGCAAGATGTTTACCTGTGATGGTAACTGCATCGGCAGAAATCGGCTGCTGGCTCAGACTACTGGTCTCCGAGTCAATGTGTAGACTAGCGAGCTCTTGTTCATCAGCAGTCTGTTGATGAGTTGGGCCTGCGTCCGTCTCAGCTGCTCCTGCTGCATTAGTCTCGGTGCCAAAACTAAAGCCTAAATACACATCCAATACAGCACAATCACGTAGTTGAAGCAGTACTTTTTTTTCCTCACACACACCAGGTTTTTCACTGACAAATGAACCGCAGTACAGAAACAGCTCTACAAACCTCTCTTTGCTTCAGATAATGGAATTCAAGCCTCTCACTACCAACATTAGGCATTTTGTCTGTGAACATAACTAAGCCGCAGTCTTTAGTGCCATACAATTAATGTTATCTGTATTTCCCATTATTAAAGTTAAGTCCAAACCCTGGATTGACAGCTGTCAAAATTTCAAAACAGATCTTGTTACATTCTGTAAACACTCTGCTAAACATCCCTGATGTCAATTAATGCTTCAATGAACATGCATTTGATCACTCTTGTAAAATGATCCACAGTTACGAAATTTTGCCAGATATCACATTCATGTCCAATTATGCTGCTGTCATGACTCCAGACTTTTAATTTGCCATATTTGTCTACAATGTAGTGGAGGACAGATTCTTAGTTGTAGGCTGCTAAAGCACTGCATCATGATTAAGCACCAGTCCCTTGCCTGTGACATCCTTAAGCTGTGCTAAGAAGGGCTGGACAGCCATTCAATACCAGCTTAATCCAAGTGCGTTGGTGCGTGGAAGGTGGGTGGGCTTGGCATGCTGTGCCACTCTCAAAGTCAAGTACGTCAGTGAAGGGAATGCATCACTTCTGCAACACCCCACCCCACCCAAAGACTGTCATTTCCACAAGCAGAGGGTGTCAGAGAGCTGTCTACTGACATCAGTGAAGGGAATGCATCACTTCTGCAACGCCCTACCCCACCTAAAGACCGTCATTTCCACAAGCAGGAGGTGTCAGAGAGCTGTCTACTGGCGTCAGTGAAGGAATGCATCACTTCTGCAACCACATACCCACCTAAGGCCGTTTTCTACAAGCAGGGGTGTCAGAGAGCTGTTCACTGACGTCAGTGAAGGGAATGCATCACTTCTGCAACACGCTACCCCACCCAAAGACTGTCATTTCCACAAGCAGAGGGTGTCAGAGAGCTGTCTACTGACATCAGTGAAGGGAATGCATCACTTCTGCAACGCCCTACCCCACCTAAAGACCGTCATTTCCACAAGCAGGAGGTGTCAGAGAGCTGTCTACTGACGTCAGTGAAGGGAATGCATCACTTCTGCAACACGCTACCCCACCTAAAGACCGTCATTTCTACAAGCAGGGGGTGTCAGAGAGCTGTCTACTGACGTCAGTGAAGGGAATGCATCACTTCTGCAACACGCTACCCCACCCAAAGACCGTCATTTCCACAAGGAGGGGGTGTCAGAGAGCTGTCTACTGACGTCAAGGAAGAACCAAGGTGGTCATGGGACTGATCTACTAAATGGACATACATGTTGGAATGAGAAAAGGAAGGGGATTACACAGCAACAGCTGGGACTTTGTGGACTCTGGTACTATGGGGGGGTGCGCCACTGGAGCACCTCAGAGACGCTGACATAAAACTGACAGCCTTTTACAATAGGCCACAAGAGGGTGAAAAGTAAAGGCTGGGCTGGTTGGGGGGGGGGACATGTTTCTGAAGCAGACATGCTCATGCATGCCTGTCATAGTACTGGACCGTGCGGAGACACACAAGACCGTAATGTGCGCTGTTATTGTATGCAACCCAGTCGGCGCACAGCAACAGTTGGAAAGACTCATCTGCATTTCAAGATTTGAGCTGGTAGGATCTCCATCCCCCAGCCAGCTCAAATGTATTGTTCTTTGTATAGCAATTTCATGTGTCAGCACAACAACTGAGATTTGGTGCCTGGGTCTCCTTCGGTAAAAAATGGGTCTCCTCTAAGTTCTTAGGGTGACAGAATTGCCACATGAAGGACTCAGAAAGGACATTCACATCATATGAAACATGGTAAACATTTGTACATGTAAACTGATTCATATCATGTATCATCATGTTTTTTTTCTGAATGCATTTATTTATTTATTTATTTTTAATCAAGTCATGTAAGCAATATAATCCGATACGGTTTGGATTGTTGTGTGATACCTGCATGCCCCAAGGGCATGACCCGACACTACAGGAGGAAGGTCTTTAATCCCCTGGCAGGGCGGGTATCATGCAAGAACCCATACCCTGATGAGTCTTGCTGCACTTCAAATATGAGTTGGGGAGATGTTGTGTTAACACAAAAATGCATGATTAGCGCTTTAAGTAAATTAACACAGTGTTTTCTACTCTGTGTTCTGAACCTTTCACACTCTAAAGCTGCTCAGGTGCCTCATGGAAACATAGAAATTGATGGCAGAAAAAGGCCCACTGGATCATCAAGTTTGGCAGGCCCTACCAATAGTATGATGTGAATGCCCTAGTGATCACTCACTGCCCCTATCCCCATGACATCCTCCCCAGCCTTGTATGTCTGTTCACCCTCATTTGAATCCCTTCACTGATCTGGGGCAGACGACCCTTCTCTGCAATCTGCTCCACTTACGCACCATCCTCTCTTTAAGAAAATATCTTCCGACATCCTTCCTGAATCTCCCTCCCACCAGATTCTTTCAGTTCCCCCTTGTGCCCATGTTTTTGCTTATTAAAAATGGTTCCCCCGTGTCCAATGTGCTCGTTCCATGAAGAAAATATATAATGTTCTCACCTGTAATCGTAGTTCTGCTAGTGGCTTACAGTTTTACATCTACACTGGCAGTTCTGCTGGAGACAGCAGAGTCACCAGAAGTCTTCTAGCTAAGCTCCTCCCACCACTTGGGTAGTATATCCTCTGTCTCAACCCCATAACATCAGATCTTTTGCACGCTCAAAGCAGGGATTCAGGTGCCACTTGCCAGTAGAGGTTGGGTATGTTGTGTGGATGCGAACAGTATACCACTAGTAGAACTACAGTTACGAGTAACTTATACTGTCTAGCAGACAACCTGTAGTAGAGGTCAATGCAGGATGTAATCCACCTGACAATCATATGCTTTGCTGCCAGTCTGCCAGGCATGGCTTCAGCATATGTTAGAGACAGATGGTGGTCCTCACCTCAAACTCCAGCTGTCTTCTCCTTATAGTAAGACACCGCTGTTAGTAAAGTGTATTGGAAGGTTAATCACCTGGTTAAGGTGAAAGTCTGAGATTGACCTTCAGGAGGAACTTTGGGTGGGGGTGGAAGACCAGATAAGGGGACTCGACTGAGAGCACCTGGAGCTCATGGATCCTTCTGGCTGATGTGACAGTTACCAGGAATGTGGTCTTCCATGACAAATGTGACATCTCACATTTGTGCACAGGCTTAAATGGCTTGCCCATGAGCGCTGCCAACATCAGCAGTAGGCGGAGGTAGTGGTTTGAGCACTGGAGGGAACATGTGATCCAGGCCTCTGAAAAAGCGCCCAGTCACTTTCTCATGGACCACTGTCGGCATACCAGCCCCACACCAGGTATACAGAGACGACTGCTAGATGCACCTTAAGGGTATCGCTTGCAGTCCCTCCTGAAACAGGGACCAGAGGAGGCTGAGGATGCTCACCATGGGGCAGGTAAGGAGATCAAGCTTCATACCCTGGCACCAGATTAAGAACCTCTTCCACTTAAATGCATAGCTTTTACGAGTTATCTTCTTACGAGATGCCTCCACAACATGGACGTTTTCTGAAAGGCCCAGAGCCTGGAACTCTGGCCACTCAGGAACCAGGCAGTGCGGACATAGCAATGAAGATCTAATGACTCAGCTGTCTCCAGCAGAACTAAAAGAGTCTGGATAATGAACTGTATCCATGTTGTCAGAACTTATAAGTTCCAACCATGCCCCCCCCCTTCCTGGAGTCCAGTATATACATGTTGAGGTTCTTGAATCTCTCCACATAGGCCATCTTTTGCTGCCCAGTAATCATTTTTGTTTCCCTACTCTGTGCCACCTCAACCCTATATGTGTCTTTTTTTCAGGTGCGGACTACAGAACTGCACACAGTACTCCAAATTCAGCCACACCACGGATCTGTACACAGGCAGGATCACCTTCTTCCTTCCACTACAGATTCCCCCATCTATGCACCCCAGTACCTTATTTCCTTCCCCACTGCTCTGCTGCATTGTGCTATTAAGACCCTGAGATACCTCTCCTCCATCACTTTATCTAACAAGACATCTCCCGTCCTGTATTCAGTCTTTGGAACTGCCTCACTCTGTCTTATCGCTACATGCTGATACATCTTTCCAGCCAATGGCCTAGGTCAAAACAACATACTAGCGTAAAGTGAACACGTCGTACTATGTCTTGTTTTTTTAACCAGAGAATTTTGCCTGATAAACTTATAGGTATGGGAGGAGGGAGACAGACTTGATGGGCAAACAACTTTCTTCTGTCTTATTACAAAGTATTGTAGAGAATGGTAGCCAGTCAAAGGACATTTTCTAAACTGCATTATTTCACAGAAAAAACACTAAGATTCATGTTGAGGAAAACAGCATATTCCAACTGTGTCTGGAACTTGAGAATGTTGTTGTTAGCATAACAGACCCACTTTGCAAAGTATGAGATACTACAATATTTAGAAATAAGCATTCCTTTTTTATAAATTGATGTTTAATAAGAATTAAAAAATAGGTATACATATCGACATACAGACGACGCACAGTGTCCGTGCATCGTTATAGCTCAACTAATATACAACACTACATACCACCAGGTTACAGTACCGAGAGCAGGGGCATTAATAACAAATATTTATCATTTTTCAGGATAAACTCCAAGGTAAAGGTCATCCAGCACTATCAAGGGATAAAGTCACTATCTACTTCCATTGTGTGGGGAACCCAGCGACTCCAAGTCTCCTCGACAAACATGAAGACTGTTGTTTAGTTTATGTGTAAATCTCTCCAGCTTATATTAAGGTGATACGTGATGGGGAGGCATACGATAGTGGTATTATCAGTACGAGTGGCAAGTGAGCCCAGGGTTATCAGTCCCAGAGCTCACTTGCCATGAGTGCTGCTAAAATCGTTAGTGTACGCCTCCCCATCATGTATCCATTTTTTATAATAGGGGTTGACCTGTAAGTGTGCATTCTTTAATAGTTTCATGTTATTTGGGTTAGTTTTTTACCTGTCTGTTGGGGTGTTCCTTTTTCTTCCTGTGTTTGTGCGTTAGGCTCCAGTGATGTGCACACAGTGGTGATAACCCTTATTCTTTTCCCCTACGTACACATCATGAGAAGAGATTTGGCTGGGAGTGCTGATAGCATTTTTTATCTAATGTGTTATAAGTCAACCCCTATTATATAATATGTTAAATACTAACTTTCTCCAGAGTTCTACCGTAGGGATAGTAAGAGTTAACTAAAGTCTTGTAATAACCTTTTTTGCTGCTGCTGTCAAAATTAATCAGTTTGAGAGACCTGGCTCTAATGTTAATTCTAATAGGTGTATAGATAGTAGATAGATGGTTGGCAGTATAGTCTAGAGGTTAGAGGAACAAGGTATGAACATGCTTGGTACATCCAGTAGACCAGACCAGAGTTTGATTCTCACAAACTCCACTCACATACTGTGTGACTTGAGCAAGTCACTTAACCGCCCAGTGCTCCCAGGTCACCCCTGAAAACTTGCACTTGTGCCTATTGGGCCTTACCTGGTTACCAAAGACTAAAAAAAACAAAACAAAAAAAAAAAGGAGATGCTATTGTGAGCAGTGGCGCACAGTGTCGCTGTCTTCTTGTACAGCTATCCAGACGTTTGGAGGTGTGAGCCCCCCCCAACACAAAAAAAAAAAACACATGGGTGTAATCTGCCATATCAGTACTGCAGGCTCGTCAACAGCTCCCACTGTGTAAGCACAAGAACGTAGGCGGTACATCTGGGGTTCGATTAAATAAACATTTCTCATCCTCCAGAAGACTGTATGCTCTCTAACACTGTTCTCTATTAACTGACACCACAACACAGTAAAAACCCTTAACATCCTAAGGCAAATGTTGGGAAAATAGAGGCTATTCACCCATAACCATAGTTCCACTATTAGTACTCAGTTCATATCCACATTTAACCTTTGCCGTGCTGCAGACTAACATCAGTCCAGAATTCCTATACGTTTTAATTATGTTGGCAGCTTAAGGGTTAAGAGTTTGCTGGGCATAGCTCAGCTACCAGAACAGTATTCAATCTGGACTCCTACCACCTGTGGTCATGTCCTCAGCCACTGCCCTGCTTGACATCAGATCATCATGCTGAAAGCAGGAACTCTTGCCAGGGAAGGTTGAGTGGGTTGCATGGATATGAACTTAATGCTAGTAGTACAACTAAGGTTACAGGTGAGTAAATGAAAATTATGTACTCGCCGTAATTCTTGATCTTCTAGGAATATCTTCACCATTGGTTCACACTAATGGGGGTTCTGACCTGGAGGCACTAGGACCCAGTGGGAGCCAGAACCTTTCAGGAGGGCTGGTGTTGAGACACACTGCACACACATGCAGCACTGCGAGACTGGCTCACGCTGTATGTCTTACCTTGGCACCAGCCCTCAACTGCCTCAGTAACAATTTTTACTGAGGAGGTGCAGCATAAACCAACTAGCACTTCTGCACTTAACCTAAGGGCATAAGAGCTCTGATGACCAAAGTAAGAAGGGTCAACAAACCAGTCACACAGTGTCTTCACAACCCAAACCAAGAGCAAGAGATGAAGACCAACGAACAGACTGGAATGAACCTGAGGGAGGACGAGTGGGTGTGTGAATCAGTGGTGAAGATATTACTAGAAGATCAAAAATTACGAAGAGTATGTGTTTTTCTTAACTTCCAAGGATCAATCTTCACTACTGATTCACACTACTGGGTCAGAAAACCACACTCGGACAAAGTCCTCCGAACTAGGTTGGTAGGAGCCTAGGCTCACTCAGGACAGAAGTCCAACTGGGATAGTCCTGCCAAAGGAGGCATGTTGCCTGCCATGGACATCCAAGGTATACTGTAACAAAAAGTGTGCACTGTGCTGCAGGTTGCAGCTCTGCTAATATCACTAATGGGTACAGAGCAAATCTCTGCCAGGGATGGTGGCAACTGCTCTGGTGGAGTGGGCACATACCTGACCTTCCAGCTTGACCTGCGTCATAGCATAGCAGAGGCACTGATAACTCACAGTCCAGGCAGAAATGCACTAGATTGTTAACTGGTTGTCCCTTTTGATTGGGATCGAATGAGACAAAGAGCTGTTTGGATTGTCTGAAGTCCTTAGTTCTGTCCAGGTAAAACTTAAGGACTCTCCTAACATGCAGACAATGAAGAATGCATTTTTTCATTCTGGAAACTGGCTAAGTAGGCAGGCAGCACTAGAGGCTGCTTCAGACAGAACACCACCACCACTTTCGATAGTAACTTAAGTTGCATGCAGAGAACTACCTTGTCCTTGTGGAAAACAGTGTACAGGGGATCTGTGACCCAGGCATGAATTTCAGAGACTCTGCAAGCGGAAGAGATGGCCACTAGAAAAGCTGCTTTTCAAGTTAAGAACTTTAGCTCCCATGTCGCAAGAGACTCAGAGGGCTTGCGGGCGAGCATGTCCAACTCAAAGCTGATATCCCAGGCAGTTACCAGCTTCTGGATGGGGCCCTTGTATGTAAAATGCCCTTAAGGAACCTCTTAAAAATTGGCAGTTGAGCCAGGTAAAGTGTACTGATGGGCTCACGGTATGCAAATATATCACACAAGTGGACCCTGACTGGAATACTGCAAGCCAGCATAAGAAAGGTCCAGCAAATACTCCAGAAGCTTGTCAGGTAGGCACCAAAAGGTGTCCATGTGGGTTCTGGAGCACCAGACGGAAAATCTATTCCACCTGGCTGTATAAGTTTTCCTGGTGGAAGGTTTATGGGCAGCCAAACGTATTTCAGCGACCCTTTGAAACACCTTGCATCTGTTCACTTCTGTTGCTTCAACAGCCAGGCCTGAAGGCGAAGAGAGCATAAGCTGAGATGGACCAGGTGACCATGAGTCAGGAAGTCCGTCCTGAGCGGGGAATCCTCAGGCTGCTGACTGATAGTCTGTTCAACCAAGAAAACCATATCTGTCAAGGTTAGCAGGGGGGTGATTAGAATCATCTTGCCTCAGTACACCTCCTGTTTGAGCAGAACCTTCTGCACCAGAGGGACTGGAGGAAGTGCATACAGAAATATATTTTGCCATTGCAGTCTGAATGCATCCGGACAGAAAACAGCATGTCCTGGTTTTCTGGATCAGAGCTAAGGTAGTTTGGCATTGAGTGAGGACGCAAAGAGGTCCACACCTGGTGCTCCCCACTTGTCAAAGAGTGGTCTCACAACGTCTGGAGCTAGTGACCAATCATGAGGATCAGCCTCCATTTCATCTGCCAGATCATTCTGTACTCCTGGCAGGTAAATTGCTTGGAGCAGGATCCCCTGCTGCAGGCACCATTACCACACTCTTATCGCCTCCCTGCAGGGAGGATAAGAGTGTCTCTATTTGTGGATGTAGTACATGTAAGCATTAATCACCGCCAGCTGAGGGTCTACCGGTGGATTAATGCCAGCTGGGGTCTCGTGCCGGGCGAGCCCCAGCGGGCATTAATCACCGGTGGAGCCCAAGCAGAAGGTGATTAATGCACTTGTAATAGAGGCTCTGCGCCCACAACCTCATTACTGCATCGCCTCCGCGAATCACCTTCCGCCCGTACGATCACGGTTTGAGTCTGTTCCACCCGGAGCCGAACCAACACAGGAGGCGGAGTCAGGTGTGCAAACAAAATTTTTTATGACGGTACAGTGCAAATCTTACGTGCTGGAGCACACTTAAATGATTCGGCGGCTCCAACTGTTCTACAAGCTGTCGGCATCCCTGCCTGTCTGCCTGTACTCGGGGACCTGCTGGGTTGGCCGCACCGGTCCTCTCCGAGGTCAACAACAGCTCCATGGCTCAGGTACTACTAGGGGATGGGTGGCAGCAGCTTCACGAGTCCAGCGGTTTCATCGGCGACACAGCAGGCAGCTACCTAGTGCAACTGCCTCTGTATACCAGTGTTGCCAGGCGCTGCCCGATTTCTGACTTCGTCTTGACCTGTAAATTGCAAGCTCAGTGCTGCACCCTCCGCCTCCCTGGCAGATCTAGGTATTACCGGAGCGGGCTGCTACCTTGGCAGCCTCCATGGCCACAGTTGGTACTGACCGGCGGGCGCATGCGTGGCAATACCGCCGGTTTCAGTCCGGCTGTGGCGATTGCGCCTATCGCCGCGCTGCTTTCGAGACCCCGACTGAGAGCCGTGTTACAAGGCAGACTAGCTGTTTGCCTGGAGGACTGTTTTGTCCCTGACTAGGTCCACTAGGACTCTCAAACCATACAAAACAGTTTATGTCTCCAACACACTGATGGGGAGATGAATCTCTAATAAGTCCCAGACACCCTGTATTTGGAGACCCTGACAGTAGGTGTACCATCCAATCAGGGAGGCATCCATGGTGATAGCTGGCTAAGGCTCTGGTTGGGAGAAGGTAAAGCCCTGGAGGAGGTTGTCTTCCTCTGTCCAACAATCTCGTGATCAAACAAGGGGCTTGGTCACCAGAATGGTGTATGTTTGAGGGCACAAAGCTTGTGACCACTGTGCACTGTGCATCCTCTGAGTCACTCTCATGTGTAACCATGCCAGGGGCACTGTTAACACTAAGGAGGCTACCAGACTCAGCATGCGTTGCATGACATGCACTTGAATAGATTTTCTTTCTATGATGTAATGTGCCATCTGTAGGATTGCCTGCCTCCTGCTCTCTGGAAGGAAGGTCCAGGCCATGGTAGTATCCAGAAGAGCTTCTATGAACAGGAGTTGCTGAAAAGGCTGAAGCTGAGACTTCTCTAGCTTCTGCAGCACTCCCATGGAGGTGAGGAAGTGAGAGGCTGTGGCCACTGTGAGTTCTATCTCTTGCTTGGATGAACTGGCTATCTTCCTCAAGTGTGCTACAAGTATGGCAAAGCTTTTTTTAAAGACTCAAAGACTCAAGGCACCGAGGATAGCCCAAAGGGCAAGAGACTGAACTGACAATGCTGTCCCAGCAAAACGAATCAGAGGTATCTGTGGTAGTTCGGATGCACTAGAATATACTGATAAGCATACAGCATATCTAGGGAGGCTAACCAATCCTGAGGCTTTAGGAAGGGAAGCAGAGATCCCAGAGAAACCTTTTATATCGCTAGATCCATGAATTTGTTCAAATTTCTGAGGTTGAGAATGGGGCACATGCCCCGATTTCTTTGATACGAGGAAGTAGTGGGAGCAGAAGCCTGTGTTATGCTCGGACTCTGGCACTACCTCTACTGCCCTGTTGCTCTGAAGGAACATAATCTCCTATGCCAGAAGCTCTGACATGTGAGCAGATAAGAGGAGTTGTCTTCTGGGAGGATAGTCCAGAGGGATTTCTGTAAAGTTCAGGAAATATCTCTCCAGGATAATCCTGAAGACCCACTTGTCCACCATTATGGACTCCCATTGACAGTAAACCTGGGTCAGGCGCCCTCCTACTAGAGAAGAGAGGTCTGCCATGGACAGCTGACGCAGGACCAGGGCTGGAACTTCATGCGGTGGTACTAGGTGCTTTTGGTGCCTGTGCATTTGGCTGTGCCTTCTTTTGCAGTTGGGGAGGTGATATTTGTTTTAAGCGCGCCTACCTTCTCCTTGGAAATACTGTCTGTTCTGAAAGAAACCTCGTCCTTTCCTTCTCTGAGGATTAGCAGGGGCTGACCTAGAAGTCTTCATAGCCATTCTAGTTTTTTTTTTTTTTTAATCCGGCTCCCCCACTCCCCAGAGGGACCTCAGCCCCTGCCCGTTTGCCACCCCTCCATGCCCAGGCTTACCCCCCTGAGCAGGGCCATCAGGTGGGAGTTTCCTCCACACAGTCCATGGTAACGTGCCCTGGCTTAACCACCAGTGTGGGGCCATGGGAGTGGGATCCCACCTGGTGGGCACTGTTGGCAGCGGTAGCAGAGCGGGACTACATGCTTGGGGCCAGGATTTTTGTGTGCGGCAGTACCTGGGGAGGGGACATGCAATGATGACCCACATCCACCCTGCTCACCGCAGGGAATGGCGCCAACACAATGGATCCCCCCGAGCCTCCACCAGGGGTCCGTGACGTGATGGACACACTACCCCTTCCTCAGGAGAAGGAGGCAGTCCCTAGGACACTCAATCCTTCTCCTCCTGGTTCAAGCCTCTGGACGTCCCGTAGTCTATTTATATACCTGGGTCATCGGCGCCAAGACAGACGGTCGCTCTCTGCGTAATCTTTCTAGTTTTCTGAGAGGCTTCAAAAGACTTCTCCACCTGCTATCCAAACACGTAAATTCCACTGAATGGAACATTTATAACCTACTGTCAGACATCTTGCGAAAATCTGGAGTATGAAGTCAGGAGTGCATTCTGATACAAATGCCCGCAGCAGCGGAGTGAGAAGCAGTGTCAGAGACATCCACAGCTGCTTTAAGCTGATGACTGTTAGATTCAGTCCTATAAGTAACAGTTTACAGGATCTTTTGTTTAACCTCAGAGTCAGGCAAGAACTCTGCAGGAGACTTACGAGAACTCCAAAGAGAATATTCGTATTTGGAAAAATTCCCTTGGTAGCTAGCAACTCTCATGCCCAGGGTAGCAGCAGCGAAAGCTCACTTACCCATAGTATCTATCTTGTGTGACTCCTTAATGGGATATGCAGTGACCTCTTGGGGCAGAATGGCTTTGTCATTTTCAATGGGAATAACAACAGCATCAGCTATAGGCTGAGAGACATGCACTGGTCCACCCTTATGGGCAGTGTACTTTCCATTCATCTGCCTACACTCAGAATGAATAGAAGCAGGCCCGTTCCAAATCGCATCCGACAGAGTTTCAAATGCTGGAGGAAAGAACAGTTACGTAAGGACTTACCATAACAGTAGACATTGAAGAGAAGCTCTTGCAGTAGGTAATTACTTGTAGGACTGTACCCCCTGGCATCAGGATCCCAAGGAAACTTTTGCTAGTAGTGCCTGTCTGAGGTCCGCCCACCCAACGTCACATGACCGACAACAGCATGACACTACATAGTGGGCAGTCCCCACATCCACCCTCCAGTTCTCCCGCCAGAGACCTCCAAGAGCAGCAACAAGAGAATGGGGAAGAGGCTCCTGGAGCCAAGAAAAGGCTTAAGGAAAAGGAGCTAGAGACTATGGGGAAGGGGTTACCTACTGTAACAGCCTCTCAAGATCTACGTATAGTATGTGTCTTACGTAACTGTACTATCTTACTCGAGAGGGTTCTTGCAGTAGGTATTTACTTGTAGGACTGAGTCCCAAGCAATAAGCGTCCGAGGGACAGAAAAACATGGTAGGTTGGAACTGAAAGGCTAATAATCAGCCAAAATCTTAGGACAGGAGTCCCTGGAGGACCGCCAGTCCGAAACCAGCCCTGCGCCTAGAGGCAATGTCCAAACTGTAATGCTTGGTGAAAGTGTGGACAGAACTCCAAGTGGCGGCCGCGTAAATCTCTGCGGCTGATATATTTCTGAAACAGGCTATGGAGGCAGCCATACCCCTGGTAGAATGTCCTTTAACCTGCCCCGGAAGGACTTTAAAATACTTCTGGTAACAAAAACCAAGGCAGTTAGCCAACCATTTGGAAAGGCATTGCTTGGAAACTGCCGCACCTTCCCTCTTTGGTGCAAAAGAAACAAAAAGTTGATCCGTTTTGCGGATATCTTTTGTCCTGTTAGAGCAGTAATGTAAAATTCTGTGAACGTCTAATGTATGCAGAATTGCCTCCCCCTGATTAGTATGCTCAGAGTAATACACCAGCAGTTGAAGAGACTGATTCAAAGTAGTCTCGGAGAACTTTTGGAAGAAACGTAGCATTAGTGCATAGGAGCCACATTTGTGTCTCCGCAATTTGTCTCAGGAGGTCCACAAAGGAGGGATCCTGGGGGTTGGTGATCTGGGGATTCTCTAGGGATCGGTTCCTCTGGGGGAAGGGACCGGAATCCCAAAACTCTTTGAGGATGACTCGGAATCCAAATCATACTAATCTGCAGGATCCATGTGTGGAGGAGCGGACTCTTTTTCTAATGAAGCCACCCTTAATGTTGGGGCCTGCGTATGGCCTTTTGTCAGGCCAGATGTAGAGACTTGAGGTGTGACCAGAGAGACCACCCTAGGGGTCTGGTCTGGACGTATTACCTCCAAAGGGTGTGGCTGTCTGCTGTCCAGTTCCGAGACTAACTGAAATTTTGTCTCAGACCACCAAGACTATAAAATCTCTCGGAAGTCCACCTGTGGATGAGCAGGAGGTGGTGGAGGATGAAAAGCTTGATACCCTGTATGGTAGCCTGAACCCATAGCCTGGGATCTTTGGATCGGGAAGCCTAGTGCAGCGGAATGATGGGCACAGCCCAACGACTAGAAATGAGGCATTTATAACCCTGTCAGAGGATATCTGGGGTAGGAAGAATAAGGTCGGAGGATAGCCTGATGGCAAGAAACCTGACAGGGGCCCTGACAGAGAGCAGCCTGATGGCGGCCCTGACTGCAGAAAGCCTGATGGCGGCCGGTGAAGGGCGAGGTCCCGACGGCGGCCCCGGAGGTGGTAAACCCAATGGAGGCTCCGGAGGGCAGCCCAATGGAGGCCCCAACGGAGGGACAAAAGGGGCAGATAGGCAATGAGGAGGAGCAGGGTTTGGCACCCATCAGGGCTGGCGAAGCTACCATTGAGCCTGTGGAAGCTCCTTTGTCAGGGATTCCTGATAGAAGGTCTCCATCCACCGGGTCCTGTGGTTCTGGGGACAACAGTGGAGGCTCTGATGGAGGAGGAGATGAGGGCTCACCATGGAGGGAACCCTGGGGCAACCCTTGCCCCCCAGTCGGGATGGAGCTGACATCCGGCGGTGCCTCGTTAGGACCGCCAGGAAAGTCCAACGGACACGAAGCAGTCATGCAATTGTCAGAAGGTCCAATGACCGACTTGTCGACCTGGGTTGCGCTGGACTCTGAGACACCCACTCCCAACTTATTGACGTTCATCAGAGGGTCCAATGAGCGGCTTATTGGTCGCACCTGCCAGCTTTGAGCCTGTGATTGTGATGGGCCTAAGGGCGGCAGAAGCCTCAGACATATCCAATGCACCAATGGTCACTGTTACCAGTGGTGGCGGGGGCTGATGTCCACTCTTTGGGAGGAGCACAGGATTGGCCGCGGTGCTCATCTTCCCAAAGGAAGAGGGCCGTTGCTCACCCGAAGTGCCCAAGGTTGGTTCTGGATGAGAAGGGGACTGGTTCCTGGTCCCAGTGCTTTTCTTTGTCCCTCTTCTTCTTGTGGGAGTTGGTCAGAGAGGAGGAGGAGCTTTTGAGTTTCCTGAGCTCCTTTTCTATTGATGCCATTTTTGCTTGAGGAGATGGGCTTCAAGGAACTGCTGGTGCCTTTTCCATATAGCCTGGTTGAAATGGGAGCAGGCCTCACACTCCTCAACGTTACAGTCTGGGCCCAAGCAGAGGAGGCAGAGGGCATGTTGATCCTTATGAGGTAGCTGGACGCTGCAAGAATCCACTTATTTTTATGCGATTCTGTCTGAGGTGGAAGACATACACGAAGATATGATAAATGGATAATAAAGAGAAAAAATGGATACCAATCCGAAAATAAGGTGATCGAACTACTGCGATGAGCTTCAGAAGGTCCGATGTGCACAGGTTGACAGCGGGAAAGAACTAGAGGGCGGACGTGGGGACTGCCACTATACAGTGTCACTCTGACGTCTGTCATGTGACGGCAGGTGGGCGGTCCCCCATCAGACACTGCTAGCAAAAGTTTCCATGTGGTTGACGCCAGGGGGCGCAGCCCTACAAGTAATTACCTACTGCAGGAGCCCTCTCAAAGAAAGATGGGGATACTAAACTGACCGGCATGGTAAAGACGTTTAACCACTGTAGACAGAGATATTTACCTGGGTCAGTAGCTGAATGCTCAAAATTAAGTGCAGAATGCAAATTTTTTTAATAAAGCCTGGAAAGTTAAATCCTCCTGAGGAATGAGAGGAGGGCCTGGGCCCAAAGAATGCAGGGTATAGCAAGAGTCATTGTCAGTACCCTCAGAAATAATGAGCTCAGGGTCAGACTCATCCCCCCATTCCTCTTCCCCAAAGGAGGATCAGGCAAGGGAATGGATCGGCCAATCCAGAATGACGCCTAGCAACACCAGTGACTCTGGCCCCAATTTTCAGGGAGCTGGCATCAGAGGTGGTGCCTCAGCCAAAACTGAAGCTGGTGCCGGAAGGACAGCACCGATGCCAAGGCCAACACTGAGAAAGGCCCTGAGACGCCTAAACCCAGCACTGATGATGCAGCTGGCACCAAGATGACCAGCAAAAGCACCGTGGCTGGACTCATCACAGTGGCACTGAATGGAGGTACAGCCAGTGGGACAGGAGTCAGCAGTATGGTTACCAACAAGGGCCCTGGAGCTGTTGTCAGGGCTAAACGCTCTATCCAGCTTGAGGGCCAGGCCTCCGGATGCAGTGCCACCAACCCCAAAGGGCCAGGGACCGGTTTGGCAGGAAGAAGCAAACGAGCCAGACACTGCAACGACTGCTCCATAAGAGCTGCCCGGTGGTTACCCACCAGAGTCCCGCTAAGAGAGGGACTCCAGGCCTGAGACCTCAACCTCCCATGAATGGAAACCCTCAATGACGCCAAAGGTGCCGGTGAGGTCCTTCTGCACCGGGACATCAAGGACCTCACAGAGGGTGGCATCAAGCAGTACTGCTTCTTCCCTTTCCTACGGGAAAAGAAAGAACTCGAGGCTGTATGATGCCGCAACCCTGACCAGGACTGGGAACACGCCCACTTCTTTTCTGTGCTTCCGAGAGCACTGCCCTTCCTCCCAGGCACAGGACCGCCTCTCATCAGAACCCTCACCCAAAGGGGGAAGTGGACTGGACTGGACTGGACATCTGCTGCTGGAGCAGCTTGCCTGAGGATGCTCCCTACCATCATCATCCATGGTTGTTGACCGTTGGCTCAGCAGGGCTATGACAGACAGAGAAATATTTTTGTAAATTCACTAAACCGACACAAAAAGAAATTAGTTTTTTTTTTTTTAATTCTATTTATTCAGTGCCACCCTTGAAACTGTCTCGGGCATCCACTTTAACCCCCAGCTCTACCTCCTAGCCTGAAACTCCTCCTGTGTTCTGGCACCAGCCCGGCTATCCCATGGCTCTGAGCCCCCCCCCGAGGTAGGGCCACCTCTGCCCAGGGTGCTCTATCTATAATCTGGGCTGGGCTCAGCCCAGGACAGGAGAAAGTCCAGCTTATGGAGTGTGGCTGGTGGGAGGGTGCCATTGCCTATCCCCGAGGGCAGGGTTTTCCTTGGAGTTATGCCCTCATCCCACCCCTCCCAGGTGGAGCTCGAGCGTGCAATGATGCCAGGGGATGTCTGTTGTGGCTCCGCTTCCCCTCTGTTGATGCCTTGAGCATTGCAGTGCCTCTGGTCTCCACAGAGGACCGCTGCAGTGCCGGACATACCCCTAGATCACCCCCCCGAGAAGAGTGCAGTCCTCCGGACGCTCGATCCGCTCTCTCCCCTGCTGACCCCCCATGACCTGGGCTTGTTCCCGAATCTGGGTCACCGGTGTGGCGTCCAGCGCCTCAACTCTCAACGCCACGAGGCCAGCATCAATAAATTCTAACTTTAAACACTAAAAACCGAGAAAAACCAAATGCTGCTGTTGTATAGATGTGAAGTTCCGACTCCCGGTAGATGAGCGATGTTGCCACTGATGTGCATTTGACGGCTGGAAAAAAATTCACTGAGGCAGCTGTGGGCTGGTGTCAAGGTAAGCAGTGCAGCATCAGTCAGTCTTGCGGTTCCGAGCATCCGGGCAGCTTACCTCGCATTCTGGCTCCCGTAGGGTCCTAGCACCTCCAGCTCAGAACCCCCATTAGTGTGAATCAGTGGTGAAGATTGATTCCTTGGAAGATCCTTTATTTCTAACTACTTAGAGTCCGTTCACTATCCACATATAGCAGGGTTTTAAATAATTGATTAGCAGTTTTTTTCTTGGGACAATTCTAACTGTACAGAAAGTATTTATACAGGTTTTCTAGAAGTGTTATGTTTGTCAAACACAGTCAGGCAAGTGCTATGCACTTTCACAATGTTTTAGCACTTTTATGAGCAAAATGCTAATCAACTTTTGGAGTTAAATAAAACCCTGTATAGGCAGACACCTAGCAGTCCGCTGGGATGAAGGAAAAATGTTGGCACCCTAATCAGGCAAAAAAGAGACTGGAGGACTGAGGCCCCAAATGTAACATTAAGAAACTGGGCAACTCAATGTTATTGTGGGACATGAATGTATGCGTACTGGACCAGGTAGCAATCATACAGATCTCCTTGATCAGGATATAACCTGTAACAGACGCAGCAGTATGTATGGTAGACTAAGCCTTCAGCCTTTTTTTTTTTAACCTTATATTTATTCCTCCCTACTGCACCATCCCTACACTCAATCAGATACCCTCAATTCATCTTCCACATGTCCTCGTGGTAAAGGAACCACCTGATCCTCTCCCTAATAACGGTGTAGCTGGTGATTCACATTGGAGTCTACCCTGGTGAGCGTCGGTGACGTGGACTGGTGTCGGAGGAGTCGTCACCTAGGTGTGACGGGCTCCATTTTCTCCTGTTCTGCCCTATCCCCTGCAGTTGCCTGCACACTGGGAGAGCCAATGAGGAGGCACGCGTATATACGCTGCTCCTCCCCGGCTCGCTAGCATTGCCCTCCTGCTGTGCATCCACTGCCACTGCCATCCCCAGGTTCACCCAGGAGATGGCAATATAGCAGGACAGACTGGTAACCTCCCCAGAGAAGGGCCGCTACGCCAATCCTCTCTTCCCTGCCGACCAGCAATGGCCCGGACTCATTCTTTAACCCGGTCGCTGGCATGGAGCGAAGTGTGGCATCCAGCACCTCAACCCTCAGCGCCACCGGTCCGGCCCAGCCTTCAAACTTTTGTGCAGCTCCTTCCCAGTTAACCTGTAACACACATCAGTGTAGAAGGTTAGCCATCAGCCAATCATCTGCTTCGCTGCTGGTCCATCCAGACTGGCTACAGCATAGGTAAGCAACAGCTGATAAGCCTCACTCCAAACTCCTATTGTGTAGTCCTTGTAATACAGAAGCACTTGATGAACGTCCAGAGTATAGAGTGCCAAATCCGCATCCGAAGTATGCAGCTCTGGGGAAATGATGGGAAGATAAATCACCTAATTAAGGTGAAATCTCAAAACCACCTTTAGCTGAAACTTTGCATGGGGCAAAAGACAACTCTGGCCTTGTGGAAAACCAGATACAGAGACTCCATAGAAAGTGCCTGGAACTCACGCACCCAAATGGCTGAGGTGATGGTGCCCATAACGCATTCCTCCACGACAGGTGTTAGATCTCACACTTGTCCATAGACTCGAATGGTTTACCCATTGTCTCTGCAAGCAAAAGCAATAGGTACCACTATCAGGGGTTAAGTGATCTAGGCCTTTGAAAAAGCACCCAATCACTTCTTCGGGCCATCATTGGCATACCAGCCCACACCTGGTATGCTGAAATGGCAGCCAGGTGCACCTTGAGGGACAGGGTTCATAACCCAGATTGAGAGAGGGACCAGAGGTAGTCAAGGATGCATGCTACAGGGTAGGTGAAGGGATCTACATTCTGCCCTGTACACCAGTGCAAAAACACTGTCCACTTGAAGGAGTAAATCTTACACATCGGCTCCTTCTGGGACACCTCCATAAATGAAAAATACCCACCATAAAAACAGGTTACTCACCTGTAACAGTAGTTCTAGGAGAGGTTTATGTTGTTCATCCACACTTTTTGGCATGTCCCTTTCCCTGTAAGGATCGCTGGAAGGTCTTCAAGCTGGCTCCTCCCACCCACCCTGGTGGTATATCCCTCAGCTCCGCCCCATGATGCCAGATCTTAGCCCGCTGGAAGTCAGGTGGTGTGTGTCCGTGTGTATGAACAACATATACCACTCCTAGAACTACTGTTACAGGTGAGTAACCTTTTTTTGGATCGTGGATATGTTGTTCATCCACACTTTTTGGCAGACTCCTAGCAGTTCTCCGGGAGGAGGGAGGCAAGGCGCACACCCCTCAATACTTACTTGGGGGAAAAAGAGATTGGAGAACTGAGGCCCCAAAATCAGCATCCTGGCGTGACTCAAGGTTGATGTGGTAATGGGTAGTGAAGGTGTTTACTGACGTCCATGTAGCAGCCCGACAGATTTCCTGGATAGGGATGTCCCTGGAAGCAGCCACCGATGCAGCGGTATGATGGGTAGAATGTGCTCTTATCCCTCTGGGAGGCTCCATGCCCGCCAACTCATAGCACAGACTTATGCAAGATGTAATCCACCTTGCAATAGTCAGTTTTGCTGCAGGTCTTCCAGAAGTGGCTTCAGCGTAGGTGACAAACAGCTGGTGACCCTCTCCCCGAATTTCCACCGTCTTCTCCTTATAATAAGAGATAGCTCGTTTCAGGTCCAAAGTATGCTGCCTGTATCTGGCCTCTGAGGTGTAATTAGGGTAGTATACTGGCAGAGTTAACACTTGGTTAAGGTGAAACTCTAACACCACCTTCGGAAGGAATTTCAGGTGGGGGCGCGAGACAACCCTGTCCCTGAGGAAGACCAGATAAGGGGAGTCCACCAAGAGCGTCTGAAGCTCCCCTGTCCTTCTGGCAGACATGACAACCACCAGGAAGGCCGTCTTCCACTAGTGTGACAATGCACACTTGTGCATTGGTTCAAATGGCTTGCCCATGAGCTTTGGCAGTACCAGCAGATCCCATAGAGGTGGAGGTTCATGCACTGGAGCAGATATGTGATGCAGGCCTTTGAAAAAGCACCCAAGCACTGTCTCCTGCGCCGACATTGGCTGACTGGCCCGCGCCCGATAAACAGAGATGCCTGCCAGGTGCACCCTAAGGGTCGATGACCAAAGACCCCCTTTGGAGACAGACCAAAGGTGGTCGAGAATGTTAGCCGCTGGACAGGACAGAGGGTCTAGGCCCTTGCCCTGACACCAAATGGAAAACTTTTTCCATTTGAAGGCAGAACATTTCCTGGTCGATTCCTTTCTGGATGCCTCCACCATGGTGAGGACATCCTCAGAAAGACTCAAAGCCTGGAACTCTAGCCACTCAGGTACCAGGCTGTGAGGTACAGGGATTGACGGTCCAGATGGTATACCTTCCCCTGACTGAGAGAGAGATCAGGTCCGGGTGTACTGGAAGCCACTCCGGGGGCCTGCAGCTTAGGCTGAGGAGATCTGGATACCAGAACTGGCGTGGCCAGCCTGGGGCTACCAGGATCACCTTCGCCTTGTCCCTCCTCACCTAGAGGAGCACCTTGTGGGTCAAGGGAAATGGAGGGAAGGTGTAGAAGAGGCCTGGGGTCCATGGCCTCGAGAAAGCATTCCCCTGCAGCGAGCCCTGCTGAGGGGGATGGGCATGAAACAGCCTCAGCTTGGTGTTGTCCCTGGAGGCAAACAGGTCCACCATCGGTTTGCCCTAATGGGAGAACAGGCTGTAAGCTACCTCTGGATGGAGAGACCACTTCTGGGATGTCTCGCCTAAGTGGCTGAGTGCATCTGCCAGATGGTTTGTGGCTCCTGCCACGTGAATGGCTAGGAGATCTGCCTCCAGACAGCTGACGAGGGTCCAGATGTAAAGCGCCTCCCTGCAAAGCAGATGGGAATGCATGCCGCCCTGTTTGTTGAGGTAGTACATGGTCGTGGTATTGTCCGTCTGGACTTGAACCACTTGACCCCAGAGCTGAGGAGCGAAAGCTGACAGTGCCAGTCTGACTGCTCTGAGCTCCAACAGGTTGATGTGGTATCGGGACTTCTCTTTGGTCCAGAACCCGTGGGCCCCTTTATCCCCCATGTGGGCTCCTCAGCCCATGAGAGAGGCATCGTTCATGAGGACGGCCGTTGGCTCAGGGCAGACAGCATCTCACATCTTTTGGGTTACAGTGATCAGCTGGTCGAAATGACCATGGTGCTGAGTCCACTGTGCGGCCAGCTCCCATTGAACGGGGCGCATGTGCCACCTGGCCCAACGGACCATGGAGGTGTATGCCGCCACGTAACCCAGAAGGCACAGAAAGTCCCAGTCAGAGTGCAATTGCCCAACCAGAAATGATTGGGCAAAGGAGGAGAGAACCTCCACCCTATCCGCCGGAAGCCGAGCTCTGCCCCGATGAAGCACATCACCTGGGAATGCACAAGTTCCAACTTGGCCTCATTAATCAGGAGGCCGAGTTGAGAGCAGGTCTGGAGGGCCAGGTCTCTGGACCTCTCCACCTCCTGCTGGGTGGGACCTGCTAAGAACCAATCGTCGAGGTATGGGTAAGTTCTGACCCCCCCGACCCCTGAGATGGGCTGCCACCACTGCAGTGCATTTGGTGAAGACCCATGGGGCCGTGACAGGCCGAACAGCATGGCTCGAACTCGTATAGGTCCCTTTAGCTCTGAAGCGAGGAACCGCCAATGAACGGACAGATTGGGACGTGAAAGAACACATCCTGCAGATCCAGTGAACAGAACCAATTTTCGCTCCAAGGATGGTATGATCTGGGACAGAGTGACCATCCGAAAGGTGTGTGACCTGAGATACTGATTCAGGTCATGCAGATCTAGAATGAGGGGCCAGCCCCCTGTCCGTTTGGGCACCAGGAAGTACCTGGAGACAAAGCCTGGGTCTGCTGGAGAATTCACCACCGGCTGAGTGATGTCGTCTCGGAGAGCCGACTAAGTAAGGGCGGATACTCTTTCCTCCCATGGGGCGTTGGCTCGGCTTCGAGGGTACTGCTCGAATTCCAGAGGCAGACCCTGACCGACCACCTCCAAGACCCACCTGTCCGTGGTGATAACGGACCAGGCGGAAAGGAAGTGGCAGATCTGGCCCCCCACGGGAGGACCCAGAGCTGGTGTGACAGGAGAGGGGGTGGCAGCCCTGGCCCCATCACTGAGCAGGCTTGGAGGAGGAGGAGGATCCGGGACCTGAACCTCGGCCTCCTTTACAGACCTGGGAGGGCCCAGGCTTGGGCTGGGGGTGCCAAGCTTGAGCCTGCTGCTGCTGCTGCCCTCCTTGAAAAGAGGGTTGCTGGGCCGCAGGGGAAGAATGCCTAAAAGGCTTCTTCTTCTTCTGCTGCTTCTTCCTTGAAGAACCTTTAGCAGAAAAGGCATCCAAGGTGGCACTGGACTGCTCATTATGCTGAAGGTGACCAGCCAAAAAGATCGGTGCCCAGGAAAGGCATGTCAGCCAGTTTGTGCTGAGTATGTGCCGGGAAAGAGGACAGTCTCAGCCAAGCCCTGCGGCGAGAGGCAACTGCAGCTGCCAACGAGTGGGCACAAGAATCCCTAATGTCCAGTGCCGTCTGAAGCTGCTGTTTGGCAAAAGCTTGGCCCTGGTCCTGGACTTGCTTGACCGTGGTCTGCATGTCCAAGGGGAGATGTGGGATGACTTCATCCAAAGACCCCAAGAGGGCAAGGGAGAAGGGTGCCATGATGACAGCCAAACTTGCCTGACGGAGGCCTAAAGATGAGGCCGCATAGACCGTCCAAGTCGAATGATCCAAGTTTTTGGATTCCTTCTCAAGGGTCGATCAGTGTCGGCAGAACTGCCAGTACGCCTGAACACAGAGGCGGTCACCAGGCTCTCGGCCAAAGGGTGCTCTGTGAGCCCCACAAGGGACCCCATGGGCACCGCATACTTGCGGGCCATGCAGGCAGACAGAGCTGGACAAGAGGCAGGGCGCTGCCAAAGTTCTAAGGCCGGGCCAACTATGGCCTCAGCCATGGTATCCCCTCTCTTAAGTATGTCCGTGAAAGGGTACTCCGCCTTTTTCTGGATTGGCTCCAGAGGCATCCCTGTAGATTCACAGATGAGGCGAAGAATGCCCTGGAAAGACGAAGGACCTTCCTCCGTCACAATCCCACCGGCTGATTCATCATCCCCTGGGTGAGAATGTAGGCTGGTCTCATCCGAATCTGCGTAATCCAGATACAACGGTCGGCCGTCCAGGTCACCTTGGACCCACCGGGGGCAGTCCGGGGTGACGGTGAATGAAAGACACTGGGGAAGCCAGGTGTCTGGTCTAGCTTCTTTGGAAGGAGCCCCTCCCACAGGCTGCTTGGGCGGTGGTTCCACCACTAACGGTGGAGAGACCGGTTTAGGCCGAACAAGAAGTTTTGCCGGCTCCGTGGGTGGGGGAACCGACTTAATCGGCTCCGTAGCGCCGCCGGAGTTTCTGCCGGAGCCTCTCATCTGAGGAGGATGAGGATGACTGATGGCGTCGCCTCTTTTTTAGCGTGCTTGTGGCTCTTCCTCAGCCTTTCGGTCGAGGGGGTCCTGGACCTCAATCGAGATCAGACATGCCGATTCGGTCATTTGGCAGACACGGGCCGGACCGGTGATTTCCCAAGGTCTGGGACCACATCCTCGACAGGATTCCCAGCAGGCTGGGTCTCCTCATCGAGGAAAGAAAGTACCGGAGTCCGATTGAGAGAATCATCGACCGGAGTCGGCGACAAGAGGTTGATCGGATCGATGATTATTTCAACCTCGTTGATTGACACTTTGGTCAACTGGCCAGATGGCAAAGCCGAAAAGTCAGTGGCCAAAGAAGCAATTTCGACCGAAGTCGAGACTGCCGGTTCCTGGGACAGAGATCTTTCCTGATCCCAAGAACGTCTTCACCGAGACGAAGACAATCCTGGATCCTTTTCCCACTTACAGGACCGAGAGGAGTGCGTGCCTGAAGGACTCTCTCCCTTAGTCGGGAGAGACTGGCACAACTCTCGGAAAGAACCAGAGAAAGTGGAGCCCACGTTGAGCGGATCAAAGAAGCTCCAAGAGGAAGATTCACCAGCACGAGCCCCTTCCTCCTTGAAGACTTGCATGCGTTCCAACTGTTCGGCGGATCCCACAGCCGCAGAAACCGTCCAGCAAGACTCCTTTGATTTCACCAGAGGGTTCCATTTTTCTGGACTCCTCATCTGCAGGCGTGCGAGATGGTCGTCGAGGACGTTAGGGTGAAATGCAAGACAAAAATCACACTTCGAGGTGTCATGGTTGACACCCAAACAATAGACACACGTGGTGTGGTAATCTGTGTGTGACATTTTCTGGCCACATGAACACTGGCGAAATACAGGGGAAGACTTGTCTTCTATAATCGAAAATAGAGAGTCACGGTTGCTAATGTGAACTAGATGGATTTTCGGAATAACAGACAATATAGAAGCCTGGGCCTACAAAATGCAGTAGCATGAGGGAGGCAACCTGAAACTTCCAGCTGAAAGGAAGATCTGGCATCATGGGGCGAAGCCAAGGGATATAACCACCCGGGTGGATGGAAGGAGCCAGCTTGAAGGTCTTCCGGCGATACTTAAAGGGAAAGGGACGTGACAAAACGTGTGGATGAACAACATATCCACGATTCTAGAAAGTAGTTACGTAAAAACTTACCATAAGAATAGATCTTTGAGAGAGGCTCTTGCAGAGGTAATAACCATTAAGACTGTGCCCCCTGGCATCAGGACCACATGGAAAACTTTAGCTAGCAGTGACCCCCTAGCAATTATCAACCAGCACACCCCCCTTCCTCCTCCCTCTCTGTAGGTACCCAAACATACAACAGGTATTTCACCATGGAGCCAGTGTATATTCCCCCTATGGCCACACTTGTCCATTACTTCAGCGGCTTGCTATTCTGCTCCCCATCCTCTTCAAGTATCCTTGATCTTCTCTCCATCTCTCCTTTATGTACGCTCCTAGCATACCCCCTCATTATCCTCTGCTCTTCTTTTCTGTTACTCTCTCTCTCTCAAGGCTCCCATCGAATACCATGTCAATGTATACGCCTCTCTAGGTACCGACTGCGTTACTTCAGCACTACTTTTTGACTGCCTGTTTTATTCTAAAATACTGACCCCTGTAATACGTCTTAATTGGAGCCTGTCCCTTTGTATACCGATGTGGGCATTAATTACCCTGTGTTCTCGCATGTATAAAGTGAGTACAAATTACAGTATTATCCTGTGTTCTCGCATGTATAAAGTGTGTACAAATTACAGTATTACCCTGTGTTCTCTCATGTATAAAGTGTGTACAAATTACAATAGTAACTGAATTTGAACATGTATATACTGTATTTAAATTGTTTACTATGTGTTTTGTATAATTATGAATGTTTGTATGTGTACTCAATACATATTTTGTCCGGGTCCATCTCGAAAATGAGTTTTTCTCAACGGTGTTCCACCTGGTTAAATAAAGATTTCGATTGACTGATTGAAGTGTCCTCCAGTTCTCCCGCCGGAGACCCCAGAACAAAGCAACAAGAGAACGGAGTGGGCTGCTTGAGCCTAAGTAAAACTAGAAGAAGTAAAAGTAGAAGCTGGGTGAAGGAGGTAGGGAAAGTTACCTACTGCAAGAGCCTCTCTCAAAGAGCTACTGTTACGGTAAGTCCTCACATAACTGCACTATCTTACTTCAAGAGGGCTCTTGCAGTACATAATGACGATTAGGACGGAGTCCCAGGCAGTGTAAATCATACAAGTCTGAAGCACGGGAGGCAGGAAGGATCTGCAGAGATGCAGGAAGAAATCGTGACAGGAGGCCCCGAAGGACAGCTAGTCCAAAGCCGGCTCTGAGCCGAGAGGCAATGTCCAGACTACTGTTTCATGAAAGTGTGGACAGACCTCCAAGTGGCTGCCGCACAAATGTCAGCAGCAGACACATTTTTGAAGCAAGCAGCAGATGCAGCCATGCCTCTGGTAGAATGCCTTTTGACTTCCTCTGGCAAGGGTTTGTTGCATTTCTGGTGACAGAACACAATGAGTTTACAAACCATTTTGACAAACCTTGCTTAGAAACAGCAGCACCCGCTCTCTTGGGTGCAAAGGAAACAAAAAGCTGATCCGTTTTGCAGACTGACTTCATCCGATTTGTACAGTAACACAAAATTCTGTGAACATCCAGTGTGTGCAGAATTGCCTGCCCCAATTACAGTATTCAGGGTAATACACTAGTAGTTGAATAGTCTGATTTTACGTGAACTCAGAAACAACCTTTGATAAGAACTTAGGATTCGTACGCAGAGCCACTCGATCTCTGTGGAGATTTAAATAAGGCTCTTTACACCAGGGGTGTAGCCAGGGATTTCAGATCTGCACACCAAGTGGACTCATTGCTACCCCCCCCCATATTGCCAGACAATATACAGATGTGCACCAGGACCGTGTTTGTTGCCTTGTTTGGCACAATAAATACAACGTTTGTATCTCATGACAATGGTTGTTGCCATGTATGGGTAAATACAAATTCCATGCATTGTTCCCTAAGACACCCACATACCAGCCCAGAACCTGTAAAGTTGTATTGTCCTTGGGATGCAAAGAGAGAGTATTAGTGACCAGTCCTTCTAGTTTTGACTCCTATAAATAAAATTACAGAAAGGTTCAGTATTTTCTTTGCTAGTTTTCATGGAAAAAGGAAGCAGTTCAGAGCTTATTTGCTACCCCGCCTAAATAAAATTGCACACCATGGAGTGCTTGGAGTATGCCTGCCTACACCCATGCTTTACACATCAGGGCCTGAAGCTCGGAAATTCTTCGAGCAGAAGTGACAGCAACTAAAAAGAGCACTTTCCAAGACAGGTAAGCACATGTCACAACTTGCAGTTGGTTCAAAAGGAGGCAATGTGAGTTTCTCTAAAATAAAATTTAAATCCCACGGTGGGACAGGATTCGCACTGGGGATTTCAAGTGGAGGATTCCTTTCAGAAAAGTTTTGGAAACCTCCCAGCTGAGCAACCATTTTGTCCTCCAATGGAATGTAGTAGGCAGAAATGGCTGAAATGCAACAAGGAGTAACTCAGACCCAGGCCATAGATACAGCAAGTACTCCATGACCTGGGAAACAGCACGAAAAAGGATCCCAATCCTAAGTGGCCCAAAAGGAAAACCTCTTCTATTTCATAAGTAGTCCCTGTGGAAGGCTTTCTGCCATCCACGAGGACTTGGGCCACCAGAGAGGAAAACCCATAGCATGAAGCAGCTACGTCAGAAGGTGACACGCGTGAAGGTGAAGGGACTTGAGACCTGGATGAACCAGAGAATCCCTCTCCTAGGTCAGGAGGTTGTGACAGATGGGAAGGGGAACAGGGGGCTCCACTGCCAGCTGCTGCAGAAGCGAGAACCATATTTGGTGTGGCCAAAGTGGGGCGATCAGGATCATGTGAGCCCCTTCTGCTTGCAACTTGAGCAGCACTTGCTGCAGGATTGGAAAGGGAGAAAAGGCGTACAAGAACCTCCCTGTCCATCAAAGAGATGGTGCATCTCACCAAAAAGCACCAGGCCCTGGAATGAGCGAGCAAAACTTGGGAAGTTTTGCATTGGAGGGGGAGGCGAACAGATCGAGATCCAGATGACCCCACTGGCTGAAAATGCTTTCCACTGGGAGGCAGTATAGCTTAGTGGTTTAAGGCTCTGAGCTGCAAATCTGGTGACATCCAGCAGACCAGACCTGGGTTTGAATCCCACAGCTTCCACTTTGCTGTGTGACCCTGGAGCAAGTCACTTAACTTCCCTGTGCTTCCAGGTCGCTCCTGTAATAAAAGCTTTCGGCTTAGTGTGCTACTCCTGGTTAAACAACTAAAAAAGCAAAACAAAAAACAAACAAACTACCGACCGGTTTAGTTCCCGCTCATGGCCGATACTGTTCACCAGGATGTTCTGGACGCCCGGAACATGAACTGCCGCAAGGGAGATTTGATGCAGAATCGCCCAGTTCCAGATGCGCATCACTTCTCTGCAGAGAGGGTAGAAGCTAGTGCCCCCTTGTTTGTTCAGATACCAGACCATGCACATATTGTTTGTTTGGACCAGTAGTAGACCTGGACTGAGGAAGTGCTGAAAGGCCTGCAGAACATACAGCACCACTCGCATCTCCAACACATTGATGTGTAGAGACAGTTCTGACTCAGACCACAATCCCTGGGTCCTGTGGGTCTCTAGATGAGCCCCGCAACCCTGCCCTAAAACATCTGTGGTCAGGATCTGGATGGGAGGAGGGGACTGAAAGGGAACTCCCTTGCAGAAATTGCTGAGATCCTGCTACCACAGGAGATCCCGGCACATCGTTGTGGAGACCAAGACTTTGTGGTCGAGGTCGTCCAATCTCCGGTCCCACTGAACCGTGAGCATCCACTGTGAAATCCACATGGCCCAGAAGGCGTAGCACTGACCTGGCCAAAATCCAGCAGCTGGAAGCCACTAGCTGTGCCTGCTGTTGCAAGGTTTCCACCATGTCCAAGGGGAGGAAAGCCTGATCCTGGGCCGTATCCAGCACTGCTCCAATGAACTGCAGGCACTGGGAGGGGGGTAAGATGAGACTTGTGGTAGTTCACCATAACCCCCACTCAGCCAAACAGGTCCAGGGTCGCAGAAAGTGACATTTTCAGCCGCTCCCTCGATGGGGCGATAATCAACCAATCATTGAGGTATGGGAAGATACAGTGGCCCTGGCACCTCAAGGCTGCCGCCACTACCACTAGGCACTTGGTAAAAACCCTGGGTGCCGAGGACAGGCCAAAAGGGAGGGCCTTGAACTGGCAGTGTTCCTCTTGAAAGGAGAACCTGAGGTAGCAGCAGTGGGATTGAAGGACCGGTATGTGCAGGAAGGCATCCTGCATGTCCAGAGCACCGAGCCACTGTCCCTTGTGCAGCATGGGCAGCAGGCCTGGAAGGGTTAGCATTCCAAATCTTTTGTAGTCTGTTTATAGATTTAGGATGCTGAGGTCTAGTATTGGGCGCAGCTCTCCCATCTTTTTGGGGACCAGGAAGAAATGAGAGTAATGCCCTCTTCCAATCTGGTTTAGAGGGATGGGCTCTATGACTACCTTTTGCAGAAGAGCCTCTATCTCTTCTCTGATGACAGGAATGTGTGCCCTTGGGTAAAAGGATGGACCAAGAGGATTATCTGGGGGTCTCTCCAGAAACTCCAACATGTGGCCCTGGGGTATTAGTTGCAGAACTCACGAATCTGCGGCAATCGCCTCCCACCCTGCCAGATTACCGGTGAATCTTCCGTCCACTGGTACCCCTGACTGAAGAACAGGAGGAGGGGAGGCGGGCCGCAAATCAAGAGCCGGAGGGAGGGTTGGGGAGGGCTGCCCCTGAAGTCCTCTGGTTCTTGGCTGGAGGGGTGGACTTTGCTGAGGGGGCCTGACGTTTGGTCTGACATCTGGCCTGTTGTGGTTGCTACGTCTGCCACCTCTGCTGACGACGAAAGGACTTTTTCGCCTGACAGCCAGTACGGTATATAGTCTGCACCGACCACAACACCTGCCCCTTATTCTGGAGTTTCATAATGATGTCTTGAGCATCTCCTCCGAAGAGGACGGAACACCAGAAGGGAGCATCTTGGATGGTAGCCTGGACGTCAGGTGCCAATCCAGAAACTCTTAGCCAATATTTCCTCCGGAGGCAGACTGCAGTAGCTGTGCCTCTAGCTGAGGAATCCACAGCGTCATTAGTCGCCCTCAAAGAGTGGCGACAGACGACCTTAGCTGACCTAATGGTGTCAGAGAGGGTTTCCTTTGCATCAGAGTTTGGCATGGCCTCAACGACCGGCTCGAACTGACGAAAGAGAGATTTCTGGTACACCAACATGTGCGCCACATAATTAAGGGCATGACAGCCAAGGTAGAGGATGAATAAAATTTCTGGCCAAATGGCCAGGCTGCCTCGACTCCTTGTCAGGGAGAGGTGCTCATGTGTTTAGGTTTGGTAGATCTGTCGTGCACCGCATGGATGACCACCGAGTCTGCTTTAGGGTGGATGCTAAGGTGTCTTTTGCCCTCTGGCATGGTGGACACTGTCCGCCTTCTTGGCCACTGCCAGAATGGAAAAGGGCATGAGCCAGATAGTGGAAGCGAGATCCTCGTGAGGTTCCAGCCAAGGGGGCTTTAGGACTGGGGAAAGCTCAGGCATGTCCAGATGTTCAGCCAGCCTCCTTCATTGGGGTCCTGGTTGTCAGCCTTCCAATCATAGGCCTCCGCAATCCTTTTGAGGAGATCCGAAAAAGAGGGATCCTTCAGGGGAGACTTCAGACACTCCTTAGCCTTGGGTTCATCTGGTGGAGGTGTCTTTTAACAAGAGAATGAAGAAGAGGAGTCCGAGTCTGAATCAGAGACCACCGAATGAGTCAGGACAGGAGATACAGCTCCTGGGCAGGGAACCTCCTTGAGGGGAGTGGGAAGTCTGCCCTTATGAGAAGTAGTGACGCCCTTCATCAGGCCTGACATGGAAGGACGGTACTCCCCTTGTGAAGGGGACCGACACGTCAGATCCAGGCATGCTGGGATAGAGTCCGCCACCGGATGGCGACTGTCTAATTCCGAGACTAGTTGAGACTTAGTTTCGGTCCACCAGGACTGGAGAATGGCCAGGAAGTCCGCCTATGGTTGGGGAGGCGGAGGAGGCTGGTGAACCGGCTGAAAACTAGAGCCATAACCTGGGTCGGGTATCTCGACGTCTGGTACCCTGACAGCATGTAACCAGGCATGGGATAACTATGGACATAGCCCGGTGGCAGGTACCCTGATGAAGGGAGACCTGGTGCCTGGTACCCCGATGGAAGATATCCAGGGGTATGATAGCATGGCAGCTGGTAGCCTCGCGTCTGAAAGTTTGGCACCAGGCCTGACGGAGAAGCCCTTGGGCCCAATAAAGGACCCTGAGGAGGTCTGATAGACGGGTTGGAAGACCTGAAGGGGCAAAAGTCTGGTGTCAGGCCACCAGAGAGGGAGCCCAACGTCACCCTGGAGGCGCTCTGATGGAGATGGAGGTGGAGGGGCAGAAGGTCATGGAAGGGTCGGTACGGAAAGGGCCTGAGAGTCTGCCAGGAAACTGAAGCTGGTGCCCAGTTGAGACCCTGTAGCGGCATAGTCAGGCCGATGTCCTTCTGGCTCTGGCTCCAGGTGTTCGGGGGAGGCCGGCGGCGAGAAGGGACACTGGTCGGGTGAGCCTGCCGGGGTATGTTGCATAGCAGACCGCAATGGGCGTGGAGGATCAACATTAGGCCACTCATCGGGGCCTGACAGAAGCATCTGGACTGGGCTGGTGTCGGAAGCGCCGACACCCAGCTTATCACTCGTGGCTAGGCGTTCACCGGAGACTCCGGTGACTGTCTAAACAGCGTGGGCTGTGCGCTTGTCAGGAACTCTGAAAAGCGGTTTAGCCCCATCAGCAGGCTCAGACCCTAAGGTTTTGAGGGGTCTAAGAGTGGCAGCAGCCTCAGACACCGCCGAGGCAACCACCGCCACCAAGGCTGGAGATGACGGGGAGTACAGTTACATAAGAACTTACCATAACAGTAAATCTTCAAGAGGAGCTGTTGCACCAGGTAATACCATTAGCACTGACGCCGTCAGGCATCTGGACCCCACAGAAAACTTGTAGCTATCAGTCTGAGGCAGGGGACCATGCCCGATGTCAGACGTGGTATAAAGGGGCAGTCCCCTGGTGCCACCTCAGTTCTCCCGCCAGAGAACCGGCTGGAAACAAACTAGAGAACTGAGCAGAAAGTCCCTACCATGATCTGGTGAAAAAAAAAAACACCCAAAAATACTATCCTGGGGGATGGAGGGTGGGAAAGCCACCTGCTGCAAGAGCTCCTCTCGAAGATCTACTGTTATGGTAAGTTCTTACGTAACTGTACTATCTGTCTTCGACGGTGGAGCTCTTGCAGCAGGTAATACCATTAGGACCGAGTCCCAAGCAGTACCCAAGGATAGGCCCAGGTCTGATAGGGTGGTGGGAGATATGCTGAAAAACAGCTAATGAAGAGCACCTACAGTGCCTTCAGAAAGTATTCACTCCCCTTGATTTTGTCACATTTTGTGATGTTGCAAACTCAAATTAAAAATACATTTATATGGGATTTTTTTGTCACGTATCTACACAAATTACTCTATAATGTCAAAGTGGAATGAAACGTCTGGAATTTTTTGTACATGTAATTTAAAATAAAAACCTAAAATGTCTTGATTTGATAATTATTCACCCCCTTTGCTATGACACTCCAAACTGAGCTCAGGTGCATCCAATTTCCTTGTGAGATCACTCTAAAACTTGAATGGAGTTCACCTATGGTCAGTTCAAATGGATGACGTGATTTCAGAGGAAATACACCTGTCTATATAAGGTCCCACTGTTGACAGTGCATGTCAGAGCAGAAACTACCATGAAGACCAAGGAGCTGTCCGTAGAGCTCCGTGATAGAATTATGAGGAGGCATGGATCTGGGGAGGGTATAAAAACATTTCTAGGATGTTGAAAGTTCCCAGGAGCACAGTCAAGTCCATCATTAGGAAATGGAAAGATTACTGAACACCCAGACTCTTCCTAAGACAGGCCGTCCTCCCAAACTGAGCAACTGGCAAGAAGGACCTTGGTCAGGAAGTGACCAAGAACCAATGACCACCCTGACAGAACTACAGAGTTCCATGGCTGAGATGGAGAACCTGTCCAGAGGACAACAATCTCTGCAGCACTTCACAGATGTAGCTCTATGGGAGAGTGGCTAGACGGAAGCCACTCCTGAGAAAAGGCCACATAATAGCATGCCTGGAGTTTGCAAGAAGGCACGTGGCAGACTCTGAGACCATGTGGCAAAAGATTCTCTGGTCTGATGAAACAAAAATTAAACTCTTTGGCCTGAATGCAAAGCGCTATGCCTGATGCAAACCGAACATAGCTCATCACCTGTAACACCATCCCTACCATGAAGCATGGTGGTGGCAGCATCATGTTATGGGATGCTTTTCAGCAGCAGGACTGGGCACTTGTCAGATGAAGGGAATAATGAATGAGACGTATACAGGCACAACCTTGAGGAGAACCTGCATCAGTCTGCAATAGACCTTGGACTGGGGCGAAGATTTATGTTCCAATAGGACAACAACCCCAAGCATACAGCCAAAGCAACACTGGAGTGGCTTCAGAACAAGAAGGTGAATGTCCTTGAGTGGCCCAGCCAAAGCCCAGACTTGAATCCCATTGAGAATCTGTGGAAAGACTTAAAGATTGTGGTTCATCGAAGCTCCCCATCCAACTTGACAGAGCTTGAGCAAATCTGCAAGGAAGAATGGGCGAAAATCCCCAAATCCAGATGTGCAAAGCTGATAAAGACATACCCAAGAAGACTCAAAGCTGTAATTGCTGCCAAAGGTGCTTCTACAAAGTACTGACTCAGGGGGGTGAATACTTAAGTAAACAAGATATTTCATTTTTTAATGTTTCATAAATTTTTGTTACACAACAAAAATATTTTTGCCCCTTTAAATTGTTGAGTATGCTGTGTGAATCAAGGGGGGTAAAAAATAATTTCACTGCATTAAAAATTCTGGTAGTAACACAACAAAATGTGACAAGATCCAAGGGGGGGGGGGTGAATACTTTCTGAAGGCACTGTATGAGAGAAGGCCCTGCAGGACTGCTAGTCTGAAACCTGCTCTCCTTCTGGACGCAATGTCCAGGCTGTAGTGCCTGATGAAAGTGTGGACTGAACTCCTCGTGGCTGCAGCACAAATGTTAGCTGAAGAGACACTCTTGAGTGCTGCAAAGGAAGAGGCCACTGCTCTGGTAGAGTGGCCCCTAATAGCACCCGGAAGAGGTCTGTTATGGTGCTGATAGCAGAACAAAATACACTGTACCAGCCAACGGGCTAGTGACTGTTTGGAAACAGGAGCTCCCAGCATTCGCTTAGCAAACGAGACAAACAACTGGTCCGACTGGAGGAGCAAGTCCTGTGGAGGTAAAACCTCAAAATACGGTGAACATCCAAGGTGTGCATCAGTGCTTCACTTTGGTTAGCAAACTCTGGATAATAAACCAGAAGGTTGATGTCCTGGTTAAGGGACAGCACGGACACCACCTTCGGCATTCTAGCTCAATCACTTACAGATTTTACATTCTCAAATTCTTTAAAGGCCTCCACCTACTGTTTTTCCTTATATATTAGGGATTTAGGCTGTTTTAACAAAAGGAATATACATGAAATGGGGGCCTTTTCTTTTGAAAAATCAAGGACAAAGTTTCCTCTTGTTTCCCTGTTGGTTGGTATCACGTGGTGTACTTTACTTCTATCTGGTGATGTGGAAACAAATCCGGGGCCTTTAATTCCTGACACTTTATTATATGATAATTATTGGCAAACCAAAGGTTTAAAAATTGTTCAGCTTAATGTCAGAAGTTTCATGTCCAAACAAGCTGAAATTGAGGCCTGGGTCAGTAATTATGACCCAGATATATTTAGTGTAACTGAAACTTGGTTGAAACCTTCAGTATTAGAAAATCCTATTGCCCTTGAAGGTTATAAATTAATACGGAAAGACAGGAAAGGAAAAAAGAAGGGAAGGGGAATAATGGTATACTATAAATCTGAATTGGAAGTAGTTGAGATTTCTCCTGGATACAAACAAACCTCTGAATTTGAATGGCTCCTGTTAGAACTGAAACTGGGTGGTTGTCAAAAATTAAGATATTGCACAGTTTATAATCCCCCTAAAACTGCTAAAAAAGGGTTAGATGTTATTTTAAAGTTTGTAACAACGATTGTTTGATTACTGGAGATTTTAATATTCATTGTGACCCTATTAACGATCCTTCTATAGAGACATTATTGGCTAATGTTGGATTGACTCAGCTCATTAACTCATTTACCTGTATGAATATGAGTAGTCAGAACCATACAATTTTAGACTGGGGTCCTTGTTAATAAACAGGTTAATATTTCCAGTGTTGGTGTACTTCCCGATGTAATGAGTGACCATTTGGCCACTTATTGCATATGGAGATCCAAAAGGCCCAAACTGCTTCCTAGGTTTATTTCATACCGTAGATTTGTTAATGAGGTGAGCGGAGATCTTCTTGCTGACCTACAGAAGTTTGATTGGACTTTTCTGGATGCAATCCCTGATGTGAATATTGCCGTTGATTATTTTACTTCCACTCTTTTGGAGTTACAAAAAAAACATTTTCCCAAAGTGGTTAGGAGAGTTAGAGGTTCCTTGAATAAATGGATTACTACCCCCCTTGCTGCACTTAATAAAACTGAGAGATGCTGCCTGGAAGTTTTATAAGGTAACTAAAACAGTGAGAGATTTTAATAGTTATAGGAAGCTAAGAAATGAATGTAAAATAAAAGTTAGACAAAGTAAATCTAGATATTTTCAGAATTTACAAACTTCCAGTTTAAATAAACCAAAAAGGTTTTGGTCTTCGGTAAACACTCTAATCAATCCATCTAGGAAAGTAACTACTGAGGCTTTTATTAAGGATGGTCGTGTCATCTCTGATGCTCAGGTAATCTGTGAATCTTTCTTGGATACATTTTTTGATTTGTCCAAATATACACAGGCTTTTAATCACGGTCTGTGTGTAGATGCACAGTCCTCTGACACTTCTGAATCCGGTTCTTTTTAATTTTCAGTTATTGAACCACATTGGGTTTATAATCTCTTGAAACAAATGGCAATCAGTTCAAGTGTATGTGAACTTGAGACTAGGTTCTTAAAATTGATTTCTGAATATACTGTTTACCCACTTACTTCTATGAATGGAAGCAAACAGTAATCAAACCTATTTATAAATCTGGTGACAGAATGGATGAGGACAATTATCGTCCTATTTCCCTTTTGCCACCTTTGGGTAAGATTTTTGAGAGACCTGTGAATGAGCAATTCTCAGCTCACTTACAGGATAATGGTTTTAGGACACCTGATCAGCATGGGTTTCGAAAATTCCATGGGACGGGACGGGACGGCCTTGGACAGGTTCATGAACCACACCAGTGTAGCTATGGATGAAGGTATGCTCACTGGTGCTGTGTTCGTGGACCTGTCCAAGGCCCTTGATTTAGTAAATCATCCCCTGCTGATCAGGACGCTCCAAAACTATGGTCTAGCGGAGATTGCTGTTGAATGGTTTCACAGCTATCTGTCCAATCAACCTCTTAAAGTAGGATTAAATGGAGCTTTTTCTTCTAGTAGATCTTTGTTACAGGGGGTGCCCCAGGAGTCCGTCTTGGGTCCTCTCTTGTTTACTATGTTTGTAGACATTGTTCCATCTTTACTGACAGACACCCGTTGTCTGATTTATGCAGATGACATTATTCTGTATAAAAGTTCTGCTTTGGTGGAACTTATAAATGAGTCTTTAAATACAGACTTTACTGTACTCTGTAGTTGGTTAAAAGAGAATCATTTGGCATTAAACAACTTAAAAACAAAATGTATGCTTTTTGGATCTAGAATTAGACTTACCAGAGCTCAGAATTTGTCAATCACTGACCCATCAGGTAATAAGATGGAGCAGGTAAAACAATTTAAATATCTTGGAGTCCTGTCGGACCAATACCTAACTTTTTTTTAATCATGTAAATTCCATTACACGTCAAACCAACCAGAGATAGGGTGTCTTATTCAAGTTTCAATTGTTGCTGACCTTACCAGCTAGGCATGCAATAGCCAAGGGTGTATTACTTCCTCAGTTAAATTACAATTCATTTCTTTTCTCAAATTTGTCTAATAGAGAGTTGCCCCTTCTAACTAATGTGTTTCATGGTATCTGTAGATTTACTCTTAAATTGCCTTATTCTACACACCATTGTGAGCTATATAGACTATCTGCCTGACTTCCACCTAGGCTAAATTGTCTATATAGTTTATGTTCTTTAACTGATAATATTCTCCGTCAAGGTATAAATTCTCCATTATATTCATTACTACAGATTAAAAGGAATTCAAGGGAACTTCGCTCAAATCATCAGATTAAATTAAATATTCCTAAAACCAAGACCAAACTGGGTGATGATTCTTTCTCCTATTCTGCTGCTAAAAATTGGAATAAGCTTCCTATTGTTTTATATGGGAATGTTACCCACCAAACTTTTAAAATTAAGCTAAGAAATTATTTTCGTAGCAAACTGCATTGTTATTGCTTTCAATGAGTGTTGTATTTTTATATTGTTTGACTGTTAGTTGTATTTAATTTTGTGATGTATGTTTAATTACTCTTGTAATGTAATGTAGTGTGAGTTTTGTTAATTTTATTGTAAGCAACTTGACTGTGTGTGTGTGTGTGTGTGTGTGTGTGCAATATATATATATATATATATATATATATATATAGTCCCAGGTCGTACATGAAAACGGGCCTTGGCTCATTGTGCCTACCCAGTAAACAAAGGTTTAAAATAAAAAATAGAAAAAATTTAGGGTTCAGCAGATTCACCCTGTCCCTGTGAAAGACTATGTAAGGTTCCTTTCACATCAGGGCCTGGAGCTCGGAAACCCTTTGAGCAGAGGTAATGGCTACCAAAAGGAGGGTCTTCCATGAGAGGAAGCGCAGCTCGCATGAAGCTGCTGACTTGAAGGGAGGAAGGGTGACCTTCTCCAGGACAAAAGGAGGTACGATGTCCCTCTTGGGAGGCCTGACATGTAAGACCCCTCAAAGAAAGGTTTTACAGGCATTAAGCTGTGCCAGAGTTTTAGCTCTGATAGGATCATGATATGCGGAAACCGCACACATGTGCACCTTGATCGATGAACAGCTCAATCCTAAGTCTAGGAGGTGACGGAGATACTCTAGCACGAGCCTTGCCAGACAACCCAAGGGATTTAGAGCATGGGCTGTAGCCCACAGACAGAAGCGTTTCCATTTCAGCCCTGGTGGAAGGCTTCCTCACTGCAACCAGTATCTCAGCCACCCTGCATGACACTCCTAGTCTCTCTTCCGCTAGGACTGCAGGAGCCACGCATGCAGGTGAAGAGATTGAAGAGCAGGATGGATGAGAGTCCCCTGCTCTTGTGAGAGCAAGTGGGTGGAGAGTGGCGACTGAACTGGAGGCTCCAGAGAGAGTTGCTGGAGCAGTGGATACCAGATCTGATGAGGCCACAGAGGAGCCATCAGAATCATTCTGGCTCCCTCTGCAATTTGAGCAGCACTCTCTGAATGAGGGGAAAAGGAGGGAAGGTGTACAGGAACTTCCCTGCTCAAGAGAGGGACAATGCATCTCGCCAGAAAACAACAGGCCCTGGAATGAGCGAGCAAAAACTTTGCCATTTGGTGTTGCACAGGGACACAAAGAGGTCCAACTCTGGATGGCCCCAGCAACCGAACAGGTCATCTGCAACATATTGGAGCAGTCCCCACTCATGGTTCAGAGAGGTAGAGTGGCTGAGACTGTCAACGAGAACGTTCTGAGCCCCGGGCAGATGGACTGCGATGAGGTCCAATCAGTGTTCCACTGCCCAGTCCCACACTCTCATGGCCTCTCTGCAGAGGGGGTACGAATGAGTTCCCTCTTGTTTGTTGATGTAGAAGACTACTGGTGTATTGTCTGTCTGCACCAGGAGAGGACCCAGCGAGAGCTGGTCTCCGAATGCAGTTAGTGCATTCAACACTGCTCTCATTTCCAGAACACTGATATGTAGAGAGCTCTCTGTGGCAGACCAAGACCCCCAGGTCCTGTGATCCCCTAAATGAGCCCCCCCAACAGGACAGAGAGGCATCTGTGATTAAAGTCTGAAGAGGAGGCAGCCTTTAGAAAGGAACACCTCCCACTAGACTGTAGTGACGGAGCCAACATTCGAGAGAACAATGTACTGCCCGAGAGATCCGGATTCGGAGATCCAGATCGTCCACCGATTGGTCCTGCTGAACCTTGAGGTGCAACTGTAGAGTCCTCATATGGAGTCTGGCTAAGGGTACTGTGGCTATGGCCGCCACCATATGGCCTAAAAGCTGTAGAACCACCCAGGCAGGGGAAGAGGGGGTCTTTTGGAGCCCGCTGGCCAAAACCTGAAGGCGGTCTGCCCTGTCTGGAGGCAGAAAAGCTCTCCACTGTCCGGTGTCCAGGACAGCCCCTATGAACTGCAACCTTTGTGTCGGCCAGGGGTGTGACTTTGGCAAATTTACTGCAATCCCCAGGGAAGAAAATAGAGCCTGTGTTTCTCACAGGGCGATTAGGAGCTCCTCCTCCGACTGAGCGGAGAGGAGCCAATAGTCCAGGTAAGGGTAAACAAAGAGGCCTCTCCTGTGGAGGACCGCCGCTACCACTGCCAGGCACTTGGTGAAGACCCTAGGGGCTGAGGAAAGGTCAAAAGGAAGTATACGGAATTGGTAGTGCTTGTCTCTGAAGCTGAATTGCAGAAACACTCTGAGAGACTTCAGGACCTTGATATACATGTAGGCGTCCTGCATATCTAGGGAGCACAGCCAGTCCCCTTGCTGAAGCAGGGGAAAGAGGCCTGCCAAAGTGACCTTCCGAAACCTCTGGAATTTTACTGAGAGGTTGAGCGGGCTCAGGTCCAGAATTGGACGAAGGTCTCCCGTTTTCTTCAGGACCAGGAAGAATCGGGAGTAATAACCTTTCCCTTTCTGGGCCTGTGGAACCTTTTGTATGGCTCTTTTCTCTAGGAGCTGTTGAATCTCAGCTTCTAGGAGAAGGCTGTGATCTGGTGGACAACGTGACTGAGGGGGGAGTGGGTTGTCCGGAGGGACAGACGTGAATTCTATTGTTCACCCTTTCCGAATGGTGTCCAGAACCCATTGGTCTGCACTGATACTGGACCATTCGAGCAGGTAAAGCACAAACCGCCCTCCTACCTTCTCTCTCTGCCTGTCCACTAGGGGAGGAGAGCGGCAGAGGGAGTCAGGCTGAGGGGGTTGGGAAACCTGGACTCTAGGAGTTTTGGGCTGCTTGGGGCTCTGGGAACCTTGAGGGGCAGGGTGACCCCGCATCTTGAATCCCTTACCATGGGACTGCTTACTCTCCTACGCCTGCCCTTGACCTCTATGAAAAGGGCGCCGGTGGGGTTCCTGTGGCTGGGATTTGTACATGCGGTGCACGTCAGCCACCACTTTCCCTGACTCCTGTAGTTGTCTTACCATTTGTTCAACTTCAGGGCTGAACAAAATGGGACCCTGAAAAGGGGAATCCAAGATGGACTCTTGCAGGTCCAGCTGGAAACCTGTGAGCCGAAGCCAAGACTGCTGTCTCATGCAGACTCCCGAGGTGGCTGCCCTGAAGGACATGTCTACTGCATCGTATAAACACCGGAGAGCATGTTTGTCCACATCCAAACCCGACTGGGCACACGCTAGAATTTCTTGTTTGGAGTTGGAGTCAGGCATAGCTTCCATGAGGTCCACAGTCTTTCTGCACAGTGACTGTTGATATGTGATCATGTGGGTCATAAAGTTCAGTGACCTGATGGCCCCAGTGGCTGAGGAGAAGACCTTACGAACCCAACTGTCAAACTTCTTGGAGACGGGATCAGAAGGTTGGGAACTCAAGTGTTTTGGTTGAGACCCCCTGCCATGGGTATCTGTGAGGACCAATGAATTGGCCTTTGGCTGTTCTGCCAGGAAGGGTTCAGACTTTGGAGGCTTACAGAGTCTGTCTGCCTTCCTAGGAACTGCCAGGATGGAGGATGGTGGATGGTGTTCTCCAGGTCAGGCGTGTTACATCTTGAAATGGTTCCACAAACTGTGGAATTACCAAGGGTTTGGGTTCCTTCTCCCTGAGGAACTTGGCCAGGCATTTACACTCTGGATCCAGATCCTCCATGTCCCACTCATATATGGTCTGGATGTGCCGCATGATATCCAAGAATGAGGGATCATCCGGAGGGGACCTAGGGGAATCTTTAGGTTCCCCGGGGGTGGGGAGGAATTCCCCATCTGAGAAGTCTGAATCCATGCTGCCCTCATCCAAGGAGGACGTGACAGAAGGGGAGGAAGGAGATGAGAGATGAAGGCCGTTTCCTTCTCTTCCCCTTGGGATGTGGACTCGGGTGCTCACCCTGGTTCTCCTGAGGCTCTGGGAGGAGGGAGACCCATGGGTGGCAGAGGAGGAACCATGTCTGGGGGTCTGTACAGAAGGTTCCCTTTCACGGTATTCCACCAAGTAGTGAACAGATTTCCAATGTCTGCTACTGGGACGACCGCAGGGGCTGTGCGTCAGGTCTTTAGGAACGGGCGTCTGGGGTTCTGGCTCGATGGGCATTGGGTCCAGGACCCCAGCATCAGTAGGTTGACGACCGGAATTGCCTTCATCTGGAGGGGAGTCTGGTGTGGCTTTATCAGGCATCTGGTCCCTCAGAGGAGGGGCGGATGGCTGGTCCTCATCCAGCAACTGCCCCTGTATGTATGCGTCTGGGAGTGGGTCGACGGGGTAGGTGGCCGGCTAGGCTGGCGCTGGTCTGGAGGAGGGTGCACCTTAGCCTTAGGGTGAGGCGTCTGAGCCCAGGTGATCTCCTGCCTACCGAAGGGTTCTTCTGCACTTTTGTGTTTCTCAAAAGAACTGGGCCTGTCCTGAGGCCTGGACAGGCTTTTCTGGGTCGACCCTGAGGTTTTTAGAGGTCGATGAGCCAGGGAAGTGTGATGGTGTCCCAATGAGGCTGACTCCTGTTTGCCCTGGGAAGAGGCGGGAGTGGACTTAGTCGTGCGGGAGGGTTCAGACAGCTGGGCCGGAACCAAACCGGATCTTTTACCAGAGGATGATGAAGACTATTCCTGCTTCGCTGGCAACCTGGGGCGGGATTCAGACCTGGCCCGAGGCACTCTTCCCAGAGAAAGAGGGCCACTGGTCGTCCATAGTTCCCAGAGGGAGTCACAGGCAGTAGGGGGACCTTTCCGGCCCCCAGTGCTTCTTCTTGTCTGTGTTTTGTGGCAGTGCAAAGCTGACAAGGGTGATGAAGAGGCACTCTGTAACTTCTGCGACTCCTTCTCCATCGAAGCCATTTTCTGTTTTAAAATATGGGCCTAGAGGGCCTTCTGCCAGCATTTCCATGTGGCCCAGTTGAAACTCAGACAGACCTCAGAGTCCGCGGTCTGGTGTTACGGGCTAGGCAGAAGAGGCAGAGAGTAAGCATGCCGCTGGACTCGCACTTATTTTATGTGATTCGGAAGGCATCGGGAAAGACATACATAAAAATTGGCGGACAAAAAGATGGTAAAATATGTTGGAAAACACTTCAAAGTATACTCATCCGAAATGGCAGTCGAACTGTAGCAGCGCTCTCCGTGAGGTCAGATGTACACAGGTCTTCGGCAGGAAAGAAGTGGACGGTGGGCTGGGGACCACCCACTATATAGGGTCATGCTGATATCCATCATGTGATGTTGGTAGGCGGTCCCCCGCCAGACAATGCTAGCTAAAGTTTTCCGTGAGGTCCTGACGCCAGGGGGCACAGTCCTAATGGTTATTACCTACTGTAAGAGCCCTCTTGAAGTAAGATCTGTTGATCTTCCAGCATGTTTTCACCATTTATTGAGGCATAAACTGGAGGAGCCAGAATCAAGTGGGAGCAAAGTCAATTGCAGCCTAGGGAAAAGCGAAGGTGGGCAGCACCACCCACGAGGCAGACGTAGTAATTTCGAGCTCGTGGGCTGGCCAGTAACTGATGTCGACCCCCTCTCTTCCCCAGCTGTTTGCCAGGAGAGGAAACAAGTGGAAGAGAAAAAGACAGATGGCCACAGACTACTAACCTCAAGGGATAGGAAAAGGATATAAGACGCACAATCATAAAAATAATAAAACCTGACTACCAACTTAGAGAAGCTAAAGTGTAGGTATAAGTGGCACAGAGGTAGCGGATGCAAGAGCCAAAGCCTACTAGCCACCTGGACAGGAAGGTGGAGGGCAGACAGCAGTCTTGGCATATAGCTCTGGCTGGCCTAGGAGAGACCCAGGGGAATCTCTGTAAGGTTAGGATGGCAGAAGCCAGTTTAGGAAGGGTACTCAAAGAGGACAAGAACCAAGGATCAAACAAAAACTCAGAAGTAGAAGTGGAGAGACTGGAACAGGTCAAGAGTACTGTTACTATCCTCTTGCCACTACAAGAGAGTGAAGGAGAAGAAAAAAGAAAAGAAAGAGAAGCATATAGTTCAATAGGCTGAGCATTTATGTGGACGACGCAAGTTCAGTATAGGATAGGAGAGTACACGGGGTCCCTAAACCGGGAGTTGAGTCAGGACCTTATGGCCTTTGAATCCTGGTGTCAGATTAATAGGATGGTCCTGAATAGCAAAAAGATGAAAGCCATGCTCTTTGGCCCAAAAAGACTGGGACAAAGGAGATTCAACCACCTACCACTCTCTACCAGGGATGGAGTAGGGATAGAAGTTGTGGATAGCATGCATTACCTGGGAATGTACATCGACCAGGAGGACTTGTTCAAGAAGCACATCAACCACCTCACAAAGGTGGTAAACCAAAAACTGGGCCTCCTCTGCAGACTAAACCCCTTTCTAACCAAGGAAACCAGGAAGGCGGTAGGGAACGGGACTGTTCTCCCCAACCTTTTCTATGGAGCAACCCTGCTCCAGTCGCTGAGCACTATGGAAAGACGGCAACTGAGTTCGCTCTACCACAGAGTCGGCCAATTCACCACCAGGGTGGACAGAACGGAATACCACTACAAGGTACTCCAGGCCCTAGAATAGCCATCCTTGGAAGCAAGACTAGCATATCCCTCCCTGTACATGGCCTATAAGCTACAGCAACCAGGGGCCCCTCTCGGGCTGCGAGACCTGCTCGTCCCTAAGACCAAGAGTCGAGAGCTCGGATCCACTGATCGGACACTACTAGAAATCCCCAGGGCTAGATCTTCCCTTGGTCAACGGTCACTCAGGGTTGCCCTTCCGAAACTCTGGAACGAGCTCCCGAAAGAGATACAAGACAGCCCCACAACCGTGGGTTTCAAGAAAGGGTTAAAAGCACACCTAGGGAAGGGGCCCCAGTGCCGCTGCCTCACTTAGGGTCCTGCCAGGGGACCAAACACCAGTCAGGGGGTTGAATCTGTACCTCACACTTATATAGGCTTTACAACTGTCATTTGTCTGTACCTAACAAAAGGCTGGAGCATGGGTTGCATCAGTTTCTGTACTGTATTGTTTGTTCACACATTTATACGTAAAGCTTTGATGTACTGCACATATCGTTTGCATTGGTTTTTCCCTCCCTCTAGGTACATGTAACTAAACCCGGGTCGCCCCCTGAAAAAGGGACTGGAAGGTTCCAGCTGGCCTACCCGGTTACCAAAGTTTAAATAAATAAAAAAATAAATATAAAAAGAATAATCTTCCTAGAATCTACCTCTCCTTGGTGCAGGAGGTGGAGGCTGCACTCTGAAGTGAGGCTATGCTGCAAGTTGGCAGAGGCTGGAAAACTACAAGGTAGAGACAGCAGCCACAGCAGCCCAACACGGTATAACCAACAACCTCCTAGAAGGAGAGGAAGGAATTTAGGTGGCTAAAAAATACAAGAAAGCATAAAGGTTATTTATTTATTTTTTTTGTAAAGAAGGTAAAGCCCCTCATTCCTACTTTTGTTGCTGTTGTTACTACATAAGCAAAAAAGCAAGAGAATGGGAGGGGGCCAGAGGGCCCAGCTCCCACAAGAAAGAAATAGTGCTAGACCCTCAAAGAAGAGAGGGCCCTGGAGGAGTGGCAAGAAGATGCCATGTGACCAAAAAATTACAGTGTGAGCTGCCCAGAGAACCTGGTTCCTATCATAAAGGGGGATGGTGGGCGGGTATGTGAATGAATGGTAACGATATCCTGGCAGCTCAACAATTATGGTGTGCACATTATCTTCTTATCTTCCAAGAATCAATCTTCGCCATTCATTTCCACTTATGGGTCAGAGTACCAAGCTTTCCACAAAAGAGGGGAGGAGCTGGCTCAACCTGAGGGGGAAAAAAACTCACCCTCAGCCCTCTGGTGGGGGATAACCAATGGAGGGCAGGGACTCCTGACATGTCCGGCTGGATGAGAGACTGATCAGGGGCAGACAGAAGATCTTGTGGCCTGGGAGCAGGAGGGCACCCCGACAACTCACACCTGACCCTTTGGGAGAAAAAAATGAGTCCACTGGAAATGCAAGTTGAGTACCCTACGCCAGGCCAGGAGTGCCAACCAGGAAAGGCGAAAACATGCTGTCCCCTGATTGCAGGCTGCTATTCCCACCAGCCTGGAAGCTACCTTGGTGGCATCATAAGACACCCTTCATGCTTGGTGCCTCACCAGCTCCAGGCCTTGGACTGAAAGATGAATGTCCTGCCTGGTTGTCTCACAATCCAGCAAGGATGCTAAAAGCTGACTCAGAGTTGCCCACAGGTGCTTGCTATATGTTGCCTGGTGTGCTTGATGTGCAGAAATGCACATCATGATACATGCCACCACAAAAACTCTCTTACCCCAAGCACTGATCTCCGTAAAGCCAGTGTCGGGGGGGGGGAGGTCTTGCACCAGGCGTTTAGGCCCAGAGGGGGTCTGCAGAACCAAAATCCTCAAGATGGGATGAAGGGATAAGAGGCTGAAGACCCCGTGGGAGTGCAATATCTGCGTCGGACATCTCTAGGAGTTGGAGAGGATGCAAAGGGATGGATCCAGACACTGCTGGATGCCTCTGTAAATGGCCATGGTCACAGAAGGATGACAGAAGCATCATCACTGTATTCCCCAAGAAATGATAGCACCAGGGTAGCAGTATTGCGACCGGGAAAATGACGTAAACTCAGCTCCTGCATCATCTTTGATAGGAATTGCTCATATCGAGAGTACTCAGCATCAGGCGAGAGATGCACAGAAAAATCCTCTTCTTCAGGAGGAAGTAGGACAGGAAAAGCTGGATTCAGCAGTGACTGAGAACGATCAACATCAGTGGACCGGTCTAGACAATGCCTTTGGTCAGAAACTCCCAGGTGGGGTGGCACAGGCCCCAACCAGTGACAATGCCAGATGGTTCTAGAGGTAAGCTGGGCCCTGGACTAACACTGCAACCTCTGCCAGAGATTCCACCACCTCTGGACAAGGGGTGAGCGCCGCAGGCCCACAGTACTGCCTCATCTCACCTGTACTGACCTTGCCCTATGGACCAAGCCCAGATTCTAAGCCAGAGCCTCCTCTAGTGTCGGCCCCAGACCCAGCATCACGAGTGGCATCGGACCTGTCCCCAGCACTGCAGATGGCAAAGGAACAAGACTCTACACCAGAAATATCACCAGAACCAGATTCAACACCAGGAATGGCACCGGAACCCAAACCGGCACCACAAACATTGCCAGAAAGGGTCCTGCTGCCATCCCAAGTGCCGGACTGAGGGGCAACACCCAAAGTGGCTCAAGGCCCCCAGACAGCCTCAGAACCAGGCCTAGGAAGCCCTCCATCTTCAGGCTTCCGGTCACCACCATCATCCTCTCATGGGTCATCTGACTGCTCAAGGGAAGAAACGACAATGCTCTTTGGGTCCCAATCTTATAGGATAAGTCGACATCAGTGTATGACGGAGTGGGCAGCCCCCCTGGTAGAATGCTAGGTAGAAAAGTTTCCATGTGGTCCCAGTGCCTGGTGGCTACAGTTCCATATATAGTGTGGCCTGCTGCAAGAGATATTCCCGAAGTCATATTACTGCTTTCCAGTGCAAATATTTGAGTTCTACAGAAAACAAAGGCTCAAAGGGAGGGTTCATCCGTTGTCATAGAACCAAGTTTAAGTCCCATGGAGGTACCGGTTCCCTCACAGGATGATACAAGTGGTTTAAACTTTTGAAAAATCTCTTGAGCATTTGCTGAGATGCCGAGGACTTGACTTTGCTTGCAAATCTGAAAGCAAACACAGCTGTCAAATGGACTTTCAGAGGGGATGCATTTAGGCCCTGGGACAGTAAATGTACAAAGTCATCCACAACTACTGACAAATCTGCATTTACTACAGTGGCCTGCTGTGTGCCATATACTGAATATTTTCCTCCTGAACAGAAGCATTTCTTGTTGCAGGATTCATAGCAACATTCAAAACTCCCATAACCTGATTCAACAGATTTAGGCTGCTAGAGTACTCTAGCACTTCAAGAACCAAGTTCTCAAAGGAAAGAGATCTGAGATCTAGATGAAACACTCTGCCCAGAGACAAAATCACAGTCATAATTAGCACCATCAAAATGCTATTTTGAGGGTGGTTCTACAGCCTGTGACTCCTAAGCTTACTGAATACACTATACACAGGGTTTTATGTCATTAATTGCTCTATAAAAATGTTTAAATTACGTAGACCCTGAGGCAGTATGATCTCTGGTGTGAATTGTCCATCCCGATTGTTTGTTTGTTTAAAATTTATTTTTATACAGGTTAATCTGATTGGGGGGGAATCCCCATTTACAACAGATACCTGTGGCATTTGCAATAGACGAACAATACAAAAATAGAACAAAATACAAAATCACATTTACCTAAAACAATTACAACAGACATTTAAATAATTATACAATTCCAGTTTAAAAATACGCAGGTCAGAAATTTCAGTCATATGTCGAGGTAACTTATTCCATATCCCAGCTAAACTATTTTGTAACACCATACCCCCCATACGATTCATAATTTGCATCATAGGCAACTTTTTAGTAGTCCTCCTAAAAATATCTGAATATTTAGAATCAGAATTCTGAAATATCAAATTTCGTAAAGGATGCACTTTTAAGTATATCAAACCATGACATATAGTAAGCCATATATATTCTCTTCGTGCTATTGGATCTAACCAGCCAAGTTCCTGATAAATTACACAATGATGGACTCAAGGTCCATTATTTAGGATATATTTCCCCAATCTGTAATAAATCTGGTCCAATTTGTGTAAGCATTTTTTATAAGAATGGATATATAATGATAAACCATAGTCTAGTACAGGCAACAATAATTGTTTTACCAGTCTGGTCTTAACATCCCTAGTCAAACATCCTGACACTCTTCTTAATGCCCCAATCTTTGATTGACTTTTTATTTGTGACAAAATATGATCTGAAAAAGAAAACGATAATCAATCAAACTCCCAGGTATTTATAAATATTAACCCTTGTACCTTTTCCCATCCAAAACTAATTTTGAAATCAGTTACTACATTATTAGGTTTAGGTCCCACAGAAAAATCATACTCTGAGTCTTCCAGTACTTATCAAAGTCCGGAATTTCTTATCCAAGTTTCAATATTGGAGAAGTCTGTCTGGAGTCGCTGCCTCAGTTCCCCAGGATCTTTAGCAGATGCTACTAGTACTATATCATCTGCATAAAGTCTAACATCAGAACCAACTACATAATCAGGGAGATCATTAATGTAGAGATTAAATAACATAGGGCCCAAAATTGACCCCTGGGGTACACCACGTTCAAATCCAGGGAGACCAAGCAGCTTAATCAAGAGACCACCCTTTATTTCGATTAGTTAAATAGGATCTAAACCACTGTAATGAATATATCCCTAACTTTTGCAGTCTAAACAATAATGTTTCCATGATGAACTAGGTCAAAAGCTTCTACTTAGGTCCACTAACACTGTCCCAGTTTGGTTTCTGGTTCAATGATGTTGCCACCAGGTTACCAAAATCAAGTAGGGCAGTATTCGTGGACCTACCCACTCTAAATCCATGCTGACATTTTGTTAGCAACTCCAAATGGTCAAGGTACTGCACTGATTGTGTCAGCTGCTGTCTAAGGGATGGAAAAATAACGAGCCTTACAGGGCTGCAACACTGGTATTAAATTGTTATAATTATTAACCAAGCAAATTACATCATCACAAAGAGATTCAACCACTTAATCTTTTTTTCATTTGCTAATTAATTCAGAAAAATTGAAAAACCATCACCAGTACTAACAGGTGATACAAAGTAACCGGTACTTACTTTCAAATTTGACCATCATATTGGAATGCGCTAAAAGAGTCTGAATGGCTGTCAGAGCTGATAAGGTCACTGCTGCTAGCACTCACAGGGGAGGTCCATTCTGAGGGGACACCTGGATCATCCACAGGACGCATTTGGTTCTGCCTGTTCAACAGGTCAGGTAAATCCTTTGGAATTTCCAGGCTGCCAGGGCTGCTGCCTCTTCTTGTCACATTCTACAATAGCAGAAATAAAAAGCAAGGTTATAATCTTTGGACTCTTACAGGCAAAGCCTACAAAAGCAAAACATTTTTTGGCAGACTTACTGAAATGTGTGTAATGATAGAAAACAGGTTAAATGTGTCAGAAATATCTCCCAACAATTGAAAGTGGGACCACTGTAGCATGCCTGCAGATTGGCTGCATCAGGCCTTGCTGGCAATCAATCAAACTGTGTGCTCCTGGTGGGAGGGTGGGGAGAAAAACATGAAAAACAGTGCACACAGCGATGAGCAGGTGAAGCACTACCAGCGACCCGCTTCCATACCAGATCCAGGCTGCTGCACTCCTGGAGAATCCACACAGCTTTACCTCTGCCTCGGGAGTCCAGATGACTGTGGGAGAGAAATGTCGAAGGAGCTGAAGGTGTACCCGGCCCAAGGCAGTAAGCTTGTGTGTTGCAGGTGAGTGTGGGGACAAAGAGATGTTGCAGCAGGATCTTGGCAGGGAGGGTAGCTCACACTGGAGACAGCTGCTGAAGGACCTAGCCTGTGGCCAGAGGAGGATAAACAAAGTCTGGAAAATGAAAATTACGTACCTACCGTAATTCTTGATCTTCTCTAGTATCTTCACCATTCATTACTGCCTGAGTGTAAACTGGAGGCATGCACCCGCCACGGGAGTCTCCCCCCCACCCCAGAGGAGTCGGCGCCATCAAGAGTGATGCATCGCGTGATGCGCGAGGGACGGCTGTTAGGCGCTGCAGTCTCCTCCTCCATTCCAGTTCTGTTAGACGGAGAGGCGAAAAAAGGATAAGAAAAGAGAGCCGAGGGATAGAAAAGGAAAGGATATAAACTGAAAAAGGAATAAGCCGGGTAGAGGACAGGAAAAAGAGGAAATGCCACCATATAAATATAGCGCCACTTCTGAGCGGCTCCAAGGAGGAACAGATAAAGAAGAAGAGAAAAAGGATGAAGAAGAGAGGGAAGGAAACGAGGGATGTTGGGAGGAGAACTCTACCCATTGAGATATTGATTTAAAGGCTTATAAGCTCGGAACCAAAAACAAGGAAGCAAGGATCACACTTGATAGGACTGAAGAGAAGGTTCAACCGAACCGCTTGCACAGACTGGACACAAAGGGCAGATTCTCTAAACCTCCCATCATCCCAACCCCTTAAACTCTAGCTGAGAGCTCACAGACTGCCAAAGCAGAAATTCTGTTCCGAAAAGAGAGCGTCCAACTAGGAAATGGAAAGAAGCCCCCTAGATCCTTGTTAAGTGCTAACACAGATTTGTGTGAAGAGGGGGTGAGCTCTACAGAGGGCACCCCTTTACATAAAGGATAGAGTGGGAACTCAATCAGATTCCCTGATGGCAAGGCAAGAACATTAGCTCAAAGTAATTGAAGGTGCCAGGGCAGCACCAACCAGCAGAAGCTGACACAATAGGAAATTAAGACCTGCCACAGGGTACCTGGAAAAAGGGGACCGAGCCATTAGAGGGTCGGTCTCTAACTGTAAATTGAACAACATGGCTAAGAACAAGCCAAGAGGTCACCCCTAGGAGCAATCAGAAAAAGTTCCCTCAGGAGAGAAATAAATCCTACTCGTTCCCCCTTACCCTCAGGAAATAGGATCCATCCAGAGAACAATGGAAAAATCAAGACAGTTTTTTTTTTTTTTTTTTTTGGCTTAAAGGCCAATGAAGAGGAGGGAAGGAACGAGCAGGGAGGGTGAGACGCAGAAGTAGGAGGCCCTTGAGGGGAAGGTGGTGGTATCAGTAATGAATGGTGAAGATACAAGAGAAGATCAAGAATTACGGTAGGTATGTTATTTTCATATCTTCCCTTGTCAATCTTCACCATTCATTACTGCTTGGGTGAGTACCAAGCCCCCCCCCCCCCGAAGGGGGACAAGAGAAACCCTGAGGGAACAAGACCCTCAGCCTCTTGCTGGTGAAAACAGAAGGAGAGACCCTGGACAATTAGGCGAGAAGCCTAAGGCCTAGGAGAGCTAGGAGATGACCCTCAGAGATGAAGAGATGGAGGAAGCCCCTGCAGAAGCCTCCTAGCCCTGTTGGAAAAGAGACGGGTCCCCCAGAAGGCGGGGCGAATCACCCTACACTGGGCCAGGGATGACAATCTTGATAGACGAAGCCATGCTGTCTGCCTAATGCAGATCGCTAAGCCTGGAAGCCACCTCACTGACGTCGTAAGATGCCCTTGCCTGGTGCCTTGCCAGCTCCAGGCCTACAGCAGAGAGGGCAATGGCCTGTCTAGATTGCTCCATGTCAGGCACTGATGCTAGAAGCTGAGATAGCATCGACCATAGATGCCTGTTGTAGGCAACATGGTGTGCCTGATGTGATGCAATACACAGCATTGCACGAGAGGAAGAGAACACTCTTCACCCCAACTGGTCAAATTGTAGAGAATCTGAGTCCAGCAGTCGGTCATGCAACAGGCGGCGGCACCCGGAGGAAGTCTGTAGGGGCACCAATCCCGAAGGAGGGTTGAGAAGAGAACCTAGGGACTAGGATGGGGCACAATACCTCCTTCTGAAGTCTGTCGGGGCTGGGATAGGGTCGGCTGGAGACTGCCAGGAACGGATAGACGCCTCCTGGAAAGGAACAGGCCAGGATGGCACCACCAGATGTTGGGCACTGAATTCACTGAGGAATTCACATGTCTCCCACTCAGTATTGTCTCGCCTAACATAGGAGATACGGAGGTCCCCAACCATCCTCGAAAGGAAGCGCAGATATTCAGTGAAATCAGTGTCGGAAGAGAGGTGAGCAGAGGGTTCCCCTTCCTCCGAGGAGGGAGATGAGGAAGATGGGGAACTTGAATGTCCAGAGAACTCCTGCAGCGGTGGGGATAGGCGAAACACCCGCTTTTGGTATAACCTAATGTATAAGGGGAAGACCGCAGCAATGCCTCTGAACATCTTCCAGGATAACGGACCCGTAGGACCGACATGACCCAGGAGAGAGGGGGGTGGCTGCAGAGGAATGGGAGTAGGGTACCTACGAAAAGGCAATTGTCCTCTGCTAAGGCTCTGGAATCCGGGGAATGGAGCCTGAGCTGGCGGGGTCCCGGATAACAAACCAGGTCACAGAACGGAACCCTGAAGATGTGAACCTTGGAAGAGCCTGGAAGGGGATCCTCCCCTGTGACGTACCTGGGGCTGCATGGAACCAGAAGGGCAGCCCACAGCAACACCACCGGAGGAGTCTCTCCAGCCTATGAGGGAGAGGCGGGGCTCAGCATTACAGCTCCTACCTACACCCTAAGGGGTAGCAGGCAGAACTCGGCGTGCCTCACCCCGGCCTCTCAACCCCTCGGACTCAGAGGATGCCCTCCTCATAGACGCCAGTGACAGAGCCCGTTGATCTGGGGGTCTCTCAGGGAGCCCCAGAAGACAGGGCCCCTAGTCCACACTGAGAAGGTGCAATAGCACTGGAGATCGCAGCTGCCACATCCCCCTCTGGGAGAACAGATTCCCCCCCCCAATGACCCCAGGCCACCCCCAGCCTGGGAGTCCTCAGAAGAAGACTGCTGTGGAGACTGAGGAATGGGTGTGCTGGGCCGCCTGACATGGTGTCCCACAGAAGACTCCGATCCCGAGGAATTGGGGAGCCAGGACGGGTCCGCGTCTGAGTCCTCTGCTTCCGAGGAAGAGCTGACAAGAAGGACCTCAATACTGACCACCCCAGGAGTCTCCTGAGAAACAGCGCAGTTAATGGCACTGGTGCCTTTCACGGTGCCATCCGGCATCAGCGCACCACAGACAACACCGAACCGCCCTGACTTGCCCGCGGCTCCAGCCGAGCTCCTGCACCGCCTCAGCACCGGACCCAACACGGCGTGCAGCGGAGCCGACCGGGCCCACGGCACCGTCAGCAGCACCGAGAGCCAAAACGGCGCCGCAATCGGTGCCGCCCCAATCAACGGCGCCGGGATCCAAAATAGCCCCAGAAAGCGGCGTCGAGGGTCCACACACGCCGGGCCCAGTAACCACAGGCCATGACACACGGGGAGCCTGCACCTCTGAAGAGGTGACTGCCGAGGCAGTGTCCCCACCGCGGCCCCGGGCGGCACCACGGCATTCCCCCGACACCACGAAAGAGGCCTCCTCCTCAGCAAGGCCAGAAGATGAGGAGGCCTCCTCCTCTCTAGACCGTATATACCTGGGAGGGGACCCAGAGGAAGGGTCTAAAGATCTGGCCTGGGAGGCCAGAGAATGACGCCGTTCTCCCAAAGTTGTCGTGGCCTTGCCAATTTTGAACATGCGGACTTCGAGAACACAGCAGTCCATCGAGAAACATGCATCTCATCTATCCATATCATAGTTAGGTCCCAGATACCTAAGGCAGACATTATGCCGGTCCGTAACGGAAAAATGCCGGCCACAGGAGCACAGACGCATTGGGGTGCGGCCTGCTTTAGACTTTCACTTAGCTCCCAAACATGACATGATGCGAAATAAGACATAACACAGAAAAAGCTCCCGGCGCTGTTAAACAAATAAATGGAACGAACTTACTGGCATGGGGAGAAAACTAGGATGAGGAGTCGTCAACGAAAAAACGGTGTTGAGTGAGTCCTAGTGGCGTACTAAGAATTTCTAAACTCTCGCAGCAGGTACAACTTCGACGGCGGGAGAAACAGAACTGGGATGGAGGAAGAGTCTGTGGCGCCTAATGGCCACCCCTCACACATCATGCAATGTGTCACTCTCGGGGGCAGTGCCGACTCCTCTGGGGGGAAAATAAATCTCCCGTGGCAGGTGCGCGCCTCCGGCTTACACCCAAGCAGTCATGAATGGTGAAGATTGACAAGGGAAAATAAAAAAAAATATTTCCCAACACCTGGTAATACATCATGGAATTGTCTGAAATGTTTATGTTAAAAAATATGAGATTTAGGAGCTTATAATACATTTATATAATCAAATGTATGAGCTAGCAGTAAGTTTTAACTTTTTTTAAGTTCACATTTATTAACTTGTGATACACTGTGCACATTTCTTAATTTATTAAACTAGTAGAGATCTCCCTTTTGGAAAACTGTGGTACTGAACCTTCAAGAGAAAGTGGCATTATGTGGAAAGTGCAGGGGTTAATCTGTGGTGTTCATGGTTGTTACCTGCACAGATTTGTCACTAAAAAAGCGGCTTCATTTCCACAGAATATGTCAGCAGTGATTCTTCAGTGACTTCGACCCTGAGATGGTGAGTGCTCTTATGTCCTTTTAGTATGCTAGACTGTGAAATGCAGCTTTACCGACTCTGGATGCGCCCTGTTCTTTTCCCGTTTTGATCACAAATTCATTAGATTTCAAAAGTCTTGAACCGGACATGGGTGTTTCCAGCGATGCAGAGCGACACCACAGTGACAGGAATTGAGTGCATCCACATGATTGAGACTGTCGATATTAACTTACTTCAAGTTGATGAACGGGTTACTTTGCAAAGCACCAAAAAGTATAGCTGCGTAAGAACTTACTTTAACAGTAGATCTTCGAGAGGATCTCTTGCAGCAGGCCACACCGATAGGACTAAGTCATTAGGCACTAGGATCACACGGAAACTTACTAGCTAGCAGTCTACCAGAAGGGGCCGCCCACCACAGATGTCACTCACTGAAGTCAGCCAACCCCATAATAGTGGGCGGCTCCACCCGCCGGAGACCAAAAGCAGAGCCTCCTAGGAGAACCACGGAGGAAGCTGAGGTAACTGTTTGAAAGAAAAGAAAGCAGAAGGCTCTCCTCCGAAGGAAGGGAAAGCCACAAAGATATGAAAAGAGAGGGGGAAGGAAAGCACAGCCTGCTGCAACAGATCCTCTTGAAGATCTACTGTTACGGGAAGTTCTTAGGTAACTGTACTATCTTACTTCGTGGGTATCTCTTGCAGCAGGCCAAACCAGTAGGACTAGTAGCAAGCAGTTATACAAAACTGACAGACCGGGAGGTTGGAAGAAAGGACCTAAGGAAGAAGGCCCTGAAAAACGGCAAGCCCGAAACTGGCCCAGCTCCGAGAGGCAATGTCAAGACTATAGTGCCTGATAAAAGAATGGACAGAGCTCCAAGTGGCCACTGCACAAATTTCTGCAGCGGAGATAATGCAGAAGCAAGCAACAGAAGCAGCCATGCCTCTGGTGTAATGACCCTGTACCACACCTGGAAGCCTCTTACCGTACTCCCTGTGAAAGAAAATAATGCAGTTGGCCAACCATTTAGACAGAGACTGCTTAGAAATGGGAGCCCCTCTTTCCCAGGGGTAAAAGAAACTAACAACTATTTGGACTTCTTGCAGTCTTTGGTACGGTGTGTAATGTGTGGAGCAATGCTTCCTCTGGATAGGCACGCTCTGGGAAACAACCAGGCAGGTGGATGGATTGATTCCAAGTAAACTCAGACACCACCCTGGGGAGAAAAGTAGGGTTAATATGCAAAGACACCCTGTCTTTATCAAAAGTCAAATAAGGCTGCTCACTCATGAGCGCCTGAAGCTCGGAAATCCTCTGAGCAGAAGTAATAGCAAGTAAAAACACAGGTTACTCACCTGTATCAGTAGTTCTAGGAGTGGTATATGATGTTCATCCATACTGTCTGGCATTGTCCGTTCCCTTTAAATCCTGCCGGAAGATATCACCAACAGGTAAAGAGGAAATCTCTGCCAGGGATGTGGCAACCACTCGGACAGAGTGCACACAAACTAGGCCTTCGAGCTTGACTTGAGCCATGGAACAGCAATGGCGCAGGCAGCTCAAAACCCAGGCAGAAATGCACTTGACTGTAACAGGCTGTCCCTTCCAATTAGGCTCAAAAAAGACAAAGAAGTTGTCTGGATTGCCTGAAGTCCTTAGTTCTATCCAGGTAAAACCTAAGAACCCTCTTAACATCCAGAGAATGGAGAGCGCACTATCCTTCATTCTGGAACTTGGCAAACTAGGTAGGTAGCACCAAGGGCTGGTTCAGACGGAATTCCGAATAGGGGCTGGTTCAGATGGAACTCTGACACCACTTTTGGTAGGAACTTAGGGTGTGAGTGGAGAACTACCGTGTCTTTTTGACAGGGTTGAACAGGACACTGTCACAGTGGTTATATGGAGAGTTTGAATGCAGGGATCTGTTCTGTTCTTTTCTTTGCTGTCTCTTATCTGTCTGGTTGCACAACCAAATTTTTCTCGTGAGACCTAGGACTTGATCACCCTGGCAGTCTTGAAATTCTTTGCCTCTCACTGTCTCTCGGTCTTCCCTCGCTGTTTCTGTCTTTTTGCTCCCTTGCATATCTGCTGGTATAAAAATATATGCAAATCATTATGTGGAAATGTAACTGATACTGTGATCCCTTTGTTTAGAAATTATATAGTGTTACTGTTGAAATGTATATAATTATAGTTTGAGATGATTGCAAAAACCTATTGGGAACTCAAGGGGTTAACCCAAGAGCAGTTATCAGAATATTGCTAAACACACCAGTGGAAGCACTAAGTGTCCTGGCCAACAAGTAAATTTTACTGAGCAGTCTTCTGGTACTACAGAGACCTTACCTCAAACAGGAACTCCTCTTATTGAGAATATAGCTGCCCAACTGAATAGGTTTGAGTCTTCCCTTAGTCAATTTAGGGTGAATGGAGTAACTGGAGCAAAAAGAATACAGCGGACCCAAGTCCTACAACTAGGGAAGATAATCTTTGTCTCAATTCTACACATAATGTACCTTCTAATACATCTGAAATTAGAAGTATGAGATCTATAGTTGATGTTTCAGACTGCAATTCTTTGTTTGTATGGATGTTCTGTAGCTCATGACTGGTCTTTTCACAAACTTAGAGATATGATTGTGCGCTTGTTCAGCACAACCACCGGTGCTGATATTGTCAATACTGACACAGTTCAAATCTGGAAGGATAAGGATGTTGATGGGATAGACTATTTATTTTTTGTGGTATACCGTGCACTGCCAATCAAGTCTGGATTAATAGTGAAAGTCTGTTAAGATTCGGTTGTTCACTGGATTCTGTTAAAAGGAGACTTGTTAACGAACATAATTTGCCAGCCGTAAATCAGCCTTCTCAGCTGACTGTCTTTGCGCTAAAAGCTTCTCCCACAAAGACTATGGGAAAATTGAAGGCTACATTGATGAATTTTTTTATTTATGCACTGAGGATTCCAGTTAGTGATTTTGGTATTATGAAAATGTTTAGATGGAAAAAAGATACAAATTCAGGACGTGTGGTTGTACTAATTCGGAATCAGGAAGTAGTAGAAATTATATTGAACAAAGCTTCACTGTTGGATGTTGCTGGGGTTCATATAATAGAGAGCTCCATTCTAAGTAAATCTGTTCAAAGGACAGAGTGCAACAGCCCTGAGCCCATAGAAGACAAAACTGATAAGTTACGAGCCCTATATGACTTGAGTAGATCACAAAAAGAGAATAATTTTAAACTCAGATCTACCATTCTTGATCTTCTGAAAAATTGAACATCTCTATTGAGAACCCTGATCCTATATCTGTTTCCAGACAGGGATTCGATACGGACTATGATTTGGTCACTATTACAGTGGGATGCCCGAGTCTGTATAATAAGATTTTGAACAATCTGGTCCTGCTGGATGCCATTGGGCTATACTTAATCCCAGTGGATGAGACTAGTCAACATATCGCACAAACTAGCTTTGCTTCCCAAAATATAGTTTCACAGGATGATGGCAGTCCTCATTTAAAACAAACTAGTTCAATAATATTCAATATCTCAATCTCAAATAAGTATGAGGCTTTAGCTACTGAAGAAGACTGACTTGAGGTCCCAGATATATTATATTCTGATCATATGGAACTGACCCTTCTTTCCTGGAATATTTCAAGACTGTCAAACAAATTTGTAGGTAGGGAATGGACTGATTTTATATCTAAATTTAGCATAATCTGTCTTCAAGAGACATGGCACCATCAGGATTTAGATATATCACTAAATGGATATGCACTCTTCCAGGTACCTGGAACAGAAGTAGTTAAAAGGGGAAGACTGGCTGGTGGACTGGCAATTTGGGTTAAGACTGAGAAAGACATGCAGGCAAATCTGTTATACTATCGTAACAATGTAATTATTCTCTACTTGCAATCAAAGGAAAAAAAATGTGCTTAGCCAATGTTTACATTCCTCCAACCAATTTTTGGTGCCACTCAGAAGCCTTTAATCATCACAGATGTTCAAAAGATATCAAAGTGAATACTCTGGGGTATAAATTAATAGAGATCTTAGACATATATAGTCTAGCCCCCATTAACGGTAGGCTACAGGGGGATCAGCTCAGTAGTTATACACATCATTCTGTAAGAGGGCCTTCCACAATAGATTACATCCTTTGGAATGGCGACATGACACTGTGGGATACTTTTTTGGTTCCTCTAAAGGTTGAGAGTGACCATCTACCTTTAATGCTGAAATCAATAGCTCCTGATAAGATGACAGTGAATCTATAATATAACCACACACACAAAAAGCTATTGGGAACTTTAGGGGTTAACCTGAGAGCAGTTCTTTAAGCCCTTTTTCAGAAGCTTTGAAGAATGGGCCTCAGTTCTGGGACATTGTATTCTTGCTGTACCTGCCTGAAATTTACAAGAACATTTTAGAAAAAAAACAGGATGCCTGTGAAGTAGGGGGGTTGCAAAGACTTATAAGTGAGAGCTACAATGTTTTGGGCGACTCACAGAGATTGAAGGAAAACTCAGATGGATCTTCTGCTTATTCTGCCTTTGTAAACAGTTATTCTGAACAACTGTATTTTTTTATGTTACTGCTAGTACTAATACACACTTTTTGCAAATTCTACAACTGCTCCTGGTTTTTCCTATGTTTCCTGACCTGTGCCTCGACGACAGACTTTATGGAAAACAGTATATGGAGGATCTGTGACCAAGACATGGATTTCAGATATTCTGCGAGCAGAAGTGATGGCCACTAGAAATGCTGCCTTCTAAGTTAAAAACTTCAGCTCAGCCGGCCCGGTAGCGCAGAGGGCTGAGGCGTTGGACGGTACACCTCAAACCACGCCAGCAACCCGGGTTCAGGAACGGACTCAGGTCGTGGGGGTTGGCCAGGGAAGGAGAGGATTGAATGTCCAGAGGACTGCTCTCCTCTTCTTGGGTGGGTTGGGTAGGTAGCCCCGCTCCTCTAGTGGCCTCCGTGGAGACCGGGGACACTACTACACAGCGGCGCAGGAGAGACAAATCCACGGTGCTGAGAATAACTGTGGCCGCTGGATGACAGCTTCCACATTCTCACACCTCGAAACTCCGGGAGCCTTCCCTTCCATAGCAGCACCCTGGGTCAGTAAGGACAATAGAGTGCTGGGGTTTCCCCCTTCCCCCAGTGCCTTCCCCCTCAGAGATAGGTTACTCTGGGATGACTCAGAGGGTTGGCTGCGATATGTGGTATATGCAGCGCTTGGGAAGAGGATGGCCAGGGAAAGGAGAAGGCTAGGAGGGCCCAAAGGAGAGGCAGACGCCGGAGCATTGCAGGAGGATAAAAAGATAACACACAAAAAAAAAACTTCAGCTCACATGTCGCAAGGTGCTCAAAAGGCTTGTAAGTGAGCAAATCCAGCACAAGGTTGATATCCCAGGCAGCTACTGGCTTCCTGACGGGAGACCTTGTGTGCAAGGCACCCTTAAGGAAGTTCTTCAACAGTGGCAGCTGTGCCAGGTAAAATATACCAATGGATTCATGGTATGAAAACATAGTACACAAGCTGACATTCATTGTGGAAAATGTAAGCCAACATCAGAAAGGTCCAACATGTAATCCAGACCCTTGTCAGGTTGGTACCCAAAGGGATCCATACAGGTTTTGGAATACCAGATGGAAAATCTTTTCCATTTGGCTGTGTACAGCTTCCTAGCGGAAGGCTTGCAAGCAGTCAAAAGTATTTCAGAGACCCTCTGAAATACCCTGTACTTGTTCACTTCTATCTCTTCAAAGGCCAGTCCTGAAGATGAAGAGAGCACCGGCAGGGATTGACCAGGTGACCCTGCATCACTAAGTCCATACTGAGTGGAAGAATCCTTGGTATGCTGAATGGTAGTCTGTTCAACAGAGCAAACCATATCGGGGCATCACTGGTAGGGTGGTGGATACTAGTCCATTTACAGAGGAGACAGTCCTGAAGGAACTTGCAAATCTGAAAGGGGGATAAGGCAATGGGACCAGATGAGATACATCCAAGGATATTGAGGGAGCTCAGAGAGGTGCTGGCAGCACCGCTGACAGTCCTGTTCAACCACTCACTGGAAATAGGGGTGGTCCCAGAGGACTGGAGGAGGGCAGACCTAGTCTCACTTCACAAAAGTGGTAATAAAGAGGAAGCTAGAAATTATAGGCCAGTCATTCTGACCTTGGTGGTGGGGAAATTAATGGAATCACTACTGAAGGAAAGCACTGTGGAATATCTTGAATCCAGTGGCTTGCAACATCTAAAGCAGCATGGATTCATAAGGGGGAGGTTATGTCAAACAAATTTGATAGATTTCTTTGACTGGGTGACCAGGGAAGTTAAATCAGGGTGGAGCAGTGGATGTAGCCTACCTAGGCTTCAGTAAGGCCTTCAACACTGTTCCTCATAGCAGACTCATAAATAAGCTGATCAGCCTGGGGGCAAGTCCAATTGTGGTAAAAAATTGGTTGGGGGATAGGAAACGGAGGGTAGCAGTAGACAGAGTTCACTCTGTGGATGGTAGGGTGACCAGCAGAGTGCCACAAGTCTCAATACTGGGACCTATCCTCTTTAATATCTTTATTAGTGACACTGCAGAGAGACAAGAATGGAAGGTATGTCTTTTTGCAGACAACACTAAGATATGTAATAGGGCATACACTACGGGGGTGTGTGGACAAATTAAGAGGGATCTAGGAAAACTTGAGGAGTGGTCAAGAGTGTGACAACTGAATTTCCATTTGAAAAAGTGCAAAATCATGCACTGGGAGTGGAGAAACAAAAGGGGCAGAGAATAAAATGGGAGGAGTGGTACTGGCTACCACCAAACAGGAAAGAGACCCGGGGTAATTATATCTGATGACCTAAAGGTGGCCAAACAGTATAACAAGGCAGTGCGGAGAGTCAGTGAGATGCTGAGGTGCACTGGGAGGGGTATCACCAGCAGAATGAGGGAGCTGGTGATACTGCTGTATAACTCAGTGGTGAGATCTCACCTGGACCACTGTGCCAAGTTCTGGAGACCACATCTCAGGAAGGACACAAGAGTAGAGGTGGTCCAGAGGAGAGCAACTAAAATGGCGAAGAGTCTGCATGAAAAACCCTATGAGGAGAGACTGAAAGATTTCAATAAGTACACCCTGGAGGAAAGGGGAGAGAGAGAGAGAGCAGAGATATGATAGAGGCTTTCAAATACCTCACTGGTACAAATAAGGTGCAAGAAGAAAACATTTTTCAGAGCAAAAGATGTTCAAGCACTAGGGGTGGGACAACCTCTCAGAGGAAGTGGTAGGGTCAAAAACTGTAATGGGATTCAAGAAGGTATGAAGGGAGGGTAAAGCCGGAGATCAAGTAGGGTCGGTGGTGTTACAGTTGGTAGGGAAAATGGGCAGACTGGGTGGGCCAAGCGGTCCTCATCTGCTGTCAAATTCTATGTTTCTATATCTGTCGAGGCCAGCAAGGTGCTACAAGTATCATCTTGCCCCTTTGTGCCTACAGTTTGAGCAATAACATCTGCACAAGAGTGACTGGTGGGAATGCATATAAAAACAGATTTTGCCACTGCAATCTGAATGCATCCTGACAGAAAATGCCATGTCCTGGATCTCTGGAGCAGAATCAAGGCAGTTTGGCATGGAGGGATGCAAAAAGGTCCACATCTGGGGTGCCCGACACGTCAAACAGTGATCTCATGATATCTGGAGATAGTGACCATTTGACTGAGCTCATCTGCCACCGTGTTTTGGATTCCTGGCAGGAAAATGCCTTGGAGCAAGCACCATTCCCACACTCACATCAGTGTGCTCATCCCTATCTGCTAATGTACTGTAGTACATGACAATTTTGTTGTCTGTATGGAGGACTGTTTTGTGGCTGACAAGATCCACTAGGGCACTTGTGTCATAAAACAAAGCTCACATCTCCAACACACTGATATGGAGATGAGTCTCTGACAGGTCCCAGACACCATGTGTTTGGAGGACCTGACGACCACTACCCCAACAGGGAGGAATCTGTGGTGAGTCACCTGAAGGGTCACTTGAATGGGGCAGATCTGAGGATCTGATGCTTGTGGCCACTGCATACTTGTGCCTCTATGGAGTCATTCTCTCGTGCAACCATGCTAGGGGCGCGCTGTGAACACTGAGGAGGCAATCAGACCTAACATGCGTTGCATAGAGAGCATTGAACAGTTTCGTGCTCCATGATGTAGCATGGCATCTTTAGGATCGCCTGCACTCTGCTCCTCTGGCAGAAAGGCTAGGGCCTTGGTCTTATTCAGAAGAGCTCCTCTGAACAGCAGTTGTTGTGAGGGTTACAGCTAAGACTTCTCTAGATTCAGCTGAACTCCCATCGAGGTGAGAAACTGAGAGGCAGTGGCCACTGCCTGTTTTGTCTCCTGTCTGGATGGGCTGGCTATCAGCCAGTCATGTAGATAAGGGTAATGATGGAATCCCATCTTTCTCAGGTGTGCTGCGAGCACTGTAAAGCACTTTGTAAAGACTCGAGGCACCAAGGAGTGTCCAAAGGGTTGGACTCTGAATGGATAATGCTGTTCCCAGCACAATGAATAAAAGGTATCTGTGGTGGCTGGGAAGCACCAGTTACGTGCTGGTATGCATCCTGCATATCAAGGGAAGCTAACCAATCCTGAGGTTTCAGGATGGGAAGTAACAGCCCCAAAGAAATAATTTAAAATTTTTCTCAGTCCATGAATCAGTTCAGGTTTATGAGCTGATAAGAGGTGCTGCTTTTTGGGTGGATAGCCCGGAGGAATTCCTGTGAAGTTCTAAAAAAAAAAAAAAAATTCCTTATGGATCAACAGGTAGACAGTTCCGGGCAGGGGTCCTCCGAGAGGACTGGCCTCTCAGTCACCCACCATTTCTTCGAGCTTCCAGGCTTCTCCTGTTCTCCCTCCAGGACTAAAGGCTCACTGGATTCTCTGGATACAGCAGGCGGGTCATCGAAACCTGTGCCATCAAACCTCCCTTTGTCGACTTCCACTGTCAACTTGAATGAAGTCCTGATTAAGTTCACTAACGTGCTTGTGCAGCAGCTAAGTGCTTTAAACAGGGCCCCCTCGCTGATGCCGTCAATGACAACTTTGTCATCGGCCCTGGGAGGCTCCCCATGGGCCGCCGGCGGTGCACCCAATGCCAGACCCAGATACTGAAGAGGCCAACATCAAGGAAAAGCATCACCCAGACCTAATTCTTCCTGCTGTTGTGGAGGAAGAGATCCTACTCTCCGACAGATCTTCAGCCTCTTCTGTCAGTGAGGACTCTGTAAAGCATACACCCAGGTCTCCTCCTGAGGACCCCTTATTTTTCAATGTGATGAAACAGCTGTCCTCAGTCATGGGCTTCCACACTGAGGAAGAGAATGCCACCAGAAAGGATCTGGTGGATTTCCTGGAGATTCCTGAATCTCCCCCCAAGATCATTCCTCCAATGCTACCAGCCTTGAAGAATGCGCCCTCGGCAGCCTGGCACAGACCAGACATGGTGCCAACTATGCCCCACAGGGTGGACAAACTTTATCACACCCTCCCCCGGGCCTTCCCTGTTATGCTGCCCAGCCCAAGACTGACTCAGTGGTCCTTAAGGCAGCTCATGACAGATCTAAGGTGTCTAAGCACCTTAGTTTTCTTCCCCCAGACAAACTCTCGTAGTATTGATCTCTGGGGTAAACGGGTTTATGCCTCCTCTACTCTAGGTTTGAGGATTGCAAACTATCTGTCACACATGGTAAAATACCAGTTAGAAGAAGGGAAAGGCTGCCGCCCAGGACCTTTTGTAAGGCACTCAAAAGCAGGAGCTGCTATAGTGCCTCCAAGCCACGGAGGATGTTGGCAGGCACCTCCTCAGAGCACTGTATGACATGGCTGACACAGGTGCCAGGGCAGATGCCATGGGCATATGTCTCCGAAGACACTCCTGGCTCTGAATATCTGGGTTTGCAGCTGATGTGCAGCAAAAAGTGCTTAATGCCCCCGTCAATGGCACCAAGCTATTTAGCCCTAATGTCCAGGACATCATAAATGATCTGCAAGCCGCCTCGAGCAGGGCCCTCAAGTCCATCCAACTCCCTCTACCATAACCAAACCAAAGAGTAGAGGGCGGACTCCTTTTCATAAACAGAACAATAGACCTGGGACAGCTCCCTGTCCTCAGGGAAAATGCAGAGACCAGGCTCCTTTGCCTGCCCCAGAAGTGGGGGACCAGTCCCTGCGGCTAGCTCCACCTCTGCTTGACTCCTTGCCAAACCCCCCCTTCACTGGTCACGGACCAGGGGGCAGTGGTCGGAGGTCGATTTTCCCTCCATCTAAGGAGAACCATAACTTCAATGGAGAACCATAACTTCAGACGCATGGATACTGCAGATCAGAGAAAGTGGTCACACCTTGGAGCTCATCGAATCCCACCCCCGCCCTCTTGTTACCCCCTTCCCTGCTCACCTGTCTGTTCTCCAAGAAGAGATGCAGCCCCTTCTGCACAAGCAGGCCATCGAACCAGTGTCCAGGTAGCAGAGAAACAAGGGGTTTTATTTCAGATTTTTCCTGGTCCCCAAAAAGACCAGAGATCTGAGGCCTATTCTAAATCTAAAGGGCCTCATTCTGTATGTCCAGTACAATAAGTTCTGGATGGTAATTTTGCCAAGCCTAATGCCCCGCCTCAAAACAGGGGACCGGCTCTGTTCACTGGACATGCAGGATGATTACATGCGCATTTGGTCTTTCCTCCGCACAGGAAGTTTCTCCGTTTCAACTTTCAGGACGAGCATTATCAGTTCAAAGTGCTGCCCTTTGGCTTGTCCTCTGCGATGCAAGTCTTTACCAAGTGCTTAGCAGTGGTTGCAGCAACTCTCAGAAGAGAGGGACTGTACGCCTTCCCTTATCTGAATGGCTGGCTCCTGAAGGCCCCATCCAGGGAACAGCTTTTGCTGACTCTGGAGTAAACTCTCCAGCTCTTCCACTCCCTGGGCATTACCGTCAAGCTGCCCAAGTCAGTTCTGATACTGTCCCAAAGGCTGCAGTATATAGGGACAGTTTTGGACTCAGCGCAGGGGAAGGCCTTCCTTTTTACGGGTTATGGGTTGGTGGAGGGCTGGCACAGAACTTGGGACAACAATGAACTTTATGCAGGGGATAGGCTACATTTGAGCGGGGAAGGGGGTATTAAAGCAGAGGTAGGGGGAGTACATAGCCAATGAATGTGATTTAAACTACGCTGGGGGTTGACGTGAGGTCAGATGGTAGGCAGGCATCCCAGAGAGGGGAGACAAACATGCTTACTCCCCAGACTGGTAAGGAGGAACTTGGAGCAGTGGCACAGGGGGATTAAGAGGGGGGTATTTCAGGGAGGGGGCAGGAACAGGTTGGAGGGTGGTCTCACTGAACGTGAGAAGCCTTGGTAACAAATCAGCGGATTTACAGGCTCTCTTGGCAATAGGGAGGGTGGACAGTATCAGGAATGGGATTTGATGATACCAAGGTACAGAATATTCAGGAAGGATAGGGTAAGGGAAAAGGGGGGTTGGCAATATATGTATGGGAGGGAATACAGTGCACAAGAGAGGAGGGGGAAGAAGGCAGAACAGAGGCCCTATGGATGCTGTGTCAATACTTAAGAGGTAGCACAGTGAGGATGGGTGTGGTGTACAGGCCATCAGCCCAAGGGGATGATCTGGACAGCGAGTTAGCTGAACCAATCAGGAGGGTCTGTAGGAAGGGGAACACTGTGGTGGTGGGGGACTTCAACCTACAAGGGTGGAGTGAAGCATCCCAACCACTACGAGTGTTAAGGAGCAGGTCTTACTGGAGGCACTTCAGGACAGCTTCCCAGTGCAGATGGTCAGGGAGCCAACTAGACTGGGCAGAATGCTGGACCTCGTTCTGCCAAATAGGGAGGCTGTAAGGGATCTGGAGGTTGAGGCCCCTCTGGCTGGGAGCGACCACCACACTGTATGGTTCACACTCAACATGGGCAGGGAAACAGAAAGTACGGGCACCAGGGCGATGGACTTTAAATGGGCGGACTTTAAAAAGATGGGGGAAATTTTGGCCAGACATCTGACGGGTATTCAACCACACATGGACATCAGTCAGAAATGGGATTTTATTAGGAAAGGACTGGTGGAGGCTACTGGGACATTCATGTACAAAAGCAGAGTAAGAAGGGCAGAGCAAAAGCCCAGCTGGCTGACCAAGAAGTCATGGGGGGGCCCAAAAAGGCATTTTGGAGACTCAAGAAATCAGGAGGGGAGAACAGGGAGGTGTATCTGAAGAAGTCCAGGGAGGTAACCAGGCTGGTCAGAGCGACCAAGGTTTCCAGAGAACTGAGACTGGCGAGGGCATTAAGACCGGAGAAAATAACTTCTTCAGATACACTGGAGAAAGACGAAAACAAGAATAAGATTGTGAAGATTAGGAGGGACGGGGCTGGGTGGAGATGGGGAGGACCAGGCAGAGGCGCTTAATGATTACTTCTGGATCTGTGTTCACAAAGGACAAAGGGGCAGACATCACCTGGGAGAGGGGAGTGGGGAGGGGTGACAGATATAGGGATTACAGTGGATAGGTGCTGAAGGAATTAGGGGCTCTGAGAGGAGACAAGGCACTGGATTCAGACAGCATTCACCCTAGGGTACTCAAGGAACTAGCGGAGGTCCTGGCAGGACCTCTGGCTGACCTGTTCAATACCTCCTCGGACACAGGATGCATTCCAAAGGACTGGAGGATGGCCTATGTGGTACCCATTCACAAACGTGGACCAAAGGACGAACCAGGCAACTACAGGCCAGTAAGCCTCACATCAACTGTGGGAAAATTCATGGAGACGATCCTAAAGGAGAGGCTGGTGGCCTTCTTGAAGAACAATGGGCTCCAGGACGGCCAGCAGCAACACGGGTTTGTCTCAGGAAGATCCTGCCAGACAAACCTGATTGAGTACTACGACTGGGTAACAAGGGAGCTGGACAAAGGCCATGCAGTGGATGTCCTGTATTTGGATTTCAGCAAGGCCTTTGATTCCGTGCCTCATGGGAGGCTGGGGAGAAGCTGGAATATATAGGGGTAGGAGCAAAGATAGTTAATTGGATCACTAACTGGCTGAAGGAAAGGCAGCAAAGGGTGGTGGTGGTGGTGGTGGTGGTGGTGGTGGTGGAGCTCTCAACGCCGAGGGATGTGACGAGCAGGTTGCCGCAGGGATCAGTTTTGGGACCGGTGTTATTCAGGATATTCATAGCGGATATCTTCCACGAGGTCCGGAGAAAGATCCATCTCTTCGCGGACGACACAAAAATGGGAGCTGTGGTTAATGACATCAAGCGGTGGAGGGGGCTGAAGGAGGACCTGAACAAGCTACAGGAGTGGTTGGTGGCATGGCAGTTGGGGTTTAACGCCAAAATGTGCAAGGTTCTGCACTTCAGGGCTAATAATCAGGGGAGGGGCTATCAGTTGGAATGCACCGAAGAGGAAAACGATTTAGGGGTACTCATAACGGGGAGTATGAACAACTTAGCAGAGCGACAGCAAAAGCAACAAGATGCTGGGGTGTATTGCAAGGGGAATCTCCTCCAGAAATACGGAGGTGATCCTGCCGCTGTACAGGTCACTGGTCAGGTCACACCAGGAATACTGCAGGCAGTACTGGCGCCCATTCCTATAAAGAACATCAGACTGTTGGAGGGTGTCCAGTGGAGAGTGACAAAGATGAACCAGTGATTGGAGGGATACTCCTATGAGGAGAGACTGGGCAAGCTGAACATGTATTCTCTAGAGGAGGGATAGAGGGGACATGATCAAAACCTTTAAATACTTAAAGGGGATAAACAAGAGTAGCACAGACGGGATTTTCCAGATCAGAAGAGAGGGGTCACGAGGGGGCACCAGCTGAGACTGGAGTGGGGGGGAGATTCAGGAGGGAAGTCCAAAGGAATTATTACATGGAGAGGGTGGTGGACAAATGGAATGCTCTGCCTAAGGAGGTGGTAGCCTGTAGCACGGTGGTCAGTTTTAATAGGGGATGGGACAGAGTGCGGGGAGGTATTTATGAAAAGGAGAGGGGTGGGTGGGGCAGCTGCAAACTGAGGGGCTAGCTGCACAATCTAGCAGACTCGACAGACCGTGAGGCCTGTTCTGCTGGCGTTTTCGTATGTTCCTGCCCCAAAACAGGGTACAGTGCCTCACAGCCCAAGCCCAGGATGCGGCCCAGAGCCGGTACATTTCTGCCAGGGGTATAACTCAGATTGCTGGGCCTGATGGCAGCTGCCATACCCACTGTTCCGCTGACCAGGCTCCACATGCATACCCTTCAGTGGACCCTCCAGGTACAGTGGGACCAGCACACGGACGAGTTAGACCAACCAGTCCTGGTCTCATCCCCAGTACACAAGGTACTGCAGTGCTGATTGAACCCCTTGAATCTGCTTCAAGGTGGCGCCCCTTTCCAGATCTCCTCTCCACATCAGATCCTAACCACAGATGCTTCAGGTCTTGGCTGGGGAGTGCACCGGAGTCCCTTTCAGACCCAGGACTCTTGGTTCCAAGGGGAAGCCTCCCTGCATATCAATGTCCTGCAGATGAGAGTGGTGCTCTATGCCATGCAGGCCTTTCAGGAACACTTTACTCCAGGTCAACTGCCAGTGCAGTTGGGCAATCTGTGTGTAGTATACTACATCAACAAGTGGGGGGGGGTGGGAGAGACTCGTTCATACCCCCTTTTGCAGGGAGGCCAGGAGAGTGATCTAAGACGTCTGCCACACTGTTAGAGACCCCGAATCTGGCGATGGCTACATCCTCAGGAGCCAGGCATGCAGATGGAGGGATCTGAAGTTGGGATGAACCAGGGTCCTTTGAGCCTGGGTCAGCAGGTTCCAGCAAAGAAGTAGAGGGACCAGAGGTTCTTCCACCGTCTGCTGAAGCAGAGGGAAACGAATCTGTCGAGGCCAGAACTGAGCTACCAGGACCATGCCGGCCCTTTCCATCTGCAACTTGATTAGCACCCTCTGGATCAGAGGAAACGGAGGGAATTTATAAAGAAACCTCACACTCCAAGAGTGGGACAATGTATCTCACCAGAAAACTCCAGGCCCCCCCATCTAGTGAGCAGAAATTGGGCAGTTTTGTGTTGAGTGGGGACACAAAAAAGTCCAACTCTGGATGACTACATCTGTCAAACAAGTCTTTTGTGACAGATGAGAGAAGCTCCCATTCGTGCATGCTGAACCGAGTCCTGCTGATACAAATCCTCTGCCAACTTGGCATACAATGGACGGGAGTGCAGGGAGGAGCCCTCGGACTCCGAGGATTTGTCAATCAGCGGTTGACCACAAGAGTCCCTGCTCAACCTACAGGGCCTATCAGGAGTCACGGTGACCAACAGCCGATGAGGGAGCCCTGAAGCAGTATAGGCATCCTTAGGAGAAGGGCCCTCCATCGGCTGTTTCGGTGGTAGCTCCACCAGCATAGATGTGGAGAGGCTGAGTGAGGTTGAGCCGGGGTTGGCTGAGGCCTCTGTGTCAGGAGTCATGTGATAACCAGGGTGGTAACCAGAATCAGTTTAACCTGCAGGAAAATGAGCTGGTATCATACACACTCCTTGTAGCACTGCCACACCTTGTAATGGAGCCTCTCCTCATCCAAGGTGGAAGAGGAGGAGGAACAGTGGTGATGCTGCTTGGCCGAATGTCGAGAGTGGGAACGCCGATGCTGATGTGGGCTGTTCAACTCAGGATCAGGACTGCGACCTTGACCACTGGGGCCGCCGCCGCTGGTTCTCAGAGGGAGCCATCGAAAACCAAGGATCCTCTGGATTCACCAGATCCTGAGGAGGAGGGAGCAGATCAGCAGGCTGGTCCGACCCTCTCTGGGAGGTAATAAGCAAGACTGAAGTCTTAGAGAGGGAGGTATAAGCCTCATCTGGCAACAACAGGTCGACCGGCTTGAAAAAAATTTCAACAGGTTGGTCGACCTGCGTCTTGACCAACTGGCCTGAGAGGGAGATCCTGGAGCCAGCGGCCTGGGCCAAAGGATCAACCATAGTTGAAATCTCCATAGAAGCGCAGGAATCTGAGGCCCGAGAGCAACTGTGATTCCACAATCGACGGCGAGACTTCATTTTAGTCTGTTTTTTTAGATTTAGATTTAGTGCCCAAAGGAGGACAATGTCCAAAAAGTGGAAGGGCCTGGCACAAATCTCTGAGTGCCCCTGAGCAGAAGGCATCTAAAGGAAGTGGCAGAAGGCTGAAGCCGAAGAAGCATGTTCCGCAGCCTGAGCCGTAGCTTCTTCAAATGCCACAAGTTGTTCAGAGGACCCTGCAGCCGTGGAGACCACCTGATGGGCTTCTTTAGATTTAATGGGAGGATCCCGTTCATCGGAGCACCCCAGAAGAAGTCGAGTGTGCTGGTCTTCCAAGGTTTTAGGATGCAAGGTGCGACAAAGGCCATACTCTTGGGGATCGTGCTTGTGGCCTAGGCAGCAAACACACATGGTGTGCAGGTCTGTCTGGGACATCATCTACCCACAAGCACATTTTTTGAATCCCGGTGCCAATGTCTGAGTTGTCCATCATGGATGAGGTGAAGAAATTACCTGAACACAAAATATTCACAAAGCAAAAGTTTTTTTGAGGTAAATGGCCTACTCAGTGCAAGAGCGGTAAGAAGGGAACCTTCTTCTTCCAGCAGAAAGGAAGATCCGACGTCAGGGGAAAGTGCTGAAGGAATTACCATCCAGGTGGGTCGGAGGAGCCTGCTTGAAAACGTTCCAGCAGAATTTAAAGGGGAAAGGAGCACTGCCAAAAGTGTGGAATTGTACATCATATCCACATCCCCAGAACCCTCATTTCTGGGGGCATGGATATGATTCACTATCACAGTTCTGGCAGACTCCCAGCAGTTCTCCGGGAAGAGGGAGCAAATCGCACACCCCTACTTGGAAAAAAGGGACTGGATTCAGATGACCCAAAACCAGCATTCTGGCATGATTCAAGGTCAATGTGGTAATGGAAAATGAAGGTGTGTGCTGACTTCCAGGAAGTCATTCTGCAGATCTCCTGGATAGGGACACCCCTGGAAGCAGTCACTGAGCAGCAGTATGTCTGGTGGAATGAGCCCGAAGCCCTAAGGGGGACTCCCTACCAACCAACCTGTAGTAGAGGTCAATACAGGAGACAATCCACCTGCCAATCGTCCACTTTGCTGCTGGCCTGGCAGGTGTAGCTTCAGCATACAGTAGGTGACAAACAGATGGTGAACCTCTCCTCAAACTCCAGCCGTGCATTCCCCATAGTAAGCGAACACTCACCTCAGTTCCAAGGTATGAAGTTTGTGCTCGGCCTCCAAGGTCAAACCAGTGAAATACACTGGAAGGTTAATCAACTGGTGAAGGTGAAACTCCGACACTATCTTCAGGAGGAACTTCCGGTGGGGGCGAAAGATGACCTTGTCCTTGTGGAACACCAAATAAGGAGACTCCACCGAGAGTGCCTGGAGGACATTGATTCTTCAAGCAGAGGTGACAGCCACCAAGAAGGCAGTCTTCCACGACAGGTGGGAAATGTCACACCTGTGCATTGGTTCAAATGGCTTGCCCAAGAGCATCACCACTAACAGAAACAGGTCCCAAAATGGAGGTGGTTCACACACAGGTGGGGACAGGTGGTCAAGGCCTTTGAAAAAAAAAATGCCCGACCACCTTCTCCTGCACCCTCGTCAGCATACCAGCATGCACCTGGCATGCAGATATGGTTGCCAGGTGCACTTAAGGGTCGCTGACCTCAGGCCCGACTAAGAGAGGGACTATAGACAATGCAGAATGCTAGCCAAAGGGCAGGCCAGGGGTCTAGCTCCCTGCCGTGGGACCAAATGGAAAACCTCTTCCATCTGAAGGTGTAGCACTGATGGGCTGATTCGTTCAGAGAAGTCTCCACCACGTGGAGAACCTCGTTGGAGAGAACTAAAGCCTGGAACTCTAGCTGCTCAGGAACCAGGCTCTCAGGTGCAAGGACTGAAGGTCCAGATACAGGACCTTCCCCTTGTGACAAGAGAGCAGGTCCAAGTGTAGAGGCAAGTGCTACAGAGGCTGTTGCTGAGGATGAAGAGATCTGGGTACCAAAACTGGCGTGGCCAGTCTTGGACTACCAAGATCATCTGTGCCTTGTCCCTCTGTACCTTGACCAGCACCTTGTGGATCAAGGGAAAGGGATGGAAGGCATACAGAAGGCCAGGGGGACAGGGCCTCACGAAGGCATCCCCCGGCAGTGTCGTACACTGAGGGGAGGCAGGCACAGAACAGTTTCAGACTTGCTCTCTCCCAGGAGTTCAATGGGTTGTTGAAGGGAGTGCCCCACTGGGAGAACAGGCAGTGCTCCACCTCCTGATGTAAGGACTACTCGTGACACACCTCACCCATCCATCAAAGACAAATGTCAATGGCGCACTATAATTAGCAGGGGCCTACACTGCACGTGGAGCTGCAAAGAACAACACCTGACTTCCAGTGGAAAGGAAGATCTGACATCATGGGGTGGTGCCAAGGAGTATACCACTAGGGAGGGTGGGAGAAGCCTAATTTGAAAACATTCGGCAAGCCTTAAAGGGAAAGGAAGACTGCCAGAAGTGTGGATAGTGCGCCATATCCGTGCCCCTAGAACTGTAGAATTGTGTGTGAATTTAAACTAAACTAGTACAAAAATAACAAGTACTAGCATATGTTAATCTATAACCAAAGAACTAAACACTGCTATCATATAGTCAGTGACGTTCTAGCCCCAAGACGAAGAGAGCACTGACAATACTGCGTACTTCATGGCAAGGAAAAAAGGAACTGAGGCGGTTAAGCCAGTGCTTGTATACCAGCGAAGCATGTGGTGACTCTCCATGTGGTAACTGCATGCAGGGCTCTACTCTGTATACCAGCCCCCTCCAAAAAAGTTCTGGCTCCCGAGGGGTCCTAGCACCTCTGGCTCATCCTCATACCCGTTAGTGGGAATCTATGGAGAAGACTGATTCTTGGAAGACACAGTGAAACACACATCCCTGAGAGGCTAGAGCATCTGGGACAGGTTTGATAGCACTGTGCTCTACTAGCCGAGTGATATTGCTCTGCAGCTTGGCTAGCATGTCCTCAGGCACCATGGACTACCTCGGTGCACACGGTAAGTATGGAGGGAAAGAGTCTTGTACTCCACAGAAATACTCCAATGAACCACTTTCAGAGTGGCTGCAGATTCTGTGGAACAAAGATGGGGGGACAAGATTATGCTCTTGAAGAGCTGAACAGTCAACAATGTACTAGTCACAGGCCCTGACTGGTTTGGAATAGAGGCGATCAGGGGGCTGTGCCCCACCGCAACCCCCCCATGCAACATATTGCCCCTCTTCCCACTCTTATCAGTACTGTGTTACTACTATTACAAAACCTTATCAATAAAAAGTGAGGGTGAGAAGACGCTGAATTCTCATCAGAGACGACGCTGTAGGCTCATCATCCACGAGACTCTCGGCCGCCATACTGGCCATCCCTCACAAGCTGCAGTTGGGCACCACTTTCAGCACCCACTTTATTCGACGTGATGGCAGACAACTGCTGCAGGAGGCAGAGGAGACAACCCCTGACTGGAGCTGCATCAAGGAATGTGTGGGAGGGGGAATGGTACCCCACAACCAGTCAGTTTTTTACCCTTGGAGGGGCTCCAGAAGACTGGCCACTGGACTCTCCACCGCCATCCTCTGACCGTTTCTGCCACAAATCGCCGACTTGCACTTTACTGGATGGTACAGCCAGACCTGTTGCCTCTGCTGCTACTGGGTTACTGCTGGTGCTGTGGCTGACATCCCGCACTATGAAAGGAACTCTTTTTAGGCTCAGGAGGATGCCTAGCCTGCTGGGACAATGCCACTGAGTCTAGAGTGATATTGGATTTCACAACAGAGTGAGATCATTCACCCCAAGTCCAAAGAGGACAGTGCTTAGAAAATGAAGAAAGTATAGTTACCTAAAAACTTACCGTAACAGAAGACATTCGAGAGAGGCTCTTGTAGTAGGTAATTACATATAGGACTGAAGCCGGCAGGCATCAGGACCCCACAAAAAAAGTTCTAGCTAGCAGTCTCTGGCTGGGGACCGCATTTCAGCTGACTGGCAGATCAGGGCAACGCTCTGTATAGGGGCGGTCCCCACGTCAGCTTTCCAGTTCTCTCCCGCCAAAGGTTAAAAAGGCAAGACAAGAGAGAAGCAGATATTTCCCTTCCTAGAAATGGAGCTAAAAAGCTAAGGGGGGGTGGAGGGCAGGAAGACATTACCTACTACAAGAGCCTCTCTCAAAGATCTACTGTTACGGTAAGTTCTTACGTAACTGTACGATCTTACTTCGAGAGGGCTCTTGCAGTAGATAATTACATATAGGACTGTGTCCCAAGCAGTCTGGAATGAGGAAAGCACTCGGGAGGAGGAAAACTGCACACCAATAGAACCTCCGGTTGTAAGGGTCTTAAGAAAGAAGACCTTGCAGAACAACCAACCCGAAGCCTGCTCTACAGCGAGAGGCAATGTCCAAACTGTAGTGTTTCGTGAAGGTATGGACAGAAGTCCAAGTTGCGGCTGCACAGATGTCTGCCACTGACACATTCATGAAACTAGCTGCAGAGGCAGCTACTCTTCTGGTGGAGTAGCCTCTGACTTGACCCGGCAGGGTCTTGTTGTACTTGTCATAAAGTACAGTTACGTAAGAACTTACCGTAACAGTAGATCTTCGAGAACAGCTCTTGCAGCAGGTTACACCATTAGGACTGAAGCGGCAGGTCAGGACCTCCCACGAAAATTTGTACATAGCCATTCTTTCAGCGGGACCTACTTTATCGCTGGTCCCGCCCGACGCCAGACGTAGTACATAAGGGGCGGTCCCGCCCGATTCCCCAGTTCTCCCCACTGAGACTTCCGCCGAGGCTGACATCGAAATGGGAGACCGAGATCCAATTGCCAGAAGTCAAAGGAACAAACCCCTGATAGTAAAGGCTAAAAGCCATGCCTCCTCCAAGGGGAAGGTGGCGGAGGCCTGCTGCAAGAGCTGTTCTCAAGACTACTGTCACGGGTAAGTTCCCACGTAACTGTACTATCTTACTGAGACACAGCTCTTGCAGCAGGTTACACCATTAGGACTGATTCCCAGCAGTAACGCTCGCCAAAATTCTGGGAGAGGAAACTAGGGAAATACATTCCAGGTCCTGGAATCTAGGACAGGGAGACCCCAGTACCGCCCAGGCCGGTTTCATTTTCGCCGAGAGGCGGATGTCCAGGCTATAATGCCTGATAAATGTATGCACAGAGCTCCAAGTAGCTGCAGCACATATGGCAGAAGAGGAGACGTTTCGGAGTGCTGCAAAGGAGGTGGCCACACCCCTAGTAGAATGACCCCGGACTGTACCTGGGAGGGGGCTTTTGTTTGATATCATAACAGAATGAAATACATTGGACAAGCCAGCGAGACAGGGACTGTCTGGATACAGGTTGGCCCATCATCCTTTCAGAAAAGGAAATGAAAAGTTGCTCAGAACTACGGAGTAGTTTGGTTCTGTTGAGGTAATACCTCAAGCTGCGGTGAACATCCAGGGTGTGGAGCAGAGCCTCTCCTCTATTAGAGTAGTTCGAAGTAGACCGCAGGTCAATATCCTGATTGAGAGGAGTGTAGAGACCACCTTAGGCAAAATGTTGGATCTGGCCTCAGGACATCGGTCCCGGTAAGTTCAAATAAGGCTCTTTTTGCACATGAGAGCGTGAAGTTTCAGAAATTCTTCTCGCTGGAAGTAACAGCAACCAAAAAATAGCGCTTCCACACAGAAAAAGCAGCTCGCAATCCGCGGCAGGTTCAAGGGGAAGCGAGTTGTTCCAGGACAAAGAGCAAATCCCATGGAGGCACTGGGTCCTTAATGGGTGGCCTAAGGTGTAACACCCTCTCAAAAATTCCCAAGAGGCGCTAACTGTGCCACTGTGCATGTCCCACCGGGAAGGTGGTAGGTGAGATGGCACAGAGGTGCACCTTGATAGAGGAGCAGGCTAGACCCAAACGAAAAGGAGAGCAGGTAGTCCAACACCACTCCCACTGGGCAACCTAAAGGGAAAAAATTGCTGTCACTGACCATAAACAAAAAGGCGCCATTTCATGATGCCGTGACAAGTGCTGCCAGCTTTCTGGCTGCAGTAGAAAGAACTTCCAACCTCTTGCAAGACCCCGTGATCGCTAAGATGCATGGTGTCTCTAGGAGCCATGCATGCAGGTTCAGTGAGCGTAAGTCCGGGTGGACCAGTGAACCTTCCTCCTGAGACAAGAGATGGGAGCCGAACGGCAACGGGAGCGGAGGTTCCCGGGATAGCTGAATTAGCAAGGGGAACCAGATCTGTCTGGCCTTGAAAGGGGCCACCAGGATCATTGTTGCATGCTCCCTGTGCAGTTTGAGAAGAACTCTCTGGATCAACAGGAAGGGAGGGAAAGCGTAGAGGAATCTGTCCGCCCAGGAGAGGGACAACTGCCTCACCAGAAAACACCAGGCCCTGGATCTAGCAAGCAGAAATTGGGCAGTTTTGCGTTGGATGGGGATGCGAACAAGTCCAACTCTGGAATTCTCCATCGAAGAAACAGATCCTCTGCTACCTCTTGAAGAAGTTCCCACTCGTGGACTCTGGCTTGGGAGTGACTCAGGCCGTCTGCAATCGTGTTGTCCACCCCAGGAACATGTACAGTGATCAGATTCGCGTCGTGTCAGATTACCCAATCCCACACCCTCATGGCTTCCTGCAAAGAGGGTAAGAGGTGCCCTTGTTTGTTGAGGTAACACATCACCGTGTTGTCTGTCTGAAGCAGGAGAGTACTCTGATGGATTTCTGACTGAAGGGCCTGCAGGGCATAAAGGACTTCCTCATCTCTAGGACATTGATATGGAGATGAGCTCCAGAGGGGACCACGTGTCTGGACCTCACCCCGCCCAGGTGTGCCCCCACCCTACCTGAGGCGCCTGTGGTGAGGATTACCCTGGGAACGGCGCTACAAATGGGACGCCCATGGAGAGCGACTCCTGGCTCCACACCACTGCCAGTCTCGAATCACGTGTTCGTGATTCTGACCGATGCTGCATGGTCTTGCCTTGATCCCATTGCACCTTGAGCATCCACTGAGTTACCCGCATGTGGAGCCTCTGCAAAGGGATGGTAGGAATGGCCGCAGCCATGTGTCCAGCAAGCTTGGCGACTCACCTGGCAGGGACGGTCTTGTTCGACGATAACTCCCTGATGAGGGATCTGATGCGCCCGGCCTGTCGCCTGGAAGAAAAGCTCTTCCCTGAACGGGTGTCCAGTACTGCGCCTATAAATTGCAGCTCTGACGTACCAGGAGAGATTTCGGTTGATTAAGATGCCCAGAAATCGGAATAGGTCCTGGGTGCTCTGGATCGACGTAACAACGCCTCTGGAGGCGGTCATGAGAAGCCAATCAGTCCAGGTATGGGAACACATAATGGCCCTGTCTCCTTAGAGACGCCACCACTGCCATGCATTTGCAAAGACCCTGGGTGCGGATGACAGTCCTAATGGAAGGGCTCGAATTGAAGGTGGTGGCCTAGAACCAAGCGCAGGAACCTCTTGTGCGCCTGAGCTATAGGGATGTGCAGGTATGCGTCCTGCATGTCTAGAGACGCTAAGAAGGCGCCTTGCTTCAGCATGGAATAAGACCGGAAGAGTTACCATGCGGGAATTTCTTGTAAGCATAGACACGCTGAGGTCGCTGAGGTCCAGAATCGGACGGAGGTCCCCTGTTTTCTTTGGAACCAGGAAGAAGTGGAATAGTATCTTTGTCTCTCTGGTTCTCCTCCGGACGCATTCTATCGCTCTCCTTTGCAAGAGCGAGTACTTCTTGCCAGATCAGAGACTTGTGCTGACCCGACACCGGAGAGCAAAGGAGGCTCGAGGGTGGCTTCTGCTAATTCTATGGTAGTGGGCCTCTTCCGACCAATCTGAAGAACCCACCTGTCGGTGGTTACAGCCTGCCATCCTGGCAGGAAGTTCGCAATGCGACCCCCGACCATGATTTCCCGTTGATCCTGAGGGGCCGGGGCCAGAAAGGAGTCAGGCTGTGGCGGCTGAGGGTCCCGCTGGCTGGGCCGGCTTGGCTGTACGCTGGCTTCGGCCTGCGGGCTGTTTCCCCTGGACTCTGCGGAGCCCCTCTGTTGTGGAGCGGGGCGGGACTGTTGCCTCTGCATCCATCCACAAAATCGGCTTTGGTTCCTGCGAAAGGAACTAAGCTTGGGTCAGTACATGGCCTGAACCGACCTCACCGCCTTCCCAGCCTCTTGAAGTTTGGTAATAATCTTCTCTGAGGGCTTACCAAACAAGACTTCTCCCTTGAATGGGCGCCCATGATATCCTTCTGGACGTCTGCAAAGCCGGAGACGCCGCTAAACCAAGAGTGTCTCCGATGCATACGCCTGAAGTTGCTGCTCGGGCCGAGGAGTCCGCAGGAGTCACACGCTGCTCATAGCACTTGGGTTCCCACGTCCGAACCCAGCACGGAGGAGCCAGATCACTCTCCTTCTGCTCACCTTCCGCAGTTTTTCAGCCGCATCCAGACCCTGTTCCCACAAGGCATTTTGAACTGCGCCATGTGGGTCAAGTAATTCAGGATCTGATGGCGCAGGTAGCGGAAGGCACGGCGCCTCACCCATAGCGCCCAACTGTTTGGACTCTGGGTCCAGTGGCAGGGTGCTCAGATGTTGCAGTCTCTGGGACCGGGTCATGTGAGGCTGTTATGCCCAGAGAGTCGGCCTGAGGCTGCTGAGTCAAGTACTGGTCTTCTCTAGGAGCCTTGTACAAGCGATCAGCTTTCTTCGGCATCGCCGTGAGCGAATGTGGACGCTTCCACACTGCCTTGGTGACGTCCACGAAAGTGTCTACCAAGGGTGGCACCACCACAGGCTTGGGGTCCTTCTGCCGAAGATACTTGGCAAGGCGTAGCCTTTCGGGGTCTAGCTCGTCCGCATCCCATCCCATGTTCTCTCGGATGTGTCTCATAATATCCGAGAATGAAGGGTCATCCGGAGGAGACTTCGGCATCTCGGGTGGATCCGGAGAAGGGATGGAGAGAGGAGATGGGGATCTGGATGTTGAGAACTCTGATCCAGTGTCCTCCGTCGAAGCGATCGTCAGTGTCTTCTGGGTCTCTTAGGGCTGGGTGACCTAGAAGAGGATTTGGGCGGAGGTCTCCGTTTGTCTGGTCTCCCCTGGGAGGTGTCCTGTGCTCCCGGGGAGGAGGTAATTGGCCTGCCAACCCCGATGGCGAGGGGGATGCAGGAACCAGAGGAGTAATTGGTGTAGGAGGAAGAGGAGGAGAGGAACCATGTCCTCTTTTTATGGTGTCCCACCAGTAAGTGAACAGCGCCCTTCACTTACCATGGAAAGGCCAGACGACGGTCCGGGCGCCGTGGACGCATGCTTCTTCGGTCCTCGGCGCTGGCTCCACAGGGGCTCGGGTAACTGTGCGTAGGGTTCCTGGCATCTCGACAGGACCGGGTCGCCTGGCCTGGTCTCTCGGTTGAGTCCTTCAATTCTCCTCGGTTACGGTCTCCTGAATCGACGCCGTTGAGGCGCCAGGGTTCTCTTCTCGGAGAAGCGGGCCGGTCCCCTACCGGCGCCCTGGCTGAGGTGTTGGCCTGGCCGGCGACGGGCGCCTGGCTGACACCGGCCCGGGATCATATGGCAGAGGATCGACGACGGACGACCGCCGGGTCCTGCGTGGTCTCTTCGAGAGGTAAGCTCCAAGGTCTTGGCGAGGGAGGCAAGGAAGCCGACCTGACGCCGGGTTCAGAAGGGCGGAACCCGAGTTATGATGATGGTGGCGATCCCCAGACTTGACCAAGGCCCTGAAGACGAGGAAGGCCTGGCAGTCTTGGCCTGAGAAGAGGAAGACTTCTTAGCCGCAGCAGGGGAGGCTGAGAGCTGGCCCTGAGGGGAGGGGTCGGACCTGGAACCGAGCTTGCGTGAGTCTGAGGCCCTGAAGGGCCTTTCCTTCGCTTTTCAGCGCTTGTAGGGTCTTTTTGAAGAGTCCCTTGAAGACATGTTCAAGCTTTTCTTCCAGCAAAAGCCTGGAAGGCCTTCTGGCGACGGATCCGGTTCTGCTATTAAACCCCTGGCAGAAGGAGCAGGCCTAGTATCGTGGTCTGGGCCTAGGCAACCGGACGCAGGTCGCGTGAGGGTCTTTGAGAGATCTGTTTCCACAAGCACACTTGGAGGAGTGACCAGAGGTCGGAGAGGACATCAGAGAAAAAACTTGCTTGAAGAAACCGAATTTCCGTAGGAAAGATCTTAACCACGCTGCTGGGTACAGAGCTGAACCAAGGGTCGAGGACATGCAAGTTTATCGGGAAAGAACTGGGAATCGGGCGGATCGCCTTATGTACTACGCCTGATGTCGGAGGCGGACCGACGGCGGGGGCGGTCCCCGCTGAAGATAGCTAGCTAGAATTTTTCCATGGGGTCCTGACGCCTGCCGGCTTCAGTCCTAATGGTGTAACCTGCTGCAAGAGCTGTGTCTCGAAGTAAGATCAGAAAGTGATACAATGAGCCAACCATTTTGACAGGCGTTGCTTGGAGACAGCACTGCCCTCTATTTTGCGGGCAAAGGAGACAAAAAGCTGATCAGATTTCCTGAGAAGCTTAGTCCTAGCGGTGTAGTATCTCAGTATTCTATGAACATCCAAAGTATGCAAGAGGAGCTCCCCTTGATTGGAACGTTGCATAAAGAAAGCAGGTAGCTCAATGGATTGATTCAGCATAGATTCTGCCACGACCTTAGGGAGAAACTTAGGGTTAGTACGCAGAACCACACGTTCCTTGTGAAAAATCAAATACGGGATTTTACACATCAAGGCCTGAAGCTTGGAAATTCATCGAGCTGAAGTAATGGCCACTAGGAAGAGTGTCTTCCACGAGAGGAACTTCAAGTCAGCTGAGGCTGCCGGTTCAAAAGGAGGTAGGGTAAGCTTCTCGAGAATAAAGTTCAGATCCCAAGGAGGGGCAGGAACGCAGATAGGGGGACTCAAATGAAGAACCCCTCTAAGGAAGGTTTTAGAGACTTACAACTGCGTAAAAGTCCTGTTTCCAAAAGGGACATGGTAGGCAGAGATAGCTGCCATGTGAACCTTCGAAGAGGAATGGCTGAGACCCAGGTCAAAGAGATGACGCATGTAGTCCAGGATTCTCCCCACAGGGCAAGATAATGGCTCGAGGTCCTTGTAAGAGGCCCAAATCGAGAACCGTTTCCATTTCATGGCGTAGGTGAATCTAGTGGAAGGCTTCCTGGCCTCTACCAGAATATCTGCCACGAGCGGAGAAACACCGAATTGGGCCTAAGCTATGTCTGCAGGAGCCATGCATGCAACTGAAGGGATTTGAGACCTGGATGAATCAGGGTCCCCTGATCCTGGGTCAGCAAATGCTGTGACAGAGGAAGAGGAAGCAAAGGTTCCTCTGAAAATTGTTGCAAAAGAGAGAACCAAACTTGCCTGGGCCAGAATGGAGCGATGAGGATCATCCGAGCTCCTTCTGAGCTGAGTTTGTGTAAGACCCTCAGAATTAAGGGAATCTGAGGGAAGGTACAGACTAATCTATCCCTCCAGTTGAGAGACAGAGCGTCCCATCAAAAAATGCCTCGCCCTGCAGCGAGTGAGCAGAAGGCGGAAGTTTTGTGTTCTGAGGGGACGCGAACAGGTCTACCTGAGGGGTTCCCCAGTGCAGAAAGACATCGTCTACTACCCCTTGATCCAGTTCCCATTCGTGGGCTTTTGCCGATAACAGACTGAGGTGGTCCGCCAGCGTGTTTTCAACTCCAGGAACATGAACTGCTGTCAGGTGAAGGCTGTGCTGAACAGCCCAACTCCAAACTCTCACTGCTTCTCTGCACAGACGGTAGGAACGCGTTTCTTCCTGCTAGTTGATGTATCAGACTACGCACATGTTGTCCATCTGGATAGTCACATGACCGGGAAGAAAGTAAGAGTTCAGAGCCTGGAGAGCATACAGAACAGCCCTGAGCTCGAGCACATTTATATGGAGAGTCTGTTAAAGTCTGGACCAGGAGCCCTGAGTCCTGTGAGACCCTAGATGAGCTCCCCAGCCCTCTCCCAAGAAGTCTGTTGTCAATGTTTGGGAGGGGGGTTTGAAGTAAAAGGGAACTCCCTGGCAAAGGTTCTCTTGCACCATCCAGCACTGCAAGTCCCGAGCTATGGGATCGGAGACCAGAACTTTCTGGTCTAGGTCATCCAACGTCTGGTCCCACTGAGACCGAAGCGTCTACTGAGAGATCCTCATATGGAGCCGAGCGCAAGGGACTGACGGAATAGCAACCACCATGAGCCCGAGAAGGCAAAGGACAGACATGGCGCTGACCTTTCTGCGACTGGATAGCAGACTTGCATGAGCCTAGAGTGTATCCACCCTGTCCAGAGGCAGAAAAGCCATGCCGATGGTCGTGTCCAGGATCGCCCCTATGAACTGGAGTCTTTGGCAAGGGACCAGATGGGACTTGGCCTGGTTGATGGTGATATCCAGGCTGGAAAAGACCTGCAGGGTATGGGAAAGAGAGCGCAGCAGATCCTTCCTGGACGGGGCCGACAGGAGCCAGTCGTCCAGGTACGGGAATACCTGCACTCCCTGGGTACGCAGGTGAGCCACTACCACAGAAAGGCATTTGGTAAATACTTGGGGCGCTGAGGAAAGACCAACTGGGAGGGCCTTGAACTGGTAGTGGTCCCCCTGGAACAAAAACTGAAGGAATTTGCGGTGGGAAGGGTGTATGGGGATATGCAGGTAAGCATTCTGCATATCCAAAGTGCACAGCCACTGTCCCTGCCGAAGTAATGACAGAAGGCTCTACAGGGAAAGCATTCCGAGCCGTGTATACTTCATGAACATGTTCAGGGAGCTGAGGTCTAAATCAGGCCTCATGTCTCCCGATTTCTTTGGAACAAGGAAGAAATGGGAATAGTAACCTGTCCCCCAAAGGTGGGTCGGGACAGGCTCTATTGCCGCTTTCAAGAGAAGGGAGGAAATTTCTTCCCGAACCACAAGAAGATGTTTCGGGGAGTAAGTCTACTTGGGGGGTGGTTTTCTGGCCGGTTTCTGAAGAAACTCGATTGAGTGTCCTGCTGCTATCAGTTGGAGCACCCAAACATCTGATGTGATCCTCTCCCAACCCTGTAGATGGAAGGAGAACCTCCTCTACTGGTTCCTCTGAGGGATCCAGAGGCTATGGGAGAGGAAAGCAGTCAGAAGGTGTGGGGTAACATCACAGCTAAAGCTCTCTGTGCTTTTTTGGGTGGGCAGGGGCTTGGCAGCCGGAGGGGCCCGGAGTTTGTTGGCCCGCTTGCCCTGAGGTTTCGCTTTAGGCCGAGAACATCTACTAAAAGGGCGACGCTGTCCCTGAGGGGGCCTGGACAGAGAGTCAACTGACTTAAGTGCAGTGCCCTTCTCTTGCAGGTCGGTGATGATGTCCTTGACATCCCCATTGAACAGCACCGAACCCCTGAAGGGTGCATCCTGAATAGCGGATTGTGCTTCAGGGACCAAACCTGACACCTGGAGCCAGGCATGACGCCGGAGACCTACGGTGAAAGCTGAGCTCTGATCTGCTGCGTCCACTGCATCATATGTGGCAAGGAGCATTTGCCGACTGGCCGAACGAGCAGACCGAACGAGGTCAGCCACTTCCTGTTTGGTTTGAGACTCAGGAAGGGAGTCCAACTTGGATTCCACCTGACTCAGGATATTTTTCTGGTAGTCCCCCATATCTGCGACACAGTTCAGGGCCCTAATCCCCAGTGTGGAAGAAGCATACACCTTCTTCCCATACTGGTCCAGAAGATGGGATTCCTTGTCTGGTGGAGACAAGCTGAGGTGTTTTGGGTTTGCCGACCAGCCGTGAGCGGTGGTAATCATGACTGAATCGGCCTTCGGGTGTGTGTTCAAGGACTCCACACCCTCAGGGGCCTGGTATAGCCTATCCACCTTCCTCGGAAGGGGGGCCAACGCAGATGGTCGTTTCCAAATAGTGGAAACAAGGTCTGTGTGAGGCTCAATCCAGGGTGGAATCAATGTCAGAGCAGTTCTGGGCAGATCCATGTGGGCAGCGAGCTTCTTCCACTGTAGATCTGGCTCCAGAGATTGCCACTGGTGGACCTCCTGGATCTTTCTCAGCAGCTCCAGAAAAGAAGGATCTTCGGGGGGAGACTTCGGAGGAGTCCTTGGACTGGGACAGTCTGGAGTGCGTGGCTCGTCATCACGATCGGAGCACCACCATGAATCTGAGTCAGAGGTCTCCGATGAAGACTCCTCCTGGTGCGGTTTAGGAATGGCGCCTTGGGCAACGCCGGAGAAGCGTGATCCTCCCGGCCCTGGCACCGAGGGCTCACATCTGGTGTCGGGTAGGGGGAGGAGTCTCTGGTCTCCGGTGAAGGGATCCGCATCGGGTCCAGCCGCAGGTGACAGCTCATTTCTTGGTGAGCTGAGCCTTGGCCTCAGCTCACCAGGTAGCTACAGTCTCCTTTAAATCCACCGCGGCTGGGGGGTGGTGGTGGAGATACTGGGGGTATCCGTAGGGTGAGTATCCATAGCCCGATGGCGGGAAGCCCGGCGTCTGGTACTGCGGTACGGGATACTGCGTTCCAGGGTAGGATGGTATCAGATAGGACGGAGTCGGGTACCCAGGAACCAGGGGCTCTGTCAGAGCAGAAGGCCCTGGAAGAAGCCCAGCAGGACGGCCAGGAACAGGTGGCCCCACGGGCATCGGGCCTGGTGTTGGGACGGCGTCTGGTAAAGGGATGTCGCCCAGCATCAGGTAGGCCATCATCCGGCCCGGCGTCAGAGGATCTGGCCCTAAGGGAGGGAGATCTGACGGCAGCGTACCGGCGTCCTCTGTGTCGCCTGGGGAAGGAGGACTGAAATCCCCGGGGTCCAGCAGGAGAGACACTGGGCAGGGATGGCAGACTTGACGATGAGGTCCGGCGTCGGCTCTTTTGCCGTACATTCGTCGGAGGAGCCGACGTCCACCTTACCGGCGGGATCTGGGCAGGTGTTGGAGGAGCCAGCGTCCAACTTATTGGATCCAACGCTAGACGAAGGCCGCATGGAAGAAGTGGCCTTGGCGGGCGTCTTAGGGGCCATGCGCTCCCCCGAGAGGGCCTGTGACTTATCGGCCCTGTCCGGGCGAAAGTCAGTGGCACCGGCATCTGACGTACCCGGACCGGCTCAACCGGAGGGCTAGTAGCGGCGGCCTTCCGGGAGCAGTTGCCTCCTTTATCGGAGGGGACCGAGCCGACAGGAGGGGCGCTACCGCCTTGACACGGTAAGACGGCCGTCAAGGGTCGGTCCCCCGGGGGACGTTACCTGTAGTACGGCGACTCCGTCCGAAGTCGCAGTAGCCGTGAAAGTGGAGTCCCAGTCCCGGTGCTTCTCCTTCTTTTTACGGTGTCCCTCGGGCAAAGTGGATGCCTGCCTAAGCTTCTTCAGCTCCTTCTCCATGGAGGCCATCTTCTACTTTAAAATCTGGGCCTCCAGCCAGCTCGTCGGCGCAGCGGTTGGATTTCCACTTGCGATGCCGGCGACCCGGGTTCGGGAACGGACTCAGGTCGCTGGAGAGCCGGCCGGGGGGAGTAGGCTCGAGCGTCCCACGACTGCTCGCCTACTCCAGGGGGAGGGAGGGGACGTGGCTCGCTGTCTGGTACCCCCTGGTGGAGGCCAGAGATATTGGCAGCAGAGCCCCATCGTACATGAGGGCTGCAGAACGCTTGGCTCTGCCTAGACGCTAGTGGAACCACGCCTAGGGAGAAAATGGAAATCCGCCTCCTGGTCTGCCAGATGATGACTGCCTGCTCCTGTTGGCCCAAGATGTTCCGACACCTCCAAACCCACCTCAGCAGCACTCAGGGACTGATGCCTAGTGCGCTGGTTGCCCTCCCCGCGCCTCCCTCGGAGGAGGGGACCCACACGGCGAAGGGATACGCCAGGCCACCCCTGGGTTGGCTGCGATCTGGGGTGTGGGGGTGGGGTCAATGGGAGGAGCCATGTGCAGCCAGAAGGAGTGGCAGACCAGAGGCAAGTAGGAGGAGATAAATAAAGCACACACCAAAAAAAAAAAAATCTGGGCCTCCAGAGACTGCTGCCTCCGTTTAAGGGTGGTGGCGTTGAATTGCTGGCAGTGCTGGCACTTCTCCATGGGGTGATCCGGGCCTAGGCAGAAGAGGCACAGAGAAAGACTGTCCTTATGTGGGAGCTGTGAGCCGCACGAGTCGCACTTTTTCTTATGCAAATCGGAGGGTGTAGGGGACGACATACTTGGCGTTTTGATGAGAAAAAACGCGCAAAAATGTGAACAAATTTGGTTAACAAGACCGATGACAGACTGACGAGCAGAGGAACTTAACTGCAAGGTGCTTTCACAAGCAAACGGTGGGAAAGAACTGGAAGGCGGGCATGGGGGACCGCCCCTTTATATGGAGGTCACCTGACGTGGGGGCAGTCCTCCGCCAGAGACTGCTAGCTAGAAATTTTTACGTGGGGTCCTGACGCCTGACGGTTTCAGTCCTATATGTAATTACCTACTGCAAGAACCCTCCCGAAGTAAGATCTACCAATTCATGCTGGATCACCAGGGTAAAAGTTTACAGACGCAACAAGGTCCTCCTGTGCATGGATACAGTCACCCACTGCATGGGAACACAAGTCATTCAAGTCCAAAGCTGTCTGCAACTGGTCCTAGGAGTGTGACTGTACTAGGTCCTGCTGGATCTCAGCTTCTGTCAGGATATCAGCTGGAAGAAGGGGAAGCATGTTAGTCAACATATCAAAAAGCACATGCCCAAACTGGGAAATGAGAGTCACGTATTGTACTTGGCCTGACATACGCTCAAGGGAGCTGCCACATACACCTTGCATTCCAGTAAGTCCTGCTTCTTGAACTCCCTTCTCCGGCTGTTTGCCTGCATCCCCTTAGACTTTTAATTTCCTGAAGGCAGAGTCCAAGATTAGCCCCTACACAGAGGAATGCTTCAAGAATCCGGAGAGATCCCTCATGGGGACTGCATACTTATGGTCCATATTGGGAGGGGAGCCTGGCAGGACATAGTGTGCTGCCAGATCCTGAGTGCAGGGCCCAGGACAGCCTCGGCCATTGGGAATGCCACCTCTGGGGAGTCATCCCACTCTAGAATGTTCATCTTGGTGTAGGTCTCTCGTTTCTGGACCTCCTCCAGGGGGACGTTTAGGGTACTGGACATATGCTGAAATAGAGCGCTAACTCGTTTAACCTGCAGTGGCCATTTCGAATAAGGTTAAACATAGAACGTTTTGACTCACATGGGACAGAATGAGTTCAAGGAGATAGGAAGAAAAAATGACTCACCTTAATAATATTGTTTCTTCCAGTGTATTCTTCTATATTCATAACTGTATGCAGTCTGCCTCCTAAGTAGAGCTGCCTGGAGAAATGGAACTATATGCAAATGATAGAACCTATCATTACTTGAGACACAAACTGCTACCCTTATCTATTGCAACGTTCCATCATCTCAGATTTTGATAAAGCCTACAAGGCAGAAAAAAACACCTATCTTCCTAATGCTACCTATAAAATATATATAGATACCTACTCATATCTATCAAGTATAAGCCATAATGGCTATTTAACTACAAAACTAAAACAAATAAAGTATTTTATCCTGGAAACATAGGGTAACCAAAGGACAAGGACTAAATCCTGCCACAGTTAAAAATAATGTACCCAAGTAGTGTGTACATACTGAATAAGAACCAAGAAAAAAATAAGTAGGCATCAGAGGCTCTGGTTCTGGTAGGGGAGGCAGGGTGGGAAAGTTATGAATATAGAAGAATACACTGGAAGAAACAATATTACTAAGATAAGCAATTTTTTCTTCTAGACCCATGTATTCTTCTATATTCAGACTTCAAAGCAGTACCTTTGGAGGTGGGCAGAGAACCTATTTAGGAAAAGGCTCTGCAGGACTGCTGAATCAAACCTAGCATCACTTCTGGACTGTATGTCCAGGATGTAATGCTTAGTGAAAGTATGTACTGTCCTCCACGTGGCCTCTGCATATGTCCAGTAGGGGGACATCCCTTGAAGCTGCTGTGGAAGCAGCTATTCCCCTAGTTGAATGGTCCCTAAGTCCTAATGGGGCCTGTTTTTCTGCTTTTGCATAGCATAACTGTATACAACTGACTACCCAGCGGGAGTTTGACCTCTTGGTAGCTGGTGTACCTTTTTTTTACATCTCCATAGGTGAGGAATAATTGTTGCTTATCTCCCCCTATGATCTTTAGTGTGAGATATATAATAGCTCAGAGCTTTCTTCACATCAAGACTGTGAAGTCTATGTTCACCTGAGCTAGAATGCTCAGTGAAAAACACTGGTAGTGTTAATGGATTGATTTAAATGAAAATCTGATACCACCTTGGGAAGGAATTTGCTGTTTGTCCTGAGTACAATCTTATCATTGTGAAAGGACAGATAATCCTTTTCTACACACAGGGCCTGAAGCTCGCTTATCCTTCTAGCAGAAGTGATAGCCACCAAAAATACAGTTTTCCATGTCACATACTGGAGGTGAGCTGAAGACATGAGTTCAAAAGGTGGCCTTATAAGTTGAGGAATGCAAATGTTCAAGTCCCACCCTGGAACAGGTTCCCTGATGGGTGGGTATATGTGACACAGACCTTTGAAAAACTTGACAATAGGATCAGCTGCTACAGGGGTGGTCCTACCCACGGAAATGTGGGCAGAGACAGAGGCCAAATTAACTTTTAGGGAAGTATGCTTAAGGTCCTGATCATGCAAGAAAGTGAGATACTCAAGGAGAGTTGGGATCCCTGCTGAAACAGGTGTAATGCTATGTAAGCTACACTAGGAGACAAACCTTTTTCACTTAGCTGAACAGGTTTTCTAAGTAAGAGGGTTTTCCATACCCTTTCAGTATATGCAATACTGCTTGAGAGAGATTTAGGTTTGCAAATTCTATGTCTTTGCGAACCAAGCTTTGAGACTGAGGGAGCTGAGTTTGGGATACCCTATTTTCCCCCGGTGGGAGATCAACAGGTTGTACCTCCGAGGAAGATGTATCAGTTTGGATACAACATGGATAACAGGAGGGGGTACCAATGCTGTCTGGCCCAATTTGGGGTGATCAGGATCACAGAAGCAGACTGAGACCTGAGTTTGATCAGAACTCTGAGGATGAGAGGGAAGGGAGGAAAAGCATAGTCTTCTCCCCAACCAATCTAGTGCCATGGCATTCACTGGAATTGTGCCTCTGGCCAGAGGCCTGCAACAAAACAGAGGCAGTTTGTGGTTCTCTTGAGAGGCGAAAAGATCCACTTCTGGGGTACCCCACCTTCTGAATACTGAGATCAGTACATGTCTGTCCAGTGACCACTCATGGTGACCCTGACTGATTCTGCTGAGGAAATCTGCCAAAATATTGTCCTTTCCTGGGATATGAATGGCTTGCAGGGAGGCCTTTAAGGAATAGGCCAGATCCCACAATTTCATGGCCTCTGCGCACAGAGGATCTGATCTTGTGCCACCCTGCTTGTTTATGTAATACACTGTTGTGGTATTGTCTGTTCTGACCTTTACCACCTTCCCTTGCACCAGATGAGAAAATGCCCTTAGAGCTAGTAGCACTGCTCACAGCTCTAAGAGATTTATGTGAAGAGATTCTGCACTGCACCAAGTCCCATGGATGCTGTGCTCTCCCATGTGAGCACCCCATCCCAACAGAGAGGCATCTGTTGTTAAGGTGAGGAAGGGGTCTTCCCTCTGGAAAGGGACCCCTTGCCTTAAGTTGTCTGAATTTGTCCACCGCTGTAAGGCTTGAATAACAGTCTCTGTTACTGGAACCATTTTTGACATTTTGTCTCTTCTCTGTGACCAGTGAAACCTGAGGTGAGATTGTAAATCTCTCATCCTGTACCTTGCCCCTAAGACTGTACCTGCTGCGGCAGCGATGTGACCCAGAATCTGCAGAAAGTGTCTTGTTGGGCATTCCTGGTGTAGTCTGAATGAAACAGCCAGATCAAAAATACATTTTACCCTGTCCTGAGGAAGGAAGGCCCTTCCCTTGATTGTATCCAGTTCTGCCCCTATGAACTGTAACACCTGAGCAGGGGCAAGAACAGATTTCTCCTGATTTATCAGGAATCCTAGAGACTGCAGTAGATGCACTGCTGACAGCAGGTGCTCTGAGACTTGTCCACAATCAACCAGTCATCCAGATACGGGAAGACTAAAATACCTAACCTTCTTAGGTGTGCCACTACTACAGCTAGGCACTTTGTAAACACCCTTGGTGCTGAGATTAGTCCGAAGGCAAGGGATGTGAACTGGAAATGACCTGAGAGGAGTCTGAACCTGAGGTATTTCCGTGGGACTGCCTTATTGGGATGTGAAAATATGCATCTTTTAAATCCAAAGCTGCCAGCCAGTCTCTCTGCTGGATAACCGGTAGTATGGAAGCCAGGGTGACCATCTTGAATTTTGGTTTCACCAGATATTTGCTGAGAGATCAGATCCAGAATGGGTCGCCACTCCCCATTTTTCTTTTTGGTCAGAAAATAACGAGAATAGTAACTCCTTCCCCTGTGATGCACTGGCACAGGCTCCACTGCCTCCATGTGAAGCAATTTCTGTACCTCCTTCTGCAACAGCTTTCCCTCCATGAGGGAGGCTGGTCTGAAAAGTCTTGATTTTAGAGGAGGAAGGGATCTGAAACAAAGAGACAATCCCTGACTTAACACCTCCAGAACCCACTTGTCGGTGGTGATGGAATCCCTTGTCTGGAAGAAGTAAGTCAGTCTGCCCCCCTACTGGTACTGGGGAGGCGACCCTGACCAATCGGTCAAGGATTTTGTTTTGGGTGTGCTTGAGCAGAGTGAGGGCCCCTTCTGGAACCCTTCCTGCCCCTAGATCTGAAATATCCAGTCTGCTGTGAGTAGGGCTGTTGCTGAAAAGCAGCTAGGCCCTGGTAAAAGGGCCTCCCATAAGAGGACTTACCTCTGCCTCCCCATCCATAAGGCCTGTATGAGGGAGAAGGCCTGTCCCTGGAGGAGTTACTTTTGTAGGTGGCCTTGTGTTCATCCACCTTCTTCATGTAATTCTCAGTGTTTTCTCTAAACAGGGAATTACTTTCCACAGGAAAGCCCATGGCCTTAGTCTGGGTATCCTGGGTTAAATTAGTAGCTCTAAGCCATGCCCGTCTTCAGTCCTGATACTGCAAAAACTGCTGTATATGGCACTGCACCCTCACACTATCCCAGGCAGAGGATAAGACCTCTAATGGGACAGCGTTTCACCGAGCAGCTGCTGTGGTTCAATGGACTGAGCCACTGCAGCAAGGAACAAAGGCACAGCGTCCGGGACAGGGTTTGATTCCCGGTCCCAGAAATGAAATTACGTCCCTACCGTAATTCTTGATCTTCTTGGACGAGTCTCCACCACTCATTCACACTATTGGGATCTGCGCCGGAGGCACTAGGACCCATCGGGAGCAAACTTTTTGCTGGAGGGTCGGCGCCAGAGATGGAGCGCGAGGAACGGGCATCGCGAGGCCTCAGCTCGCGGCTGTAATGACTATCTCGCATCGACCCTCCAACTGCCTCAGTACTTTTTTACCAAGGAGGTGCAGCGTGAACTAACCTAGAAGGGTAGCTTAACCTAAAACTGGACATAAGATAGTCCAGGGCCACCATCATAAGAAGGGTTGACACAAAGAAGTCTTCACAGCCCAAAGATCTGAGGGAGTGAAGACCAACAACAGAGGTGAGCTTGGGGACGGAGGGAGGTAGAATGAGTGGTGGAGACTCATCCAAGAAGATCAAGAATTACGGTAGTAATGAATTTTCTATATCTTCCTGGACATAAGTCTCCACCACTCATTCACACTATTGGGAGAGTACCGAGCTAATAATCCACTGAGAGGGCGCAGAAGAGACCAAGAGTTCACGCTTCTAGGACAGAAGTCCATTAAGGATGGCTCTGCCAAAGGAAGAATGTCGTCTGGATGGACATCCAGTGCATAATGTTTAACAAAAGTATGCACTGAGCTCCAGGTGGTCGCTACAAATATCTGCAATGGGCACATTGCTAATTTCGCCAGGGACGCTGCGACCGCTCTAGCAGAGTGAGCGTAAACTCTACCCTCCAACTTAACCTGCGCCATGGAATAGCAGTGGCGAAGGCATGCTACTAGCCATGCTGAGATACATCTGATAGCAACAGGTTGACCCAGCTGGGTCCTGCTAAAGGGAACGAACAGATTCGTGCAACTGCTTCCACAAGGCCTAGTCCTCCCACACCCACACCCCTCCCACACCCCCTCTCTCCTCCACCCCCCTCTTTTAAAGCTCATCCATATTCTTCTATCATTCCTCTGGTCCTTTCCCCATCAAACCTCATACATATATGCCCACCCTTGTGCCATTATCCAAGCCTTATCCCTACTAAACTGTTTGTTTCTCTCCATTATTAGGTTTTAGGTTTACTGTCCTTTGCCTTGTATATATGTAAATATGTGTACATCTATCTCACTCATAAATGATTGTACTTGTGCTTATTCAATATCATGTTTTTGTATACAATCTGTAACCTTTTTTGTTATGACCACTCAGGTCCATCTTGTAAATGAGCTATGCTCAATGATGTTCGCCTGAATAAATAAAGATTTTGATTGATTGATTGAACAGTTGCTGGGCTTTGCGAAAGTCCTTGGTTCTATCTAGATAGAAACACAAGGCTCTCTTAACATCCAAAGAATGAAGAGAATATTCTCCTTCATTTTGGAAGTTCGCAAAGTAAGAGGGAAGGACCAAAGGTTGGTTTAGATGAAATTCTGACACAACCTTAGGAAGAAATTTAGGATGAGTACGAAGAACTACTTTGTCCCTATGGAACACAGTATACGGAGGGTCTGTGACCAGGGCATGTATCTCAGAGACCCTGCGGGCTGAGGTAATGGCCACTAGGAAGGCAGTCTTCCAGGTGAGAAATTTTAGCTCACAGGTAGCAAGAGGTTCAAAGGTTTCAGAGTGAGCATGTCTAGCAGAAGATTAATGTCCCAGGCTGCAACTGGACGTCTTGTAGGAGGTCTGGTATGCAGAATTCCTTTAAGAAATCTCTTAACCACAGGTAACTGAGCCAGTGTTAAGGAAAAAAATGGCTCATGATACGCTGAAATGGCACTAAGGTGAACTTTGACTGTAGAGTACTGCAGACCTGAATTTGAGAGGTCCAAGAGGTACTCCAAAACCTTATCTGGTGGGCAGGAAAAGGGACTCAGAGAGGAGTTTGCACATCAGAGCGAAAAACGCTTCCACTTGGCTGAGTAAGTTTTCCTAGTGGCTGGCTTCCGCGCAGCCAGAAGAATATCTGAAACCCTTCAAGAGACATTGAACCGGTTTACTTCTACCTCTTCAGGAGCCAAGCATGAAGGTGAAGCGACCTCAGGTTGGGATGGACCACCAGTCCCTGAGTCAAAAGGTTCATCTGCAGGGGAAGTGGTCTCGGAGGAACTGCCAACATATTGTTGAGTAGAGGAAACCACAGCTGCCGAGGCCAAAAGGGAGCAATGAGAATCATCTTGTCCCCCTGGGATTCGAACTTGAGGAGTACCCTCTGAATTAGAGGAAGAGGTGGAAAGGCGTAAAGAAAGCGTTTTGTCCACCGCAGCCTGAACGCATCCTGACAGAAAATGCCAGGCCCTGGATTTCTGGAGCAGAAAAGAGGCAGTTTTGCGTTGAGTGGGGATGCAAAAAGGTCCAGGTCTGGAGTTCCCCACTCTTCGAATAGTGATTGAACTATGGTTGAGTCGAGAGACCACTCGTGTGGGTCTGTCTCTGTTCTGCTGAGACAGTCTGCCAGTTCGTTCTGAATACCTGGCAGGTAGACCGCTTGAATTAGAGCATTGTGCTCCAAGCATCATTCCCATACCCTCATTGCTTCCCTGCATAAGGGGTAAGAATGAGCACCGCCCTGCTTGTTGATGTAATACATCACTGCTTTGTTGTCCGTTTGAAGGAGAATGTTCTTGTGACAGAGAATGTCCTTCAACGCTCGGACCGCATAAAGGACGGTTCTCATTTCTAGGATGTTTATGTGAAGCTGGGACTCGACCTGAGTCCACGCACCTTGAGTGTGGAGAGCCTGACAGTGAGCTCCCCACCCCATTAGCGATGCGTCCATGGTAATGGAGATTTGATGATCCAGAGGAGCAAAGGGATATCCTTCCAGAAGATTGCTCTCTTGAGACCACCAGGAGAGTGACCTCTTTAAAGGTTCTGTCACCTTGATGAGATAGGACTGCGGGTGAGAGGTTGGGGACCACTGAGTACTGAGCATCCACTGAGTGGTTCTCATGTGCAGACGTGCTAGGGGTACAGTGAACACTGCGGATGCCATGAGGCCTAGCATCCATTGCATCGAGAGAGCTGTAACTGAGCTGTTCTCCCCGATGTGACGGGCCATTTGAAGGATATTGTTTCTTCTGTCTTCTGGAAGAAACGCCTTCGCACAGGAGGTGTCCAGAAGAGTCCCTATAAAAAGGAGCCTCTGGGAGGGCTGCAGTTGCGATTTCTTGAAGTTCAGCAGAACTCCCATGGACGTAAGGAGGTGAGAGGCCGTCTCTACGGTGTCCAGAGTCCCTTGCCTGGAAGGGCTTGCTAGAAGCCAATCGTCCAGATAAGGGAATACCTGTATTCCGACCTTTCTGAGGTGCGCTGAGAGAACTGCACAACACTTTGTAAAAACTCGCGGTGCCGAGGATAGCCCAAAGGGCAGGACTGTGAACTGATAATGTTGTCCCAGATCCACAAACCTGAGGAATTTGTGATGCCTCGGGTGAATAGGAATGTGCTGGTAAGCATCCTGCATGTCCAGGGAGGCTAGCCAGTCGTGTTGATGAAGCAAAGGCAACAGGGTTCCCAGAGAAATCATCTTGAATTTCTCCATGGGGAGAAATTTGTTTAGCTTTCTGAGATCTAGAATGGGGCACATGCCCCCGGACTTCTTTGGAACCAGAAAGTAATGGGAGTAGAACCCCGTGTTCCATTGATGCAGCGGCACCACTTCTACTGCCCTGCTGTTCAGAAGGCCCTGAATCTCGGCGGCGAGAAGGTCTGACTGAAGGGTTGACAGCCTGGGCTGCCGTTTGGGAGGAGCGATCCGGAGGGGTCTCCACAAGATTGAGTGAATACCCCTCGTGGATTATCCGAAGGACCCATTTGTCTGAGGTTATGGACTTCCACTGGTTGTAGAAGTGCATCAGATGACCTCCCAACGGAGAGGAAAAGTCCACCTCGGGCAGCTGAGATGGGACTTGGGCCAACAATTCATAAGGTAGTGCTGGGTGCTTTGGGCCCTTGCGCTTTCTGTTGTGTCTTCTTTTGAGGTTGGGCAGGTTGTTTTTTATGGAAACCTCCCCTGCCTCTGCCTTGAAAGGACTGACGATTATGAAACTGAGCGTTTACTGACCTCCCTCGAGAGGGGACAGGAGGGTCGAGCCAACAATGGCTGACCTAGTCTTTTGTGTAGCTTCTAGAGCTTGCTCTACCTGAGGACCAAAAAGATATGCACCATCAAAGGGCAACGCCATTACCTGCTGCTGCGCGTCATTCGTGAAGCCAGAAGTGCGCAGCCAGGAATGACGGCGGGTACAAATACCAGCAGCCGCTGAACGGGAAGCAGTGTCGAAAGCATCCATGGCTGCTTTAACCTGCTGGTTGTTAGATTCGATACCTCTGGTAATGGTTTGAAGAAGCTCTGGCTTTGTATCCGATTCCGGTAGAGCTTCAACCATTTGCTTGATAGAATGCCACAAGATATATTCATACTGGGAGAAATAGCCCTGGTAACTGGCAATCGCATACTTAGGGTAGAAAGCGAAGACTCTCTTACCTAAGGTGTCTATCTTACAGATTCTTTGTTAATAGGTCGAGCTGTAGTAGTTTGAGGAAAACGACCTTATCATTCTCTGCCAGGACTACAATAGGATCTGCAAGGCTTGAGATGCCAAAATGGGACGATCCTTGGGGCTGAATATTTCTATCTATGGATTTAGCCACGAAGGGGTGAGAGCAGGATTATTCCATACCATTTGAGACAGCGTCTCAAGGAAGCTGAACGGAGGAGTCAAATCCATAGGGATCTCGGGGCATGAAGGTATTGGAGTCTTAATTTCCCAGGATCGATGTCTGTAGTCTGGAGAGAAAGAGTGGAACTCAAATTTTTCAGCAGAGACTTAAAGGACAGGTCCTCGACCACAGGCTCTGTAGCAGTAATAGATCCTGCTTCGTCCACTTTATCACCCAACCGAAGGTCTGGGTCAGGCTCAATGTCATCTCCTGACAGTCCAGGAGGGACTGTATGGACAAGAAAGGTATGAAAATCAGAAGAGAGGGGGAAGAAGGAAAAGAGTGAAAGGAGGAGTCCTGAAAAGCAGAGGAAGCCCTGAGAGCCCCCGGCGCCGAGGAGGCGCACGGCACCGAGAATGATGCTGAAGGACCATGCGGCACCGAAAATGACGCCGAGGGACCACGCGGCACCAAAAATGGCGCAGAGGACCCGCACGGCGCTGAGGACAGTGCCGAGAAGCCGCATGGCACCGAGGACGGCGCTGAGGGCACCGAAAACACCCCGACACTCCGAAAAACAGGTTTTGAAGGAAGAAGAGCAGGAGATAAGGGCATCGGTGTGGCCCCCTGCGCCGTAGCCATGTGAGGGGGGGAACACCTAGGCACGGAGTCGACAGCACTGAAGAAGGTGCCGCGCGACCAGGAAAGTCCAACTGCCCTACCTGGTCTCCCAATAAGCCCGAAGGGCCCATGAGTGACCGAGCCAGGTAGCTGAACCAACCTCCGAGCCCATTGCTCCATAAGAGCAGCCAATTGATGAAACTGCTCATCTGAAGACCTACCTGCAGGCGGGGTAGGGCTCCGATGTCGAAGTCGTTGGCTACCAGAAGCAGAGGTTGGCGACTCCGAAGGAGGAGACCGGCAACTAGCCCCGATAACCGAACGTCTAGGCGCAGACATATCAGAGGGCGACCTCGAGTGATGCCTTCTCTTTTGACCTTTGGGCGAAGAAAGGCTCGAGCCGACGGTGCCTGAAATGCGACCATTTTTTGTATGCTTCGCGGTGCTCCATCCCCCGGCATTGACTGACCGTTGTCAGACCCCCCTTCCGGAGAAGGCGGCGGACCGGACCCAGCCCGACTGACTGAACAGCTTTCATACGAAGTCTTCCTACCATCACCTGACCTGCTCATGGTCGACTCCGTCAAAGTAGGTTGAGACTTCTTTTTTTTTTTAAAAATAAGAATAAACTTAAGTGATATTTTATCGAGATAATACTACAAAATAATAAAACTAAAAACTATGCTGCTAGTTTGAAGTTTGGCTCCGGGCAGGTGAGCGTCGTCGTCACTGAAGCGCACTCGACAGCGGGAAAAGAGGAACTGAGGCGGTTGGAGGGTCGACGCCGAGATAGTCATTACAGCGTGAGCTGAGGCTCGCGGTGTCGTTCCTTGCAGCTCCATCTCTGGCGCCGACCCTCCAGCAAAAAGTTTGCTCCCGATGGGTCCTAGTGCCTCCAGCGCAGATCCCAATAGTGTGAATGAGTGGTGGAGACTTATGTCCAGGAAGATCATTTTATTTTTTTTTCACACTTCAGCGCGATTTCACGACACCCCCAAGTTGAGAATCTTTATTGGGAGAGTCATTTATAAAAGACTTATGCCACATGCAAAAATCACTGTGTTGGCAGCGTGATTTTGGCATGTGGCATAATGTCGTACAACATTATGACCCCGTGACAACTGTAACTTGGCCACAAGACTCACAATATTTAAAACCTGTGGGCCCTGTGTATTTTTTAGGTTTATCAACAGGGACCTCTGACACTGAGCAGAAAGTAGGATTTAAATGCTAGCGAAAAAACAATCGGTTCCCCAGAACTGACCCAATCAATTGTAAGCTGCCGCTAACGGTTCCTGGAACCGAGTGTTAATTAGTTCCCTGAAGGAAAAGGAACCGATAAAATGTAACTTTCTAAAATAAAATGTAAAATATACACTGATCCCAAGCAGAATCATTGAACAACAACAAAATGTTAGTTTTGTGGTAAAAACCTCGGAGGAATAGCAGATCCCTCGGTTCCACAGAACCGTGAGGGAACCACAAAAAACATGAAAAAACAATAAACTGCTTAAGAATTTGTACTAAATTAACCTATAAGAATAACAATCTAAAATTAGTAATTAAGAAAATACTTACCAATCCAAATAAGGGATATAGAAAGTAAGCTGAAGGAGAGCTCTCTGAGATGTCTTAACTAGGCAGGTGGAGTAAAGAATGTGAAGCACTCTGAGTGCAGCAGTTAGAAACTGGCACGAGCCAATGAGAGTTCTATCATTTGCATATAATTCTATTCTCTCTGGGCAGTCGAACACTGGAGGCTGACTGCATTGGTTTAATCATAATGAGTGATTCCTGGGGTTAGAATCACAGTAGTGATAATCTGCTGCTTTTTCCACTGTGTACACATCACGACGAGCGGTTTGCTTTTCAGTGCTGATCTGCCTTTTTATCATATGGGTTGATCAGCAAACCCCTACTGTATTTATTTATTCATTCATTCAATTCTGGTGACTGGGTAGGCCCTCTGGGCCTCAAGGGTCCCTCTTTCAGGGGTGACCTAGAATTAGTTACAGAAAGTAAGAAGCACATGGCTACTACAGTACATGAAAGAGCAGACCACATATTGATAAAGTCAAGACATTTCATAGGAGTGCGACAGCAATACAGTACATGAAAAGGCAGGCCATATTTGATTACAGTGAAGACATTTCACAACAGTGCGACAGACATTTCCCAGTCAGTGAGTCCATGGAGTTGTCACATTGGGTCAGCTCACTGTAGGCACATTCAGTGCATGGACCCAGAAGGGCTAGATCTCTAGGCTGGGAAGGGGTTAGTAGGAGCAAAAGCAGATGGTAGCAAAGTTACATTTTTGGGTTGATGAGAGGAGTCTACAAGATGGCTGTGGGTACAGGCAAGACTAATACTGGGGTTTGTGGTGCCGCTAGTAAGTTTATTTTACTGAGCTCCGGTGCAGGAGCAGGTACTCTTACCTAGTTGATGCTCATGAAGCCCTTTGCGAAAGGAGCCCAGGAAGGTAGCCCTCTGAAGGCAGTCAGGGAGCTTGTTCCACAGTGCAGGAGCTGCAGGAGTGAAGAATCTGCTGCCAACTGCACTCCTTATCCTATGAACTTCCAAGAGACATCGCTCTGAGGTGCAGAGTTGCCAAGAGCACTTTGGGGCTAGCAGGCCGGCTATGCTTGCTGGGGGGTGGTCAGTGAGGAGTTTGAATGTGTTGCATAACGAAGAATTGCAGTCGGAAGTAGAAAGATGGCCAGTTCGGGGAGGCCAATGCTTCGCAGTGATGTCACCTTGGGTGGGACATCGTGGCGAAGCATGCTATTTTATTGTAAACTAATTTTATAACTGGGCAATGATACCTGATAGAGTGTGATACACAGGCATGGACTGATCGGAAAGGGGGTTGGGGTTATACCCCCTTAATCATCCCCATTTACGCTATCTTTTGTCAGAGTATACACAATTAGAGGGCTTCCCTCCAAAATGCATACGACCTCCCCCGTGGCATGCCTGGCTTTACTGTGGTACAGTAAATCACGAGACAGTGTCACGCCTCAGATATGTTGTAAGGAACAAGGGGAAATGGACTAACTTCAATCACTAAAAATAAGTCATTTAAATACCACGATGATATACTTTACCCACAGGCATAGCATTAGGAAATGGGCCACAAGTGTTGGTATACGGCTGATCTTGGAATTTGCTGAGAGGTCAGACAACGCCTCTGTCAATCAACTTCCAGAATTTCTCCTAGTTTACAAACCATTTGACACAGTTTCCTTGACTAGTAGATGAAACTGAGGAAAAATCCTATTTATTTAATCAAAGATATGATGCAATTATGCAAGTTCGGAAACTTACCGCTGCATTACCACTACGAAGCCTCTCCGCTATAAACTCATCCATGAGGTCAGGAACACTAGGATTGCTACTGCCAATATCACTGCTTACAGGACGCAGCTTTTGGCTTAAGTCCTCTTTGTTGGCTAGAAAAAATAAAATGTAAAAAATAATGTAATTTCTAATGCATCTTCAACACAGCTGGAAAATGGAAAAAAATAATATAGTCTCTACAAAATGCACTAAGGAACAGCCAACCATGCAACTTCCCGATAAACTACCACCCTCCTTAATATATAGATGATTATAAAGGATAGTATTAGTAAATGTTACATGTTCAATCCTAAGCAGGTATTAGTTAATGTTTGTGTTCACCTTTCAAAAGCACAAACGCTTACAATTCAGCACTTGAAGCGTTAATCAAAATTCTGTTACTGTCTAGTTTAAAGACTCCACAGGAAAGCTCCTATCCCCAAATACAAAACAAAAATATAGCTGTGTGCAAAGGAAAGGCATTCTCACATTCCAGGGCATATAAACATTACCTTGGGAATGCGCTCCTGGCAAGTTACATTCCCGATTTTGGAAAGCTGCAGCTGAAATCAGCTGAAACTTCATTTCAGACAAATGTAAATGATTGTAAGCACTGTTGGCACATGAAATGGAACCTAAAAACAGATGTATGGGGAATGCGGAAACTACATATGAAAATGTAATGTTGTAGCCATATAGTTCTGTATAATGAGAGCACTTATTAATCTTATGTTGCCACAAGCAAATTGTTAAATCAATGTGACATGTTTGTAAAATATCTTGGGGTTGACTTCTCAGACAGTACAGGGTAGCAGTCAAGAGCAGTCCTTAAGCCGAAACTCAGTATTTAAAAAAAGAATGGCATGTAAAACCCTGACCCTTAAGCTTTCATAATAAGCAGGGTTAAGTGTACCGCAGTGGGAACTCAGGTGACTGGCTCACTAAGTCTATAAAATCTACATAAAAACACTAGTCGGCATCCTATTTTACTGACGAGGTCCCTTTCAACAGTGGCCACATAGTTGTGTGTAGTGTTTCTACAGTATGCTTGCCAAGCTTGCCCCCTGGTGGTGTCAATGTGTTTGTGCACCATGCATTCCACAAGGTTCTGTTAGCCATGCTAATGCAAAACAAAGAAGGAACATCCACCACCTTACTGCTGAATTTTTATTAACCTTAGGTTGCAAAAAGGAAGCACCAAGTTGAATAAATTTAAAGATTTCATTTGTTTGCATACCGGTACTTGGGCTCGCCCATGGTCATGAAAATGATGGACTACCATGAAACCTCTATGTAGTATCAATGCAACTTAGTTTCAAAACAAAGACAGCAGCTGTAATTATGCCAGTGAAGCATGCCCGTTCTCCACCTTCTGACTTAAGATGGTGTCTGAATGTTCAAGGAGGTATAAAGGGGAAAGAGGGTTGTGACGTGAGCCAGATGTTGCCGGTGTGCAATTACAGCGGACTAGAAAACAGAATGGTTCAGTTCTAGGCATAGATATTTGATTACACTGGCACGGTTATTCTTCGAAACATCAGAATATTTCCAAACGCATGCTTTTTAGGAGATACACAATAGGCTTCGTTTTTAACAGTCCGTGCTGCATGCATGTGCAGCTAAAATGTTTTGTGGAATGAAACTGACAAGTTAAACTTAACCTGTGCAAAAAATTGGGGAGGACTCCCGGGTGTGAACACATAATACCTTCGGTTTAGTGTGAGCACACCAGGGTCTGGTTAAACCGCCAAAAGCTAGCCCAGTTATCTGAACAACTTGGTTTACCAAAGTCGGTTTTGCCAGTTTCTGAACACTTGCTTCAATACTGCATTCCACAATCAATTTTCATATTATATATATATATATATATATATATATATATATATCACACACACACACACACATATGTATATACTGTACATACATATAAATAAAATATATGTGTATATATATACACACACGTAAAAGTGTAATATTGCAATATATTATAGATATACACATGCATGATATATACATATACATATACATATACATACATACATACACAGTGCATTCCACTTGCATGCAATTTGGATAAGTGCAGTTTTCAGCTGTATGCACAGAATGCTGATGTCCCGGTTTTTTCCCTATCTCTCCCTGCATAAAATGACTGGATGTATGCAACCATTTTTTTCAGCTGTATGCACAGATTCTAGCCTGGCTTCAAAGACTTTTCTAAGGCCCCGTCCACACTACACCAGAAAAATCCCTCTGTAACATTACAGAGGGTCCAGACTGTAACTGTAATGCTTTACGTTTACACTGGTAACATCACAGAAAGTGTTTTCAAAATCGTTGTTGAAAACTGATATTCTGGGCCTGTCTACACTACATAAGTAAAATCCTGTAATGTTATCATGGGTAGGGCAGATGCACTTTAACGTTTTGGCCCTGTCTACACTGCACTGAAAATCTGTAATGTTTTGAAACTGGTACAGACTGAAAATGTTACAATGCATCCACACTACCACTGAAAACGTTTTGAAAGCATTACAGGAATTTACTTGTGTAGTATGGACAGGGTTAAACAGAGCTTTGAAACCATTACAGAAACCGTTGTTGAAACCACCTCAACAGGTTTCTGTAACGTTACCAGTGTAAACGCAAACCATTACGGTAATGGTTTGGACCCTCTAACGTTACAGAGGGGATTTCAAGGGTAGTGTAGACAGGGCCTTTCAGTTTGTAATGGTTTCAAAACATTACAGATTTTCAGTGCAGTGTGGACAGGGCCTAAGTTGCTGAGTTCTGAGCTGACATTTGGCTTGCATCCCACAAGGTTAGCAAGCTCATTAGTGGACTAGTTTGTCCTGACGAGGTGATAATTGGCTTCCACAGCTTTATAATGGCTGTGGCTCTTTCAGTTGTTAATCCCCCGGCACTCACAATGGAGAAGATGTCACGCAAGGTTTTGAGCCTTGAACAAAACAGTTAAATTCCTTGTGAAGTCTGAACAGCCTGGCACTTCCAGAAATGAACTATCCACTTTGTGGAGATTTATGAGTGAAATGCTTTCACAAGGTTTTACAGTTTTGAGGCACATTTGGAGGCTGTTGCTGCTAATGTCAATAAGCAAACAAAAAAAATCTGCCTATTTTAAAAATGAAAATGAGCATTTAAGGCCATAAATTATATTAAATTAATGATTAAATGCATAATGCTGCTTTTAAAAATGTATTACAGTGCTTTAACTCATTTTAGTTATTTTTATCATTAAGCAGATTTTTTAAACAGTACCCAAGTTTACAGTCCTCTGATTTTGCGACTTTCGTTTGTATGCACATACACAGATTGTCCCAGGGTGTGCATACAAGTGGAATGCAGTGTGTGTGTATATATATATATATATATATACATACACACACACACACATATATATATATATATATATATATATAGACACACACACACATATGCATATATATCCATAGCACACAATCTTCCCATTACGTGTGCTATTTATACAATTAGGTGAGAGCTTCCAAAGTATAGTTATATTTTCCTGTGTGTTCTTTTATTGTTTAGTAACTGGGTATGTTTGTAGAGGTGACTTGTTCAGAGTCACACAGTGTGGATGTGGAGGTTGTGAGAATCAAACCCAGGTCTGGTGTGCTGGATGTACCAAGTCTGTTCAAAGATAAATACTCTGACCTCTAGGCTATACTGAAAACACTGTTTGATTATGTTCTGAGTGTGTTTAAGTGTTACTGAATGGGCTGGGAGTGTTAAACAGTGTGGGAAACAGGTGAAACTGTTTGGCAAAGTTAATTAAGTTAGTTTCAGCAAGCAGTGAGGAACAGCAACAGTGAGATGCTGTGATTCAGACTGCAGGTCTTCTTGAACTTAAAATAACATAGTAATGGGCTGGGAGTTTTACAAACCCTGTGGGAAACAACTAAATATTCTTTGCAATGTTAAGTGAGTTACTTGCAAGTACTAGTAGCAGTGAGAAACAGAAAGTGTGAGGCACTTTTATTTAGAATGCAGGATTTTTTGAAAATGTAATGGGTTGGGAGTTTTACAACACTATGGAAAACAGTTGAATGTTCTTTGAATGTTAACTGAGTTACTTGCAAGTAGTAGTGAGAAACAGATTTGTAAAGAAGTTCACTTTAGTATGCAGGCTGGAGTGAGTGGTGACATCAGCAGTGTGTGTATATTTGTCAGATATTTTAACTCCGGTGATGTAATCATCAGATATCACACTCCAGTGGAAATAACCTAGTTTATCACACTGATACAGCTCTCATCCCTGCTGTATAAATATATATGTATACAATGGGGTGAGGGATAAATGAGTGGGATAAACCATGTTATTTCCACCGCAGTGAGGATAAATGCTGATGACGTCAGCGGAGTGAAAATAAATGCCATTTATAACACCTCCGAAACCCGCAAAGCCACGCAATCGCACAAAGACGCGCTAAACCCAAGCAAATTATACATTTTGCAAAGAGGCCCCCATTATATAAATCTAATACATGATGGGGCAGATCGTGCAATATGGAAAATATTTTCACTCTTGCATCGTGAGCACTGTATATTTCACTCGTGAAATATCCAGGCTCACTCTGCAGGAGAGAAAATATTTTCTACATTCCACTCCTGCCCATTATGTATCCCATATATATACACACACACACACACACACACACACACAGTGCAATATTGCAGGCATGGTCCAGAAAAAACAGGTTACTCACCTGTAACAGTAGTTCTAGGAATGGTATATGTTGTTCATCCACACTTCTTGGCATGCCCCTTTCCGTTTTAATTCTTGCTGGAAGGTCTTAAAGCTGACTCCTCCCACCCACCCAGGTGGTATAACCCTCAGCTCCGCCCCATGATGCCACATCTTAGCCCGCTGGAAGCCAGGTTGTGCATCGCAGCCAGGGAGGTCGTGTGGGTCAGTCTGGATGAACAACATATACCACTCCTAGAAAGTACAGTTACGAAAGAACATACCATAACAGTAGATCATCGAGAGAAGCTCTTGCAGCAGGTAACACATATAGGATTGACGCCACCTGGCAGCGGATCTCGGCAATTCTTTTTCCAGCAATACTGACGTGGGAATGCCCCCGCCGACATCTGCTCTACCCCCGATGTCACCCTACATAAGGGAGGGAGTTCCCCACATACTCCAGTTCTTGCACACCCACCACAGGTAAGCAGAATCGCACTAGGCAACAGAAGAAGAAGAATGCATGCTCTCCCATCACAGAGAGGAGATGGCCGCAATGGTTGAGGTCTGATCCTGGGGGAAAGGAGGGAAGGAAAATCATACCTGCTGCAACAGCTTCTCTCGAAGATCTACTGTTACAGTACGTTCTTACGTAACTGTACTATCTTACTTCAAGAGGAAGATCTTGCAGCAGGTAACACATATAGGGCTGATTCCCAAGCAGTATAACCTGAAGACAGCCAGTCGTCCAGGTAAGGGAACACGAAAAAGCCCCTTCTCCAAAGTGCCACGGTGACCACTGTCAGGCACTTGGTGAATACCTTGGGCGCTGACGAAAGACTGAAGGGAAGGACTTTGAACTAATAATGCCTTCCCATAAGTCTGAACCTCAGGAATCTTCAGTGGGACCTGGCAATTGGGATATGCAGATATGCATCCTGCGTATCGACTGAAGCCAGCCAATCTCCTGTCAACAGAAGCAGCAGGAGAGTAGGAAGGGAGACCATTCGAAACTTCCGGTAGGTAACCCATTTGTTCAGATCACTGAGGTCCAGAATGGGTCTGAGGTTCCCCCGACTTCTTCGGGACCAGGAAGAAGTAAGAGTAGAACCCCATCTGCACCTCGGCCGGAGGCACTGGCTCAATGGCGTTCTTGTCCAAGAGGAATACGATTTCTCCCTGGATTAGAACCCGGTGTTCTCTTGGGTAACGGGATGGATGAGGTGGTCTGTCCAGAGGGATGCTGTCGAACTCGACAGAGTGCCCAAACTCTACGAGACTGAGAACCCACTGGTCGGAGGTAACTTGACTCCAGGCCTCGGCATAGAAAGAAAAGCGACCTCCCACCGGCACCACTGGCAGAATGTCTAGGGGACATGGGTCGCCTGGATAGTCAGGCTGTGTGCGTGAGGGGGAGGAGGCAGCAACTGTTTACTTGGCCTGTTGGGAAGTGGCAGCTGAGGAACCCCTGGCTCCACCTCTGCGACCAAAGCCGCCCTGCTGCTGGTGTTGGTGCTTGCAGTGGGGCTGCTGAGGGTGTTGACCCCCATGGCCACAAAAACGAGACTTTCAAGATCATCCCTGTTTCGGGTGGTACATGGACTGCATGGTTTGGATAGCCTGGCCAGAGTCCTGTAGCTTTGTGATGATCCTCTCCATGTCTCCTCCGAAGAGCACAGAGCCTTTAAAGGGAGCATCCAGAATGTTGGACTGCACATCTGGATCGAACTCAGAAACCCGAAGCCAGGCATGGAGACGGAGGCAGATACTAGTAGCTGCCACCCTGGAAGAGGTGTCCGCAGAGTTGTAGGCTGAGCACAGGACATGGGTCCCCACGTCAGAGTTAGACTGCAACAATCTGGCAAGCTCGGCCCGTTGAGGGCAGGCAGGCTTTTCACAATGTCCAGACCTTGTTCCCAAAGGGCATTCTGGTACTGGACCATGTGTGTCAGGAAGTTAAGGCTCCTGATACTGCAAGTGGCAGCAGAGTACACCTTGCATCCCATCGAATCCAGCTGCTTTGACTCCTTGTCAGGCGGCTGGGAGCTCAGGTGTTTGGACCTCTGCGAATGATCGTGAGCCGCCAAAATCACACAGAGTCCGCAGCGGGTGGTTCGGACAAAAAGGGGTGGTCCTTAGGTGTGCGGTACAATCTGTTAGCCTTTTTTGGCACCGCTGAGGAGGAATAAGGGGGCGCCTCCAAGTAGTGTAGGTGATGTCTTGAAAGGTGTCAACCATGGGAAGGATGACCGCCGGCTTAGGATCTTTTTGGCAGAGGTATTTAGCCAACTGCAGGCACTCGGGATCCAGGACCTCCGTATCCCAGCCCATGCTCTCTTGGATGTGCCTCATAACCTCCAAAAACTTGGGTCATCAGGAGGTGATTTAGAATATCCCTCCTGATCCCTAAGATCAGGGTCTAGGTCAATGTCCGAGCCCAGCACAGAGGAACCGGAGTCGACATACAATGCTGCGGAGAAAGAGGAGGGAGAATGGCGCCTTCTCCTCTTGTGTCTCCCATCGGGAGAAAGAGAGTGGGAGAAACTTGTAGATCTGGTCCTTCTGCGTCTCTTGTCCCTGTGTTTTCTGGGTGCAGTAGGCTCTCACCTGCCTCTTGGTCGGAGGGATCCAGATCGGGCAATTTGTCAGGTTCAGGTTCCCCCTGAGGATCCGGAACAGGAGGCATGGGTGGGGGTGCACCCACTGGGAGATCCTTCTTAATGGTGTCCCACCAGTGGGAGAAAAGCTCCTTAATCTTTGAGAGACCCAGCCTACGGGACTCTGGCTGAGGTTGAGCAGGTGCACCAAGGCCAGCATCAGTACTGTCGTCGGGATGTACCAGCATCAGCTCAGAGCCACTGGTGCCAGCAACGCCACAGATGCTGGCATACGGGGACACCAGCGTCACTAAAATAGGTGACGGTGGGGGTGGGGTTCAATGGTAATCCCGTCGTTGGGCTCCGGCGTCGGATGGACCAGCGTTTGCTGAGGAGAAGGTGTTCTGGAGCTGGCGATCTGCATTGGGACAACTGTCACGGGCGGTACCACCCACAGCGGGGTGGGAGGGTGGGGACGGATGTCGGTCTGGTGCCCGGCTATCCCCAAACTCTGATGGGTGTCCCTCAGAGGACTTAGCCTTGGGATGGTCAGAGTGCTTGTGTTTGTCATGCTTCTCCGGACATCGGTCAGGAGCTGAAGGATGACGATGGTCAGAGTGCTTCAATTTGGGCGGCAGAGAAGAAGCCCTGCCACCACAATACCCGGAGGCTTTACATGACTCTGGGAGGTTGGCCATAGAGACAGAGGCCGAGTGGGAGGAGGACTTACCTGCAGACGCCGAGGAAGACTTCTCGATGGGCGGGCGCACCTTCAAGGGTGTAAGGGAGGTCTCCGAGGGCCTGGATGCTGATGACCCAAAGGCCGTAGCCAAAGAAGATTTGAGGGATGTAAGGCATAATTCCCCTGAAGAGACAGACATCAAGCACAAGGACCTAGGCCTAGATCGGGACCTCTTTCTCCTTCCCGATGCCCATCTTTCTGGTGCTTTTTGCGGGCGGGTGAGTGGGAAGATTCCCCTGAGGAAGATCTCTCCATTGCAGTCAATCTGGACTCTGCAAGGAAGGCTGAGAGGGACTTCTGCCGCTGAATATGCATCCGACTACTGAAGGCCTGACAGTGGGGGCAAGCAGCGGTATCATGGTCGGGTCCCAGGCAGTAGAGACATGCAGAGTGGCCATCCTTGGCGGAGATCTGTCACCCGCAAGAGCACTTGGTTGGTGTACCCTTTGGAAGAGGATGACATAGGTCGAAGGTTTGTCGAAAATTCGCAAGAGAGTGGAGAAAAAACAACTGACGAGCATTCGGTACCGAGAGACACTATTGCCAAAGCAAACTGATCCAAGCCGTGCGGTGGGAAAGAACTGGAGCACGTGGGGAACTCACTCCCTTATGCAACGTGATGTTGGTGGGTGGAGCCGCTGTCGACGGGGGGCGTACCCACGTCAGTACTGCTGGAAAAAGAACTGCCAAAATCCGCAGCCAGGTGGCGTTAGTCCTATATGGGTTACCTGCTGCAAGAGCTTCCTCTCGAAGCAAGATCTATTGTTACAGGTAAGTAAATACAGGTTACTCACCTGTAACAGGAGTTCTAGGAATGGTATATGTTGTTCATCCTCACTTATTGGCAGGTCCCTTGCCGCTTTAAATCTTGCCGGAAGGTCTTCAAGCTGGATCCTCCCACCCACCCGGGTAGTAAAACTCTTGGCTCCGCCCCATGACGCCAGATCTAGCCCGCTGGAAGCCAGGTTGTGCATCAGCCGGGAGGCTGGGGGTCATGTGGATGAACATATACCATTCCTAGAACTCCTGTTACAGGTGAGTAACCTGTATTTCTAGGACAGGGATATGTTGTTCATCCACACTTATTGGCAGACTACTAGCAGTTCTCTGGGAGGAGGGAGGCAAGGCGCACACCCCTACTTAGGTAGAAAGACTGGAGAACCGAGGCCCTGACCAGCACCCCGTCGCGACCCAAGGTCGATGTGGAAGGGGAACGGTAAAGCCTGCTTCCGGGCAGAAGCCCTGCAGATATCCTGGACCAGAGTATCCTCGGAAGCAGCCACCGATGCAGCGGAGGCCTAGGGAGGACGCAGCGTAAACCTTGCGCCCGATGTAGTCCATCCTTTTGGACTCTTTGTCAGGGGGTCTATCCACATCCCCAGCATTTCCAAGACATTGGAAAACGTCGTCGGTGACTACCCCTTCAGCCAAGGGTGCCCGAGAAGCCGGCAGAGAACCAACAGGGACAGGGTACTCAGGCCACCCTGGCCCGGCAGGGCAGGAAGCAGCCGCCACCATAGCTCCAAGGCTGGGCCCACAATAGCCTCAGCCACTGGGAAGGCCTCCGAGGGAGAACCCCTCGGTCCAGAATCTCCGTAAGGGGGTAAGATGCCCGTTTGGAGATGGGCTCGAGCTGCATCCCAGTGAATTCCGAAATGAGCTGAAGCAGACCCATCAAAGACGATGGGCTGTCGTCTATGGAATGTTCCTGGGAAGACCCCGGGTCTTCCCTGCTAGGAAACATAGCAGAGCCGGCTTCAGGCTCCGAAGGGTCTGCAAAAAGCTGCCGCAGGCCCAAGGCACTCTTCGTCCACCGGGGGCGGGCAGGAGTGAGGGGACCGAGTAACAGGTCATGGCCTGGCCTGTGCTCTGCCGGAGGGGCAGCGAGGGTCGGATGAGCAACCAGCCCTGGAGAGGGCTCCTCGACTGATTCAAACAGCTGCCGACCGAGCGGCAGCTGCTTGATATCTGGAGAATGAATCGGGGTCGACTGATACCCAGACAACAACTGCTGTCACCACATAAGTTCCTCGTAACGACGACGCCAACGGCATCAAAATCGTTCCTCATCCGAGGAGGGGGACGAGGAAGAACGGCAAAGCCAATTAACTCGGTGCCCCGACTGAGAACGCCGAGATCGGCGTGAGCGGCTCGACCGAGAGGATGACCGAGACCCAAATCCTCGGGGGGACCGAGGGCGAGCCTGGGAAGGAGCGGGACACGCCCACTCCTCCCTCGGCTTGGAAGAAAGGCCCGATGGCTGTCGAACCGAAGGGACAGACAGAACCTCAGCCTCTGCCGGGGGCGGAGGGATGGCGGCTCCAGAAGACCACCCAAAAGACGGGTCGAGAGACTCGACAACGTCGACGGGGGTCCTGGCCGGCTGACCTGACGGGGACACCGTGCGGCTGCCACTGGCCTCATCCTCAACCGAGCCGAGTGTCGGCTGATGAGGGAGGGAAACTTCCCGGACGAAGAGACCCCGCCAAGGCCCTTAGACGAATGGCGGGCAGGCAGGGTTCCAGGGTCCCTCTCCTTGGAGGAGAGGGAATGACGGTTGCTTGAACGAAGCGATGAGTTGAACTCAAGGAGAGCGGGATAAGCGCCACAACCGAGGGAGAGAGGGGAGAAGCCGCCCCCTTCCCTGCAGGATCGAACTGCTGAGAAACAGTCGAAGCGGACACCCGCCGGTCCGAGGGAATCTCCGGAGCGGAAAAAACTACCGGATGTCCGAGCCCCGAACGGGCCGCGTGGTCCTCCAGAGAGCTGACCGAAAGGGCAGAACAGAAATCGCAAGCTTGAGGATCGTGATCCAAGTCCAGGCAATAAACGCACGTGGAATGCGAGTCTCTCCTGGAGGAAGTAACCGTGCGCCTCCCGGGGCCGGAAAAGGACTGAGCCATCGCCGTAGCGAAGAAGAAAAGTCGAAGTTTCAGAAAACACACTTCCAATGATTTCGAAGACCGAAATTTTCAGGAACCAGTCGAAAACGCAGAGCGCTAAGGAGGGAACCTGAGCTTCCAAGCAGTAAGGAAGATCTGGTGTCATGGGGCGGAGCCAAGAGTTTTACCACCCAGGTGGGTGGGAGGAGCCAGCTTGAAGACCTTCCGGCAAGATTTAAAGCGGCAAGGGACCTGCCAATAAGTGTGGATGAACAACATATCCATGTCCCTAGAACCTGTTTTTCTAGGGATGTGGATATGTTGTCCATCCACACTTCTTGGCAGACTCCTAGCAGTTCTCCGGGAGGAGGGAGGCAAGGTGCACACCCCTACTTAGGGAACAGAGACTGAAGAACTGAGGCCCCAAAACCAGCATCCCGGCATGACTCAAGGTCGATGTGATAGTGGGTGATGAAGGTGTTTTCTGTCTTCCAGGTAGCAGCCCGACAGATTTCCGGAATAGGGATGTCTCTGGAAGCAGCCACCAACTCAGCAGTATGGCGGGTGGAACGAGCCCTTAGCCCTATGGGAGGCTCCCTACCTGCCAACCTATAGCAGAGATCGCTGCAGGATGTAATCCATCTGCCAGGCATCCATTTTTCTGCATGTCTGCCAGGTGCTGCTTCAGTGTAGGTGACAAACAGCTGGCGAACCTCTCCCCGAATTTCCGCAATCCTCTCCTTCTAGTAGGAGAGAGCACGTCTTAGGTCCAGAGTATGGAGCCTATACTCTGCATCTGAAGTGTGGTTCAGGTAGAACATAGGCAGAGTCAATACCTGATTAAGGTGAAACTCTGACACCACCATCGATAGGAATTTCAGGTGGAGGCGCAGGACAACTGTGTCCCTGTGGTAGACCAGGTAAGGAGACTCCATCGAGAACACCTGGACTCCCCAGTCCTTCTGGCTGACGTGACAGCCACCAGGCAGGCCATCTTCCACAAAAAGTGTGTCATTTCACACTTGTGCATCAGTTGAAATGGCTTGCCCATGAGTTTTACCAAAACCAACAGTAAATCCCACGGAGGTGGAGGTTCACGCACCAGAGGGAATATGTGATTTAGGCCTTTGAAAAAGCACCAGACCACCTTTTCCTGTGCCACCGTCTGCTGACCGGCCAGCGTATGGTAAGCAGAGATGGCTGCCAGGTGCACCTTAAGGGCCAAAGAGCCCCTTTGGACAGAGACCAAAGGTAGTCTAAGATGCTAGCCACTGGAAAGGACAGAGGGTCCAGGCCCTTGCCCTGACACCAAATGGAAAACCTTTTCCATCTGAAGGCACAGTACCTTCTGGTCGACTCCTTCCTGGATGCTTCCACTACTGTAAGTACATCCTCGGAGAGACTCAAAGCCTGGAACTCTAGCTGCTCATGTACCAGGCTGTCAGGTGCAGGGATTGAAGGTCCGGATGGAATACCTTCCCCTGTTGGACTGATATCAGGTCTGGGCGTGCTGGAAGACACCTCAGGAGTCTATTGCTGAGGCTGAGGAGATCTGGATACCCGAACTGACGGGGCCAGTCTGGGGCTACCAGATCACCTGCGCCTTTGTCCCTCCTCAGCTTGAGAAGCACCCTGAGGATCAAGGGAAATGGAGGGAAGGCACAGAAGAGGCCTAGGGTCCACGATCTCAAGAAGGCATCCTCCTGCAGCGAGCACTGCTGAGGAGGGCGGACAAGAAACAGCCTCAGCTTGTTGTTTTCCCTGGAGGCAAACAGGTCCACCAACCAGTTGCCCCAGTGGGAGAACAGGCTGTAAGTTACCTATGGATGGAGAGACTACTTGTGGGATGTCTCGCCTATGCGGCTGAGAGCATCCGCCAGTTGATTTGAGGCTCTTGCCACACAGATGGCTAGGAGATCTGCCCCCAGTCAGCTCACGAGTGTCCAGATGCGGAGCACTTCCCTGCACAGCAGCTGGGCGTGCGTGCTGCCCTGTCTGTTGAGGTAGTACATGCTCATTGTGTTGTCTGTCTGGACTTGAACCACTTGACCCTGAAGCTGCTGAGCGAATGCTGACAGCACCAGTCTGACAGCTCTGAGCTCCAGCAGGTTGACATAAAATCAGGATTTCTTGGGGGTCCAGAACCCGTGGGGCCTGTTGTTCTCCATGTGGGCTCCCCAGCCCGTGAGAGAGGCATCAGTCGTGAGGATGACCATCAGCTCAGGGCGGACAAACGGGATCCCTTCCTGCAGATGATCCAGTACGGTCCACCACTGGAGAGCGTCCCACATTTTCTGGGTCACAGTGATTAGCTGGTTGAAATTACCTTGGCACAGAGTTCACTGGGCGGCCAGCTCCCACTGAAGGGGGGGCATATGTCACTGGGCCCATCGGACCATGGTGGTGCAGGCTGCTTATGTACCCCAGAAGGCGCAGAAAGTCCCAGGCAGGGTGCAAGTGCCCAACCAGAAATGATTGGGCAAAGGAGGAGAGAACCTCTGCCCTGTCCGCAGAGAGCTGGCCTCTGGTTCGGCACGAGTTGAGCTCTGCCCCAATGAAGCATATCACCTGTGAAGGCACGAGCTCCGACTCGGCCTCGTTGATCAGTAGGCCAAGCTAAGCACAGGTTTAGAGGGCCAGATCCCTGGACCTCTCCACCTCTTGCTGGGTGGAACCCGCTAAAAGCCAAATATCGAGGTAGGGATAGACTCTGACCCCTCAACGCCTGAGGTATTCTGCCACCACAGCAATGCATCTGGTTAAGACCTGTGGAGCCAATGACAGGCCAAATTACATGGCTCGAAACTCATAAAGGGTTTCTTCTGCTCTGAGGTGGAGGAACTGCTGGTGGGACAGATGTATTGGGACGTGAAAAAATGTGTCCTGGAGATCCAGTGAGCAGAACCACATGTTCTGCTCCAGGGATGGTATGATCTGGGACAGCGTTACCATCCTGAAGGCGTGTGGCCTGAGAAACTGGTTCAGCTTGTGCAGATCTAGAATGAGGCGCCAGCCCCTCCATCTGCTTCAGGACCAAGAAGTGCCTGGAAACGAATCCTGGGTTGACTGGGAGATCTGTCACTCAGGCCACTACCTCCTTGAGGAGGAGTTGGGCTATGTTGTCTCTCAGAGGCGACTGAGTGTGAACTGATACCCTTTGCTCCCATAGGGAGTGGGCTCAGCTGGGAGGGTACTGCTCGAACTCTAGAAGCAGACTCTGGATGACCACTTCTAAGACCCACCTGTCCATAGTAACAGCGGACCAGGCGGAAAGAAAGTGGAGGAGCTGGCCCCCCACGGGAGGACCCAGAGCTGGCGTGACAGGAACAGGGATGGCAGCCCCTATCCCGTCACTGGGCAGGCTTGGAGGAAGAGGGTCCAGACTGGAAGCTGCCTGAACCCTGACCTCCTTGTCTGTGGGCCACTGGAGGCCCGGACTTGGGCCAAGGGCGCCAAGCCTGTGCCTGCTGTTGCTGCCCATCCCAGAAGGAGGGCTGCTTGGCAGCAGAGCAGGGTGCCAAAATGGCTTCTTCTTCTGTTTCTTGGTGCCAGGGGGCGTCTTTCTAAGCAGAAGTAGTTGAGTTCAAGGAGGCGTTGGACTGCTCAAGTCGCTGAAGGTGACCATTCACACCTAGGCTGAAAAGATTGGTGCCTAGGAAAGGAACATCAGTGAGTCTGTGCTGGGTATCCACCATGAAAGTGGACAATCTCAGCCAAGCCCTGCGGCGCATGGCAACTGCGACTGCCACCAAACAGGCATGAATCCCCGAAGTCGAGGGCCGTCTTAGAGTTGCTGCTTGAAAACTGCCCGACCCTGGTCCTGGACCTGCTTGACCGTAGTCTGAAGATCCACAGAGAGGTGTGGGAGAACCTCAACCAAGAAGCCCAAAAGGGCATGAGAGAAATGCGCCATGACGACAGCCGAGCTTGCCTGACAGAGGCCTAGAGAAAAGGCGGCATAAACCTTCCTGGCAGAGTGGTCCAACTTTTTGAACTCCTTGTCTGGAGGTCTATCTGTGTCTGCAGAGCTTCCAGTGCACCTGAACACAGAATCGGTCACCAACCCCTCCGTCGAGGGGTGTTCTGTGAACCCTGAGAGGGACCCAATGGGCACCGAAGACTTGCAGCCCATCTGGGAAGATGGCGCTGGACAGGAGGCAGGGTGCTGCCAAAGCTATAAAGCTGGACCAACAATGGCCTTGGCCACTGGGAAGGCTTCTGTCGGGGTGTCTCCCCTTTTTAGGATATCTGTAAGGGGGTATTCCGCCCGTTTCTGGAGGGGTTCCAGGGCATCCCTGTAGATTCGGTGGAGAATCCCCAGAAAGGATGATGGACCGTCCACAGACTGCCCAACAACTCACCGTCGAACAGATGAGAGTGTTGGTCAGAGTCTTCAGAATCTGAAGTATCCGGATAAATGGACCACGCACCTGGGGCAGTCAGGCGTGAGGGTGACCGAAATCCTGTGGTGAAGACCCAGAATAGATCGAGCTTCCTTTGAAGGATACCCTCCCATGGGCTGTTTAGGTGGCAGCTCCACCACTACCAGTGAAGAAGTCGATTTTGGCTGAACCAAGGCAGGTTCTACCGGCTCTGCAGGCAGAGGAAAGTACAGTTATGTAAGAACTTACTGTAACAGCAGATCTTCGAGAACAGCTCTTGCAGCAGGTTACACCATTAGGACTGAAGCCGGCAGGTGCCAGGACCCAAGAGAAATGTTCTAGCTAGCAGTATTCAGCGGGGACTGCCCCCGACGTTGGTCCCGCCACCGACGTCAGGCATCATACAAAAGGGGGCGGTCCCTCAGAATCCCCAGTTGTCCCGCCGAAGACTCCTGGCCATTCGATGACATCAGAAGTGGAGACTGATGAGCCGCCATCAAAAGATATTTAGAATGGTGTTAGAAATGCCTAATCCTAGAAAAGAGATATCAGAACAACTCTACCTCCAGAGGGGATGGTGGGAAGGAAACTACCTGCTGCAAGAGCTGTTCTTGAAGATCTACTGTTACAGTAAGTTCTTATGTAACTGTACTATCATACTTCGAGAAACAACTCTTGCAGCAGGTTACACCATTGGGACTGATTCCCAAGCAATATTGGAAATCCCTTGAGGTGGGAGGAGGCTAGGTAGAGATCGCAGTTGGACGAAGTGTAGGATAGGTCCCTGAAGGACTGCTAGACCAAAACCAGCTCTTCGCATTATGCAACGTCCAGGCTATAATGCCTGATAAAGGTGGGCACTGTGCTCTAAGTAGCTGCTGCGCAGATGGCTGAAGTGGACACGTTCTTCATGGCCGCAAAGGAGGTAGCCACACCCCTTGTGGAATGACCCTTAACCACACCCGGTAAAGGTTTGTTACGTTTCTGGTAACAGAACGTGATACAGTGGATGAGCCCACCTGGGCAGCGATTGTTTAGAAAACGGAGCTCCTTTCATCCTATGGGCAAATGAGATGAAAAGCTGATCAGATTTACGGTGGTGTCTGTTTCTGGTCAGGTAGTATCTTAAGACACCTATGTACATCTACAGTGTGCAACAGGGCCTCTCCTCTCTTAGAACATTAGGGAAAGTACACTGGTAAGTCGATATCCTGATTGAGGGTGAGAGGTGAGACCACCTTAGGTAGAAACCTTGGATTTGTTCTTAGGGACACCCTGTCCGGGTGAAAAACCAAATAAGGTTCTTTGCACATCAGTGCGTGAAGTTCAGAAATCCTTCTGGCCGAAGTAACGGCAACTAAAAATAACGTCCTCCATGTTAGGAGACGTAGCTCACAATTCACGGCTGGTTCAAAAGGCGGCAGCGTGAGCTGCTTCAGGACAGAGGATAAATCCCATGGAGGAAAAGGATCCTTTATCGGAGGTCTAAGGTGGAGAACACCTCTCAGGAAGGCTCGTGCTGTGTCCAACTGAGTTATGGGACGTCGGCCTATAGGTGTGTGATAGGCTGAAATGGCACAAAGGTGTACTTTAATAGAGGAGTAGGCCAAGCCTGCCTGGAAGAGAGACAGGAGGTAAAGCGAGACCGACCTTTCCGGACAATCCATCGAGGAAAATCCTCGTGCTTGAGCCCAGATGCAAAATCTGAGCCATTTCATAGTGTATGTGGCATGAGTGGCCGGTTTTCTAGCAGCCGCTAGAACATCTGCTACCTCTTGCGAGACCCCATACCGCATGACAGCTATCTCTCTAGGAGCCAGGCATGCAGGTTCAGAGAGCAAAGGTCTGGATGGACCAAAGAGCCTGCCTCCTGGGACAATAAGTGAGAACTGATTGGCAGAGGTACTGGAGGTTCCTGGGACAGCTGGTATAGCAGAGGGAACCAAATCTGTCTGGGCCAAAACGGCTTGATAAGTATCCGCGTCGCCTGCTCTCTGCGAAGCTTCAAAAGGACCCTCTGGATCAATGGGAAGGGAGGAAATGCGTAGAGGAATCTGCCTGTCCAGGAGAGGGATGAGTCTCGCCAGAAAACACCAGGCCCTGGACCTAGCAAGCAGAAATTGGGCAGTTTTGCACTGGATGGGGACGTGAAAAGGTCCAGTTCCGGTGTGCCCCATCTGTGAAACAGATCCTCTACTACCTCCTGGAGTAGTTCCCACTTGTGGACTCTGGCCTGAGAGCGTCTCAGGCTGTCTGCAATGACGTCGTCCACTCCTGGGACATGAACAGCAATGAGGTTTGCGCCATGTTGTAGAACCCAATCCCACATGCTCATGGCCTCCCTGCAAAGCAGGTAGGAATGGGTGCCTCCTTGTTTGTTAAGGTAATACATCACCATGGTATTGTCTGTTTGTACCCGGTGGGATCTCCAACTGGAAGGCCTGCAGGGCATAAAGAACTGCTCTCATTTCCAAAATATTTATGTGGAGGTGAGCTTCCAGGGGTGTCCACGAGCCCTGAGACATGACCCAGTCGCGGTGTGCTCCCCAATCGAAACCTGATGCGTCTTTGGAGAGCATCACGATCAGAGACAACGCAATGAAGGGGATCCCCGCCAACAGGTTCTTTGAATCTAGCCACCATTGCCAATCCCAGATGACGGCATTCGTGATCCGAATTGGAAGCCGCAAATGGTCTTGCTTCTGATCCCATTGAACCCGTAACATCCACTGGGTCACCCGCATGTGGAGCCTGGCTAGTGGGACTGCTGCAATGGCCGCAGCCATGTGTCCGAGCAGGCAAAGGACAAGTCTGGCTGGGACAGTCTTCTTTGCCAAGATGTCCCTGATGAGGGATCTGATGTGTTCCGCTCGGTCCTGGGGCAGAAAAGCTCTCCCCTGGATGGTGTCCAGAACTGCATCTATGAACTGCAGATTCTGTGACAGAACCAGGCATGACTTCTCCTGATTGATAATGATGCCCAACATCCCAAACAGGGACTGAGTACAATAAACTGCAGACATCAGAGCCTCCCAAGAGGGTGCCATGAGGAGCCAGTCTTCCAGGTAGGGGAACACGCAGTGGCATTGTCTCCTTAGAGTCACTGCTACGACTGCCATGCACTTCGTAAACACCCAAGGTGCCGATGATAGTCCGAAAGGGAGGGCTCGGAACTGGTAATGGCGACCTAGAATTTCGAAGTGCAAGAACTTCCTGTGTGCTCGAGCAATGGGTATATGTAGGTAATTGACTGCCATCCTGAAAAGTGGTGAGCGATGCAACCCCCGACCTTTTCTGCCTGTTGATCCAGGAGAGGGGCGGGGGCCGGGAAGGAGTCATGCTGTGGCAGCGTTGGTTCCCGCAGGCTGGGTCAGTTTGGTATACCGCTGACCTCTGCCTGGGGAAGATTTAGGTTGGGACTTACGGTGGAAGGTGCCCCTTTGTTGCTGGCCGGAACGTGGCTGCTGTCATCGCTGCCGGCCACGAAAATGGTTCTGGTTCCTACAAAAGGAACCAGATTTGCATCTGTACATTAAAGAATGTGGCGTCTTCCAGAGGAGACCTTGGAGTACGTTTAACTGAGTCTTCACTGACCGAGGAGGCAGTGGGCTTATCTGAGATAAGGATCTCTTCCTCTCCATCCTCTACATCATACGGGAGGATGCGATCAGGATGATACTCCTCCTCGATGTTAACCTCATCTGGGTCTGACGTAGGATTCGATAACGGTGGCCCACAGGCAGTCTCCCGGGGTAAATGAACAGGTGTGGATGACGAAGCTGTTGGCGACGGCGATACAAAGAGGGCCTAATACAAGGCATCCAGCTGCTGAAAGTGTACATTCATGAATTTAAGCAGTACATAGTTCAGGTCAAGATTGGACATCGACAGAGGTGGGGTTCGACAGGACGGGAGCTGACGACCCTCCAGCTGTTCCTGGGAGCCAGACGAGCCTGTTAGGCTTGGAAGGAGAAGGGAAGGCCTCAACAGGACTGTCATCAGTGATGATGGAGGGACCGACAACCCAGATGTCAAAAGCCGGGCGCCCTATGGGTCGGACAGGGGCGCTGTTGGTATGGGTCTAGTAGGAGCAAAGACCTGGACAGCTGACCTCTTTGTCGGAGCAGCCGCCACCAACAAAGAGTCCCCTGAAGGAGAGGCCAGGGAATGGGATCACCGCTGGGGGGAGCAGTTGTGATTCCAGTCTTTTTATGACTTTTTCCTGAAGACTTGTCTCAAGCCTTAGAGGCCTGGGAGCTGGAAGATCCGGTGAGCGACTGGGCGGCCGGGCCCTGGAGGACCCCTGCCCAGAGCTTGCTACCTATTATTCCCTGATGTTTTTGAAAGCCTTCTTGCATCACCTGAGGGTTGTTTGGTTAAACTCCTGACAGAGCTTACAGTCTGAGAGGCCATGGGCTGGCCCAACACAGCAGACACAGAGTGTTCGTCTGTAGAGGCAATCTTCTTTATGCAGCAACGGAAAAGAGAAGGAGGATTAACTCTGGACATAAACAAAAAGAAAAAATCTCTAAAAAGAGATTTTGGTAAGGGTTACAGGAAAAAACGGCCATAGGCCAAAAAAAAGGCATGAACACTGCTACGAAGCTTCCGCGGAGACTCTGCAAGCAGGTTGATGGCAGGAAAGAACTGAGGAGGGAGCAGGACCGCCTATGCCTATATAGGGTTGCTGACATCGGCGGACGTCGATGGCGGCCCTAGCCATACTGCTGAAAATCTTCTCTGTGGATTCCCCTTCACCGATGGTGAAGGTTCCTACGGTGTAACCTGATAACTGAGATATCCCCCAAGAATATCAGTGTCTTCCATGTCACAAACATGAGGTCCACAAAGGCCATGGGCTCAAAGGAGGCATACGCTAGCTGTGGCAAGTATACATTTCGGTCGGGGTGGGGTTGTGGGGAGAGACAGATTCCCTAACTGAGGGTTGCAGGTGAAGGAGGCCTTTGAAAATTCTCAAACACATGGTATGAGGCTAGAGATTTGGGCCAATACTGCTGCAAGGTGAACTTTTAGTGATGAAGTATTCAATTTACTTGGGGGCAGATGTTCTAAATAATCCAGAACAACTGCTAAATCAGCTTCCAGGGAAGAAACTCCCTTATCAGAGCACCAAAATAGAAAATCTTTTCCATTCTGAGGAACAGAATTTTCTTGTGGACTGTTCCCAATAAGACCTTCAGAAACAAAGCAGCTTCCTAGAAAACTTGCATACGTTCACTACAGGTAGGTTAAGGCACTTCTGTCTCAACATTCTTCGAGAAATTTAGTATTCTGCTTGACAGGTCTATGCAAGAGTATTCTAGATCTTCAAGAACCAAGCCTTCAGTCTCAGTGTTCTGAGGTTTGGGAATTTTACCCTGCCCAAAGACAGAGTTCAAAGGTCATGTCTCATGGGGAGAGAGAGATGGGATTTTTGGCTGATAGTGACAGGAGGAGAAAGAACCATGGCTGTCTCACCCAATCTGGTGCCACAATAATCATTGTTGCTGACCCCTTCCTCAATTTCCAGAGTACTCGGAATTAGAGGGAACGAGGGGCCTCCCAACTGACAGAGCATCCTTGGGTGGAGTCCCCCTGTGGGATGGCCTGCAGCAGAACAGTACTAACTTGTGATTGTCCCAGGAGACAAACAAGTCCACCTCTGGTACGCCCATCTCCTGAATAAGGTGTGAACCATCTAGTGGCTTACTGATCACTCATGGATTCCCTGAATTATCCTGGGTAATGAGTCTGACAGCTGACCTTTCCTGGTAGATCTGCAGCAATGATTTCTGTGTTTAGGGAGTATACCAGATTCCAGATACGTAGTGCCTCTGTACATACTTCTGAGGATCTGGTCCTACCTTGCTTCATATGTAACACACTGTGGTGCTACTTCTTGGACCAGGTGTGAGAAGTGCTGTAGAGACACAAGTACAGCCCAGAGTTCCAGCAAGTCTATGTGCTCTTGCGGATGCCAGCCTCCACTCACTATGTGATCATCCAGATGCTCTCCCCAGCCTAGTAAGGAGGCATCTGTTTTCAAAGTGTTGTATACACTTTCTGGAATGGGATTTCTTCCCTAAGATTGTTCACCTCCTTCCACCAGTCTAGAGCCTTGATCAGGTTTGCTGTGACTGTAACTAGATGGCTCAGTGAGTTTGACTTTTGATGCCAATGCCTTCTTAAGTCATATTGAACATCTCTCATCTGTAAGTGGGCCCAGGGAACCGCAGCTCTTGCTGCTGACATATGCCCTAACAGCTGCAAGAAGTCCCTTGCTGGCTTTAGCTCGCCTGGCTTGTAAGATCTTGCACAGGAAAACAGGCCTGCTCCTATGAAAACTGGCATTTGGCAAGGTTCTAGATGGGTCTGTTCTATGTTTAGTAGAAAGCCCAGACCTTCTAGTGTGTTTCTCACTACTGGAATGGAGCACGGTGCCTCCTGTTTTGTCCTTCCTGTGAGTAGCAATTTTTACAGGTAAGGATAAGTTATCCCCTTTTGTCTCAGAAATGCACCCACTGCTGCTAGGCACTTTGAACACCCTTGGGGCTGAGGTTAGGCCAATAGGCATTATAGCAAACTGATACTGCTCTTTTAATAATCTGAATCTTAGGTATTTTCTGTGGAAGTGTCTCACAGGGATATAGAAGTATGCCTCTTTCACATCCAGTGATCCCAGCTACTCCCGTTTCTGCACGGATGGTATAACTGTTCCCAGTGTTACCATTTTGAATTTTTCCTTTTTTATGTGCCTGTTCAGGAATCTTAAATCCAGAATAGGCCACCAATCCCCATTTTTACGGCTGTGTGGGTGGAGCACTGCAGACATTATGCCAACACAAGATCTCAGAATAGCACTGTGGAAGCACGTGACCAGACTGCTGTCCAGTGTGCTTCCACAGTGCTGTGGCACAGTTTCCAGTGGTTGTGTTTATGCGGCACTTCCCCTCTGCCGGTCGCATAAACACACCCACTTCGGGGGCACTTCGTTTTCTTCTGCAACTGTGGACATGACGGCCACCAGGCACAAGATGGCGGTACTGAATCAGACTGCGCCTGTGCGAGTATCTCGCATGCGCAGTTCCATCACTGCCATCTTGTGCACTACATACTCCAGTGGCACTCGGAGAAGCTCGGCGCAGCCGTATCAGCTTTAACTAGACTTGTTCTTTTTTGTGAGAACATTTCTTAACAGGCCTTAGCTCCACTGCAAGGGAGGGACCTTTTCTGTGGACTTTCTCTTTAGTAGTTTCTTCACCTCCAGCTCCACCAGGATTTTTTTCCTGAGGTTGAAGTGGAGGAAAAGCCTTTTGGATTTTTAATTTTGGGAAGCCTACGAACAAAAGGGCTAAACCCTGACTCACCACTTCCAGCAGCCACTCGTCTGTGGTGATGCTTTCCATTCTTGGAAGTAATGAGACAGGTGACCTCCCACTGGTACGGGTCCTATGGCGGCCTGTACAAAGTCTAGGATATTGTTCTTCATGTGGTTTAGGGGCTAGTGCTTGCTTCTGCCTCTACCTCTTGAGGTACCACTGTGAGAAGGGCAGTTACAGTAGGAGTAAGGCCTTTGATAGTAGGTACTGCCCCAAAAGAAATAAAAGCCCCCCCCCCCCTCGGGTCATATTCTTATAGCTTGTTTTTTGTTCATCATCCTTTTTCATGTAGGCTTCTGTTTTATCCCCAAGGGGTGAGGGGTCCCTTGAATGGGAAGCCCACAGATTTTTTTTACATGTCCTCTGACAGGATGGTTGCCCTGAGCCAGGCAATCCTCCTCAGAGCTACTGCATGTGCTAGTACTCTTGAGACTGTCTCATTTGCATCCATAATCATGTGAAACTGATATCTGGTGGCTTCCGTTGCCTATTCTGCAGTTTCTACTAGATCACTGCCAAGTTCACCTCCCACTTTTTCACTTAAGGCTTGCACGGTACTCCGAGGGGCCTTTTGGTCTGGGAAGTGTATGCCATGTAAGCAGCCTACCTTAAGTACAGGGTGGCTGAAGTACACACTTTATAAGGATGTGGATATGACGTACAATGCACACTTCTGGCAGTGTTCCTTTCCCCCTTTAAATCACCGGAAATTCTTCAAGCTGGTTCTTCCCACCCGGGTGATAATTCCCTCGGCACTGCTCCATGACACAAGAACATTCTTTCCGCTAGAAGAAGGTGGCTCCCTCCTAACTGCTCTCCAGGCGGAGTATGCCCTTTGCTTTTTCCAACTTCGAACTGCAGTATATTTGTTTTCAAGCTTCTCCTTTACCTCATCTACGATGGACGACGCAAAGCTGGCACCAGGATTCAAACAATGTGCTTGTGGGCAGAAGATGTCTCGAATGGACACGCACACCACGTACGTCTACTGTCTGGGCCATGAGCACGATCCTCAGGCATGCAGCCTGTGCCTCACGCTGAATCCTTTGACTTTTGGAGGGCTGGCATGCACTTCTTCTAGGGTGCCCAGATGAATGGGTTCCTTCCATTAGATCCAAAGATGCCCGCTGGGCAGACTCCACGGCTGCAGGGTCCGCTGAACAGCTAGTGGCATTTGAGGAAGCTGCGTCTCAGGCTGCAGAGCAGCCTTCCTTGACTTTGGCCTTTTTGTCACTTCCTTTAGGTGCCTCTTTTTCTGGGGCATTTAGGGACTTGTGCCCGGCCCTTCCCACCCCTGGGCAAGGGCCTTCCTCAAGAACGAAGTCAAAATCTAAAAGAGAGCAAAAACAAGTCTCACAATCGATCAAAGGATTGTGAGCGCTCTCGGGCCTCATATTCTCACGTTTCTTTGGAGGTTTCGTCTGTGGTCGATCCTTTGGCCCAGGCTGCTGGCTCCATGGATCCCCCACTGGGCTAGTAGGTCAAGACAAAAGGCCACCAAACTGCCAAGATTTTTCTCGAGCCGGTCAACCCATTGTCGCCAGATGAGGCCAATACCTCCCACTCCAGGACTCTGCTCCTGCTTATTACCTTGCACGGAGGGATGGATCAGTCTGCGGATCTGCTCCCTCTCCCCCACCCCCAGGATCCAGTGGACCTGGAGGACGCTCGGCTTTCGCTGGCTCCCTCTAAAACTCACTTTCGGTGACCCAGACGGTCAAGTTTGTAGTCCCAATCCCATACATCTGAGTTGAGTAGCCGGTGTTGACATTGGCGCTCCCGCTCTCGACATTCGGGTAAGTGGTGTCACCACTATTCTTCCTCTTCGAGCGAGGAGCTCCACTGCAAAATGCGACGGTGCTATGAGGAGTTTATGTGACAACAGCTAATGTTCACTGTGGTTAAGCTGATTTCGGCTACTATCCTGGCGATCACATGGCTCCAGCCACAGGAGCCTCTGCTTACAATGGCTTGGCCTCTGGCCTCTCCGCCTATCCAGGTGGAGCCACCGCCAAAACAACCGAAGACTGGCCCACCTTCTAAGGATGCCCCCCAGGGTTCAGGATTTCCACATCGTTTGTCAGCCATGGTCACGCCCGATCGGCCCCATCAGGTCAGTGGGGATTCGGGCGGTTGACCTCTGTTTGATGGATCCTCAGAGTCTGAGGGTTCCTCCCTGCACTCATGCCCGGTGGACAAGGAGCCAGCTTAAGATCTGTCGATGGAGCATGACCCCACTTCCTATATGGGTCTTCTCTGTCTCATTTCGGAAGCCATGTGTCCTAAGATGGAGCCAGTTCAGAAATGTGCTTGGTACCCACTCACTGAGATTCTTGACCAAGGTGACTCCCCTGGTGAGGCCTTCCTGGTTGCGGAGACTATCCTTGGCCCTGCTCTGGAGCTCTGGCAGCATCCTGCCTCTTGCCCTGTGCCTTGGCCTGGATGGCCCACCAGAATGCAGTGCCTACCGGTTCCCTTTCAGATTTCACAGAACACCATTCGGCTGAAGGACTGGTGGTGGACGCTGTGTTCAGGTGCACTGGCATTGTCGGGGACACGGACAAACCTCCTGACAAGGAATCCACGAAATTAGATCACATGGCCAAGAAGGTATATGCTGCCTCCTCTCTCAGCCATCAGCAGGCGAATTTGGCCCTCCTGATGACCCACTCCGCTCAAGCCCTTTGGGGCATGCTTGATACCTCCTGGACAACTCGCAAACTACGGTCAAGCAGGTCCAAGATCAGGGCTAAGCTGTGGCTAAGCAGCAGCTCCAGACAGCCATGGACATTGGTGACTCTTGTGCGCAGTCATTGGTGGTTGCAGTGGCCATGCATCTCAGGGTTTGGCTGCGGATCTCGACCTTTACAGTGGATATCCAGCACAACCTGGCAGATGTCCCCTTCTTGGACACCGATTTGTTTGGGCCGGGGATTGAAGGGCACCTAACTCAGACTGAGAAGTCCAATGCCACCTTAGACTCACTGACCTCTGCCCAGAGAGATCCCAAGGGCTCCCAGTCTCAGAAAAAGAAGCCCTTTTGGCCCCTCTTTGCTGCTGTGGTTAAGCCGTCCCAGCCCCCGGCTGGGCAACAGGCTCAGGCTTGGCATCCATGGACAAAATCAGTTGCTTTGGTCATTTGGAAGCCTTGAGGCAGAGGTCCCAGCGGCTCCTCAGCCGGGCCCTCCTCCTCCTCTAAGCCTGCCCAGTGACGGGATGGGGGTGCCTCCTTCTTGTGCATCCTGACTCCCCTGGGTCTTCCTGTGGGGGGATCAGATCTGCCACTTTCTTTCCGCCTGGTCCACTGTCACCATGGATTGGCAGGTCCTCGAGGTGGTCATCAGAGTCTGCTTCTGGCGTTCAAGGCTTACCCACCCTGCTGAGCCCATGCACCCAACTCCTCTGCAGGGAGGTTCTGGCTCCCGTCTCGGACTCTCCACTACACCCAGCGTTTGTCTCCAGGTACTTCCTGGTGCCAAAACAGATGGGGACTGGTGCACCATCTTAGATCTGCACAACCGGAACAAGTTTCTGTGGTCACGCACTTTCAGGATGGTCACTCTGTCTGAGACCATACCATCTCTGGAACAGAACATGTGGTTCTGCTCTCTGGAGCTTCGGGATCCATTCTTCCACTTCCCTATCCATCCCACCACCAGTTCCTCCAGTTCTGTGCAGAGGGGATTCTCTACAAGTTCAAGGTTATGCTCTTCAGCCTTTCCTCAGTGCCCAAGGTCTTCACCAAGTGCATCGCAGTGGTGGCAGCCTATCTGAGACGTGGGGGTCTGGGTGTACCCCTTCCTGGACAATTAGCTGAAAGCAGGTCCCTCCCGGGAGAAGGTGGAGTGGTCCAGAGGCCTGGCCCTCCAGACCTGCATCTCCCTTGGCCTCTGGGTCAACGAGGCCAAGTCGGAACTCATGCCCTCACAGGTGATTCATTTCATTGGTGTGCAGCTCGACTCTTGCAGAACCAGGGCTCAGTTTCTGGCAGAGAGGACAGAGGTTCTTTCCTCCTTTGCCTGATCATTTCGGGTTGGGCAGTTGTGCCCTTCTCGGGACTTCCTGCACCACCTGGGATATATGGCGGCTTGCAACAGCATGGTCCATTGGGCCCGGTGGAGAATGCACTCTCTGTAATGGGAGCTGGCCCATCAATGGTCTCAGCGCAGGGGTCACTTTGACCAGCCGGTCAATGTGACCCAGCTGATGTGGGACGCCCTCCAGTGGTGGCTAGTCCCGGAACATCTGCAGGAAGGGATCCCATTTGTTCGCCCAGAGCCAATGGTCATCCTGACAACCGATGCCTCCCTGTTGAGCTGGGATGCCTACCTGTGGGAACACAGAGTCCACAGGCTCTGGACCCCCGAAGAGTCCCAATGCAACATCAACCTGCTGAAGCTCTGGGCAGTTTGGCTGGTGCTGACAGCCTCTGCTCCACACATTCAGGGTCAGGTCATTCAGGTCCAAATGGACAATACCATGACCACATACTACCTGAATAAGCAGGGTGGAATGCATTCCCTGCCTTTGTGCAGGGATGCTCTCCACATCTGGACCCTCATGCTTAGCCTTGGTGCAGATTTCCTGGCCATCCATGTGGCCAGCACCTCCAACCAGCTGGTGGATGCCCTCAGCCATGTGAGGGAGGCATCTCATGAGTGGTCTCGCCATTTACACCACCTGTTCTCCCAATGAGGCACCCCTCTGGTGGACCCGTTTCCCCTCCAACGAAAACACCAAGTTGAGGCTGCATTGTGTCCCTTCCCCTCTTCGCAGCAAATGCTGCAGGGGGATGCCTTCTCAAGGCCCTGGACCCTGGGCCTTCTCTATGCCCTCCCTCCATTCCCCCGATCCACAAAGTGCTGATCAAGGCCAGAAGGGACATGGCATGGATGATCCTGGTGGCTCCAGACTGGCCCCGCCAGTTCCTTATCCTCAGCAGCAGGCTCCCCAGGCATTTTCCACTCCATCTGAACCTGCTCTTTTGCCATCAGAGGAAGGTACTCTATCCAGACTTTCAGTCCCTGCACCTGACAGCTTGGTGCCAGAGTGGCTAGAGTTCCAGGCTTTTCATCTCTGTGAAGATGTCCTCACTGTGGGGGAGGCATCTCGGAAGGAGTGGACCCGAAAATGCTACGTCTTCAAGTGGAAGAGGTTCTCAATTTGGTGCCAGGGAAAGGGCCTCAACCCTCTATCCTGTCCAGTTGCTAGCATTCTTGACTACCTTTGGTCCCTCTCTCAGTCGGGCCTTTGGTCAACGAACCTCAAGGTGCACCTGGCAGCCATCTCTGCTTACCGGGTGTGGTCTGGTATGCAGTTGGTGGTGTAGAAGGAGGTTGTCTGGCACTTTTTCAAGAGCCTCGACCACATTTCCCCTCCAGTATGTAAGCCACCACCACCACCGTGGGACTTACTGCTGATGTTTGCAAAGCTCATGGGCAAGCCACTCGAGCCAATGCACAGGTATAAAATGTCTCATCTGTCATGTAAGACTCTTATTGGTGGCTATCACGTCAGCCAGAAGAATCAGTGAGCTCCAGGCGCTCTCGATGGAGTCTCCTTACCTGGTGTTCCACAGTGACAAGGTTGCCCTTCACCCCAACCCGAAGTTCCTCCCAAAGGTTGTGTCAGATTTCCACTTTAACCAGGTGATTAACCTCTCAGTGCACTTCAATCACACCTCGAAGGCCAGGCACAGGCTCCATACGTTGGAGCTGTGGCATGCGCTAGCCTACTATAAGAAGTACACGGCTGGAGTTTGGGAATAAGTTCACCAGCTATTTGTCGCCTATGCTGAAGCAGCACCTAGCAGACTGGCAGCAAAGCCAACTGGCAAGTGGATTGTTTCCTGCATCGATCTCTGCTATAGGTTGGCAGGTAGGGAGCCTCCCATAGGGCTAAGGGCTCATTCCACCCACCATACCATGTCCCTATCTGCAGGGCTGCTACCTGGAGGTCAGCACACACCTTCATTTCCCACTAACACATCGACCTTGAGGATGCTGCTTTTGGGGCCTCAGTTCTCCAACCTCTGTTTCCTAAATAGAGGGTGTGCACCTTGCCCCCTCCTTCCAGAGAACTGCTACGAGTCTGCCACAAGTGTGGACTGCACATCATATCCACGTCCCTAGAAAATAGGTTACTCACCTATAACAGTAGTTCTAGAAGTGGTATATGATGCATATCCACACTGACCCACCCGACCTCCCTAGCAAATGGCACACACGTCTTGCTTACAGCGGGCAAGATCAGACGTCACGGGGCAGTGCCAAGGGATTTACCACCTGGGTGAGTGGGAGAAACCAGCTCAAAGGCTTTCTGGTGGATTTAAAGTGGAAAGGAACACTGCCAGAAGTGTGGATGTACATCATATACCGCTCCTAGAACCAATATTACAGGCAAGTAACCGGCTTTTTCTTGCCATATAATCCAGCTTTCTGGAATTAATTTCTGGAGATATGGAAGCTAGTGACACTTTAGATTTTTCACATGCAGCTGCCTGCACAACTCCCTCATGATCAGGGTGGGAATGTAACAATTCTATCCCCCTAATTCTTTACTTGCTATATCTTTTCCACGTTTTGTAAGTGCCAGGAGCTGAATCTGGGTGCTTCAAAATTCTGCTAGTGGCCTTTCTGAGGGATCTGTGTATGGGTACTGTGAGCTTTTGGCGAGGTCAGTTCTAGCATACTAAATATAAATTCTGCCTCTTCTGTATCCTCCTCCTCGTTGTAGTGGAGGTAATATTCATAGTCTTAACCATATGCCTAACAAAAGAGGAATACGAGGTAAAATCCTCATTGACTCTTGGTGGTAAACTAAAGTCATGTTTAGGGGTCATCTCTGGTGATATCAGTTCCCCTTCATTCTCCTCCTCCACTATAGGTTAAAAAATGCCCGAGGCCGAAGGGTGGGAAGGGGAAATAGTGACAAGGTTCCTATGGCTTGAAAGGCCTAGAAAACCTGCAAAGGAGGCTGGCGGTGGCTCAGAACACAATGGGATGGGTCCAAAGCTGGAAACCTGTAAAAAGAGAAAAGGGACTCTTGCTAGGCAACTCAATCCTGGCTAATTAACAAATCCCCAGTACCCTGAAGTGGTTAAATAGCAATTTATTTTGCAAAAAAACAACTAACACCAGAGTAGCACCCCCACTTAATTGAACGTCAATGTTTCACGTTGTTCTGATGCCTGTTCAAGAAAATGTGAGATGCTGATGTTCGATTAAGTGGGGGTGCTACTCCAGAGTTTGTTTTCTTTAAAATAAATTGCTATTTAAACACTTCAGTGTTTCGGGGACTTGTTAATGAGCCAGGAGTGAGTAGCAGAGCCACAGTGCCTTTTCTCTGCCTGGAAAAACTGCCACATTTCTGTAACGTCCTCTGCTGAGGGTGAAGCTCACTGTTCTAATGCAGGCTCCTGGGCCTTTTCAGGGGGTAGTGCAGTCCGATGCTTTTTTTTTTTGTTTGTTTTTTTCTTGACTGGTGTTGATAGCACCAGGGCATCTGCAGCTTTTCTCTTTTCTTTTTTAATTCAATGTTGATTGAATCACGAGACAGTACAAATTTCAGCAGCACAAGCACGGGTTACATAAAGCACTACATTAATCTGTGTTTGTGTATTAGACAGGGACACAATAATGGAACACCGTCAGCGTTTTAACTTTTTCCTCTTTGCCGTCTTTAGCATCAGGGCTCCACCTAGTGGCCACCCTGTGCTCTTTTTCTTAGCAGGATAAAGACTGCAGCTTTATCTGTCTCTTTCAGAGACTGCTACAGTTCTGTCACCTTAGATTTTGTTTGCGTAAAGGTACTTGAAGATGCGTGCTTGCCATCACCTGAGGTACTTCCCTCCATTTTTTTTCTTTTGGGAGAGCTGTTAGGTGACTCAGCGGCAGACTGTGATTCTCTGGGTTTTGCCCATTTTATGTTCTAGGACAAAAAGGTTTACACTATCACTATTTAAATAGTCTTGGGTCATGGCCCAAGCATTCAAAACACAGATGGTGGTAGTCTGCCTTCACCAAGCTCTTAAGAGAGGGTTTGCTATTTTTAAATCCTGTAGGCCCTGTCCTTTTCTTTGTCTTTCCAGTTATACCAATCAACTGAATATAGTCTAAAAAATGACTGCTGGTTCCTTAAATAACAATGTTTGTAAACTGCTAAGTAAAGATTGTAAAATAAGTGATTATTTTTTATTTTTAACTAAAATTACTGTTACAGCATTAAAGCAGGAACCACAAAGTAGTCCTTTCTCTGGTTCCAGAGAACCGATCAGGAACCAGCATATGCTGTTAAAATATCAAGGTCAGATAACATAACCTCTCTAACTAATGCAAATATCAAGAACTAAATAGGAAAAATTATAGTTTAAAACAAATAAAAAAAGGACTAAGCCGATGGAGTTGGAGAGGGCGCCAAGGTGACTGTTCTCTACAGCGGAGAAAACAAATCTCACATTAGAGCACTTGAGGGAGCATCAGCACACAGCAGCATCTGTAAGGAGTTCTGATTCTACAGTACTATTCTAAACACTGAGGCAACATCTAACACTGGAGGTGATGCAATTTTTGTATGGCATCACTAATGGACTCATACTGTTTGAAACGGCTGAGAATCAAGAATAAAAATCCTTAGCCTCCTCACTGCCCCCTCGTGAACCCATGTTGGTTTTTGGGCCACGTATCTCTTTTCCAATTTTTAATCAGCTGCAGGAGTCAAGGCTGATTACTTCTAACTTCTATTTTATTTTTTTAAAACCCACGCCTGGCTAGCAACTGTCTCCCTGGGATTTGCCTCCTAAAATCCTCAATGGATTCCCTCCTCCCCCTACCATGGTGATGCCAGGAGCCCCCGCCCCCAAATGATCTTATCCAGAGGACGCAGCCTTGAGGGACAGCGCAGACCAGGTAGTGGGTTAGCTTCATGCTCTGAACCCAGTTTTCGTTTTCTTCCTACTGTGCAACAGCATACAAGGATGCAGCTGTGCTTGCATGTAGAGGCACTCGCATACCACGCACCTGCTGCTGTATGTCTCTCCTTGCAGTTACACAGACTGTCCTGCCACCATACCTCCACGAGATGGCAGTCTGGATTCGGAAGTGGTGCAGCTTGACCTCCCTCACCCCACACCAGGAGAGGAGACGCACACCCCCAGCAGAGAAGTCCTCTGGATGCTCAATCCCCACCACCACCACCACAGCTGACCCCCAGCAGCCCAAGCTCGTCCCAGAAGTCAGCTCGCCAGAGTGGTGGCAGGTGTGGTGTCCAGTGCTTTAACCCTCCAGTGCCACAGGGCCAGCTGCAAAATTCTTGTGTTCTCTTTAAAAAGAATGTATGGGAACCCATTTTGTAGATGGCACTTCCAACATACTCAAATTGTGCTTTTTTCATGTATAGTACTCTTCTGTTTCTGTGGTATGCAACTCCAACATAACCATTTGTCTAAGAAATACTGATTATGAGGAATAATCCTCCAGGAGTCTAGGAGGCGAGCCTGTGTCATCCACCCCTGTGAGTGCAAGAGAAATAGTCTCATCCTCCGGGTACTCCACTTCATCAGGTTCCGCAGAATGCACCATCCTGATATGCAGGTTGTCCTGGCTTTATCTGCTTATTTTCCTTCACAGAGGGTAGATTTTTATTCACAATGGAAGGCTGATCCTCCCTGGGTTTAGGAGAGGGAGCTGCAACGTGTTTCTCGTTAAGGTATTTTTTTTGCCAACAGTTGTTTTAGGCAGGTCTTCTGCATACTTTCTATGTTTCTGGTCTTTACCATGAGAATAGTGAGGTTTCTGGTAAAATAATAAAGAAATAAACTTTAGTCAAATTCTAAGTTAAACCTGGTTGGAGGAGAAGGAACTGGATCTGGACAGCCTACCTTCAGTGAAAGAAAACAGCTGCTGTTAGAGGGTCAGGGGTTGCATGACCAGCACGCTGTTCTGGACATTCATTCTTTAAATCTCATGAACACACTAAGTTTCAGTGCATCTGTAGGGCGGGGACTATTAAGGAGACACTCATGCACTGCATTCCTGGTGTTAGAATTACTACTTAAAGAAGGTGGAGAGGGTTTGAACTGTGGTGGGAGGCCAAGTGCGCTGTGAAGCAGAGGTGGATGGCTCTTGTGTGGGTGGGGTGCTTTCCTGCTCTCTCTGCAGGCCAATCATAAAACTGGAATTGGATGCGAAGCCTGCCATTCTTGACCTCTATTTTTAATATTTATATTTTAAAAAGGGATAATCTCCCCAAGCCAAAACAATTTACATTCTTCTAAAACACGCAACTTGTTTGAATATCCGTGAAACAGAGTGCTTCTTTTTATGTCATTTTCTTACTAAAAAGTTGAAGAAATGTAATCTACCAACTGCAACAACTCCGGTTATTAGAACAGTATGCTTTGACAGTTCAGTCTGAACTGATCAATACTTGTGAGTCTGACAGTTTCAAAATAACAGGAATATACTGTCTGGGCCCCACTTCTGCAGAGCATGGATGTGAGGAGCTCCTCAAGGAAAAAAAATATTTCAATGTCTCTGCACTGCCCTGCCCTCTGCCCTGAAACCTCTCACTGTCAAATCTTTTTTCCAAGATGATATGTGTAAACCCGGACTATATATATATATATATATATATATATACACACACACACACACACACACACACACACACACATATCTATCTGATTCTTTTGTTTACATTTGTTGGTTCTTTTTTTCATTCGTTATGTCATTTCCTCCAATTAATGTGACCACTGTTTTACAAAGTAAAACTGTTGGTTCTTCTGTATCCTGTGCACTGACTGTTCTTTAGGTAATAAAAGCCCTGTAGAGACATACAGGGTTTAAAATGGTAAGGAAATTAAAATTGTTTTAAGTCCCACATTAGCTTGGTTCGCACCTGCACTTAACACTGTAGTTAGTCCAGTTTTAAAACTATGTTAAACCCTAATGAGCCCTAGGCTTTAACGCCGGGTTTTAAATGTGACAGGACTCGGCTCCTTTTTACCTGTATTGTAGACGGTCAGGCATGGTTCTCCTCCGTGCTGCATGATGTCAGTGCATGGAATCAGTTGTTAGCTTAACTCAGTCCGGAGGAAGTAGTACAGATGCTATAAAACATTTTTGAAAATGGTTCACAACATGCTTGCGGTAGTACGGACACTACAGTACGGTAAGTCTTAATCAGTTTTTAAAAATGTTTTAAGTTACCGTGCTGTAGTCTGAACGGGGTCAAAATACGTTGGTTCCCTCAGTTTCTTTTTCAGGATACCACTATTGTTTTTTGAATCTCTAAACACAGCTATCTAGGTTCACCTTGGCTCTGATTTCATTTTTTTTGTTTTCACTTTTTTTTATTGTACGGCTTTTTGTTTTTGTTTTAGGTGGTTCATGTGGGGGGATAACGACTGGCTCAACAGCCTTTAAATCTTGCATCTTCTACCGGACCGGTGGCGCTGAGGGTTGAGGCGCTGGATGCCACACCTCACGCCACGCCAGCGACCTGTGTTCGGGAATGAGCGTGGGCCCCCGGGGGTCAGCAGGGAGGGAGAAGCGTTGAGCGTCCTAAGGACTGCTCACCTCCAGGGAAGGGGGTCTTCAGCAGTTGGCGTACGCCTGGCCCCTAGCTGAGGCCGGGGGTGGCTCACCAACACTGCCGACATGAGATCAGAGGTAGGGCAGACGCCTGACAGGATGCGCAAGGGAGCATGCACAATGCCAGCGATGGCGTCACTGCACGCTATGCATCTGTGGGGGCTGCACATTTGGAGGAGAAAAGAATGCTCCAGCAGGATAAAGGAGGGTGCCTCGCAGGTTCTGCTCCCAAATAGCCACGGCGCCAGCCACACTGGATCCGGTCTTCGGTGGGGTCTGGAGTGCCCCACCGGCCTCGCCAAGGGGACAGCCCTAGGGGTATTGGCTGGCGCCGGCTGGTGGACATCGGGGATGGTACTGGGGGCTCCCTCCAGAGCTAGGGGGCCATGACCAAAGGAGTATAAAGTGATAGCTAAAAAAAAAAAAAAAAAATCTTTTATCTTCTGCCCAACTAAGATCGCAGTACTGATAGTACCAAGAACCTGACCATTTATCAGGAAACAGTCATGAAAGCTGGGTATTCAACCAAAAGATGAAGAAGAGGTGTGAGACGAAACAAGTCTCCTTATCCACTTCTGCGTCTACAGTGCACTCCAGCAACTACTCCCTTGACAAGGAGGTAAGTGCAAAATGGGCTTTAAGCACTCATTAGTAAACCAGTCTTCAAAGCCTCGGAAAGAGCTTGGTGCAGTTCTGGTGACCAGGGCCACTGCTGAGCAGCCAACAGAGACCACTAGTACTTTTAAAAAGCATACTAGTACTGCTGGGCACAAAAGACTTGAAAGGCCTCTGGAGGATGGCTACTGGTTCTTTGTATCACAGTCATAGTAAATGGTTACACAAGGAGAAAACACCTTAGGATACAACCCACTACTAGCAAAATGCCATTCTGCTAAGCAGTTCTGGATTTTGCTAGAAATTCCACTGTTTAAATAGCAAACTCACTGCACAAATCCACAAGCTGTGGATCCAAATGCAATTTTTCTCAGAAAAGCTGGCCAAGAGTTTTTCACTTTAGTAACAGAGTATTAGTCTATCTCCATCACGTCAGCCTCTCCCAGCATTTGCTGTGCAAACACGAACTGATTTGTAGGGACAGAGGTGCGTAAAATGGGAACAGCAGCACATGTTATGGGGTACATACCAAGTGGTTTTGACTCTAAGTTGGACTTCATCTATAATTAGATGTCTAGGACTTGACTGCCTTCTTTATATTTAAACTAGTCTCTTAAATAAGGGTATGCAACATTTACTGAGGTATGTGCTTAGAGAACACTGTAACATAGATTTTTTTTTAAAATTATAAACTGGTTTCTTCCGAGTCTTCCCTTTTTTTTACTGTTGTTGTTGTTGCCTTTCTTTCCTTGTTGTCTTAATTCAGGTTAACCTAGACAATTTTACTGTAACTGAATTTAAATCTGGGCACTGTTTTTCTAGAAAGCCTTTTTTCTTTTGATTGGGATGATCAGGATAAGGGTTTTAGGTTTCAGTAGGGGTATACCATACTGTCTAAATGCTTTCATTGTAGTAATTTAGAAGATGTTTTAAAAATAGGTATGGATGGTCATGTTAACTTTTGTGTGATAGTGATTCTTCCGATTTTTTAAAATTTTAATAAAATCTTACTATAAAAAAAACTAATTTAGCAGCCACCGGTGGTGCGAGGGTTGAGCACTGGGCCACACTTCACTGCTGCCACGCAGCGATCCATGTTCAGGAATGAGCCTGGGTCATCGGGGTCGTGGGGGAAGCTGGATACAGCCACCACAAGGCAGCTCTTCTCTCCCGGGAGGGATGTGGGGTTACCTGGCTCTTGGCTGCCTCCCGATGGAGGACAGATGGCAGTGACAAGCTATATGGGAGCCCCAGAAATCGCCAGGAGTGGGGTGGAAGGGGCCAGTACCGGCAGCACTGGGCGCATGCACACCTCCGTGCGCACACATGGCCATGTGCTGGGGCCCCAGGATTGGGGAGAAAAGCACGAAAAACTGAGAAAAAGATTACGGAGAAAAAATCAATTTATAAGGATTGCAAACCCACTCTATTACCCAGGGTACCTGGTGATTCACCTGGTAAACAGACATTTGTCCAAGCTTACTTTGAAAGCCCATTTTAATGTTCCCTGTTTTAGTGCCACAAGCCTGCCACCCTCTGACAGAAAAGCACATCCAAATGTTATCCCTGAATTTATAACCTCTGAGCTTCAGGGGATGTTTCCGCATTCTACTGGAGGATGAGAAAAACAAAAACACTTTTAATAAAACAACACAAAAACAGACTCTGTTTCATAGGAACTACCATGGTTGAAAAGGCCCAAAGCTTGCATTTCGACAACACATTGAAAGCTGGCATGAAATACCCTAATGCTGTCATGAGACTATGCATTTAAAGCCCCAGCCAATCAGAATTAAGGATTTGGTCTCATCCATATCTTATGATTAAGGTTAATGCCACTCAGCAGCAGAGTAGTTAAGAAAACATCTCAAAACAAGGGAATTAGCGCTTTCAGATGTTTTACCATTTCTAGTGCTGGGGAAGAACATCAGCTGACTAAAGCTGCATGCATTACCAATAGAGAAGGAAAAGCACGTGATCATCCCAAAGCTTTTTGATTGCTATTAGCTGGTTTAAGTTGCATCAAGCCAAAACAGGTGCTCTCCCTCCATTTGTGCTGTGCACACTGTTAGTGCTCACCTGCAACTTTCCTTCCAAAATATCCCATTACATGACTGCACAGATCCCTCAGTGGAGCCTCTGCCGGCACTCTGCTCTGCCTCTGTGGGGAAACATTTGCCTTCGGCTTCGAAAGAGCATGTACAACAGTTTTATAAACACCACCCAGGGCGCCTGGCTGCTGCCCTGGTTCCTGACCTGATGGCCTAGGTACACTACGGCTACCCAACTGGCTACCTGCAGCACTTTCTTTCTGCATCTGAGCTGCGGAGGCAAGATTTCCTTTTGGTTCCTTGTTCTTGTCACTATTAATTTCTGATACACTGACACCGCCTAAAGGCTTGTAGGTTCCAGGCTTGACTAAATCCATCAGTGTTGATGAGCTACTGCTGCTACTGGCACTTAAACCACCAAGTTTTCGAAGTCTTGCCTTCCAGGGGGGCTCCTTGGTTTCTAAAGGATTATGAAACTGAACGGACTCTGTTGATGGTCTAAAACTCACATGAACGCTAGTTCTTTTCCTGGCTGCTACTTTCATGACTTTGCCCCTAGGAACTACTATTTCACTTATGCCTCTTTTAGTTGGTGAAGATTTGCTTGTGCTCGTAACGTCAGAAACTTCACCGACTGGTGCTCTAGGTGAAAACTTATTTGCAGGCAAACCCAGCAAGCTAGTTAATCTTTCATGGTGGGAGGCATCGCCCTTTGGTTTTCCAGCCACTTCTGCCTCCACTGCTAAATCTACCTCAGTGGCAGTTTGTCTGCATAGAAATTTTATCCTGTTACTACAGCTATCTGGCTCCATCTCAGTGCCTAATCCTTTACTTTGATACTCATCAGGATATGATATTTGTTTTTTCTGAGTCAGAACTATTTAAACTCGTCACATGTATCTCTGTCTGACATGGTTCTGCATTACTTATGTTGTCATTCTGGTTCTGCCTTAACCGCAGATCTACTGCGTCATCAGTAGCCATGCTGAAACCACCAGCTGTACAAGTATCAATTTGTTCTACGGAATCTAAACTTTCCATTGGAGACTGATGATCTGATGTGAGCGGTGAAATGTCATCTGAAGGAACTGCTTCTCTACTTGTCTCGTCTCTATGGTGACCTCCATCTTTTTTCTTTAAAATACTCTCTGAGAGAGGAAAGAAGGTCCTCTTCCCCTTCATTTTCCACATAATGGCACTGGTCAAATACTGAACCTGCAAGATTCAGTGGCCCTACTAAATGACAGAGGTGGTCATAGATGCTATCCCCAACTTCCAAAGAGGACCCTCGGCTATCAGCGTTTGTAATGTGGCTTTCGATGGACCTAGACAATGAAGAGATCTCAGCGGAACTCTGTAAGCTGGGAGCATGACTTGATGAAGTGTCAATGACAGGAACTGCACCTTTGGCCCGTTCAGCTATGAATGGTTCCATGATGTCAGAAGCACTGCTGCTTCGTGGCAGTGGTAGTGGGTGGTCCTCAGCTGTAGCAGTGAAAACTTCGGATGAAGCCTCCTCGCTCTGTGAAAAATGCCTCATTCGAGATGGACGAGGAAGTACGTGAGAATCATCCATTTCTGAAAAGTAAAAATCAGCAAACAGTATTCGCTTTTCAATGACAACACCGTTACTGGAGTAAAAAACATAAAAATCTATCTGAATGCTGTCATTTGTTTTTCACTTGAATTACTTCGTTACTTGCCCAGGACATCACTGGACACAAAATAATACACAGACAGAAACATTTTGCAACTTGTCAGGGTTAGTACAATTAGTAACCACCATAATGTGTTTATTAAACATAATCATGCATGGTACAGGAATGAAAGGCAGTGGAAACTGTGTAAGTTTTGAAAGCATCCAAATTAGGGCAGTACCTTCAGTTTTTACAACAGATTTAAAATCTTTGCCAAATCTTCTAAAAAAACATTTTTTGATGCTTTATATACACTTCAGTGGCGACACCACCATCAATCGATGTGTCGGTACTTATAAAGCAGTCGTGCATGTTACGGTGACAATGTTAACCTAGTTCTTTTCCCTTTTAGATTACCCTTTACCTCCTGTCTTGTACAATACCCTTCAGTCACTTACTTTTACAGTTGAAATATTAAAAGGAGCACTCCCCTTTTACTATAGCTCATATTAGTTTTTTCATCAGTATTCTCAGCTAAGTTTGTACACCTGTTGTCACACAAGCTGAGGGAGCAGTATCTGCTGCATGCTAGTTTATTTTGATCACAAGAAAAGTGGTGTAAAACAATGGAGGTTTCAAAACAACAAAAATACCGAATTAAACCCAGCTCGAGCCATATTAAAAGGAGAGCTCCTTTTATCATTTTAAATGTAAAAAAGTGGCGAGGCATACTCAAAATATGGAAAAGGGGTATTATTCAAGAAAGGAGATACTGCTGCATGCATTTTAGCATTGGCTTTCTTTTCAAATTATTATTTTTCATGAACAAATGTGGTTAAATCGTGATTACAAATCAACCAGAATATCTGCAATGCTAGAGGCTTTTTTTGTTGAATTTAGTGGCACAGCCCTAATTTAAATCATAAGCTGAACAGTTCTAGCGCCTCAATGCAACAGCTCAAATCACTCACTGAAACCTGCCATTCAATAAGAAACGGTTAACATGTTACATCACATGAATTTTCAAGTATTCTAACAGTTTTGAGAGCAGAAAGGGAAAGTAAAGGTGGCAAAGGGGTGCAGAAATAAGCAGAGGTGGCACTACCTGACAGTTCATCAGAAAGGGGAGTGAGCACAATATCAGGCAAGTAAGGTTTGGAAGAATGGAGCAGGACAGGAGCACTTTTAGCGCTGCGTATATAGGCCGATGGCGGAAAACAATCACCAATGGATCGGCTTCTCAGAGCTTCAAAAAAAGGGAAACAGAAAGAAGAGCGTGGGAGGAAACAAAGGAGAGTGATAATAATGAAAAGCTTGTGCCAGAGAAAGTAACAATGTGGTAACCAAGGTGGGAGATAAAGGAAACCAGAAAACTAAATGCAGAAAAACTTAGTTCTGCGTGGTATAGATTACGAGGTTTATAAGTAGCAGTTATACACCAGTGTTCTACAGTACAGCTTCATGTAACCACCAACAGAAAGCTGAATTACAATGGTCATTTGACAAAATGTTTTACCACTGGCCCAAAACAAGAAAAATGTTTGAATACAGGGTCCTTAGAATGGACACAATGATGCTGAACATACAGTTTTCTACTCGCGTACATAAGTTAACCATCTGCACATCTGCTAGCTGCACATTCAAGCAGACTTGATAGACCTCTAGGCCTTTATCTGCTGGCAAATTTCGTATGTTCGTATCTGGGGTCAAACTCCATTAGTTCTGACCTGTGCTTTGTAAAAGTAGGATAAATTTCTTCATACTTCCTGTAATTTCCGTTTCTGTTGGCTCCAACATTGTCAGTGGGGAATAAATACAGGTTACTCACCTGTAACAGGAGTTCTAGGAATGGTATATGTTGTTCATCCACACTGTCTGGCAGGTATCCTTGCTGCTTTAAATCTTGCCGGAAGGTCTTCAAGCTGGCTCCTCCCACCCACCCGGGTGGTAAAACTCTCGGCTCCGCCCCATGACGCCAGATCTGGCCCGCTGGAAGCTCAGGTTGTGTGTCGAAGCTGGGGAGGTCGGGTGGGTCGTGTGGATCAACAACATATACCATTCCTAGAACTCCTGTTACAGGTGAGTAACCTGTATTTCTAGGGACATGGATATGTTGTTCATCCACACTGTCTGGCAGACTCCTAGCAGTTCTCCGGGAGGAGGGAGGCAAGGCGCACACCCCCTACTTAGGGAATAGAGACTGGAGAACCGAGGCCCCAAAACCAGCATCCCGGCATGACTCAAGGTCGATGTGGTAATGGGTGATGAAGGTGTGCTGACTTCCAGGTAGCAGCCCTGCAGATTTCCTGGATAGGGACGTCCCTGGAAGCAGCCACCGATGCAGCAGTATGGCGGGTAGAATGAGCTCTTATCCCTCTGGGAGGCTCCATGCCTGCTAACTTACAGAAGAGATCAATGCAGGAGGTGACCCACCTGCCTATTGTCCGCTTGGCTGCAGGTCTGCCAGGTGCGGCTACAGCGTAGGTGACAAACAGCTGGCGAACCTCTCCCCGAATTTCAGCCGTGCGCTCCTTATAGTAAGCGAGCGCCCTTCTAGGGTCCAGAGTATGGAGCCTATATTCGGCCTCCGAGGTGTGATTGGGGTAGAACACCGGCAGAGTCAACACCTGGTTAAGGTGATACTCCGACACCACCTTCAGAAGGAATTTCGGGTGGGGGCGCAGGACAACCTTGTCTGGAAGACCAGGTAAGGAGACTCGATGCAAAGCGCCTGGAGCTCTCCCATCCTTCTGGCTGACGTGATAGCCAACAAGAAGGCGGTCTTCCACGACAGGTGAGAGAGTTCACACCTGTGCATTGGTTCGAATGGCTTGCCCATGAGCTTTGCCAGTACCAGCAGTAGGTCCTACAGAGGTGGAGGTTCTCACACCGGAGGGGAAATGTGATCAAGGCCTTTGAAAAAGCGCCAGACCACCTTCTCCTGCGCCACCGACTGCTTCCCGGCCCGCGCCCGGTAAGCAGAGATGGCTGCCAGGTGCACCTTAAGGGTCGTCGACCTAAGCCCTTGCTGAGAAAGGGACCAAAGGTAGTCCAATATGCTCGCCAAGGAACAGGAGGAAGGGTCCAGGCCCTTGCCCTGGCACCAAATGGAAAATCTCTTCCATTTGAAGGCGTAGCATTTTCTGGTCGACTCCTTACGGGACGCCTCAACTACGTTGAGGACCTCGTCGGAAAGACCCAAGGCCTGGAACTCTAGCCGCTCAGGAACCAGGCCGTCAGGTGCAGGGATTGAAGGTCCGGATGGAATACCTTCCCCTGATTGACTGAGAGCAGGTCCGGGCGAACTGAAAGCTGCCTCGGGAGCCTGGAGCTGAGGCTGAGGAGATCTGGGTACCAGTACTGGCGGGGCCAGTCTGGGGCTATCAGAATCACCTGAGCCTTGTCTCTCCTTGTTTTGAGAAGCACCTTGTGCATTAAGGGGAACGGGGGAAAGGCGTAGAAGAGACCCGGGGTCCACGGCCTCGAGAAGGCATCCCCCTGCAGCGAGCCCTGCTGAAGGGGGTGGGCATGGAACAGTCTCAGCTTCGCATTCTCCCTGGAGGCAAACAGGTCCACCTGAGGTGTGCCCCAATGGGAGAACAGATCTTGTACTACCTCCGGCAGGAGAGACCACTCGTGGAGCGCAGCCCCTATCCGACAGGGCATCGGCCAGGGTGTTGGAGGCTCCCTGCCACATGAATGGCTAGGAGATCAGCCTCCAGGCTGCGCATTGAGTGACCAGATGCGAGAGCTTCCTTGCATAGGAGCATGGAGCGCGTCCCGCCCTGGCGGTTTAGATAGTACATGGTCGTGGTATTGTCCGTCTGGACCCGGACCACTTGACCCCGAAGAAACGGAGCAAAGGCAGTGAGAGCTAGGCAGACCGCTTGGAGCTCCAGCAGGTTGATGTGGCATCGGGACTCCCGCGGGGACCAGAGGCCATGCGCTCGGTGTTCCCCCAGATGGGCACCCCAACCCATCAGAGAGGCATCGGTCGATAGAGAGACCGTCGGCTCGGGGCGGACAAACGGGATGCCCTCCTGCAGATGAACTGGAACGGTCCACCACTGGAGAGCGTTCCACATCCCCTGGGTCACCGTCACTAGCTGGTCCAATGGATCGCAGTGTTGGGACCACTGGCTGGCTAGCCCCCACTGAAGGGGGCGCATGTTCCAGTGGGCCCAACGGACCACGCTGGTACAGGCCGCCATGAGACCCAGGAGGCGCAGGAAGTCCCGGGCAGGGCGCAATTGCCCAACCAGAAATGATTGGGCAAAGGAGGAAAGAACCTCGGCCCTGTCTGCCGGGAGCCGTGCTCTGGCTCGAAGAGAGTCGAGCTCTGCCCCGATGAAAAGAATCACCTGCTTCGGCTCGAGTTCCGACTTGGCCTCGTTGATGAGGAGGCCGACCTGAGAGCAAACCTGGAGGGCCAGATCTCTGGATCGCTCCACCTCCTGTCTGGAGGGGGCTGCTATCAGCCAATCGTCCAGGTAAGGGTAAACCCAGACCCCTCGGCGCCGAAGGAATGCTGTCACCACTGCCATGCATTTGGTGAAGACCCTGGGAGCTGGAGATAAGCCGAAGGGCATGGCTTGGAACTCGAAAAGGGATCCCTCCGCTGGAAAGCAAAGGAACCTTTGATGGGACGGACGGATACGGATGTGAAAGAACGCATCCTGTAGGTCCAGAGAGCAGAACCACACGCCGTGTTCCAAGGATGGTATTATCTGAGCCAGAGTGATCATCCTGAAGGTTCGAGACCTTAGGAACTTGTTTAGGTCGTGTAGGTCGAGAATGGGACGCCAGCCCCCCGTCCGTTTCAGAACCAGGAAGTACCTGGACACGAACCCCGGGTTTGAGGGAGGGTCCGCCACCTCTCTTATCACCTCCTTCTCGAGGAGGAGAGCGATGTCATCTCAGCAAGCTGACAGCGAGGCTTCGGACCCTGAGGCCCCCCCCGAGGTGTGACTGCTCTGAAGGGCGGGGTCTGCTCGAACTCCAGAGGCAGGCCCTTTCCTACCACTTCCAACACCCACCGGTCTGTGGTAATAGCAGACCAGGCGGAAAGGAAGTACTGGAGCCGTCCCTCCCATTGGGGAACCTGGGGTGAGGTGACGAGGTTGGGGGCGACACCCCTCAACCCGTCACTGTGCAGGCTTGGAGGAGGGACCGGCCGAGGGACCACCTGGGCCTTTACCTCCCTGCTTCCTGGAGGAGGAAGCCGCGGGCTTGGGTTTGGGACGCCAAGCGCGAGCCTGCTGGCCCTGGTGCTGCTGGGCCGGACGTGCCGGGGCGCAGACAGACGAAAGGGCTTGGGTTGCGGTCTGCGGCCCTTGTCCCTCTGAGCGGATGAGACCGAGTCCAAGGTGGCATTGGACTTTTCGATCCTCTGGAGGTGGCCTTCCACTCCAGGGCCGAAGAGGTCAGTCCCCAGGAAGGGGACATCTGCCAATTTGTGCTGGGTATCCGCTGTGAAGGTGGATATCCTCAGCCATGCCCGATAGCGCATAGCCACTGCAGCCGCTACTGACCTGGCGCATAAGTCTCCAATGTCCAGAGCAGTCTGAAGTTGCTGCCCTGCCCTGGTCCCGCATCTGCCTAACCGTGGTCTGCAGGTCAGCCAGGAGATGAGGGACTACCTCGTCCAGGGAGCCCAACAGGGCATGGGAGAAATGTGCCATAAGCACGGCCGAGCTTGCCTGACGGAGGCCAAGGGAGGACGCAGCGTAGACTTTTCGCCCGGCATAGTCCAATTTCTTGGACTCCTTGTCAGGAGGTTTGTGCACGTCCCTAGCGTTTCCGGCACGCCGGAAAATGCTATCGGTAACTAACCCCTCAGCTGAGGGATGTTCCGAGAAACCGGACAGGGAACGGTAGGGACCGCTTACTCCTGGCCATCCTGGCCGGCGCAGGGCAGGAAGCAGGCGCTGCCAGAGCTCCAAGGCCGGGCCACAATGGCCTCGGCCACAGGAAAGGCCTCCGTAGGGGAATCCCCTCGGTCCAATATCTCTGTGAGGGGATACTTGGCCCGCTTGGATACGGGCTCGAGCTGCATCCCGGTGGACTCCCAGATGAGCCTGAGCAAACCCAGGAAGAACGAAGGGCGGTCATCCAGCGACTGACCTCCAGAGGACTCCAAGTCCACTCGCTTGGAGAAAAGGGAGAAATCGTCATCGGACTCAGAAGAGTCCGCAAAAAGCTGCCTCAGGCCTGAGCCACCCTCCACCTGCTGAGGGCGATCGGGAGTGAGGGTGACCGACAGCCTATGGGGCAGACCCTGAGCCGACTGAGAGTTCTTGGTCAGAACCCCAAACAGCGGCTGTGGGGGCGGAGGTTCCACCGGAATTGGTGGAGCAGCTGGTTTTGGCCGAACAACCGGCCTGGGAACAGGGTCCTCGGGTAAAACGAGGGATTGTTTCGGCCACTCCGGTGACAGCCACTTAATGGCCGGGGAAGGCGACGGTGTCAGCTTGTTCCCGGTCAGAAGGAGCTGTTGCCACATGAGGTTCTCGTGATCGTCGGCGTAACTTATGTCGAAGCCTCGCCTCATCCGAGGAGAAGGAAGAGGACGAGCGGCGGCGCCGCTTACCGCGGTGCCGAGACCGAGACCGCCTATGATGGCGGGATCGGCTGGACCGTGAAGAAGTCCGAGACCGAGAACCTCGGCCTTTCCGAGGACAGTGCGGGGAAGGGACGGGTGGAACCGGCCCCTCCCTCGGCTCGCAGGGTTCACCCGAGGGCCCGGAACTGGAGGCACTGGCAAGCCCGCTGGATCCTCAACTCCACCGGGGAACCGGGAGAGGTTTCGCAGCGGTCGACAACCCATCCAACAGGTCGAGAAAGATCTCGACTGCCGTCGGCAGTCTCGGTCAACTGACCTGACGGGGACACCGTGAGACCAGTGGCGGCTTGAACGATCGATCAAGTCGATGGCCGACAACTCGGGAGAGGGACCTTTCCCGCTCCCAAGAGCGTCGACGGAGGGACTTACCCTTGTTTTTCTTTTTGGACCGAGAAGAAGGTCCAGCAGACGTTGGTCCCTCTCCTCTAGTGGAGAGGGACAGACAAAGCTCCTTAAACGAAGCCGAATAAGAGGAATGCAGGGAGAGCGGGATAAATGCCGCGGTCGAGGAAGATGCGGCCCGCGCCGCCTCCTCTTCGAGGGCGATCATCTGCTCTAGCTGATCCGCCGAGCCCGCCGCCGTGGAAACCGCGGACGGGCCTCTTTGACTTTACGGAGGAAAGCGTTTCTGGGCGCCCAGTTGTAAGCGGGCAGCACGGTCTTGAGGGACGTGGGCTGAGAAGGAAGGCACAGTCGCAAGCCTGCGGGTCGTGCTCAAGGCCTAAACAGTAGACACACGTGGAGTGTGGATCCGTCCGAGACATCTTCTGCCCGCAAGGGCACCGCCGAAAACCGGGAGTCGATCTGTCCATCGCAGCCGCGAGGGATAGAAGACCGAAGTCTATAATGCAAAAAACCTTTAAATTCGGAAAACCGAAGAATTAGGAACCAGCCTTACACGCAGAGCGTTAAGGAGGGAACCTGAGCTTCCAAGCGGTAAGGAAGATCTGGCGTCATGGGGCGGAGCCGAGAGTTTTACCACCCGGGTGGGTGGGAGGAGCCAGCTTGAAGACCTTCCGGCAAGATTTAAAGCGGCAAGGATACCTGCCAGACAGTGTGGATGAACAACATATCCATGTCCCTAGAATTAGTAATTATTACCATATGGGTAATGTAGTGGTACAGCCCAAAGCTGCAACATCAGCACAGAACCCTAGGGACATGAGAATTTTGGTTACAGAGCTACTCAGTTCACCTCTGTCCATGCAATACAACCAGACAACATATATAGATATCAGTCTCCATAGCTCTAGGTTATCCTTTAAGACCATAGCCTAGCCTATGTAACAAAAAATAAAAATTACGTACTTACCGTAATTCATCATCTTCCTGTATATCTTCACCATTCATCACTGTCAGGGTGTCCAGCCAGAGATGTAGCACCCTGCGGGAGCTTTTTTTTCCAAGAGGGAGGAGCCTGGAGCTCACAGGATGGCCAGTAACGGCCGTTGGCTCCTCCTCCACCCCAGTTCTGCTCACCAGAGAGACAGAAGAAAAAGAGGGATAGAGAAAAACCAAGGGCGGGGGAAGGGAGCCTGAGGAACAGCACAAGGAAAGGTTATAAACTGAAAAGGAATAAGCCGCCAGAGGAGGGGGGTCTGGGGGGATGGGCTCTTAGGCCCAAGTTCCTGGATGGCTAGTCAGGAGACAGGAAAGAAGGGGAAAAAGAGGGGAGAGAGAGAGAGAGAGAAGAAAGATGGGAAAAGGGAGAGAGGGATCCATCTCCCCCTGCACCAAAAACAGGGCTCAGTGACCTCTGGACGGAGATGTGCCTGCCAAAGGCAGGCAGCCAACTAACCAACAGGAGTACCTGGGGTACAATATCCACATCTCGGCCTTACTGCCCCTTCCATGGGCAAGACTGAGGCGCTGTACGAAGGTGGTGCAGGGAAGGTCCCACCACCTTTCCTCTAATTTCATCCCAGGTGGAAAAGAACCACCCCTAGGCAGGATATCCCCCCTCCCCCTGCTACCGCCTCCCAAAGGGAGAATCCAAGCCAATGGTCTGGGGAAGTGGAGATCCCACCCACTCAGAAAGCACCCTCCTCAGCAGGAGAAAGGAACCCTAAAAGCCGAAGAATATTTCAAAACAAAGAGGGAGGGAATGAAGCAGGAGTCCTGTCAGCCGCATCCCTCCCCCATCCCAGGAGACCCCTGCCACCGAAAGTCAGCCCACCCAGAGGGTCTGGACCGACCTGAGGACTCTCCAAGGACGGTGGAAGCGGAGCCCACCAGGAGTCCCCCCAAGGAAGGGTCGAAGTCCTCACCAGCCCTCCTCCTAACTAAGTCCACTCCGCCGCCTAACAAGAGGCAAGGAAGGGGACCCTAGGGCCACAGTGGGGAGGGCCCTGACTGGTTCTCGGAGGAGGAGGGCAAGCAAGGAGGTGGCATCACCCAGGGACTGTGTTCTTCTGAGGGGAAGATGAGAGTGCGCCAGTGAAGAATGGTGAAGATACACAGGAAGATCAAGAATTACTGTAGGTACGTAATTTTCATTTGTTCCCTGTGTCAATCTTCACCATTCTTCACTGTCAGGATGAGTACTGAGCCCCTCCGAAGGGGGTTCAGCGCTTCTCTGAGGGACAGAAAAGTCCATCAGCCTCTCATGGGGAGGACCACTCGAAGAGGAAACCCACTCCAGGCCAGTTAGGCCTGTGACTTGTCAGGGCAAGGCAGGGTTCCCCGTTCCCTAGGGCAAGGAAGTCACCACTGCAGATCCCGCCTTGTCCTGAGGGAGAAAAGACAGGTCCCCCAGAATGCGGAGGCAATCACCCTACGCCGGGCCAGGGGTGGTAACCTTGACAGATGAAACCACGCCATCCACCTAATGCAGATTGCAGTCCCCGTTAGCTGTGAAGCTACCTCACTGGCATCATAAGATGCCCTTGCCTGGTGCCTTGCTAGTTCCAAGCCCTGAGTGGAGAGGGCGGTGGCCTGCCTGGTTGCCTCCGAATCAGGCAGTGATGCCAGCATTGCCCACAGATGCCTGTTGTAGGCAGCACGGAGTGCCTGATGAGAAACTATGCATAATATTAACCGCACTGAGAAGAAAACTCTCCACCCCAAGTGGTTGAACTCCGCAGAGTCCGCATCCGGGGTCAGTCGCAGACCGCATGCCTATACCTAGTAGGGGTGTCAAGCGACATCACTCCCGTCGAGGGATGAGGCAAAGTACCTAGAGACCCCTGGGGCACACAATACCAACGCTAGCAGTCCAAAAGGGCTGGAGCTGGGGCGGATGGGAGCTGCCAAGCGCTGTATGATGCTTCCTGGAAAGGCATGGGCCAGGAAGGGACCACCAAGCAATCTAAACTGTATTCGCCCAGGAAGGTGCGCATCGTGTACACTGTGTTGCATCTTGCTATGTGTGACAGGTGCAGGTCCTTGACCAACCTCGTGAGAAAGCACTGATACTCTGTTTGATTAGCGTCAGTGGACAGGTGGACAGATGTATCCTCTCCCTCAACTGAGGACGATGAGGAGGCCAAAGAACCAGAAGATTCAGGCTTCGGCTGCAGCGGAGGAGACAGGCGGAAGACCTACTCGTCCATGGCCCTAATATACCTTGGAAATTCTGCAGCCTGAGTTCTGAACTGTTCCCAGGTCAAGGGCCCCGAAGGACCCACATGGCCCGGGAGAAGAGGGGCCAGATACAGAGATGGGGGGGGGAACACCGCTCACCTTCAGTGAGTCGCCTCTGTCAGGGCTAGGGGACCTAGCAGGCAATCCCAGACAATGAGGGGATAGGTCGGTTCAGTCAAAGACCGCTCAATCAGCCAGAAGCAGTCAGGACTGAGCCCTGGAGGGGAAGTACCCCATGGGACCGGGGATGCATGTGTCCAGAAGAGAGGACCCCAACCCCACCCAACAAGGACTACCTCGAATGGGACAAGGGAGAGAACTTGGGCTCGGTGCTGTGGTCCTCCCCAACCCCCGAGGGATTCCAGAGGAGAGCTGCAGCCCCTCACTTCGGCCTCTCAACCCTGCCGACTCCGAGGAAGATCTTGCCTCACTCCCTGTGCTGGGGACTGACCCAATCCCACAGGCTCCCCGAGGACAGCCGCAGGAGAAGGAGTCCCTGTTCTAGTCTTTGGGGGGGGGGGGGCTGCACCAAGGCTGGCAGCCGACCCCACCCCCAAAACCCAAACCACTGCCCCATCAAACCGGGGGCCACTATCCTGCACCTTGCTCCCGGCACCGCCGTTGGCGCTGCCTCGATCACCGGAGCTCCGAACGGCTCTGGGATCCAAGACGTTGCTGGCACTAGGGTAGTCTGCAACTCCAAGGAGGTGACTGCTTGGGTGGTGCTCCCAGGGAAACCAGACCGGTCCTCCTGCACCATGGAAGAGGCCTCCTCCCTGACAAGGCCATAGGAGGAGGAGGCCACCTCCTCACTGCTCCATATAGGGCTGGGAGGGGAACCGAAGAAGGGCAAAGAGACCTGCATTTGGAACCTCTCGAGCGACGACACCCCTGAAAGTCGGCGAAGCCCTGCCGACTTTAAACGCACAGTACTCTAGAACTCGGTGGCCCACTGAGAAGCTGGCGTCGCAGCTGTCCATATCGCACTGAGGTCCAAGGAAGGTTAAACAAACATCATGACGGTCCATAATGGAATTTGCCAACTGCAGGGACACTGACGCATAGGAGGCTGACCCATTTTAGAAGAACGTCTCTTGTTCCCCGAACCAGGCATGATGTGGCGGTAACCAAAACAACAAAACAGTAAAGATATGGCGCCGCTTAAAGAAATAAAAGAAATGTCTTACCAGTATTCTTATGTAAACCGCACAAAATACTGAACAACAGAAACAGGCAATGTTGAAGTCATAGCGCGGTGCCAAATGCAGCGTTGAAGTCTGGCACTGCACCACCAACTAGGCAACAGACTATGCTGACACAGCAGAAATTCTCCGCTGCAGGCGAGGTGCTGTCTCGATGGCAGGAGAAGCAGAACTGGGGCAAAGGAGGAGCCAACGGCCATTACTGGCCAACCAACATGCACCAAGCAATGTGATGGCCTCGTGGGCGGCGCCGCCAGCGCCAGCTCCTCCCCCTGGACACCCTGACAGTGATAAATGGTAAAGATTGACACAGGGAAGATAAACAAAAACAAATAAAAAAAATCACCTATTCCACTTGATTCAAATACCTTGACGTGGTCGATGATTCCAGTAACTAAACTGATCACCCTTCTCATCCAACTTGCAGGGTCTAACGAAGAACTCCGGTGACCTTCCTGGACTGTCGCTTGTTCAGGGCTAAACCTCTACCATCACTGTAACATACAATGTTTTATTACAGGAAAAACAGCCTTCGGACCTGACTTCAATACCACCGGATACTGACCTGGGTACACTCATTTTCCAGTACCACAATGTAAAAATAGAGCACCCAGAGAACCTACAGGCCAATAACGCCAAATAGTGGCTTTTAACTGTGATGTGTATTGAAAAATTGGATTAATCCCAGTTCCTGCTCAGCTGTTTAACCATCTTGTCTGAAGAACAAAACATTTATCTATAAATACACCTGACAATATTCTCCAAGTGGAGCCAAAGGCACCAAGGAGAGGCCCCACTGACGACACTGAAGGTAACAGAAGAAGAAACTACGGCAAGTATGAAGGAATTTCTCCTTTCTGTATTGCTTCACATTGTCAGTGGAGAATTAGAAAAGAATGTGTTTACTCTTAGACAGAACATACACTAGTATCTTCTGACCATTTGCAAAAATACAAACAAACATATGAAGAAGTCACCAGAATTATGACTTTTGGTCTATCTAGACTGCTCACTGTGCAGGGCTGTCAGCTCAGGTTGGTGTCCCTGCTCCCCCCCCCCTTGCCATCCCTTTCCTCCCTCCTTCCATGACCTTCACCTTCCCTTAAATCTACCCCTGCCTCCACTGAAGCTGCCCACCATCCCCAGTGAGATCAGCCCACCATCCCCAGTGAGATCAGCCCACCATCCCCAGTGAGATCAGCCCACCATCCCCAGTGAGATCAGCCCACCATCCCCAGTGAGATCAGCCCACCACCCCAGTGAGATCAGCCCACCATCCCCAGTGAGATCAGCCCACCATCCCCAGTGAGATCAGCCCACCATCCCCAGTGAGATCACTCTTATAATACTAGCTATTATATTTTTATAATGTTTGAAACTACATTTTGAAAGCTGTAACATTTTCAGCAGTTAATACAGTTCTCCTGTGCTGCTATATGCATATAGATGTCGATATAATGTGGTATAAATGATAGGACTTTAAAAATGCAGTATAACATTTTTTTTTGCAATATAAAACTTTTTAAAATCAAATAATACATAGGAGTGTGTGTATTACAAGTGAGTAATCCCACTGAGAGGTTCTCTTGTCCCCAGAACCTCGCGGTATGATTACTCAGTTGTAATGCACACACTCCTCTATATTTTATATTTTGTAATATATGGATCCAATTAAAATATCCCGCTCTGAATTTTTTTTTTTTTTTAGACAGCCTTTCACAACAGCCGTCCAAGCACTGCAATGAACACTCGCTTGCTCCATATACATCCCCCCCAAACAACCTTGTGGCCGTGTAACAAGTCCTACCTGTTGTTTTTATAGGAGTCTAAACGCAGGATATCCCAGATAATGCAGAATCGACCAGATAATGCTTTACACGTAGAAAAAATTAAAATTATTCAGGCAAAAAGGGAAGGGTAGAGTTTTCTTAATACAAACTGTTCTCACTCAGCCAGAGACGGCTGTGATGTTTAGGAAACTGTTCTGCCCGCCCACAGACGAAAGGTGGCCAATCCTGAAGCAGGTTTTAAAAATGTAAGGTCGCCAGTCTAGCGAACGCAATTGACAGCATAGCAATCAGTTCTAAGGTTGAGAGAGTCCTGCACTTTTGCTGTTCTGTTTAGCTCATAAAACTATAGTTCAGCGTTCCAAAAGATAGTATTACTGGCTCTGAACAATAGTATTATCACTTAAAATCGGTAGTATTATCACTTTCAGGCACTAGTATTACAGGAAATTTTTTGCATGGCTTACTGTCCTATTAAAATGGCATATCCATATATTACATCTCAATATATGATTACTGTATTTAATTAATGTAATTAAGTCTCTAGCCCTAATGGTTCCAAAGTTAGCACATTTTAAAGAAAATATCTTTTGAAAGGTCAAGCTCTGGAACCACTGGGGGTAGAAACTTAATTTTTTTTTTAAATGAAAGCTTGAAGTCCAGTCATTAAAGGGACACTGTCAACCCCCTTAGGCCTCAAAGTGCCACTTGTTTAAAAAAGTAGTTATGTAAGAACTTACCGTAACAGCAGATCTTCGAGAGAGGCTCTTGCAGTAGGTAATTACATATAGGACTGACGCCGGCAGGCAGCAGGACCCCAAGGAAAAATTTCTACTAGCAGTCCCTGGCGAGGACCACCCCACGTCAGGTGACCTGCATCAGATGTTGGTATAAAGGGGCGGTCCCTCACGCCCGCCTTCCAGTTCCTTCCCACCAAAGGCCAAAGGAGGCCGGACGAGAGAGAAGCGAATATTTCCCTTACTGGAAAAGGAGCTGAAAAAAGCTAGGGGGATGGAGGGTGGGAAGGTATTACCTACTGAAAGAGCCTCTCTCGAAGATCTACTGTTAAGGTAAGTTCTTACGTAACTGTACTATCTTACTTAGAGAGGGCTCTTGCAGTAGGTAATTACATATAGGACTGAGTCACAAGCAGTCTGGAACAAGAAGAAGCATACGGGAGGAGGAAAGCTACTCAGAGTAGATCCTTTAGCTGTCAAAGCCTTAAGAAAGGAGGCCTTGCAGGACAGCCAGCCCTAAGCCTGCTCTATGGCGAGAGGCAATATCCAAACTGTAATGTTTTGTAAAGGTATGAACGGAAGTCCAAGTGGCGGCAGCACAGATGTCTGCCGCTGAGACATTCTTGAAACAAGCCGCTGAGGCAGCAACCCCTCTGCTGGAGTGGCCTCTTACTTGACCCAGGAGGGTCTTGCTGTACTTGTCATAACAGAAAGTGATGCAATGAACCAACCACTTGGATAGGCATTGCTTAGAAACAGCATTGCCCTCTCTTTTGGGTGCAAAAGAGACAAACAGTTGATCAGTCTTTCTGAGATCCTTTGTCCTGTTAGTGTAGTATCTCAGAATCCGGTGAACATCCATAGTATGAAGTAAGTACTCCCCTTGATTGGAGTACTGCGTAAAGAAAACGGGTAACTCTATGGACTGGTTCAATGTAGATTCAGCTACCACCTTGGGGAGAAACTTAGGCTTGGTGCACAGAGCCACACGTTCCTTGTGGAAAATCAAGTATGGAATTTTACACACCAGGGCCTGGAGCTCGGAAATCCTCCGAGCCAAGGTAATGGCCATGAGAAAAAGCGCCTTCCAAGAAAGGAACTTCAAGTCTGCAGAGGCTGCCGGTTCAAAAGGAGGCAGAGTTAGTTTCTCAAGAACAAAATTCAAATCCCAAGGAGGGGCGGGAACTCGAATAGGAGGTCTCAGGTGGAGAACCCCTCTGAGGAAAGTCTTCGAGACTTCCAGTTGAGCAAACATTCTGTCTGCAAAGAGAACGTGATAGGCCAAAATGGCTGCCGTGTGGACTTTCAGAGAGGAGTGACTAAGACCTAGGTCAAAGCAATGGCGCAGGTACTCCAGCAGATGTCCCGTGGGGCAGGAGAAAGGCTCAATGTCTTTAGAAGCAGCCCAGATTGTGAACCTTTTCCACTTCATGGCATAGGTAGACCTAGAGGAAGGTTTCCTAGCCTCCACCAGAATTTCCGCCACCTGGGGAGAAACTCCAAAGCGGGCTTTGGCTATGTCTGCAGGAGCCATGCATGCAGCTGAAGGGACTTGAGACCTGGGTGGACCAGGGTCCCCCGATCCTGGGTCAGTAAACATTGTGACAGAGGAAGAGGGAGCAGAGGTTCCTCTGAGAAGTGTTGCAGAAGACAGAACCAAACTTGCCTGGGCCAAAATGGAGCGATCAGAATCATTCGTGCTCCATCTGAACCTAGTTTCTGCAAGACCCGTGGGATCAAAGGAATTGGGGGAAGGCATGCACAAATCTGTCCTTCCAATCTAGAGACAGAGCGTCGCTCCAGAAAATGCCTCGCTTTTGAACGAGCGAGCAGAAATCTGGAAGCTTTGCATTTTGAGGGGAAGTGAACAGGTCGACCTGTGGTGTTCCCCAACGTAGGAAGATATCATCTAGGACCCCTTGATCCAGTTCCCACTCGTGGGCCAGGGCGGATGAGCGACTCAGCTTGTCTGCCAAGGCGTTTTCTACTCCCGGAACGAGTTGCCATAAGGTGAAGGTCGTGTTGTGCTGCCCAATCCCACACACTCATTGCTTCCCTGCAAAGAGGGTAGGACAGAGTCCCTCCCTGTTTGTTGATGTACCATACCACGCACATATTGTCCATCTGGATGGCTAGGTGGCCTGGAAGGAGATACAAATGGAGGGCTTGGAGTGCATAAAGCACTGCCCAGAGCTCGAGCAAATTGATGTGAAGCGTTTGTTTGAGCTTGGACCAAGAACCCTGGGTCCGATGAGGACCGAGATGGGTTCCCCAACCTTCGCCCGAGGCATCTGTGGTCAAAGTCTGGAAGCGGGGAGGAAGGAAGAATGGAACCCCCCCCCCCGAAACAGGTTCTCTCTGACCATCCACCACTGCAGGTCCTGAACCATGGGAGAGGAGAGCAGGACCAGCTGATCCAAGTCGTCCTGCAATTGATTCCATTGGGAGCAAAGCGTCCACTGAGAAACCCTCATGTGGAGCCAAGCGAGAGAAACTGTCGGGATACCAGCTGCCATGAGCCCGAGAAGGCGAAGAACTGACCTTGCAGTGATTCGCCTGCGGCCGGACAACAGGCTCACCTGAGTCTGAATAGTGGCCACCCTGTCCGATGGCAGGAAGGCCCTGCCCACGGTCGTGTCCAGTATCACCCCGATAAACTGGAGTCTCTGGGATGGGATCAAATGTGACTTGGAATGGTTGATGGTAATACCCAGGCAGGCAAAGACCTGATGGGTAAGGCACAGGCAGCGCAAGAGTTCCTCCCTGGATGAGGCCGCCAGGAACCAGTCGTCCAGGTACGGGAAAACCTGCACTCCCTTGGTACGCAGGTAGGTCGCCAGCATCGCAAGGCATTTGGCAAATACTCGGGGAGCCGAGGAGAAACCAAATGGAAGTGCCTTGAACTGGTAGTGGTCCCCCTGGAAAGCAAAACGGAGATATCTGTGGTGGGATGGGCAAATGGATATATACAGGTAGGCATCCTGCATATCCAGAGCACACAGCCACTGGCCCGAGCGGAAGAGAGGCAGAAGGCTCTGCAGTGAGAGCATTCTGAACCTCTTGTATTCCACGAATAGGTTCAGGGAACTGAGATCTAGGTTAGGTCTTGCATCTCCTGTCTTCTTCGGGACCAGGAAGAAGTGGGAATAGTAACCCATTCCCTGTAGGGGAAGGGGGACAGGTTCTATCGCCTGTTTCAGCAACAGTGCTGAAATCTCTTCCTGGACCAGAAGATGTTCCTGAGAGTACGACGATCTTTGGGTAGGGTGACGAGGTGGTTTCTGTAGAAACTCTATTGAGTGTCCTTCTGCGATTAGCTGAAGCACCCATGAATCTGTTGTTATCCTCTCCAAGCCCGGAAGGTGGAGGGAGAACCTCCCTTCTACTGGTTCCTCCGGGAAGCCTGGAGGCTGTGGGAGAGGGAAGGAGTCAGGTGGTGTGGGGCAGTGCTGCAGCTGAAGCACCCAATGCTTTTTTGGGCGGAGGGGGCTTGGCAGCTGTGGGGGCCCAGCTTTTAGTGGCCCACTTTCCCGGAGGTTTCGCCTTTGGCCGGTTCCATCTGCGCAAGGGACAGTGCTGTGGTTGATGGGGATGGTGCATAGAGTCGACGGACTTTAGTGCCGTCCCCTTCTCCCGCAGATCGGTAATGATGTCCTTGACATCGGCCCCGAAGAGCACCGACCCCCAGAAGGATGCTTCCTGTATAGCAGACTGCACTTCCGGGACCAACCCTGACACACGGAGCCAAGCATGACGTCGTAAGCCTCTGACGAAAGCTGAGCTCTGTCCAGCGGTGTCCACTGCATCGTAAGTCGCACGAAGCATGTGTCGACTGGCCGAACGTGCAGAGCGGACGAGGTCAGACAGTTCCTGCTTGACTTGAGTGTCTGGCAGGGAGCCCAATTTGGTTTCCACCTCAGAAAGAAATGCCTTCTGGTAATCCCCCATGTGACCGACATAGCTCAGGGCTCTGATCCCCAGCGTGGAAGAAGAGAAAATCTTCTTGCCATACTGGTCCAGAAGACGGGATTCTTTATCAGGTGGCGACGAGCTAAGGTGTTTTGGATTAGCTGACCGTCCGTGAGCGGCGCTAATCACGACCGAGTCAGCTCGAAGGTGTGACTCTAAATAGTCAACACCCTCTGGAGCCTGGTATAGCCTGTTCAACTTCCGTGAAAGAGGGGCTAATGCTGACGGTTGTTTCCAAATGGTGGTAATAAGGTGGCCATGAGGCTCGATCCAGGGTGGCACCAAGGTGGGAGCTGTCACGGGCAGATCTAGATGCTCAGCGAGTTTCAACCGCTGTGGGTCTGGCTCCAAGGACTGCTTCTTATACAATACCTGGATTTTACATAGCAGCTCCGTGAAGGAAGGATACTCCGGAGTAGACTTCGGAGGAGTCCTTGGCCTGGGCTTTGACAGAGAGCGAGGCTCGTTGTCCTTCTTGGAGCAGCCGTCAGAGGCATCTGAGGAGGAAGAGGAAGAAACTGAAGAAGTCAACGACTCCCTTTCCCATATAGGGGGAGGAACGGACTCTTGGGGAAGCGTGTCCTGCCCCTCTCTGGACCCAGAGGGTTTAGCCCTGGTGTCTGGAGGAGGGGAGGGAGTTTATTGCCATGGACATACGGGAACCGGTACCTGCACTGTCATGGGAAGACTACTCTCCATCTCTCTGGTGAGCTGAGCCTTGGCCTCAGCCCAAGAGGAGGCTAGAGTCTCCTGCAAATCCACCGGTGGCTGGGGGGGGGCCGTGGAGGGAGGAGGAGGAGGAAAGGGGATAATGGTATGAGTTATACCCATGAGTCGCGTATCCATAACCCAATAGCAGGAAGCCCAGTGTCGGGTATTGTGGCGCCGAATGCCTGCGGTCCCGAATCGCGGCGTCAGATACAGCGGTTGGGTACCGGAGGCAGAGGAGCTGCGGGACAGATGGCCCCACCAGCAGGACTGGGGCAGAATGCCCAGAGGCCCAGTGTCAGGGCGGCATCCGGAAAAGGGATGTCACCTGGAGTCCGCACTACCGACGTCGGGGCCGGCGTCAGATCAGCAGGAGGTTGGTCCGACGGAGGTGGAACAGGGACCTCAGCGTCGCCTGGGGATGGAGGGGAAAAATCCCCAGGGTCGGGCTGAGGAGACTCGAGGTCCCCGGAGGGCAGTGAAGGCTGCGGGGAGCTGGGAACGACGGACGTGGGAGGGTCCAGCATCGGCTCATCCACAGTGCGGACGTCAGGCAGACCAATGTACGTCTTGTCAGCAGGATCCTGGCGAGCGCCGGAGGGTCAGGCATCCGACTTAACAGAACCTTCGCCGGAGGCAGGCTGCGATGGAGGGGCGGCCTGGTCAGGCAGAAGAGGAGTCGTGCACCGCCCCAAAGGGTTGGACGACTTACCGGCCTTCTCCGTGCGGACATCCAGCTTATTGGAGCTGCCCACACCGGTAGGCCGCGAAGCCGCGGCTTTACCTTGGGCGGAAGCCCCCAAGAGCCCGAAGGTGCCCGACTGGCCCGAGCACGAGCCAGAAGGGCAGGCCGACGCCACCTCAGAAGCCTCTAAGGCGGACGTCAAGGAGCGGTCCCCTGGGGGGGATGTTACCTTCAACACGGTGACTCCTGAGGGAATCGCGGTGGAAGAGGAGCCCTTGTCCCGGTGCTTTTCTTTGTCCTTTCTCTTGCGATGGCCTTCAGGGGAAGTTGACGACTGCCAAAGTTTTTTGAGTTCTTTTTCCATGGAGCTCATCTTCTTTTTGAGAATGTGGGCTTCCAGGGACTGCTGCCGCCTTCTCTGGGTGGCCGCACTGAAACTCAGGCAGTGCTGGCGCTTCTCCACTTGATGGTTGGTGCCTAGACGAAAAAGGCACACGGAATGGCTGTCCTTGTGCGGGAGTCGGGCGCCGCATGAGTCACACTTATTTTTGTGCTCAGAGGGTGTAGGGGACGACATACACTGACGAATGACTGACGATTACTAGGAAAAAAGTGAAAAAACTTGGTAAAATAACCAATGAAGGATCCTGATGAGCAAGGAACTTTTCCACGAGGCGCTGGTATGAGCTAACTGCGGGAAAGAACTGGAAGGCGGGCGTGAGGGACCACCCCTTCATACCGACGTCTCCTGATACCAGTCACCTGACATGGGGTGGTCCCTCGCCAGGGACCGCTAGCTAGAAATTTTTCTGTGGGGTCCTGTCGCCTGCCAGCGTCAGTCCTATATGTAATTACCTACTGCAAGAGCCCTCTTGAAGTAAGATCACATTTTATGACTGCCAACATTCTGTAAAGACTGCTGATATAGCTGGTAGTTTGATTCTGATTCTTACTTTCTTTTAAAAAGGAAAAACAGACTGCCCACCATGTTGGTGTTACCACACAAAAACAGGTTTGTTTACATTCCTTGATCAACTCCCACTGCATCTTTCCTGAGACTTGGGAACACCTCCAACACAGTCTAGCCCCTCATGATGCAATGGGAGTTTAGGAGGCTACTGCCTCATGAGTGACTGCACTGTTTGGGGGTGCTTCTAATGTTCAGGAGACATGCAGTAAGAAAAGATCCAGGATTGGAAACAAAACAAAGTTGTTTATAAATATACACTGGCATGCAGTTCTGCTCTACTAAACAAGGAGACAGACAAAATAAACAGCAACATTAATTAATTTTAGAGAAGACAAGCAATCATAAAATGTGGGTTTTAAACTATACATTATATAATGCAGGACAGGATGACAGTGTCCCTTTAAGATATGGTGTTGATGTTATATCGGTACTAGTAGTAATTATGTTATCAATCTTAAAAACAGGCAGTTTTCTCTAACTGTCTCGATATTTATATATATATATATATATATATATATATATATTATATCATGACAGAGCTGTTTGTTTTTGTAAAATAAATGTTATCAATATATTTTTTCCATAAAGATAAAGTATATCAATATTTTTTTTTGTATCAACATGGAAAATTTCATGACAGTTTTAAAAAAATAAAATTAAATCTATTTGTTTGCACTTTTTCTGAGTTTTGGTATTAGTCCCCATAATTTTACTAGCAGCTATACAAGTGTAATACCCATAAACATTCATCTTATACCTTAAATCCCATGGCTAACATTTCTCTCTCCTTGCCAGCAATACAGATTCTTCTTTGCTTTCACAGCCAAGGGCTGCAAAAGCATCAGAAGATAATAAAAACACGTTACTCATCTGTAACAGCAGTTCTAGGAGTGGTAAATGGTGTACATCCACACATTCTGGCAAGTGTCCTTTTCCCTTCAAGAGCTGCCAGAAAGCCTTCAAGCTGGCTCCTCCCTCTCATCCACCCAAGTGATAACTCCCCCAGTGCTGCCCCATGATGCCAGTTCTTGCTCGCTGGAAGCAGCCAGTTGTGCACCACTGCCAGAGGCGGTCAGGTGGGTCTGTCTGGATGTGCACCATATACCACTCCTAGATCTACTGTTACAGGTGAGTAAGCTGCTTTTCTAGGGATGTGGATATGGTGTATTTATCCACATGTTCTGGTAGACTCCTAGCAGTTCTCTAGAAGGAGGAAGGCAAGGCGCACACTCCCTTCTTAGTAAATAAGGACTGGAGAACTGAGGCCCCAAAACCAGCACCCCGGTGAGACTGAAGGTCGATGTGGTAGTGGGAAATAAAGGTGTGTGCTGACTTCCAGGTAGCAGCCCAACAGATTTCCTTGATGGGGACGTCCCTGGAAGCGACCACTGAGGCAGTGGTATGGCAGGTGGAATAAGCACTTAGCCCTACGGGAGGCTCCCTACCTGCCAACCTACAGCAGCGGTCGATGCAGGTTACAACCCACCTGACAATCCTCTGCTTAACTGCTTTTTCGATTTCTTGGACATACCGCCCTTAGGACCTTGCTCCAGGGTGGACAGAGACTGGCACAAGCCCTTGAACACTCCCATAAAGGAAACGCCAAAGAGAGTGGCAAAAAGGCCGAAGCTGAGGAGATCTGAGCTGCGGCCTGGGCAGTGGCCTCCCAAAAAGCTGCAAGTTGTTCAGAAGACCCCGCAGCCGTGGAAACCACCCAACAAGCATCCTTAAAACAAACAGGCGGATCCCCGTTATCTGGATGGCCAAGGAGTAGGCGGACTTGACGATCCTCGAGAGTTGCCGGTAAAAATACACGGTAATGGATGCAAGCCTGGACATCGTGTTCATGGCCCAGGCAGTAGATGCATGGGGTGCGCGGATCAGACTGTGACATGAGTTGCCCGCAACTGCATTTCCAGAACCCCGGAGCGGACTTCGCATTGTCCACAGCAGTAGTGAAAGAATTTGAAGACAAATAATTTTTTTTGTTGATTTCTTTACCTCCTTCCCGCCCGGCCCCATCCACTGCCACCCCAGCCCCGTCACCCCGGCGTCTTCTGAATTCACCTCTACTTCCACAAGGTGCTGGCTGTGGCACCTGCGGGAGGTTGGCATCATCTTGCCAGTCAGGATTCCTTTTTCCTCCTTTTGCTTCCCAGCCGAGTGCAGAGAGAAGGTGTGCAATGATGCCAATGGCCAAGCGTCTGCCCTGCATCCGCCCCCTACGTTGTGGGTCAGTTGCACCAGCCTCCGGCCACCACCTGGGGCCAGTCATGCAGTGGACTCCATCCCCACCCCTCCCCGGGAGAGGAGAGGAGAGCAGTCCTCCGGACGCTCGATGTTCTCCCTCCGAGGCTAATCCCCGGCGGCCCGCTCGCACCACAAACACGGGTCGCCAGCGTGGTAGGAGGTAAGGTATGGATGCAGCAGCCCTCCACACCACTGGGCTAGCTCAAATAAGGGTTGTTTGGAAAACAGCAAAGGGCCTCAGTATACAGGAGCGTGATAAGGTGGGAATCTGCTTCTTCCAGCATAAAGGAAGAACTGGCATCATGGGGCAGAGCTGGGGGAGTTACCACCCAGGTGGGTGAGAGGAACCGCCAGCTTGAAGACTTTCCAGCAGCTCTTAATGGGGAAAGGACACTGCCAGAATGTGTGGATAAGTTCCCCATAACCACGTCCCTAGAATTACAAATGGCTTTTAAAAAGCAGTAACCATCTTCAATAGGGAGGGGGAAAATACTGTCCCAGATATGACCTGTAAGGGTAGTTACAGGGATTTATCCGTTTGCCACCTCCTGGCACACTCTGCACTGAATACTGCATCTGCACAGCTCCAGACATTTAGTTTGCAGTGCTCTATGCATGTACAAACAGAAGAAACATTGCTGCCTGCTAATTTCAAACTTTGGACCCCCCTCCCCCATCAGTCCTCTCTGCATGTGGGGGTTGCCCTGCCGAATCAAAATCCTATCAAAAGGATCACGTGCATTCCAGATTTCCCTGGGCAATCTCAGATCATGAAAATTCCCTCAACGAAGGGACTGTGCTAGAAGAGTGGAAAATAGCAACTGTAACTCCCATATAAAAACGGAGATAGGAAGATTGTCAAAAATTACCATCTCATAAGCTTAACTTCAATAGACAGGGTTATCCTAGATCTAGTACTGACTAACAGGGAAAAGGATCACAGATCTCCAGGTAGAAGGTCACCTGGGTGCCAGTGATCATCACATGGTATGGTTGAATTTGGCCACTAGAACAAAATCATCCCATTCCAAGGCACAAATATGGGACTTCAGAGGAGCTGACTTTGATAAGATGGCCAACAGAGTTAAGCTAGCCCTGGCAAAAAGAAGTACAGGCGAGGGGGTACAGGCAAGGTGGGCAAGCATTAAAGATGCAATACTTGAAGCAACATCCCACTGTGTTAGTGAGAAAAGGAAGTGCAAAAGAACAAGGAAACCACTTTGGTTCTCAAACACAGTAGCAGAAAAGGTCAGAGCCAAAAGGCTGGTCTTCAGTAAATATAAGGGAACGCAGCAGGATGAAAATAGGGAGCCATACCAAACTTCCCTAAGGGAAGCAGGGAAGGCAGTAAGGCAGGAAAAGGCCCAAACCAAGGAAACACTAGCACGGACAGTAAAAGAAGGTGATAAGACTTTCTACAGATACATTAGTGAAAGGAGAAAGTCCAGAGGGGGTATTGCTAAGATCAAAGGGGATAAGGGGGCATGTGAGGAGGACCATGTAAAAGCATCTATTCTAAATAGATACTTCTGCTTAGTATTTACTGAAGAGAAGGTGGGGCAGGGCCCACAGCTCAGCATCATGGACACAGGGGAGGAAGGTGTGCACTAGTCCCTGCACAAAAGAAAGGGTTCCACAAGAACTCGATAAGCTCGGGGTGGACAAGGCAATGGGACCTGATGGCATACATCCCAGGGTACTAAAGGAGCTAAGGGTGGAATTAGCAGAGCCATTATCAGAACTGTTTAGTGAGTCTCTGAGCACAGGAGAGGTCCCAGAAGACTGGAGAAGGGCTCATGAGATCCCGCTCCACAACAGTAGTAGCAGGGAGGAGGCAGGGAACTACAGACCAGTCGGTCTTACCTCAGTAGTGGGCAAGATTATGGAGACACTCCTGGAAGAAAGGATAGTGCAACACCTGGAATCCATAGGAGCACAGGATCCAAGACAGCATGGGTTTACAAAAGGAAGGTCCTGTTACACTAATCTCATAGATTTCTTTGACTGGGTAACCAGAGTGGTGGACCAAGGGGTGGGGGGATTGATGTCACCTACCTTGACTTCAGCAAAGCTTTCGATACTGTTCCACATAGAAGATTGATTACTAAACTGGGTAGGCTCAGGGTGGGTCAACTGGGTGGCAAGCTGGTTGACGGACAGAAAACAGAGAATGGTGGTAAACAGTATACAGTCAGAAGAGATGCAAGTCACAAGTGGGGTACCTCAGGGATCAGTCCTGGGGCCAGTCCTCTTCAATATCTTCATCAGTGACATTGCAGATGGACTGGAGGGTAAGTTTTGTCTGTTTGCAGATGACACCAAGATCTGCAACAGAGCAGATGATCCAGATGGGGTGGGCAGAATGAGAAGAGATCTGGATAGACTAGCAAAATGGTTGAAAGAGTGGCAACTGGGATTTAATGCAAAGAAGTGCAAGATCATGCACACAGGGAAGAGAAACCCTGAAGCCACCAACAGGCTGGGAGGGGAGCTGCTGGCAGTAACAAGGGAGGAAAGAGACTTGGGCTTCATCCTCACCAATGACCTGAAATCACCCAAGCAGACCACTAAAGCAGTAGGTAAAGCCAGAGGGACGCTGGGATGTATTAGTAGGGGTATCACAAGTCAGAAGAGGGAGGTAATAATCCCTCTTTTCAAGACACTGGTTAGGCCCCATCTGGAGTACTGCATGAAGTACTGGAGGCCACACCTTCACAAGGACATTAACCAAATTGGAGCAGTCCAGAGAAGGGCAACCAATACGGTGCAGGGACTGTATCAGAAAACATAGGAGGACAGATTGACTGAGCTCAATATGTATACCCTAGAGTAAAGGAGAGAGAGAGGTGATATGATTGAAACACTCAAACACCTTAAAGGTGATACGCAAAGAAACACTGCAACCCGCTCTCATTCCCACATACCTTGCAATGCTGCTGCGGGAGTACGGGTCTGCAGCGATCTTAATTTTTAATGCACTGTGTGTGTTGCTAAAAACTGCCAAACACGGAAGCGCCATGCGGTTCCCAGTTGAGCGGGCGCAAAGAGTGATGGGTATTACACCCAATTAGTGATGTCGCTACCACCACTGCTCTTATTATAGTAGCAGTTGCGGTACTTTATTATGTTTAATTTATGGCATCTAAGGGGGTCTTCATACCTGTAATGTTACATACAGCAACACCGATTTTCTGGACTGTCCACTCCTGGGACATGAACAGCAATGAGGTTTGCGCCGTGTTGCAAAACCCAATCCCACACCCTCATGGCCTCCCTGCAAAGCGGGTAGTATTGGGTGCCTCCTTGTTTGTTGAGGTAATACATCACCGTGGAATTGCTGTTTTTAGCGGAAGAGTACCCGGTGGACTCTCCAACTGGAAGGCCTGAAGGGCGTAAAGAACTACTCTCACTTCCATGATATTTATGTGGAGATGAGTTTCTTGGGCTGTCCACAGGCCCCGAGACCGGACACCGTCGAGGTGTGCACCCCATCCGAGCCCTGAGGCGTCTGTGGAGAGTGTCACAATCGGAGACGGCACAATGAAGGGGACTCCCGCCGATAGATTCTTCGGATCTAGCCACCATTACCAATCCTGGATTACGGCCTTCATGATCTGGATTGGGAGCTGCAGATGGTCTTGCTTTTGATCCCACTGGACCTGTAACATCCACTGGGTCACCCGCATGTGGAGAAGGGCTAGCGGGACTGTCGCAATGGCCACAGCCATGTGTCCGGGCAGGCAAAGGACCAATCTGGTAGGAATGGTCTTCTTCGCCAAAATGTCCCTGATGATGGATCTGATGTGTTCCGCTCTGTCCTGGGGAAGAAAAGCTTTCCCCTGGATGGTGTCCAGAACTGCGCCTATGAACTGCAAAGTCTGTGACAGAACCAAGCGTGACTTCTCTTGATTGATAATGATGCCCAGCGTCTCGAACAGAGATTGAGTATGATGAATGGCGGACATCAGGGCCTCCCGAGAGGGTGCCATGAGAAGCCAGTCATCCAGGTAGGGGAACACATAGTGGTCTTGTCTCCTTAGAGACACCGCTACGACCACCATGCACTTCGTGAATACCCGACGTGCTGATGACAGTCCGAAGTGGAGTGTTCGGAACTGATAATGGTGGCCCTGAAATTCCAAGTGCAGAAACTTCCTGTGCACTTGAGCTATGGGTATATGCAGGTAAGCATTCTGCATGTCCAAGGACGCTAGAAAGGCACCCTGCTTGAGCATGGGAATCAGACCTGGGGGGGTCACCACGGAGAAGCGTTTGTATAGGACCGACTCGTTGAGGTCGATGAGGTCCAGTATCGGACGGAAGGCCCCTGTTTTCTTGGGAACCAGAAAGAAGTGAGAATAATATCCTGCATTCCTCTGGTTCCATGGTACGTGTTCTGTAGCTTCTTTTCCCAGAAGCGCGAGTACCTTCTGCTGTGTGAGCAGGGCGTGCTGACTGGAGTAACGGGAAAGCAGGGGAGGTCTTGCCGGTGGGTGGTCGAGAAATTCTATGAAGTGGCCTTTCTTGACCAATTGGAGAACCCACCTGTTGGCAGTAATCGACTGCCACCCTTAAAAGTGGCGAGCGATGCAACCCCCGACCTTTTGTTTCCGTTGATCCAGAGGACAGGCGGGGGCCAGGAAGGAGTCATGCTGTGGCAGCACTGGTCCCTGCAGGCTGGGCCGGTTTAGTGTAGCATTGGGCTCTGCCTGGGGACGACTTAGCCTGGGCTTTACATTGAAAAGTGCCCCTTTGTTGCTGGCCAGAACGTGGCTGCTGCCTTTGTTGCCAGCTTTGAAAACCGCTCTGGTTCCTACGAAAGGAACCGGGCCTGGATCTGTACATGACCTGTACAGACCTGACTGCCTTCCCAGCGTCCTGGAGTTTGGTGATAACCTTCTCCGAGGGTTCACCAAAAAGTACTTTGCCGTTGTAGGGGACGTCAAGAATGTTCTCCTCTACGTCCGGAGACATGGAGCCAAGAGTGTCGCTGGAGACAGATGCCTGAAGCTGCAGCTCTGGCGGACGAGTCCGAAGAATTGTATGCAGCTCGTAGTACTTGGGTACCCACATCAGATCCTATGCAGAGAAGGTTTTGGAGTTCCGCCTTCTGATCACCATCCGGAAGTTTATCGACCAGGTCCTGGCACTGTTCCCACAGGGCATTCTGAAATTGTACCATGTGGGTTAGGTAGTTCAGGGACCTGAAGGAGCAAGTAGCAGCCGCACACATGCGCCTCCCCAAGGCATCCAATTGTTTGGATTCCTGGTCCGGTGGCTGTGTGTTCATGTGTTCCGGTCTTTGGGACCGGTCATGTGAGGCCGTAATGACCAGCGAGTCTGCCAGAGGTTGTCGAGTCAAGTACTGGTCCTCTTTCAGGGCCTTGTACAGGCGGTCAGCTTTCTTCGGCACAGCAGGAGAGGAGTGCGGACGCTTCCATGCAGTCTTGGTGACGTCTGCGAAGGTGTCCACCAAGGGTGGCACTACCACAGGCTTTGGGTCTTTCTGCCGAAGATAACGGCAAGGCGCTGCCTTTCAAGGTCGAGGTCTTCAGCAACCCATCCCATGTTGTCCTGGATGTGCCTCATGATCTCCGAGAAAGAGGGATCATCTGGAGGAGACCTGGGAAGGTCATGTGGGTCAGGTGATGGAATGCTGAGTGGAGAAGGAGATCTGGAATAATCAGAGGTATCCGATCTGCAGTCCTCCCCTGACGGAGTACACCGATGACGTCTGGGTCACTTGGGGCTGGGGGACCCTGATGGAGATCTTGAGGGAGGCCTTTTCCTGTCCTTGGATCTACCCTTAGGAGATGGAGTCTGCTCCTTAGGGGTTGGTGGTCATCTTGCTGGCTCCTTGGATGGAGGAGGGGGTGTAGGAGGTGAAGGAGTAGGAGCAGGAGGAGGAGGTTTTACAGGGACCATATCCTTTCGGATGGTGTCCCACCAGAAAGTAAAGAGATCCTTTACTTCATTAGATTCATGCCCGACAACGGGCCTGGCGCCGGTGGTCTGTCGCTGGGGTCGGGCAAAGGTTCCCACGGGAGCCCGGCATCCTCAGTGTCGCCCACCTGGTATTCGAGCAGTGTCGGGTTCTCCTCCGTTGAATCCCTGTGACCAGTATCCACCAGTGACTGGGAGGTGGTCTTCGACTCCGGTGAATGCAAGGCCGACGTCGGTCGTTTGGCCGATGCCTTCAGGTCCAGCCACTGCCCAGCCGGCGTCTGGTGCCTGGCTGGTGTCCACAGCTCCAGCGAATGTCTGGTCGACTTCATATGCTTGGCCAACGTCAGGTACCTGGCCGACACTGGGTCCGACGTCCGCTTTAGGGACGTCAGGTCTTTCGTCTTCCTGGGTGGTGGATCTGGACCTCTGGGAGGCTGGGAGACCAACCCGGAGTCGAGGTCCCGACATCAGGTCAATGAGGAAGACTTGTGGCATTCGGAAGACGTGGAAGAGGCCCGAGAAGGAATGGTTGAAGCTGAGGGCCTTGAAGTTTTGATGGACTGAAGAGTCTAAGAGCCGCCTGAAGCCCGGACTTTGACCAGAGGGGGCTGAGAATGAGCCCTGGAGGGACAGCGGTCTGACCTGGTGGCGCCTGAGCTATGGGAAACCGAGGCCCGGTTCAGGGATCTGGATCTTGCTTTCTCCCAGAGTCTGTCCCGGTGTTTATGGGCCTTGGAAGAAGAATCGCTCCTGGAGGAAGGTTCTTGGTCCATCCTGCTAAGTTTTTCTTCCAGCAGATAAGCCTGAAGTGCCTTATGACGGTGGATCCTGGTGCAGCTGTTGAACCCTTGACAGAAGGTGCAGGCTTTGGTGTCGTGGTCCGGGCCTAAGCACCACATGCAGGAGGAATGAGGATCCTTAAAAGGGATCTGTTTTCCGCAGGCACACTTGGAAAGGTGTCCCTCAAGTGAAGGAGTTTGAGAGGACATTAGTTTAGAGAAATTCTTGAAGTTCTAAGTCGTCGTGTGCAAGGTAGAGACCGAGAGGCCGATGCTGGCGAGTCGATGGCGGGAAAAGAACTGGGGATTCTGGGTGACCGCTTCCTTATGTATTATGTCTGACATCGGGGCGGATAGACTTAGAGGTAGGTCCCCGGCTGAATACTGCCAGCTAGAAAATTTCTTGTGGGGTCCTGGCGCCTGTCAGCTTCAGTCTTAATGGCGTAACCTGCTGCAAGAGCTGTTTCTCGAAGTAAGATCAGGCCTTATGGTCTATCAAGTCAGTCTGCTCGAATGCGCAGCTAGCACCCTTATACTGCAGCTGCCCCCCTCACCTTTACACCCCCGCACCCTGTCCCATGCCCTGTTAATATTGCCCACTGTGCTACAGGATACCACCTCCTCAGGTAAAGTGCTCCATTTCTCCACCACCCTCTCTGTGAAAAAATGCCTCCTCATCTCTCTCCGATGTCTTCCACCCTCCAATCTGAGACCATGCCCTCTGGTGTCCTTTCCTCTCCTCTCCTCAGCTTAAATATCCCTTCTGTGCCCGATTTGTTAATTCCCTTCAAATATATGAAGGTCCCAATCATATCCCCTGATCTCCTCCCCTCCAGGGTTTGCATATTCAACTCAGTCAGCCTGTCCTCATAGGTTTTGCCCTCCAGAACCAGGATCATCTTAGTTGCCGCCCTATGCTGCACCCCCTCCAGCAATCTGATATCCTTCTTCAGAAAGGGACACCAGAACTGCACGCAGTACTCCAAATGTGACCTGACTAGTGACCTGTACAGCGGCAGGATCACATCCCTATTTCTGGATGAGATTTCTCTTGCAGTACATCCAAGCATCTTGTTGGCCTTAGTTGCCACCTTCCTGCACTGAGTGGAGTTGTTCATGTTGCCCGTTATGATCACCCCTAGGTCTTTCTCACACCAGCTCCCTTTCCTCCTCTGTGATCTCTATCTGAACCCCTCTCAACTGGTAGCTCCTCCCTGGGTTCCTTGCTGTGAAGTGCAAAACCTTGCACTTCTTCGCACTGAAACTCAACTGTCACTTTTCCAACTACTCCTCTACTTTGATCAGGTCCTCCTGTAGCTCCTGCCACCCCTCTATGTTGACCACCACCGCCCCTATCTTGGTATCATCTGCGAACAGACTGATCTTGCTCCTAATGCCATGTGAGATATCCAATATGAATAAACCAAACACCGGACCCAGGGCTGAGCCCTGCGGCACCCCGCTTGTCACCGCCCTTGGGGAAAGAGTGCCCCCCACCACCACCACCTGTTGCTGCCTCCCCCTTCCCGCTTTCAGTATGAAAGGAAATCTAGAGTAGCTGTTACAGGACATTACTCAGACTGGGGAGAGGTGTCCAGTGCGGTCCCACAGGGATCCATTTTGGGGCCCACACTGTTTAACATATTTATATCAACCATGCAGACCACTAACAACTTGTGGTTAATTAAGTATGCAAACAATAGTAAAGTTGGTGCAACTGTGAACAAGGAGGTTTCAGCAGTGCAGCTACAAAATGGTTTAACACTGCTTGCACATTGGGCAGTAAGAACAGGTTATTCACCTGTAACAGTAGTTCTAGGAGTGGTATATGTTGTTCATCCACACACTCTGGCATGTCCCTTTCCCCTTTAAATCTCACCAGAAGTCTTCAAGCTGGCTCCTCCCACCCACCCGGGAAGTAAATATCTTGGCTGCACCCTATGACGTCAGATCTTAGCCCACTGGAAGCAAGGTAGTGCGCCTAAAGCAGAGGTAGTTGGGTGAGTGCGTGTGGATGAACAACATACACCACTCCTAGAACAACTGTTACAGGTGAGCAGATACAGGTTACTCACCTGTAACAGGAGTTCTAGAAATGGTATATGTTGTTCATCCACACTTACTGGCAGGTTCCTTGCTGCTTTAAATCTTGCCGGAAGGTCTTCAAGCTGGCTCCTCCCACCCATCCGGGTGGTAAAACTCTCGGCTCCACCCCATGACGCCAGATCTAGCCCACTGGAAGTCAGGTTGTGCGTCAAAGCCGGGGAGGTCGGGTGGGTTGTGTGGATGAACAACATATACCATTCCTAGAACTCCAATTACAGGTGAGTAACCTGTATTTCTAGGGACATGGATATGTTGTTCAATCCACACTTCCTGGCAGATTCCTAGCAGTTCTCCGGGAGGAGGGAGGCAAGGTGCGCACCCCCTACTTGGGAAATAAGGACTGGAGAACTGAGGTCCCAAAACCAGCATCCCGGCGTGACTCAAGGTCGATGTGATAGTGGGTAATGAAGGTGTGCGCTGACTTCCAGGTAGCAGCCCTGCAGATTTCCTGGATAGGGACGTCCCTGGAAGCAGCCACCGATGCAGCAGTATGGCAGGTAGAATGAGCTCTTATCCCTTTGGGAGGCTCCATGCACGCCAACCTGTAGCATATCTATGCAGGAGGTGACCCACCTGCCTACCGTCCGCTTGGCTGCAGGTCTGTCAGGTGCGGCTACAGCGTAGGTGACAAACAGCTGGCGAACCTCTCACCGAACTTCAGCTGTCCGCGCCTTATAATAAGAGAGCGCTCTTCTAGGGTCCAAAGTATGGAGCCTATATTTGGCCTCCGAGGTGTGACTGGGGTAGAACACCGGCAGAGTCAACACCTGGTTAAGGTGAAACTCCGACACCACCTTCGGAAGTAATTTCGGGTGGGGGCACAGGACAACCTTGTCCCTGTGGAAGACCAGATAAGAAGACTTTATGGAAAGCATCTGGATCTCTCCCATCCTTCTGGCTGACGTGATAGTCACCAAGAAGGCAGTCTTCCACATCAGGTGGGAAATGTCGCACCTGTTCATCGGCTCGAATGGCCTGCCCATGAGCTTAGCCAATACCAGTAGTAGATCCCACGGGGGTGAATGTTCTCACACCTGTGGGGATATGTGATCAAGGCCTTTGAAAAAGTGCCCGACCACCTTTTCCTGCACCAACGACTGCTTTCCGGCCCGCGTTCGGTAAGCAGAGATGGCTGCCAAGTGCACCTTAAGGGTCGTTGACTGAAACCCTAGCTGAGAAAGGGACCACAGGTAGTCCAGAATGCTGGCCAAGGAACAGAAGGAAGGGTCCAACCTCTTATTCTGACACCAAATGGAGAATCTCTTCCATTTGAAGGCATAGCATTTTCTGGTCGACTCCTTACGGGATGCCTCAACAATGTTGAGGACCTCGTTGGAAAGACCCAAGGACTGGAATTCTAGCCGCTCAGGAACCAGGCCTTCAGGTGCAGGGATTGAAGGTCCGGGTGGAGTACCTTCCCCTGGTTGACTGAGATCAGGTCCGGGTGGGCTGGAGGGCCTCGGGAGCCTGGAGCTGAGGCTGAGGAGATTGGATACCAGAACTGGCGGGGCCAGTCTGGGGCTACCAGAATCACCTGTACATTGTCCCTCCTCATCTTGAGAAGCACCTTGTGGATCAAAGGAAATGGGGGAAAGGTGCAGAAGAGGCCCGGGGTCCACGACCTCAAGAAGGCATCTCCCTGCAGTGAGCCCTGCGGAGGGGGGACGAGCCTGAAACAGCCTCAGCTTCGCATTCTCCCTGGAGGCAAACAGGTCCACCTGAGGTGTGCCCCAGTGGGAGAACAGATCATGTACTACCTCCGGCAGGAGAGTCCACTCGTGAGATGCAGCAACTATCCGGCTTAGGACATCGGCCAGAGTGTTGGAGGCTCCCGTCACATGAATGCTAGGAGATCCACCTCCAGTCTGCTCTCGAGGGACCAAGTGCAGAGAGCTTCCTTGCACAGAAGCAAGGAGCACGTCCCGCCCTGGTGGTTTAGGCAGTACATGGTCGTGGTGTTGTTCGCCTGGTCCTGGACCACTTGACCCCATACAAACGGAGCGAAGGCGGTGAGGGCTAGTCAGACTGCTCGAAGCTCCAGCAGGTTGATGCGGCATCAAGACTCCTGAGGGGACCAGAGGCCTTGCGCTCTGAGCTCCCCCAGATGGGCACCCCAACCCATCAGAAAGGCGTCGATCATTGGAGTGACCATCGGCTTTGGGCAGACAAACGGGATACCCTCCTGCAGATGAGCCAGAACGATCCAGCACTAGAGAGCATTCCCCATCTCCTGGGTCACTATCACTGGCTGCTCAAGAGGATTGGAGCACTGTGACCATTGGCAGGCCAGCCCCCACTGCAGGGGACACATATGCCAGCGGGCCCAACGGACCACGCTGGTGCAGGCCGCCATGAGGCCCAGGAGGCGCAGGAAGTCCCAGGCAGGGCGCAACTGCCCAACCAGAAATGATTGGGCAAAAGAAGGAAAGAATCTTGGCCCTGTCCGCCGGGAGCCATGCTCTGGCTCGAAGATAGTCAAGCTCTGCCCCGATGAACTGAATCACCTGCGTTGGCACGAATTCCGATTTAGCCTCACTGATGAGGAGGCCAATCTGAGAGTAGACCTGGAGGGCCAGATCCTTGGACTGCTCCACCTCCAGCCTGGAGGGGGCTGCAATCAGCCAGTCATCCAGGTAAGGGTACACCCGGACCCTTTGGCGCCGCAGGAATGTTGTCACCACTGCCATGCATTTGGTGAAGACTCTGGGAGCTGGAGAGAGGCCAAAGGGCATGGCCCAGAACTCGTAAAGGGATCCCTCTGCCCTAAAGCGGAGGAATCGCTGCTGAGACGGACAGATTGGGACGTGAAATAACGTGTCCTGGATGTCCAGAGAGTAGAACCACATGCCTCATTCTAAGGATGGAATGATCTGAGCCAGAGTGACTATCCTGAAGGTTCGAGACCTTAGGAACTTGTTCAGGTCGTGTAGGTCTAGAATGGGGCACCAGCCCCCTGTCCGTTTTGGGACCAGGAAGTACCTGGACACAAACCCTGGGTCTGGTGGAGGATCCGCCACTTCCCTGATCACCTCCTTCAGGAGGAGCAGGGCAATGTCGGCTCAATGAGCCGACAGAGAGGCTGCGGACCCCGTAGTCCCCCACCCTACATGGGACGACGGCTCGATAGGGTGGGGACTGCTCGAATTCTAGAGGCAGACCCTTGCCTACTACTTCCACCACCCAGCGGTCCGTGGTGATATCGGACAAGGTGGAAAGGAAGTGGCGGAGCCGTCCCCCCACAAGGGGAACCCGGGGTGGAGTGTCGAGGCTGGGGGCGACACCCCTCAACCCGTCACTGGGCAGGCTTGGAGGAAGGGCCAGCCGAGGGGCCTCCTGGACCTTTCCCTCCCAGCTTCCTGCTAGAGGAAGCTGCAGGCTTGGCTTTGGGGTGCCGTGTGCAAGCCTGCTGGCCCTGACGATGGTGTTGCTGGGCCGGACGTGCCGAAAGGGCTTACGCTGCTGCTGGCGGCCTTTGTCCTTCTGGGCAGGTGTGACCGAGTCCAAGGCGGCAATGGACTTCTCTATCCGTTGCAGATGACCCTCCACCCCGGGACTGAACAAGTCGGTACTCAAGAAGGTAATGTCTGCCAGCTTGTGCTGGCTATCCGCTGTAAAAGTGGGGATCCACAGTCAAGCTCTGTGGTGCATGGCCAACTGTGGCTGCTACTGACCGGGCACACGAGTCAGCTATGTCCAAAGAAGTTTGGAGTTGCTGTTTGGCCACCGCCCTTCCCTGATCCCACACCTGCTTGACCGTTGTCTGGAGGTCAGCCAGGAGATGAGGAATCACCTCATCCAGGCAGCCCAAAAGGGTGTGCGAAAAGTGTGCCATCAGAACGGCTGAGCTGGCCTGACGAAGGCCTAGGGAGGAAGCAGCATCGACTTTCCGCCCGGAGAAGTCCAGTTTCTTGGGACTCCTTATCGGGTGGCTTGTTCACATCCTGAGCGTTTCCTAAGCGCCGGAAAACCCTGTTGGTCACTAGCTCCTCCGTGGAGAGGTGCTCTGAGAAACCAGAGAGTGAACCAGTGGGAACGGTATACTTTCGAGCCATCCTGGCCGAATGTGCTGTACAAGAAGCTGGCCATAGCTCAAGGGCCAGACCAACAATGGCTTTAGCCACCAGGAAGGCTTCTGTGGGGGAATCCCCTTGGTCCAATATCTCCGTGAGGGGATACTTGGCCTGCTTTGAAACGGGTTCGAGCTTCATCCCAGTGGACTCTGAGATGAGCCGAAGCATTCCAAGGAACGAGGATGGTCTCTCGTCCACTGACTGACCCCCAGTGGACTCCAGGTCGAGGGGCCTGGAGAACAGGGAAGAGTCATTGTCAGACTCTGAGGAGTCTGCAAACAGCTGCCAAGGGCTTGAGCCACCCTCCACCTGCTGAGGCCGATCAAGAGCGAGGGTGACCAGCAACCGATGGGGCAAGCCCTGACCCGACCGAGAATCCTTGCTCAGGGCCCCAGTTTTAAGTTGTGGAGGAGGGGATCCACCACAATGAGTGGCGCAGCCAGTTTAGGCCAAACAACCGGTGCTGGCTTTGGTTCCTCGATTACAATGAGGGATTGTTTCAGCAGCTCTGGTGACAGCCACTTAATGGCCAGGGAAGGCGACAGAGTCGGCTTATTCCCAGTCAAAAGGAGCTTCTGCCACATCAGATCCTCGTAGCACCAATGCAATTTGCGCCGGAGCCTATCCTCCGAAGAGGACAAAGACAAGGATGAGCGGCGCCACCGCTTTCCACGGTGCCGAGACCGTCGATGTCGGCGGGATCGGCTGGACTGGGAAGAGGTTTGAGACCGAGAGTTTCGGTGTTTCAAGGGGTGGGTTTGAGAGGGGCAGAAACCCGCTCCTCCTTCGTTCAGGGACTAACAAAAGGACTCTGCACAGGCAAGTCTCGGTTTCCATTGAAACTGGTGAAGGATTATCGGCTTCTCAGTCGACAGCCCTCCGGCGGGTCGAGAAAGAAATCTCGACTGCATCGACGAGTATCTTGCTGGCCTTAGCTGCAAACTCGACCTCAAAGTCGAGAGCTCCACTATCCAGGAAGGGGACCCTTCACTCCTAATAACGCCAATGGTGGGACTTACCCTTGGAGTCCTCCTTCTTGGACCGAGAGAGGCCCAAGAGGCTGAGAGAAGGGCCCCTCTCCCTTAGTGGAGAGGGACTGACAAAGCTCCTTGAACGAAGCCGTGTAGGAGGAGCTCAAAGAGAGTGGGATTAATGCCGCAACTGAATAAGATGATGATGCGGCCTGGGCCGCTTCCTCCTCGAGGGCGATCATCTGTTCAAGCTGTTCAGCCGAGCCCGCCACCGCGGACACCGCCCAAAGGGCCTCCTTCGACTTGACCGGAGGATAACGTTTCTCGGGGTGCCCAAGTTGCAATCTGGCAGTGCGATCCTCTAAGACCATGGCCGAAAAGGACTTGCACAAGTCGCAGGCCTGCGAATCGTGCTCAAGCCCAAGGCAATACACGCATGTGGAGTGCGGATCAGTCCGGGACATCTTCTGCCCACGGGGCACCGACGAAATCCGGGAGTCGAGTTGTCGATCACAGCCGTGAGGGAAGATAAAGATCAAAGTCTTGTAAATTTTAAGATTAGTTTCAGGTTAACCGAAGAGTTTGAATCCAGGCCTAAAACACAGAGCGCAAAGGAGGGAACCTGAGCTTCCAAGTGGTAAGGAAGATCTGGCGTCATGGGGCGGAGCCGAGAGTTTTACCACCCGGGTGAGTGGGAGGAGCCAGCTTGAAGACCTTCCGGCAAGATTTAAAGCGGCAAGGAACCTGCCAGTAAGTGTGGATTGAACAACATATACATGTCCCTAGAACCTGTTCTTCTAGCAACGTGGATATGTTGTTCATCCACACTCTCTGGCAGACTCCAAGCAGTTCTCCGGGAGGAAGGAGGCAAGGCGCACACCCCTTATTTGGGAAACAGAGACTGGAGAACCGAGGCCCCAAAACCAGCATCCCGGCATGACTCAAGGTCGATGTGGTAATAGGTAATAAAGGTGTCTGTTGACTTCCAGGTAGCAGCCCAACAGATTTCCTGGATAGGGATGTCCCTGGAAGCAGCCACCGATGCAGCAGTATGGCGGGTAGAATGAGCTCTTATCCCTCTGTGAGGCTCCTTGCCTGTCAACTCATAACACAGACCTATGCATGATGCAATCCACCTTGCAATGATCCATTTGGCTGCAGGTCTGCCAGAAGCGGCTTCAGCGTAGGTAACAAACAGCTGGTGAACCTCTCCACGAATTTCCGCCAGTCTCTCCTTATAATAGGAGAGAGCACGACTCAGGTCCAAGGTATGGAGTCTGTACTCAGCATCCGAGGTGTAATTAGGGTAGTATACTGGCAGAGACAACACCTGGTTAAGGTAAAACTCTGACACCACCTTTGGAAGGAATTTCGGAGTGGTGGCGCAGGACAACTTTGTCCCTATGGAAGACCACATAAGGGGAGTCCACCAAAAGCGCCTGGAGTTCTCCTGTCCTTCTGGCTGATGTGATAGCCACCAGGAAGGCTGTCTTCCACGACAAGTGTAAGAGCTCACACTTGTGCATGGGTTCGAATGGCTTGCCCATGAGCTTTGCCAAAACCAGCAAGAGATCCTACGGAGGTGGAGGTTCATGCACCAGAGGGGATATGTGATCCAGGCCTTTGAAGAAGCACCCGACCACTGTCTCCTGTGCCAAAGTCGGCTGACAGGCCCGCGCCTGGAAAGCAGAAATGGTTGCCAGGTGCACCCTAAGGGTCGATGATCATAGACCCCCTTTGGAGAGAGACCAAAGGTAATCTAGAATGTTAGCCACAGAACAGGATAAGGGGTCCAGACTCTTACCCCGACACCAAATGGAGAACCTTTTCCATTTGAAGGCATAACATTTTCTGGTTGATTCCTTACGAGATGCCTCCACCATGGTGTAGACATTCTCGGAAAGACCCAGAGCCTGGAACTCTAGCCGCTCAGATACCAGGCTGTGAGGTGCAGGGATTGAAGGCCCGGATGGTATAACTTCCCCTGGTTGAGTGATATCAGGTCCGGGCATGTACAAAGCCGCTCCGGGGCCCTGCAGCTGAAGCTGAGGAGATCTGGATACCAGAACTGGCGCGGCCAATCTGGGGCTACCAGGATCGCCTTCGCCTTGTCCCTCCTCACCTTGAGAAGCACCTTGTGGATCGAGGGAAGGCGTACAAGAGGCATCCCCCTGCAGCAAGCCCTGCTGAGGGAAGCGGGCATGGTACAGTCTCAGCTTGGTGTTTTTCCTGGAGGCAAACAGGTCCACCAACGGTTTGCCCCAACAGGAGAACAGACTGTAAGCTACCTCTGGATAGAGAGGCCACTCGTGGGACGTCTGGCCTATGTGACCAAGAGCATCCTCCAGTTGGTTCGAGACTCCTGCCACATGGATGGCTAGGAGATCCAACTCCAACCGGCTTACGAGGGTCCAGATGCGGAGTGCCTCCTTGCACAGCAGATGGGAGTGCATGCCGCCCTGTTTGTTGAGGTTGTACATGGTCGTGGTATTGTCTGTCTGGACTTGAACCACTTGACCCAGGAGCTGAGGAGTGAATGCTGACAGTGCCAGTCTGACCGCTCTGAGCTCCAACAGGTTGATGTGGCATCGGGACTCCTTGGAGGTCCAGAACCCGTAGGCTCTGCTGTCCCCTGTGTGGGCTCCCCAGCCCATGAGAGAGGTATTGGTTGTGAGAACAACCGGGATCCCTTCCTGCAACCGGTCTGGGACGGTCCACCATTGGCGAGCGTCCCACATCCTCTGGGTCACAGCAATCAGCTGGTCGAAATGACCGTGGCGCTGAGTCCACTGAGTGGCCAGCTCCCACTGGAGGGGGCGCATGTGCCAGCTGGCCCAACGGACCACTGAGGTGCACGCCGCCATATAACTCAGAAGGCGCAGGAAATCCTGGGCAGGGCGCAAGTGCCCAACCAGAAATGACTGGGCAAAGGAGGAAAGGACCTCCGCCCAGTCCGCCGGGAGCTGAGCTCTGGCTTGACGAGAGTCGAGCTCTGCCCCGATGAAGCCCATCACCTGAGAGGACACGAGTTCCGACTTGGCCTTGTTGACAAGGAGGCCTAGTTGGGAGCAGGTCTGAAGAACCAGATCAATGGATCTCTCTACCTCCTGGAGGGAGGAACCTGCCAAGAGCCAGTCATCGAGATAAGAGCAGATTTGAACTCCTCAACGCCGGGGATGGGCTGCCACCACTGCAATGCATTTGGTGAAGACCCTCGGGGCTGATGACAGACCAAATGGCATGGCTCGGAACTCGTACAGGGTCCCCTCGACCCTGAAGCGGAGGAACCACTGATGGGATGGACAGATTGGGACATGAAAGAACATGTCCTGTAGAGCCAGTAAACAGAACCACATGTTTCGCTCCAAGGAAGGTATGATCTGGTTCAGAGTTACCATTCGAAGGTGCGTGACCTGAGATATTGATTCAGGTCGTGGAGATCTAGGATGGGGTGCCAACCCCCCCATCCGCTTGGGCACCAGGAAGTACCTGGACACGAAGCCTGGGTCTGCAGGAGGATCCAGCCCTGGAGCTACCGCCTCCTTGTGGAGGAGCTGAGCTATGTCATCTCGGAGAGCCGACTGGGTGCAAGCTGAGATCCTTTCCTCCCGTGGTGCGTGGGCTCGGCTGGGAGGGTACTGCTCGAATTCCAGAAGCAGTCCCTGGCCGACCACTTCTAGAACCTACCTGTCCGAAGTGATATCGGACCAGGCAGAAAGAAAGTGGCAGAGCTGGCCCCCCACGGGAGGACCAGGAGCTGGCATGACGGTTGTAGGGGTGGCAACCCCCAACCTGTCACTGAGTAGGCTTAGAGGAGGAGGAGAAGACTCCTGGACCAGCACCTCAGCCTCCTTTTTGGGGCTGTTAAGGACCCTGCTTGGACCTGGGGCACCAAGCTTGAGCCTGCTGTTGCTGCTGTCCTCCTTGATAAGAGGGCTGCCTAACTGCAGGGGAAGAGTGCCAAAAGGGCTTCTTCTTGCATTTCTGCTGGTTGTTACCTGAAGAACCCTTCGCAGAGTTAGCATCCAAGGTGGCACTGGACTGCTCTATGTGCTGAAAGTGACCAGCCACTCCTGGACTGAAGAAGTCAGTGCATAGGAAGGGCACGTCAGCTAACCTGTGCTGGATATCTGCCGGGAAGGAGGACAGCCTCAGCCAAGCCCTTCGGTGATTGACCACTGTGGCTGCCAAAGAGTGGGCACAGGAACTCAAATGACCAGGGCCGTCTGGAGCTGCTGTTTTGCAACAGAATGGCCCTGATTCCGGACTTGCTTCACTGTGGTCTACATGTCTGCTGGGAGATGAGGGAGGACTTCATCTAATGACCCAAGGAGGGCATCAATCAAGCCTTTATTTAACCAGGCGTTCATCGCTGAGCAGAAGCTCATTTGCAAGATGTACCTGGGCATGAGAGAAGTGTGACTTAATGACAGCCGAGCTGGTCTGATGAAGGCCTAAGGAAGAGGCCACATAGACCTTGTAGGCAGAGTGGTCCATATTTTTTGGATTCCTTGTAAAGAGGTCGGTCCATGTCAGCCGAGCTACCAGTACGTCTAAAAACAGAAGCAACCACCAGGTTCTCGGCCGAAGGACGCTCTGTGAACCCTGCCAGGGACCCCATGGGTACAGTGTACTTGCGGGCTATGTGGGCTAACGAAGCGGGGCGCTACCAAAGCTCAAGGGCCAGGCAAGTGATGGCTTCAGCCACTGGAAAGGCCTCCGTCAGGGTATCCCCCTTTTTGAGGATATCCGTGAGGGGGTACCTCGCCTTTTTCTGGATGGATTCCAGGGGCATTCTGGTGGACTCAGAGATCAGGCGGATAATACCCTGGAGAGAGGAAGGGCCTTCCTCTAATCTGGCCACGGATGACTCATCATCTCCTGGATGAGAGTGTAACCCCGTGTCATCGGAGTCCGAAGAGTCGGGGTACAATGGCCGGGGGCGGTCAGGGGGTGAACGCAATGGACAGACGTCGGGGGAGCCCAGTGTTTGTACGGTCCTCCTTCGAGGGAGCCCCTCCCTGAGGCTGCTTATGCGGTGGCTCCACCAAAATTGGTGGAGAAACCGGAATAGGCCGAGCTGGGATACGTGCTGGCCCCACAGGAGAAGGAACTGAGGTCTTCGGTTCCAGAGGGGTCAGCGTCGGCTTAGGAGGCAGGAGCCAAGTGATGGCCGGGGCAGCCGGCAGGGCCGGCTTCTGCCCGGTCAGAATCAGCTGTTGCCACATTAAGTCCTCATAGTGTCGATGGAGTTTCTGTCGAAGCCTCTCCTCGTCCGAGGAGGATAAGGATTGGCGGCGCTTCTTCTTTGAATGTTTATGGCACAACTCCCTAAAGGAGCCCGAAAAAGTAGAGCCAAGGTTTAGAGGAACGAAAAACCAGTGACTTACTGAAACCTGAGCCGCTTTCTCCTCAAAAGCAGCCATCTACTCTAACTGCTCAGCAGACCCCGCAGCCACAGAAACCGACAACCTTGTCTCCTTAGATTTCACCAGCGGGTTTCATAGTTCCAGTCTCCCCAATTTTAGGCATGCCTTGCGGTCGTCCAGAACGTTGGGATGGAAGGCCAAACAGAAGGTGCAAGACGTGGTGTCATGACCGACACCTAGGCAATAGATACACGAGAGGTGGGAATCAGTGCGTGACATTTTCTGGCCGCAGGGACACCGGTGAAATCCGGGGGACGATTTGTCCTCCATGTCCGATGCGCTGTGATCGGAATTGTGAACTCTAACGAGTTTCAGGGTAATTTGCAGTGAAGACTGACGTTGCGAATCCAGGGCCTGCGATTTGCAAAATTGAATCTTCCAGCGGAAAGGAAGATCTGGCGTCATGGGGCGGAGCTGAGGTATTTACCACCCAGGTGGGTGGGAAGAGCCAGCTTGAAGATTTCCGGCTAGATTTAAAGGGGAACGGGACATGCCAGAGAGTGTGAATGAACAACATATCCACGCTCCTAGAACACATAAATTAAGATTTAATGAATCAAAGTGCAAGGTTAGGCATCTCCGTAAAAACAACCCGAAGAAAACACAGACATTAAATCATTCTACACTGGTTGAAACTACACATGAGAGGAACTTAGAAATAAGTATTACAAATGATTTCTCTTTTATAACACATACTAGGAATCAAGTTATGAAGTGTAACAGGATACGAGCATTTATATTTAAGAATATAAAAAGAAGAAATCCCCAGGTAATAGTTCCTCTGTATTCTGCCTTGGTCAGACCTCACTTGGAGTACCGCTCTGCCTTTTGTGCCCCCCAAGAGGATCATGGGGAAAAAAGCTGGTGGAAAGAGTTCAGAGGAAGGTTACCAAACAAATCTTTGCTGTAAAAGAATAAGTCTTACGAAGACAGGTTGGAAGATTTGGGCATGTATTCCATGCATTACAGGAGCCTCAAAGGAGATCTGTGCCAAGTTTATAGAGCCTTCAATGATCCTCCATTTATGGAAAGCATATGCCTTTTCCCAAAAAAATATGTACACAACTTGCAAGAACACACACCCAACAATTGCAGGATGAATTAGCAAGGAGAACTAAGAGAGCACAGTGGTTCACTAACAGAGTGGTGTCCGTGTGGAACTCTCTCTGACAATGTGGTCTTCTGCAAATCAATGGAAAGTTTTAAAAAAGCACTCGATATTTACATGGGCCCAAATACTGGTAGGTACTGCCACCAATTTAGTGGCAAGTCACAATAGGTCTAAACAGACCTCACGACTTGTAACATACCCATGAAACCTATGAAATTCAGGCAGGCTGACTGGTCCCAAACCTCCTTGCTCACATGGAAGACTTGGAAACCTTGGAACAAAGGGAGGTTAGCCTTTAGTACCACTGGATCCTATGCCTTATAAAGTAATGGCTCCTTGTGAACAAAAAACAACCTAGAGTTCACCCAGCACCATGGACACTATTCTCAAACTGTAAAGGCCCCATAAGACCAAACGTTCAATGGAATTGGAAGACAGCTCAAAAGACACTAGGGACTGCATGTGAGACACTAAATTTAAATCCCACGGATAAATCAGAAATTGAACAATGGACGACTCCTGCTGTCTATTCTAAGAAAATGGATAATGCCATGCTGTCTCAGGCTCCAGGGAGGTTCCCACAGTTGGTCCAAACAACAGGCAGAGAGCAGACACCTGCCCCTGTAGGATGTTCAATACTAGACCTTATCCACTCTTCCTTGTAAAAACATCCAAAATCTGCGGGCTATGGCCTCGGTGGACCTAGCACACTGGGCTCTGGTCCAAGATGACAAGATGAGCCATACTCTGCCAAAAATAAAAAGTGCCAAGGGACCACCTACCTAGGGTCATCAGGGCAGGGACCACCTTAACAAGATCTGCATCAGGAGACTCGTCCTCTGAGGGGGTCCAACTGCCGACAGGCTCACTATTAGATTGGAAGAAAACACTGTCCTTGACTGAGCAAGCCCCCATGGAGAGTGAAGGGAGAAAAGATGCATGCAATGCCTGATTTTTCTGATGTGAAATACCGTATCCTTCCTGGCCATTCCAAGACTATTATAAAACTACCCCAATTGCTGAATGTCTTACAGAACCCAGAATAACTGAGAACAGGGGTTAAAACAGATACGCACTGTCGCAGACCCACTGCTGTGACAGATCAGTGCCAACTCCACCCACAAACATCAAAACTGGCTGGAGGACCTCGGTACCAGAAGATAATCCTTAGACGCAAATCTATCAAGCTGAGAATTGCAGGACCTTCTCAAAAGTGGCTGAAAGCCCTCAACTCAACACAACAGCAGACCCCTTGGATGCAAATTATCATGTTGAGAATGACAGGACCTTCTGAACAAGAGATCCAACAGATCTGGGATCAGTGATTTTTCTCCCAGAGATGAGAGCCTCTCGTGAATTAGGCAATGGGCTGGACAATCAATTACTCTGCCAGAACAACTGCTGTCAGATATGACAGATTGTTCTCCGCCCACTGCAGGACCCTACTCACCTCTGAGAGCATGCTAGTGTTTCTTGTGCCTCCTTGTCTCTTGCCTAAGGCCACAGTGATGTTCTGGTCTAATCTCACCTTCACTGCCTGTGACCAAACTTAGCTCTGACAAAGTGTCAAGGTTAGAAACACTGACCTTATTTTTAAAATATTGACGTAAAAATATTCTATCCCCCCAAGAAATTACCAAGAGGAATCTCTCTACCAGTGAGGTTTACCCACCAAGGCAGCGACCGTTAACAGTTACCTCACTACTGAAAGAGAGACCTGATAATCCTCTGAGGCAGGACACCCTACTGATAACCTTCTATTTTAGAGGGATGTCAGGTGAAATCTGACTTGAGGAATAATTCTTACGCTGCAGCCATCTGTCCCAGAAAAATGATGGGGCAGCCCATTTACCAAACCAACTGACCAGGATCACTGCCACTAATCCTAGTGGACTAAGTTCTACATCCTGTTCATGGGAGTGGACCACCTCTGATCTCCAATGGTCACAGCACTCCCTATTACTTCAAGTTAGACAGAACTACTTTCTATCGACTATCCTATCATCCATCTTCAAGGGCGACCAATATCTCAGCCCCCTTACTGCAATACCATCTATACCAATAGAACTCTGTCAGGGATCTCGGAAAGAAGAGTGTCACCTCGGAGCTGCCAGGGTTTTGGCATTTCTGATGTGACTGGTTAAAACAAATTGATGATAGCTGTTCTTGAAACTGATGGATTCCAAAAGTCCTGACCTGTACTGTGTGGATAATACACCTCAGGTACTATACATCTTGGTCATTGCGAGTCAGACTGATTTGACTAACTTCTTAAGTCTAGTGTAGCCAGAAGTCCCTGACTTTTTCAGAACTATGTTGCATAACTAGAACCCTGAACCCCGGCCTCTTCTCAATGAGAGACCTAGGGCAATGGCCTCTATCTGGGTCATGTGCTCCAAGGCTGACTTATTGCCTCCCATTTCTTACCTGAGTACATCACTAGGAGAAATGTTGTGCCCTTCTACCCAGGGAAAATTTGGGCAGGAAGATCTATTCATGTACCTCCATTATGAGAACCCACCACTAATGTCTGTACCTTCACTGTCACCATGAGTGAGGGTGCCTCTGATACCACTGCTTTAAATCCAGCGGAATCTCCTCCATTCTGGGCTGGGTTGCAGTTGCTCCTCAGGTACTGACAGATGTCCTTCTAAGTCCTGGATGCCTTCCTAAATGGTAGCCAGCTAAGGGATATATTGTACTGTTTGATCTTACTTCGAGAGGGCTCTTGCAGTAGGTAATTACATATAGGACTGACGCCGGCAGGCGGCAGGACCCCACGGAAAAATTTCTAGCTAGCAGTCCCTGGAGAGGGACCGCCTCATCGGGTGGACCCGACGCCAGGAGACGCCTGTATAAAGGGGCAGTCCCAGACACTCACCTTCCAGTTCTTTCCCACCGTTAGCTCGTTGCAGCACCTGGCGGAAAAGTTCGTGCTTCATCAGCCCTACCTTCGTCATTTTTTTGCAAAAATCTTATTTTTCCATAGCGTCAGTGTTACGTGAAGTGTATGGTCCCCTACACCCTCCGAGCACAAGAACAAGTGCGACTAGTGCAGCTCCCAACTACCGCACAAGGACGGCCACTCCCTGTGCCTGTTCTGCCTAGGCCCGGATCATCCAGTTGAGAAGTGCCAGCACTGCCTTAACTTTAATGCGGCCATCCGGAAAAGACGGCAGCAATCCCTGGAGGCCCATATCCTCAAAACAAAAATGAGCTCGATGAAGAAGGAGGAGCTTAAAAAGCTAAGGCAGGCATCCACTTCCCCCGAAGGCCATCGAAAGAAAAAGGACAAGGATAGCCACCGGGACAAAGGCTCCTCCACCGCATCTCCCTCGGGAGTCGCGGGCATTCAGGTATCATCCCCTCCAAGGGATCGCTCCTCGGCGGCCACCTCGGAGGTTTCTGAGGCGGTGTCGGCCCGCCCATCTGGCTCGCGCTCGAGCCTTGCGGGTACCCTCCGGCTATTGGAGGCGTCGCCCCAGTTCAGCCGCAGGCCTGCGGCTCACCTTAGTAGGAGACTCGTAACCGGCGCTTGCTCCTCTGACGCCCACCCAGAGAGGGGCTTGCAGATCGTCCACCCTTTGGGGCGACGCATGTCTGTTTCTCCACTGGACCAGGCCGACCCTTCCCCTCGACCTGCCTCCAGTGAGGGCCCTCGTAAGCCGTACGTCGGCTCCTCTGGCGTCTGTCAAGAGCTCGCCTGTACACCTCACATCAGCTCATCTGACGTCCAGCCGGCGAGGGAACCGACAACAGACCCCTCAACGTCTGTCGTTCCCGGTTCACCGCAGCTTTCACTGCAGTCTGGGGAACCAGAGTCCTCCCCATCCTGATCCCGGGGACTTTTCCCCTCCGTCCCCTGGAGCAGTGGGGGATCTTTTGCCTCCGTCAGTCCCTCCTCCGTCTGGTGCGATGGACCTGATGTCGGCTCCTCGGACACTGGCTCTGAAGCTGCCCCCCCCCCCGACGTCGGTACCCCCGGCATCAGGGCCTCCGCCGTCGGTCTTACCGACGCACAGAGAGTTTCTCCTCCCATCGGGCTCTCCGTTCTGGACCCGCCTACGAGTGGTTTCTGGCTGCCGCCTGCACAGGTAGCCCTCGGCCTTGGGTACCCGCGTCTTATTCAACACTCGTGTACCCAGGAACACCGTATCCGGCGTCGCAGTACCCAATGCCACAGTATCGATGTCCCAATACCCGACGCCGGGTTACCCGCAGTCGGGTTTTGGATATGCTCCATATGGGTATCCCCCATATTCTTATCACCCGCCTCCTCCTCCACCGCCCTTGCGGCCGCCGGTGGACCTGCCAAGACTCTGGCCTCCTGGTGGGCTGAGGCCAAGGCTCAGCTCACCAAGGAGGTCGAGAGTGCCTTCCGCGACAGTGCTGTCTCGGGCTCCTGTACGCCTTGGCGCATATCTCCCACCTCCGGATTCCAGGTTCTTCTGTCTGGATTCAGGAGGTAGACACGCCCCCGGTGTTATCCAAGGGACCCGCTCCTCCCCGGGTCGGGTAAGGAGTCTTATTCTTCTTCTTCCTCCTCTTCTCTCTCGGATTCCTCGGACTCTTCCAACGGATGCTCCGACAGAGACGACGAGCCCCACTCTCCGTTGAAGCCCCGGCCAAGGACTCCTTCGGAGGATCCTTCCTTTACGGAGTTGCTTAGACAAATCCAGGAGGTACATCAGTGGCACACTTTGGAACCAGATCCTCAGCGTCTGAAACTCGCTGAGCATCTGGATCTGCCCGTGACAGCTCCTACACTAATGCCACCCTGGATAGAGTCTCACGCCGACCTTGTCACCACGATATGGAAACAGGTGTTGACATTAGCCCCACTTCCAAGGAGGTCGAACAGGCTATATCAGGCTCCAAAGGGTGTTGATTTCCTAGATTCTCACCCTCGAGCCGACTCGGTCATGATTAGCACCGCTCATGGCCGGTCGGCGAACCCTAAACACCTTAGCTCGTCCCCTCCTGATAAGGAATCTCTCCTTCTGGACCAGTACGGAAGAAAGATTTATGCTTCCTCCACACTGGGGATTCAGCCCTGAACTACGTCGGCCACATGGGGGACTACCAGAAGGCCGTCCTTACTCAGGTGGAAGCCAAGCTGGACTCCTTGCCTGACTCTCAAGTCAAACAGGAGTTGGCTGACCTCGTCTGCTCTGTTCGTGCGGCCAGTCGCCACATCCTGCGGGCGACATATGACGCAGTGGACACTGCCGGGCAGAGCTCTGCTTTCGCCGTGGGCCTACGGCATCATGCCTGGCTCTGTGTGTCAGGTTTGGTCCCGGAGGTGCAATCCGCTATGCAGGAGGCACCTTTCCGGGGGTCGGTGCTTTTCGAGGGTGATGTCAAAGACATCATCACCAACTTGCACAAGAAGGGGACGGCTCTGAAATCAGTAGATTCCATGTACCGTCCCCATCAGCAGCAGCGCCGTCCCTTTCGCAGATGAAATTGGCCAAAGGCGAAACCCCAGGGAAGGCGGACCGCCAAACGTCAGGCCCCCGCAGCTGCTAAGCCCCTTCTGCCCAAAAAAGCAGCGGGTGCTTCAGCTGTGGCGCTGCCCCACACCACCTGACTCCTTTCCTCTCCCACCGCCTCCGGACTCCCCAGAGGAACCGGTAGGAGGGAGGTTTTCCCTCCACCTTCCGGGATGGGAAAGGATAAGAAAAAATTACTCACCTTAGTAATGTTGTTTCTTCTAATGGAGTCTTGCTGTATTCTGACAATAGCAGTGAGTCCCAACTTTTGAACTGCCCCGGAGATGAAAGAGTTAACTTTCCATGCCAGGCATGGAACGCTGAGCTCGAGCTCGGTTGAGACTCTGTCTGTTGCTGTTTGAACTCAAACCGTCAGATCTTTACGAGCTAAACTCACTGAGGTCCTGTGTGGGAAGCTGTAAACCTACACTAGCCAACTGGCTACTAAATATAATAAGAAGATTTTTTGGTTTCAAAACAAAGACTCAAGTCAGGAAACCCAAAAAATGAAATAACACAACACCCAAAGAAAAGGGAGTGATAATAAAAAAAGGGTGGGGCACCTCCTGAGTGCCAACACTGCTACTGCCCACCCACATCCCAAAAACAAAGGTTCTGAGAGGGGAAGGCGGGGGGAAGTCAGAATACAGCAAGACTCCATTAGAAGAAACAACATTACTAAGGTGAGTAATTTTTTCTTCAAACAACATGAAGTCTTGCTGTATTCTGACAATAGCAGAGTACCCAGCAGTACCTCCATGGAGGAGGGACAGAACCTGCTTAGGAAATAGGCTCTGAAGCACAGCTGTGCCAAACCGAGCATCACTCCTAGCCTGGATATCCAAAGAGTAATGCTTGGTAAAAGTGTGAACTGCTTTCCAGGTAGCTGCTTGACATATCTCTAAGATAGGAATATCCCTGGCAGCAGCCAGGGAAGCAGCTGTACCTCTGGTAGAGTGAGCCCTCAGGCCTGAGGGTGGAATCCTACCTAGTTTTTCATAGCAAAATAGAATGCAAGAGACAATCCACCTGGCAATGGATCTTTTAGTGGCAGGTTTTCCTTTACCAACCTCACCATAAGTGAGGAACAGTTGGAAGGAGTCAAACCTGTGACCCTTGGTACTTTCTTTGTAGTAGCTAAGGGCTCTTTTCACATACAAACTGTGTAACCTCCTCTCACCAGAGGAGGAATGGTCAGTGAAGTACACAGGGAGAGAGACAGATTGGTTAAGGTGAAAGTCTGAAACCACCTTAGGTAAAAACTTCCTGTTAGTCCTGAGGACCACCTTATCTCTATGGAAAGAGATAAAATCAGGCTCCACTGACAGGGCTTGCAACTCACTTATGCGCCTGGCAGAAGTGATGGCCACCACGAACACAGTTTTCCAAGTCAAGTACTTAAGCTCTGCTGAGGACAAAGGCTCAAAAGGAGATTGCATAAGCTGAGCAATGCACACGTTAAGGTCCCAAACAGGGGCAGGGTCCCTTAATGGCGGATTGGTATGAAGCAATCCCTTTAAAAACTTGGAGAATACAGGGGGAGCTGAAAGAGAAGAGGGCTTACCTGCTGAAATAAAAGCAGAGACAGCTGCCAGATGCACCCTTAGTGTAGCTGGTCTAAGTCCTAAGCTATTCAGATGGACCATATAGTTAAGGACTGTGGGCAGGTCAGCAGACTCTGGGGAAATATGCTCCCCAGAGCACCATATGGAGAATCTTTTCCATTTGGAATTATAAGTAGTTCTGGTGGAAGGCTTTCTATAAGCTTTTAGAATATCCATAACACCTTGGGAAAGGTGTAAATCAGCAAACTCTAACTCTTCAAGAGCTAGGCCTTGAGATTGAGAGATTTGAGGTTCGGGTACCAAACCCTCCCCTGAGCACAGGTTAACAGGTTGTAATTCCTGGGAAGAGACAGGGAAAGTGGACTGCTAAGGACAACAGTAGAGGTACCAGGGCTGCCTGGCCCAGTCTGGAGCAATCAGGATCACCTTGCAGGACTGAGACCTGATTTTGACTAGCACTTGAACAGGAGAGGAAGGAGAAAAGCATACAGGAACTTCCCTTCCCAACTGAGAACTAAGGCATCCAGGGGACTGAGCCCAACACTGGGGCCTGCAACAAAAAGGGAAGTTGGTGATTGCCTGGGGCTGCAAAAGATCTGTCTGTGGGGTGCCCCATCTGGAGAAGATCACCTCCAAAACTAGGGGGATCCAGTGACCATTCGTGATGACCCTGAGATATCCTGCTGAGAGTATCTGCCAGGACATTGTCCTTGCCTGGGAGGTGTACTGCTGTGAGGGAGGTGTTCAGGGAATAGGCCAGAGACCACAACTTCATTGCTTCTGTGCACAAGGCCGTAGACCGAGTGCCCCCTTGCTTGTTGATATACCACATTGTTGTGGTATTGTCTGTTCTGATCTGAACAACTTTGTTCTGAACAGACTTGGAAAAAGCTTGAAGTGCTAGAAACACTGCTCTGAGTTCCAACAGATTGATGTGAAGCAGAGATTCCTGAGCGGACCACAACCCTTGGGTGGTCAGGTCTCCCACGTGGTTCCCCCACCCCAAGAGGGAGGCATCTGTAGTAAGGATTAAAGAGTGAGACTGAGTGACAAAGGGAACTCCCCGTCTTAGATTGTTCTGATCCTGCCACCACTGCAGGGCCTGGATCAGGGTTCGAGTCACTGGAATCAGTTTGGTAAGAGGGTTCTTTTTCTGAGACCAAAAGGCTCTCAAGTGGAACTGAATGTCCCTCATTTGAAATCTTGGTCCCTGCACCACTGCTGTAGAAGCAGCCATGTGCCACAGGAGCTGCAGAAAATGCCTTGCTGGTCGAGACACTTGTAGGGTGAATGAAGAGGCCAGTGAGATAAGGGTCCTCGCCCTGTCCAGGGGAAGGAAGGTTCTGGCCTTTTCTGTATCTAGTTCTGCGCCTATGAAGGTGAGGAGCTGAACAGGCTCTAGAACTGACTTTGAAAGATTCAGAAGGAAACCTAGAGAGGTAAGCAGTTGCTGAGTTATCTCTAGATGTAACTTGACTTGATCTGGGGACTGGCCTACTATGAGCCAATCGTCCAGGTATGGGAAAATGGCAACCCTTTGCCTTCTCAGAGAAGCAACTACTACTGCCAGGCATTTTGTGAACACCCTTGGAGCAGAGGTTAGGCCGAAGGGCATTGCTCTGAATTGGTAATGGCCTGAGGGCAGCTCAACCTGAGGTACTTCGATGGGAGCTTCTGATGAGATATGAAAATAGGCATCCTTGAGGTCCAGGGAGACTAGCCAGTCCCCTGGCCTTAGAGAGGGTAGAATTATCTCAGAGTCACCATTTTGAATTTTGGCTTTAAAGGTGCTTGTTTAAGTATCTGAGATCTAGGATGGGCTGCCATTCTCCTGTCTTTTTGGGGGTAAGGAAGTACCTGGAGTACAATCCTTTGCCTTGGTGTAGGGGTGGAACCCTTTCCACAGCTCTGAGAGCCAGGAGGGAAGAGACCTCTGCCTCTAGGGCAAGTGTCTCTGAGGGATTTGCAGGTGGAAAGGATCTGGTTCTCAGCTTTGAAATTTTGAAGCTGAGAACCAATCCCTGGCTTACTACTTCAGGACCCATTTGTCTGATGTTAGAGACTTCAGTCCTGGACAAAGTAAGCCAGCCTGCCCCCTACAGGTGGTGGAGAATCGGCCCTGGCAAACCCATCAGGGTGCCTGTTTGGCAGGGGGTTTAGGCTGAGGGGTGGAAGCAGGTCTGCTTGTACCCCTTCTGCCTCTCCCTCTAAATAACCCCCTCTGAGCATAGGCAGAAGAGGAGGCCTGGGCTTGGCAGAAAGGCCTATGGAAAGGCCTGCCCCTGCCCCTGGGATGCTGTCTCTGAGGAGTGGCTTGCCTTTCCTTGGCCTGAGCACTCTTACAGGTGGTCCTGTATTCATCCATTTTCTTCATGTAATTCTCCATTTGCTCCCCAAACAGAGAATTACCCACAACAGGAAAATCCATGGCCTTAGTCTGGGTATCTTGCGACAGGCTAGTACATCTGAGCCAAGCCATTCTACGTAGTGCCACAGATGTAGCCATGACTCTAGATGAAACATCACTGGAGTCCACTGCAGCATGGAATTGTACCTTGATGCCTCAATACCATCGGCAGCCACCTGCTCCAGCTCCTTGGCAAGCTGGCCAGGGACCTGTTTAGCTAAAGCCATGACAGTGTCCCATCTGGATTTGATACCTAGCAGTATAGGCCTATAATTGGCCTGCCTGAGTCCCAAGGATGCTGCCATGTACTGTTTCTTTGCCATGGCATCAATCCTCCTGGAGTCCTTTTCTGGGGGGGGGGTGAAGCCAAGGAATATTAGCCTTATCACAGGCTGCAGCGCACCTGCACTACCCCAACATGGCTGCATTGTGTGTAAGGAACTCCGTATTCTGAACTTGACAGAGTATACCACTTGTCCATTCTTTTATCCACAGGCGGTATAGTATTAGGAGTCTTTAAAATCGGAATGTCTGTTTCAAAAGATTTGTGTAGGGAATAGACAGCCTCCTAGACTCTGGGATATTCATCATTTCTACATAGTCAGGCTCTTCCTGGTCATCCACAGCTTCTTCCATAGGAAGCAGAAGGGTTTCGGCCACTTTCTTGTAAAACATGAAATGGGAAGGGGACTCAGAAAGCCTAGGAGGAGACACTCCTGAAGGTCTGTCTGGGGAGATGTCCGGGTCAATGGGCACATCCAGACTCTCAAAACCACATTCACTTTCCTCATACTCCTCTTCCTCCAGTTAATAATACTCTTCTAATTCATAATTTTGAACCGGTGGAACCGGCCGAACCGAGCGCCTTCCTGATGGTGCCGGTTCAGTCGGAACCGGGGAAAGCGACTGCACAATTCTTATCGCTTTGGCTATTTCATCAGCGGTTGGAGAAAAAACCTTTGGATCCACACCAGCTGATTTTTCCTTTCTTGTTCTCTTAGCCAGAACTGACTCCTCGGAATCGGTTCTCCTTTTGCCTGAAGAAGTTTCGCCCTGGTCAGAGGGCACTCCTTCTGGTCGGTTTGAACTAAACCGGGCTGGCCATCCAGGTCAGTGGACTTTTTGGCCTCCCTTTCCCTGAGCCTACCAACTCTCTTCTCTAGGGTAGCTGCAGGAAAATTTTTACAAATCTGGCAGTCTGCATTGAGGTGGTCAAACCCCAGACAATAAACACAAGTGGTGTGGGGGTCAGCCTTAGGAAAGACTTCCCCACACACACTACAGTGTTGAAACCCAGTGGGCCCAGTTTTTCTTTTGGGTTTCTCAGACATGGTGCCAGTCCTAACCAAACTTACCCTTTTAATGGCAATCCACCAGGCAAGACACTCTTATCGGTTCCTGACTGTGTTACGTGTCGTGGAAAAAAACATAATAAAATCCGTTTTTTTTACAACCAATAAGAACCAGTAACCACACACTAAAAGTAGAAATAAAGATTTTTACAACAACTTGATCGGTTCAAACCGAACCGATGAACCGTTTACAAGTTCCACACAGAACAGAAAACAATAAAAACCTATCTAGTACTCACGAATACCACAGACAGAGACTGAACCGACAGGTTGCGGTTTAAATTCGGACGAAAACCGAGAAAAGCGGTACTTTAACCGACAAACTGAACCGAGCAAAGGAGAAATCTCCGGAGCGACTGTTCAGTGAGGCGGAGTAAAGTATCTGACGGTTTGAGTTCAAACAGAAACAGACACAGTCTCAACCGAGCTCGAACTCAGCGTTCCATGCCTGGCATGGAAAGTTAACTCTTTCATCTCCTGGGCAGTTCGAAGGTTGGGACTCACTGCTATTGTCAGAATACAGCAAGACTTCATGTTGTTTGAACCACGGATTCTTGGGTGCTCCAACTTATAGCAGAAGGACACTCCATAGAGTTTCTTCAGAAATCACCCTGCCACCCTCCTCTGAAGTCGTCGTATTCACGGGAACACCTTCCTTTGGCCCAGGAGGAAATCTCGGCGCTTCTGATGAAGCAGGCAATAGAGCCCATCCCCCTTCATCTTCAGGGGACGGGTTACTATTCCCATTTTTTCCTGGTCCCAAAGAAGACTGGAGATCTCAGACCAATTTTAGATCTCGGTTCCCTGAATCTTTATGTAGAGTACAAAAGGTTCAGGATGCTCTCTCTGCAGAGCCTTCTGCCCCTCCTCCAGCCAGGTCAATGGCTTTGTGCCCTGGATATGCAGGATGCCATCTGCACATTCCCATTCGCCCTTCCCATCGCAAATACCTTCGTTTTGCGTTTCAGGGGGACCACTACCAGTTCAAGGCGCTCCCGTTTGGTCTATCCTCGGCACCCCGAGTATTTACCAAATTCCTGGCAGTGGTGGTGGCCCACCTGTGTACCAAGGGAGTACAGGTTTTCTCTTACCTGGACGACTGGCTCCTGGTGGTCTCATCCAGGGAGGACCTCCTGCGTTACCTCTCCCTCACCCAGCAGGTTTTTGCTTACCTGGGTATTACCATCAACCATTCCAAGTCTCATCTGGTCCCTTCCCAGAAGCTACAGTTCATCGGGGCAATCCTCGATACGACCATGGGCAAGGCCTTCCTGCCTCCGGACAGGGTGGCCTCTCTTCAGGCCCAGATTTGTCTGCTATCCGACAGCAGGAGGGTCTCGGCGAGGTCGGTCCTCCGCCTTCTCGGGCTCATGGCGGCCACTATTCCGACGGTCCCCAGAGCTCGACCCCACATGAGGATCTCTCAGTGGACTCTTCGCTCTCAGTGGGATCAACTAGTGGACGACCTAGATCAATCAGTTCTGATCTCCTCACCAATGATGCGAGAATTGCAATGGTGGATGGTTCGAGAGAACCTGTTTCGGGGGGGTCCATCTCTTTCATCCTCCCCCCTCCCAGACTCTAACCACAAACGCCTCAGGCGAAGGTTGGGGAGCCCATCTAGGCCCTCATCGGACCCAGGGCTCTTGGTCCAGGCTAGAACACACTCTTCACTGTGCTCGAGCTTCGGGCAGTGTTGTATGCTCTTCAAGCCCTTCACCAATACATCCTTCCTGGCCACCTAGCCGTCTAGACGGACAACATGTGCGTAGTGTGGTACATCAACAAGCAGGGAGGAACTCGGTCCTACTCTCTATGCAGGGAGGCAATGAGAGTCTGGGATTGCGCAACACAACACGACCTTCACCTCACAGCGATTCACGTTCCAGGAGTCGACAACACCCTGGCAGACAAGCTAAGTCGCTCTTCTGCTCTGGCTCACGAGTGGGAACTGGACCAAGGGGTACTAGACGATATCTTTCAACTTTGGGGAACTCCGCAAGTCGACCTGTTCGCGTCCACCCAAAACGCAAAACCTTCCACCTTTTGCTCGCTCGTTCCAGAGCGCACGCTCTGTCTCTAGACTGGAAGGACAGATTTGTCTATGCTTTTCCCCCAATTCCTCTGATCCCACGAGTCTTGCAGAAACTAGCCTCAGAAGGAGCGAGAATGATTCTGATCGCTCCTTTCTGGCCCAGGCAAATCTGGTTCTTTCTTCCACAACAATATTCAGAGGATCTTCCTCTTCCTCTATCTCGAGGTTTGTTGACCCAGGATCAGGGGACCCTGGTCCATCCAGGCCTCAGATCCCTTCAACTGCATAAGTGACTCCTGAAGACCTAGCCCAATCCCGTTTTGGTGTGTAGCCAAAAGTGGCGGAGATTTTAGTGGAGGCCAGAAAACCCTCCACCAGGTCCACCTATGCCATGAAGTGGAAGAGATTCACCATTTGGGCCACCTCCAAGAACATGGAGCCTTTCTCCTGTTCAGCGGGGCTTCTGCTGGAGTATTTGCATCATCTGTTCGACCTGGGTCTCAGCCATTCCTCTTTGAAGGTTCACATGGCGGCCATCTCGGCCTATCATGTCCCCTTCGCAGACAAAGCTTTCGCTCAACTGGAGGTCTCTAAGACTTTTCTCAGAGGGGTCCTCCATCTGAGGCCCCCCATCCGTACTCCTGCCCCCTTTGGGACTTGAATTTTGTTCTCAAGAAACTTACCCTTCCTCCCTTCGAACCTGCAGCTTCTGCAGATTTGAAGTTTCTTTCGTGGAAGACGCTGTTCTTGGTGGCGATTACTTCGGCTCGAAGAATCTCCGAGCTCCAGGCCCTGATGTGCAAAATCCCCTACTTGATTTTTCACAAGGAACGAGTTGCTCTTCGCACGAATCCTAAGTTTCTACCGAAAGTAGTAGCTGAATCTACCTTAAATCAGTCCATTGAGCTACCTGCCTTTTTTACGCAGTACTCTAACCAATGGGAATATTTACTCCATACTATGGATGTTCACTGGATTCTGAGATACTACACCAACAGGACACGGGATCTCAGAAAGACTGATCAGTTGTTCGTCTCTTTTGCTCCCAAAAGGGAAGGCAATGCTGTTTCCAAGCAATGCCTGTATAAATGATTGACTCATTGCATCACTTTTTGTTATGACAAGTACCACAAGACCCTTCCGGGTCAAGTCAGTGGTCACTCCACAAGAGTAGCAGCTGCCTCTGCAGCTTGTTTCAAGAATGTGTCACGGCAGATATATGCGCTGCAGCCACCTGGACTTCCGTCCATACCTTTACGAAACATTACAGTTTGGATATTGCCTCTCGCTGTAGAGCAGGCTTTAGGTTAGCTGTTTTGCAAGACCTCCTTTCTTGAGGCTTGCACGGCTAGAGTTTCTTCTTGGGGTAGTTTACCTCCTCCCGGTGCCTTTTCTCTGTTCCAGACTGCTTGGGATTCAGTCCTATATGTAATTACCTACTGCAAGAGCCCTCTCGAAGTAAGACAGTACAGTTACGTAAGAACTTAACGTAACAGTAGATCTTCGAGAGAGGCTCTTGCAGTAGGTAATACCTTCCCGCCCTCCATTCCCCTAGGCTTTTTCAGCTGCTTTTCCATTGAGGGAAATATCTGCTTCTCTCTCATCCGGCCTCTTTTGGCCTGTGGCAGGAAAGAACTGGAAGGCGGGCATCCAGGACCGCCCCTTTATACCGACGTCTCCTGACGCCAGTCACCTGACGTGGGGGCAGTCCCTCGCCAGGGACTGCTAGCTAGAAATTTTTCCGTGGGGTTCTGCCGCATGCCGGCGTAAGTCCTATATGTAATTACCTACTGCAAGAGCCTCTCTCTAAGATCTACTGTTACGGTAAGTTCTTACATAACTGTACTTTCTTAGGCATCTGGCCCATGGTCCAGCTGCGTCACCACACTGGCACCACTGCACTTCTCCCCAGCAGAGCGGGCTAAAACGGCAACCTCCATAAACTGCAGCTACAATCCTCAAACAAACAAAAGGGACTGGATATTGAGATGAGCAGGAAACATTCATTCCCTTTGGCTCTACGGGAAGAGGAACCTACTTAAGGTGTGACAGCTTAAAATCCTGTAAAAAAACAAGGAGGGCATACACCATGCACAGGTCGATGCCAGACCAGGGAAAACGGTTCGTCTGCCCAACACTTTTGACTGTCAGGGTCTAGCTGGGAATGGGATCAGAGCAGTGCAGGAGGACTTTGTGGAGTTGGGGAGGGAGGGGCCTTAGACAAGTAGCACACACGGTAACCTTCTGCTGCCTGTCTATGGCATGATTGAGTCTAGGGTACTCTGCACCATGGGATTCAATGAATGGCTGAAAAACAGGTGCGGAGCACAGAGTTTTGGCTTCACTGGACATAGGGGTCCACCTAGAGGGATACAGGCCTATACTGGTACAATGGTCTGCATCTGTCCAGGAATGGAACTAGGGCCTTAGGCGATGGGTTTAAATGCTTTATAGGAAAGTTTTTAAACTAGTTAAGGGGGGAGGCACTGGAAGGGAATTCCCAGCCTCCCCCCACAAAACAGGGTAGTTAGCAAACTAAACACCAAGGTAGAGAAGTCGATAGAAAGCAGGACAGGGGTCAATGGAGAAAAAGGGAAGGGCAGTAAGGGTAGGGATGGGTCTAAAAGGGGTAAGGCCATCAAAAAATAGAGGGCGTTGAGTACCAATGCCCGTAGTCTGGATAACAAGCTTCCTGAATTAGTGGCCTTGATGGAAGAGGGACAACTGGATATTGTGGCAGTCACAGAAACATGGTACACAGAGAACCATGACTGGGATGTCAACATACCAGGGCACACAATCTACAGGAGGTACAGGGAGGGTAAAACAGGAGAAGTAGCTCTCTACGCGAGAGACAGGATTAACGGAACAAAAGGGTAAACAGGGAGGAGAGGAGGCACTGTGGGTCATCTTGGAGACAGGAAATGGCACTACATCCGCACAGGTGTTGTTTACAGACCCCCTTCTCGGTAGGGGGAGGAGAGAAGGGACAAGCAAATGATGGAAGGCATGCTTAGAATGGCAGAAAAAGAGGAGATATTATTGATGGAGGACTCGAATATGCTAGATGTTAACTGGAGCACATTTGGTGCAGCCACATCCAAGAGCAGGATCCTTCTCAATGCCCTACAGGGAGTATACCTCAGACAGCTAGTGATGGAACCCACTCAGGAGGAAGCAATCTTAGATCTAGTATTCTGAAATGAGGATGAAGAGAGGATCTCATTAGTGTCAAGCCATACAAAAGCAAGGGTACTGGACTTTGGGAGGCCTGACTTTGGCAAAATGGGAGAGTGCATATGGAATGCACCAGCAAATGAGCAGGAAGCAGGGGTGGAAGAACAATGGGGAAAATCAAAACTGCCATCACAGAGACAACAAGCCTTTGTGTGAAAGAAAAACAAAATAAAGGAAAAACACTATAGTTCTCAAAGAAGGTGGCGGGGAAAGTTAGGGAGAAAAAAGATAGCATTCAGGAAGTATAAGGAATCACAGAAAGAGCAGGGCAGGGAACTGTTATCAGTTAAAGCAGAAGGAAACAGGGAAGGCAGTCAGAACTGCAAAGGACCAAACAGAGGAAAAGACAGCCAACTCGATCAAGAAGGGGGATGAAACTTTTTTTTAAGTACATTAGGGAGCACAAAAAGACTAAGGGAGGGGTAGTGAGGCTCAATAAAAGAGAAGGGGAGGTGGGCAGAGGGGTGACAGTGAAAAGTCAGAGATCCTAAATGAATACTTTTGCTCAGTATTCACAAAAGAAGAGGAGAAGGAGGTACCTAAGCCAAACAACAGGAGCTCTCTGGATAGGGAGGCAATATAGCGCAGTGGTTTAAGGCTCTGAACTGCAAATCTGGTGACATCCAGCAGACCAGGACCTGGGTTTGAATCCCACGGCTTCCACTTGCATACTGTGTGACCCTGAGCAAGTCCCTTAACTTCCCTGTGTTTCCAGGTAGCACCTGTAAAAAAGCTTTCAGCTTAGTGTGCTACTCCTGGTTAAACAACTTAAAAAAAAAAAAAGATACTAGTCCATTCACAGAAGAGAGGGTCCTGAAAGAACTCCTAAAACTCAAGGTGGTCAAAGCAGTGGGGCCCGATGGGATTCACCCCAGAATTCTAAAAGAACTAAAAGGAAGAACTAGTGACACCATTGACTACCTTTTTAACAAATCATGGGAAAATGGTATAGTACCTGAGGACTGGAGGAGGGCAGATGTTATTCCCCTCCACCATAGTGGGAGCCTGTCTGTTTGACCTCAATGGTAGGGAAAATGATGGAATCACTTCAGAAAGAAAGAACTGTTGAGTACCTAGAGGTCAGCGGGGCACAGGACCCAAGGCAGCATGGATTCACAGTGGGAAGGTCATGTCAGATAAAGCTAATAAATTTCTTTGACTGGGTGACCAAAGTAGTAGACCAGGGAGGGGCTGTGGATGTGACCTATCTAGACTTTAGCAAGGTATTTGACACAGTCCCACACAAAAGATTAATAATCAAGTTAGCCAGCCTGGGAGTTGGTCCCAGAGTGGTACCCTGGGTAAAAAAATCGGCTGGACAACAGGATGCAGAGGGTAATACTAAACAGAGTCCGATCCGAGGAAAGTGGGGTTACCAGCAGGGTACCGGTCCTCTTTAATGTCTTTATAGGTGACATTGTGGAGGGGCTGGAAGGAAAAGTATGCCTCTTTGCAGATGACACAAAGATCTGCAACAGGGTTGATACACAAGGGGGTGGAAAAGATGAGAAGGGACTTGGCAAGGTGGGAGGAATGGTCAAAAGTATGGCAGCTTAGATTCAATGCAAAGAAGTGCAAAGTAATGCACCTGGGAAACAAAAACCCAGGGGACGGGTACACAATGGGGGAGGGGGTACTAACAAATACAAAAATGGAACAGGACTTGGGGGTAGTCATATCAGACGACCTAAATGTAGGCAGGTAATGTGAAAAGGCAGTAAGTAGGGCTGGGGGGATAGTGGGATGCATAGAGAGAGGCATCACCAGTAGAAATCAGGAAGTTGTAATCCCTCTGTACAGACAGTTGGTGAGACCCCATCTGGAGTACTGCATGCAGTTCTGGAGACCCCATCTCTGCAAGGACATAGACAGGATGGAGGCAGTCCAAAGGAGGGCAGCTAAATATGGTGCAGGGTCTGCAACAGAAGCCATACGAGGAGAGACTAAAAGGAGCTTAATATGTATACCCTAGAGGAAAGGAGGGAGAGAGGGGACAAGACAGAAGCATTTAAGTACCTCAAGGGAATCAACAAAGTCCAAGAGGGTAGCTTATTTCAGAAAAAGAGATGTGCAAGAAAAAGAGGGCACAATTGGAGGATAGAGGGGGGTTGGCTCAGGGGAAACGTGAGGAAGTATTTTTTCACAGAGAGGATGGTGGACGCATGGAATCGACTTCCACAGGAGGTAGTGAGATCAAAAACAGTGGAACATAGAAACACAGAAGTTGACGGCAGATAAGGACCGCAAGGCCCATCCAGTCTGCCCATTTCTTTTTCCTACCTTATAAATGTGCCATCGGCCTTTGCTCTGTCAATGGCCTATCTATTCATACTCATCTGTATTGCTCCCTTATGCCTATCCCATGCCTGCCTGAAGCCCTGCACTGTATTCATATCCACCACTTCCTGAGGTAGGCCGTTCCATGCATCCACCACTCTTTCTGTGAAAAAGAACTTCCTCACATTACCCCTTAATCGGCCTCTCTCTAATCTCATGCTGTGTCCTCTTATCCTGCTATTTTTCTTATACTGAAACATATTAGACTCTTTCTCCTTGTTAATGCCTTTAAGTGTTTGAATGTTTCAATCACATCACCCCTCTCCCTCCTTTGCTCTAGAGTATACATATTGAGCTCCATTAATCTGTCCTCATATGTTTTCTAATGCAGTCCCTGCTCCATTTTGGTTGCCCTTCTCTGGACTGCCTCAGTTTGGTTAATGTTCTTGTGAAGATGCGGCCTCCAGTACTGCACGCAGTACTCCAGATGGGGCCTAACCAGCGTCTTGTAAAGAGGGATTATTACCTCCCTCTTCCGACTTGTGATACCCCTACTAATACACCCCAACATCCCCCTAGCCTTACCTACTGCTTTAGTGGTCTGCTTGTATGATTTCAGGTCATTGGTGATGATGATGCCCAAGTCTTCCCCTGTGACTGCCAGCAACTCCCCTCCCAGCCTATAGGTGGCTTCAGGGTTTCTCTTCCCTATGTGCATCATCTTGCATGTATCTGTATTAAACCCCAGCTGCCACTCTTCCAACCATTTTGCTAGTTTATCCATATCTCTTCTCATTCTGCCTAACCCATCTGGATCATCTACTCTGTTGTAGATCTTGGTGTCATCTGCAAACAGACAAACCTTACCCTCCAGTCCATCTGCACTGTCACCGATGAAGATACCGAAGAGGACTGGCCCCAGGACTTATCCCTGAGGCACCCCACTTGTGGCTTGCAGCTCTTCTGACTGTATAACGTTTACCACCACTCTCTGTTTTCTGCCCGCCAACCAGTTTGCCACCTAGTTGACCAACTTCTGACCCATCCCGAGCCTGCCCAGCTTATTAATCAATCTTCTATGTGGAACAGTATTGAAAGCGTTGCTGCAGTCAAGGTAGGCGACTTCAACTGCTCCCCCTTGGTCCACCACTTCGATTACCCAGTCAAAGAAATCTATGAGACTAGTTTGACAGGACCTTCCTTTTGTAAACCCATGCTGTCTTGGATCCTGTGTGCCCATGTATTCCAGGTGTTGAACTATCCTTTCCTTAAGGAATGCCTCCATAATCTTGCCCACTACTGAGGTAAGACTGATTGGTCTGTAGTTCTCTGCCTCCTCCCTGCTACCACTCTTGTGAAGCGGGATCATATGAGCCCTTCTCCAGTCTTCTGGGACCTCTCCTGTGCTCAGAGACTCACTAAACAGTTCTGATAATTGTTCTGCTAGTTCCACCCTTAGCTCCTTTAGTACCCTGGGATGTATGCCACCAGGTCCCATTGCCCTGTCCACCCTGAGCTTATCGAGCTCTTGTAGGACCCTTTCTTTTGTGAAGGGACTAGTGCTCACAAGAAGTCAAGAATGCATGGGACAGACATAAGGTAATTCTAGTGGGGGGTAGGAGGAAGTAGGCTGTTGGTTAACTAGGATTAAGTAGGATCTGCAGCTTATCCAAAAGGTAGGAAAATGGTCAGACTGGGTGGGACAAGTGGTCTTTATCTGCCGACAAAGCCTATGTTTCTATGTTAGGGCCGCTAATCCATCCAAAACCAATACATGCTCTCATTGCACGTAGCCTTTTGCCACTGAAGAAAATCTCCCACTTTCTAAAATCTTCTTCTGAAAGAGTAACAACAGACTCTAGACCCATGTGGTTTGCATCTGGTCTGACCACCATGGCCCAGGAGCCAAGCAGAAATGAACAGGTTCACATACATTGCCTTTCACCTCCTGCAGAGCCACACCAGCTGCTATAATACGTTAGGACAGCAACTCGGGGGAAAAAAACAAAACAAGGGGATGAATCAGATCCTTCCTCTTGGGCTCTACCCACTCCCTCTCTTCCTCAGAGGGACAGTCTTCCTCATCTAACAAATCTGGTCAAGTGGGTCAAGATTCTCCCCAAAACCTCCTATTTCCTCTTGACCTTCCGGGTCACCTGTAAATCTGGCTGAGCAGAGGAACACTGCTGTGGCGCACCAGTACATGTCCTTAGCCCTCCCCCACCCCGCTGTGGATTATCAGTATTGCCTCTCCTTGAGAACTAAATACAGGTTACTCACCTGTAACAGGAGTTCTAGGAGTGGTATATGTTGTTCATCCACACTTACTGGCAGGTTCCTTGACGTTTTAAATCTTGCTGGAAGGTCTTCAAGCTGGCTCCTCCCACCCACCCGGGTGGTAAAACTCTCAGCTCTGCCCCATGAGGCCAGATCTAGCCCGATGGAAGCCATGTTGCGTGTCGAAGCTGGGAAGGTCGGGTTGGTTGTGAGGATGAAAAACATATACCACTCCTAGAACTCCTGTTACAGGTGAGTAACCTGTATTTCTAGGGATGTGGATACGTTGTTCACTCCACACTTACTGGCAGACTCCTAGCAGTTCTTCGGTAGGAGGGAGGCAAGGTGCGCATCCCCTACTTGGGAAATAAGGACTGGAGAACTGAGGTCCCAAAACCAGCATCCCGGCGTGACTCAAGGTCGATGTGGTAGTGGGTAATTAAGATGTGTGCTTACTTCCAGGTAGCAGCCCTGCAGATTTTCTGGACAGGGACATCCCTGGAAGCAGCCACCGAAGCAGCGGTATGGCGGGTAGAATGAGCTCTTATCCCTCTGGGAGGCTCCACGCCCGCCAACCTATAGCAGAGATCTATGCAGCAGGTGACCCGCCTGCCTATCATCCACTTGACTGCAGGTCTGCCAGGTTCGGCTACAGTGTAGGTGACAAACAGCTGGCGAACCGATCCCCGAACTTCAGCCGTCCGCTCCTTATAATAAGAGAGCGCTCTTCTAGGGTCCAAAGTATGGAGCCTATATTCGGCCTCCAAGGTGCCAATGGGGTAGAACACCGGCAGAGTCAACACCTGGTTAAGGTGAAACTCCGACACCAGCTTCGGAAGGAATTTCGGGTTGGGGCGTAGGACAACCTTGTCCCTGTGGAAGACCAGATAAGGAGACTCTATGGAAAGTGCCTGGAGCTCTCCCATCCTTCTGGCTGATGTAATAGCCACCAAGAAGGCGGTGTTCCACGACACGTGGGAGATATCGCACCTGTGCATCAGTTCGAATAGCTTGCCCATTAGCTTAGTCAATACCAACAGTAGATCCCAAGGAAGTGGAGGTTCTCGTACCGGAGGGGATATGTGATCAAGGCCTTTGAAAAAGCGCCCGGCCACCTTTTCCTGCGCCACCGACTGCTTTCCGGCCCGCGCCCAGTAAGCACAGATGGTTGCAGGTGCACCTTAAGGGTCATCGACCGAATCCCTAGCTGAGAAAGGGACCATAGGTAGTCCAGAATGCTGGCCAAGGAACAGGAGGAAGGGTCCAACCCCTAATCGTGACACCAAATGGAGAATCTCTTCCATTTGAAGGCACAGCATTTTCTGGTCGACTCCTTTACAGGATGCCTCAACAACGTTGAGGACCTCGTCGGAAAGACCCAAGGCCTGGAACTCTAGCCACTCAGGAACCAGGCCGTCAGGTGCAGGGATTGAAGGTCCGGGTGGAGTACCTTCCCCTGGCTGACTGAGATCAGGTCCGGGCGGGCTGGAGGCCGTCTCGGGAGCCTGGAGCTGAGGCTGAGGAGATCTGGATACCAGAACTGACAGGGCCAGTGTGGGGCTACCAGAATCACCTGCGCCTTGTCCCTCCTCGCCTTGAGAAGCACCTTGTGGATCAAGGGAAATGGGGGAAAGGCACAGAAGAGGCCCGGGGTCCATGGCCTCAAGAAGGCATCCCCTGCAGCGAGCCCTGCTGAAGGGGGCGGGCCTGAAACAGCCTCAGTTTCGCATTCTCCCTGGAGGCAAACAGGTCCACCTGAGGTGTGCCCCAGTGGGAGAACAGATCGTGTACTACCTCTGGCAGGAGAGACCACTCGTGAGATGCAGCACCTCTCCGGCTTAGGACATCAGCCAGAGTGTTGGAGGCTCCCGTCACATGAATGGCTAGGAGATCCGCCTCCAGTCTGCTCACAAGAGACCCAGTGCGGAGAGCTTCCTTACACAGAGGCAAGGAGCGCGTCCTGCCCTGGCGGTTTGGGTAGTACATGGTCGTGGTGTTGTCCGTCTGGACCTGGACCACTTGACTCCATACAAACGGAGCGAAGGCGGTGAGGGCTAGTCAGACCGCTCGAAGCTCCAGCAGGTTGATGTGGCATTGAGACTCCTGAGGGGACCAGAGGCCGTGCGCGCTCAGCTCCCTCAGATGGGCACCCCAACCCATCAGAGAGGCGTCGGTCGTTAGAGTGACCGCCGGCTCTGGGCGGACAAACGGGATACCCTACTGCAGATGAGCCAGAACAATCCACCACTGTAGAGCATTCCCCATCTCTTGGGTCACTATCACTGGCTGGTCCAGAGGACTGGAGTGCTGTGACCATTGGCGAGCCAGTCCCCATTGCAGGGGACGCATGTGCCAGCGGGCCCAATATACTACGCTGGTGCAGGCCGCCATGAGGCCCAGGAGGTGCAGGAAATCCCGGGCAGGGCGCAACTGCCCAACCAGAAATGATTGGGCAAAGGAGGAAAGAACCTCGACCCTGTCCGCCGTGAGCCATGCTCTGGCTCGAAGAGAGTCGAGTTCTGCTCCGATGAACTGAATCACCTGCGTTGGCATGAGTTCCGATTTGGCCTCACTGATGAGGAGGCCAATCTGAGAGCAGACCTGGAGGGTCAGATCCCTGGACTGCTCCACCTCTGGCTTGGAGGAGGCTGCAATCAGCCAGTCGTCCAGGTAAGGATACACCCGGACCCTTCAGCGCAGCAGGAATGCTGTCACCACTGCCATGCATTTGGTGAAGACCCTGGGAGCTGGAGAGAGGCCAAAGGGCATGGCCCGGAACTCAAAAAGGGATCCCTCCACTCTGAAGCAGAGGAATCGCTGGTGGGACGGACGGATTGGGATGTGAAAGAACACGTCCAGAGAACAGAACCACATGCCTCGTTCCAAGGATGGGATGATCTGAGCCAGAGTGACCATCCTAAAGGTTTGAGACCTCAGGAACTTGTTCAGGTCACATAGGTTTAGAATGGGGAGCCAGCCCCCTGTCCGTTTTGGGACCAGGAAGTACCTGGACACAAACCCTGGTTCTGATGGAGGATCCGCCACCTCCCTGATCACCTCCTTCTGGAAGAGCAGGGCAATGTCTGCTCGACGGGCCAACAGAGGCTGCGGACCCTATAGCCCCGTCAAGCAATGGCTCGATAGGGTGGGGTTCATCCAGTCAGAGGCAGACCCCTTCCTACCACTTCCAGCACCCAGCAATCCATGGTGATATTGGACAAGGCGGAAAGGAAGTGGCAGAGCCGTCCCCCCACGGGAGGAACCCGGGGAGGAGTGACAAAGTTGGGGGCGACACCCCTTAACCCATCACTGGGCAGACTTGGAGGAAGGACCGGCCGAGGAGCCTCCTGGACCTTTCCCTCCCGGCTTCCTTGTGCCAAGTGCGAGCCTGCTGGCCCTGATGCTGGTGTTGCTGGGCTGGACGTGCCACAGAGGCTGAAGGCCAAAAGGGCTTACGCTGTTGCTGGCGGCCTTTGTCCTTCTGGGCAGACGTGACAGAGTCCAAGGTGGCAATGGACTTCTCGATCCGTTGCAGGTGACCCTCCTCCCCTGGACCGAACAAGTCGGTACCCAGGAAGGGAACGTCTGCCAGCTTGTGCTGGGTATCTGCCGTGAATGTGGAGATCGGCAGCCAAGCTCTGTGCCGGATGGCCACTGCAGCCACTACTGACCGGGCGCATGAGTCAGCAATGTCCAGGGAAGTCTGGAACTGCTGTTTGGCCACCGCCCTTCCCTGATCACACACCTGCTTGACCGTAGTTTGGAGGTCAGCTGGGAGATAAGGAATCAAGTCATCCAGGGAGCCCAAAAGGGCATGTGAAAACTGTGCCATTAGGATGGCCGAGCTGGCCTGATGAAGGCCTAGGGAGGAAGCAGCATAAACTTTCTGCCCGGAGTAGTCCAACTTCTTGGACTTTTTGTCAGGAGGCTTGTCCATGTCCCAAGCATTCCCCGAACGCGGAAAACACTGTCGGTCACGAGCCCCTCCGCAGAGGGGTGCTCCGAGAAACCGGAGAGTGAACCGGTGGGAACTGCATACTTCCGAGCCATCCTGGCCGAAGGTGCTGGACAAGAAGCTGGCCGCTGCCATAGCTGTAGGGCGGGGCCAACAATGGCTTCGGCCACCGGAAAGGCCACCGTGGGGGAATCCCCTCGGTCCAGTATCTCCATGAGAGGATACTTGGCCCATTTTGAAACAGGTTCGAGCTTCATCCTAGTGGACTCTGAGATGAGCCGAAGCATTCCAAGAAACGAGGATGGGCTCTCGTCCACCGACTGACCCCCAGTGGACTCCAAATCAAGCAGCCTGGAGAACAAGGAGTCATCGTTATGAGACTCCGAGGAGTCTGCGAACAGCTGCCGTGCGCCTGAGCCACCCTCCACCTGCTGAGGTCGATCGGAAGTGAGGGTGACTGGAAACCTATGGGGCAAACCCTGACTCGACCGAGAATCCTTGGTTGGGGCCCCAGTCTTCGGTTGTGGAGGCAGAGGTTCCACCACAATGGGTGGCGCAGCCGGTTTTGGCCGAACAAACGGTTCCGGCTTCAGCTCCTCGTCCACTACAAGGGGTTGTTTCGGCCGCTCGGGCCACTTAATGGCCGGGGAAGCCAACAGTCGGCTTATTCCCGGTGAAAAGGAGCTGCTGCCACATTAGATCCTCGTAGCGCCAACGCAATTTGCACCAGAGCCTATCCTCCGAAGAGGATGAAGACAAGGATGAGCGGCGTCGCTGCTTTCCATGGTCCCAAGACCGCCGATGTCGGCTGGACTGGGAAAAGGTTCAAGACCTTCAGTGTTTCCGAGGGTGGGTCTGAGAGGGGGCGGGGGAAACCCACTCTTCCCTCGGTTCAGGGACGTCAACCGGGGACTCCGGCAAAGGAAGCACAGGCAAGTCCTCGGTTTCCACCGGGGGAACCGGTAAAGAAGGGTTGTTGGCTTCTCCAGTCGACAGCCCGTCCGACGGGTCGAGAAAAATCTCGACTGCATCAACGGGTGTCTCGGCCAGCTGACCTGACGGGGACACCGTGAAGCCAGTGGCCTTAGCCACAACCTCGACCAAAGTCGAGTGTCGACTATCTGGGGAAGGGGACCTCTCCCACTCCCACAAACGTCGATGGTGGGACTTACCTTTGGGGTCCTTCTTTTTGGACCGAGAGGAATGTCCCGAAGGCCCTTCTCCCTTGGTGGAGAGGGACTGGCAAAGCTCCTTGAAAGAAGTTGTGTAGGAGGAGCCCAAGGACAGCGGGATAAATGCCGCAACCAAGGATGATGATGATGATGCGGCCTGGGCTGCCTCCTCCTCGAGGGCGATCATCTGCCCCAGCTGTTCAGCCGAGCCCGCAGCCACGGACACCACCTAATGGGCCTCCTTCTACTTAACCGGAGGATAACGTTTCTCGGGTCGCCCCAACAGTAATCAGGCATCGCGGTCCTCCAAGACCAAAGCTGAAAAGGATTTGTACCACTCACAAGCCTGTAAGTCATGGCCGAGTCCAAGTCAATAAACGCACGTGGAGTGCAGATCGGTCCAGGACATCTTCTGCCCACAGGGGCACCGACGAAATCCGGGAGTCGATTTGTCCATCACAGCCACGAGGAAAGATAAAGACCGAAGTCTTGTAAATTTTAAAATAAGTTTCGGATTAACCGAAGAGTTTTGATCCAGGCCTAAAATGCAGAGCGCAAAGGAGGGAACCTGAGCTTCCAAGCGGTAAGGAAGATCTGGTGTCATGGGGAGGAGCCGAGAGTTTTACCACCCGGGTGGGTGGGAGGAGCCAGCTTGAAGACCTTCCGGCAAGATTTAAAGTGGCAAGGAACCTGCCAGTAAGTGTGGATTGAACAACATATCCACGTCCCTAGAATTCAGATTTTGTGCCCACCAGTCCAGAGGTCCGACTGGGAAACTGCCAAAAAAAATACTCAAAAGTATGTACTCAAAGGTATGCTATACAGTAAGTACCATACAACCTCATAGGGGATGGTCCCCGTCCTGTGGTAGGATGTATACCTCTGAACAACTAATACGGTCTACGATAATCCATGGTACCATTAGCATTAATATAATTGTAGGACAGTTTGCCCTTGAATCTCTACACCCCTCAGGCTTGCCTCCAGAAAGAATGTTGACTATCTCAACTGCCACAGAACCCCAATAGAAACATCTGTGCCCAAAAGGTTCGGAACACCCGACTCTTGCATTCTAATGCACTATAGTCTACCTGCTTGTGAGCACTGGACTGACTGTGAGTAAACAAATCTTCCAGTGAATTGAAAGGGGTTCAAACTTCAGCTGCATCATAACTCTACCCGAGTAGGAAAAGGATTAAACCCGTAGCTGCATGCCAAAGCTGTAGATGACCCTCCAAATAACCCCACCAGTCAACTGCCCACTCAAGATAGCTGCGCTCTGTATTGCAAAGAACCAGCTGTGAGAAAGAACACACTAACAGCGTTCCAGGGCTGACCCTGTAAGGAGGGAGAGGAAAAAGGCAAATGAGCTTACCAGCACTGAGCCGCTACCGGGTTGACTACCTCACAGGAATTACTTCTCAGGAATGAGGAAGTAAACACTGAGCCACAGGAATAAGGAAGGGAACATCGGAGCAGCTAGCAGCAACAGTAGGTGCTCCTGGGAGGAAGCACATGGGAGGGAGGGAATCACAGACATCTGCAAGCTGACATCACACAAGAGCGTGTGCAGACACACGCACCCAACCACCATAGCAACTCATAGAAAATGTCTATGGAGCACATAAGTAAGGGCCGAGAGCATGTCGGTGCATGTTTACATGCCCCCCATGAGAGCAGAGTGCAGAAAGGAAAAAAAAAAAAAAAAAAACAGCATGTGAAGTGCTGCCACGAGGGCTGGCAGAGAAAGTGAACAAATAGCATAAAGAGTAGCATTTCCAGTAACGGACCAATCATGCTGAATGCTGTGGGGAAAGGAGTGCAACTGCAGTGTTCCTACTCATGGTCCTGAGGTGGCTAAATAACCCTTAAGAAAACAATAACCAACCAAGTATCCAGGGACTGTTCACCCCAGCACAGAAGTACCAAGAAGTACATACAGTCCACCTGTGCAACCCAGGACAAGCTTCCGGGTTCTTTCAAATACATCAACTGATGCTAAAAAAGAAATCACTACTTAGTGCACACTAGCCAGGGAAGGGGATGATCGCAATAACATGCACTGTTTGGGGGAGTGACGCTGTTGGGTTTGAGGACAGAAGGAAAATATCAAACTATCCCTTAATTACCTGAAGGGACCAGGCTGTAGTATTAGTAAACCAGAACGAACACCCTAATAGTGGCACCACTGGAGGCATCAACAACGAGCGGTAGCTGGGAGGTTAATCAATCTGAAAGCCTCAGTTTAACAGGCACGGATTTCTAAATTTAGGGTGTCCCCCTCGACACCAGGGAGCCCCAAACTGCACCAGAGTCTCACAATTCTTCAACCAAAATAACTAACAGAAGAAAAACAATTTGAAAGGATTCTCATCTATGCTGCCACCCCTTTTAGTGATACAACTGAAACTGGGTAGTTGCTGTAATGGGAATTCTCATGTCCTTAAGTGTTCTATCCTGATGTCACAGCTTTGGACTGTACCACTACCCCATTAAGGACACACATTACCCATATGTAATAATTCTTCAATGACAGAAAGTAGACACACAGAAAAGCTTTACATGATTAAAAACACCATTAGTCTTGGTTAACCATCAAAAGGGTCCTTTTGTAAAATATTTGGATTAGTAAATTTGGAGAAAGTATAATAACGAGGATCTCACAAACTATACAACTAACATGATGAACAGGACTTAAGTTACAGACATCTATATTCTAATTATAAATCATGACCTCAATCTTAACCAATCAGAAGAAAAAATTACTCACCTTAGTAATGTTGTTTCTTCTAATGGAGTCTTGCTATATTATGACAATTGCAGATTGTCCTACCATTAGAACTGCTCCGGAGGTGAAAGAGTTAACTCCATTCCATGAATGGAACTTAGAGCACGAGCTCTAAAGAGAAGCTCTGTCTGTGTAGTTTCAAACCTGAACTGTCAGATCTTTACGAGCAAAAACTCACTAAGGTCTGTGTGGAAGCTGTAACCTCACACTAGCCAACTGGCTACCTAAATATTAACACCCATTGCTGGTCCCAACACCAAAGACTCAAGCCAGGGACCAGAACTAATAGTATAATTTAACAATATGAGAGAAATATAAGGAAAAACAAAACACCACACCCCAAACCCCAAGAAGGTGAAACACATAAAGGGCATAAAATAGGTACCCACACTAGGCTGCCCACCCCATACCCAAGTAGAAGTTCTGAGAGGGGCAGGCTGGGGGAGGTCATAATATAGCAAGACTCCATTAGAAGAAACAACATTACTAAGGTGAGTAATTTTTTCTTCAAACAACATAGAAGTCTTGCTATATTATGACAATTGCAGACTACATAGCAGTACCTCCACGGAGGAGGGACAGAACCTACTTAGGAATAGGCTCTGAGCATCAGTTGTGCCAAACCCAGCATCTTCCTAGCCTGGACATCCAGGGAGTAATGCTTGGTGAAAGTGTGTACCGCTTTTCCAAGTAGCAGCTTGACATATCTCCAATATAGGGATGTCTCTGGCAGCAGCTAGAGACGCGCTGTACCTCTGGTAGAATGAGCCCTCAAGCCAGAGGGGGATCTCTGCCCAGTTTCTGATAACAAAATTGGATACAAGAGACAATCCACCTGGCAATTGATCTCTTAGTGGCAGGTTTCCTTTCCAACCTCACCATAAGTGAGAAAAGTTGGAGGATTAACCTGTGACCCTTGGCATGCTCTATATAGTAACTTAGGCCCCTCTTAACGTCCAAACTGTGCAATCTCCTCTCACCAGAAGAGGAATGTTCAGTGAAAACACTGGAAGGGAGATAGATTGGTTAAGATGGAAATCTGAAACCACCTTAGGCAAAAATGTCCTGTTAGTCCTGAGGACTACCTTATCCCTGTGGAAAGAAATAAAGTCAGTTTCTACTGACAAGGCTTGCAACTCACTTATGCGTCTAGCAGAAGTGATAGCCACTAGGAAAACAGTTTTCCAAGTTAGATACTTAAGCTCTGCAGAAACAGAGGTTCAAAAGGGGTTGCATTAACTGGGCAATGCAAACATTAAGGTCTCAGGCAGGGGCCGATCCGAAAAAGGTGGATTAGTATGAGTAATCCCTTAAAAACTTGGAAAATACAGGGTGAGTAAAGCGAGGATGGCTTTCCTGCTGAAACAAAAGCAGAGACAGCTGCCAAATGAACTCTCAGGTAGCTGGTCTCAGGCCCAAAGAATTAAGATGGACCATGTAGTCTAACACAATGGGCAAATCAGCAGATTCTGGGGAGATATGTTTCCCAGAACACCAAATGGAGAACCTTTTCCACTTAGAATTATAAGCAGCCCTAGTGGAAGGCTTCCTAGAAGCCTTTAAGATTTCAAGAACACCCTGAGAGAGGTGTAGGTCAGCAAATTCTAACTCCTCAAGAGCCAGGCCTTGAGGTTCGGATACCAAACTCTCCCCATGGCACAGGTTAATAGGTTGTGATTTCTGGGGAGACACAGGGGGAGATGGCCTGTCAGGGACAGAAGGAGTGGGTACCAGGGCTGCCTGGCCCAATCTGGGGCAATCAGAATCACCCTGCAAGGCTGGGATCTGATTTTACTAAACCTTGAACAGGAGAGGGAAGGGGAAAAGCATAAAGAAACTTCCTTCCCAATCCAGAAGAAGGGCCCAGGGGACTGAGCCCAACACTGGGGCCTGCAACAGAACAGTGGAAGTTGGTGATTGTCTGGGGCTGCAAAAGATCTATCTGAGGGTGCCCCATCTGGCAAAGACTATCCCCAGTACTTGAGGATCCAGAGACCATTCGTGATGGCCCTGAGAAATCCTGCTGAGAGCATCTGCTAGGACATTGTCCTTTCCTGGAAGGTGAACTGCTAGTGAGTGAAGTGTCCAGGAATAGGCCAGAGACCACAACTTCATTGCCTCGGTGCATAAGGCAAAAGACCAAGTGCCCCCTGCTTGTTGATGTACCACATTGTTGTGGTATTGTCTGTTCTGACTTGTACCACTTTGTTCTGGACAGAAGCAGAAAACGCTGAAGAGCTAAAAAGACAGCTCTGAGTTCCAGCAAATTGATGTGGAGCAGAGATTCCTGGGGGACCACACTCCCTGAGGGAGAGGTCGTTATGTGGGCTCCCACCCCAGGAGGGAAGCATCCGTGGTGAGGGTCAAAGTGTGAGAAAGAGGAATGAAAGGGAACCCCAGTCTTAGATTGCTCTGATCCTGCCACCAATGGAGGGCCTGGATCAAGGTTCGGGTCACTGGGACCAACTTGGAAAGGGGGTCTCTTCTCTGAGACCAATAGGCTCTCAAGTGAAACTGAATGTTCCTCATCTGAAATCTTGCTCCCTGCACTACAGCTGTGGACGCAGCCATGTGACCCAGGAGCTGCAGAAAGTGTCTTGCTGGTCGAGAGACCTGCAGATTGAAGGAGGAGGCCAGAGCCACCAAGTTCCTTACCCTTTCTAAGGAAGAAAAGCTCTGGCCAGACTTGTGTCCAATTCTGCACCTATGAAGGTGAGTACCTGAACTGGTTCCAGAACCGACTTTGGTAGATTTAGCAGGAAGCCCAGGAGGTGAGAAGCTGCGGTGACTTGCAGGTGAGATTTTACCTGTTCTGGGGACTGGCCTACAATGAGCCAGTCGTCCAGATAGGGAAAACAGCAATCCTTTGCCTCCTTAAGTGAGCCACTGCTACTGCCAGACATTTTATGAATACCCTTGGGGCAGAGGTAAGGTCAAGGGCATTGCTCTGAACTGGTAGTGACCTGAGGGCAGTTCAATCTGAGGTACTTTTGGTGGGAGCTCTGATTAGGACGGAAAATAGGCATCCTTGAGGTCCAGGGAAGCTAGCCAGTCCCCGGCCTTAGAGAGGGTAAAATCATTGCCAGAGTTACCATTCTGAACTTTGGTTTCAAAAGATGCTTGTTCAGATATCTGAGGTCTAAAATGGGCCGCCATTCTCCTGTCTTTTTTGGGATAAGGAAGTATCTGGAGTACAGACCCTTGCCCTGGTGTAGGGGAAGAACCCTTTCTACCGCTCTGAGAGCTAACAGGGTTGAGACCTCTGCTTCTAGAGTAGAGGTCTCTAAAGAGTTTGCAGGTGGAAAAGACCTGATTCTCATCTTTGGGAACTTTGTGAAGCTGAGAACCAGACCTGGCTTACTACTTCCAGAACCCACTTGTCTGAAGTTAAAGACACCCAGTTCTGACTGAAGTAAGCCAACCTGCCCCTACTGGTAAAGGAGAATCGCCCTGGGCACCCCATCAGGGTGCCTGCTTGGCAGGTGCTTTAGGCTGAGGGGTGGGGCAGGCCTGCCCACGCCCATCTGCCTCTGCCTCCTGAAGAACCCCTCTGAGCATAAGCAGAGGAGGCCTGGGTTTGTAAAAGGCTCTGGAAAGGCCTACCCTACCCCTGGGGTGTACCTCTGAGGAGTGGCTTGCCGCTCCTTGGCTTGGGCACTTTTATAGGTAGTCCTATATTCATCCATCTTCTTCATATAATTCTCTGTCTGCTCCCCAAACAGAGAATTTCCCACCACAGGAAAATCCATAGCCTTAGTCTGCGTATCCTGTGACAAGCTAGTACACCTGAGTCAGGCCAACCTACGAAAAGCTACAGATGTGGCCATGACTCTAGAGGAAGCATCATTAAAATCCACAGCAGCATGAAACTGCACCTTAGAAGCCTCAATGCCATCGGCAGCCACCTGCTCCAGCTCACTAGCAAGCTGGCCAGGGGCTTGTTTGGCTAAATCCATAACAGTATCCCATCTAGATTTCTGATACCTTGCTACATAAGCCATGTAATTTGCTTGCCTGAGTCCCAAGGACGCTGCCATGTACTGTTTTTTTGCCATGGCATCAATCTTCCTGGAATCCTTGTCAGAAGGATGTGAAGCCAGCGGAATATTAGCTTTATCACAGGCTGCAGCCTGAACTACCCCAACATGACTGCATTGCTGAGAAAGGAATTCTGTATCAGGACCTGACAGTGTGTACCTCCTGTCCATCTTTTTATCTACAGGAGGCACAGAATTAGGAGTTTTTAAGATTTTTATTGTTTGTTTCCTAAATGACTTATGCAAAGGAATAGACAATCTCCTAGACTCTGGTATATCCATCATTTCTACAAAATCAGGCTCCTCTTGTTATCCACAGCTTCCTCCAAAGGAAGCTGGAGGGTTTCAACAACTTTTGTAAAACATAAAATGAGAGGGGGACTAGAAAGCATAGGGGAGATTCTAAAGGTCTGTCTGGGGAGATGTCCGTTCAATGGGCACACCAGACCCTCCAAGTCACATTCATACTGTTCATAATCATCCTCCTCCTCTGGTTCATAAAACTCCCTCAACATCATATTCCTGAACCGATGGAACTGACCGAACCGACCTTTACCAGATAGTGGCGGTTCGGACGAACCGGAGAAAGTGACTGGACAATCTGAATAGCTCTTGCTATCTCTGCAGCAGTTGGAGTAAGAATTTTGGGCTCAAACCTGCTGACTTTCTTGTTCTCTTTACTGGAACTGGTTCATCGAGCCAGCTTTTCATTGCCGGAAGTCTGCGCCTAGTCAGAGGGCACTTCTCCGGTTTTGGCACCGAACCGGGCTGGCCATCTGGGTCAGCGGACTTTTTGGCCTCTCGTTCCCTGAGCCTGCCCAATCTCTTTTCCAGGGTGGCTGCAGGGAAATTCTTACAAATCTGGCAGTCTGAATGGAGGTGGTCAAACCCCAGACAATAAATACATATGGTGTGTGGGTCAGCCTTGGCAAAGACTTCCCCACAGACATTACAGTGTTGAAACCCAGTGGGCCCGTTTTTTCTTTTGGGTTTCTCAGACATAATGCCAGCCTAACCAGAAAAACTTGCCCTTTAAACGGCAGTGCCAGGCAAGACACCCTTATCGGTTCCTAACGTGTCACGGTATTGGAAAAACCGTAATGAAACTGCTTAGAACCGATAAGAACCGGGAACCGCACTTCTAAAGTCTCAAGTTTAAAACTTTAAGTTTTACCCAAGCTGATCGGTTCAAAACCGAACCGATAAAACTTACAAGTTCCACACAGAATTAAAAAATGAATTACTTATGATACCACAGACAGAGCTTGAACCGATCGGTTTTGCAGTTAAAATAAAACTATTCTCGGTTGAATCGAACCGAGAAAACACTGTTTAAACCGAGAAATGAACCGAGCAGTAGGAGAAATCTCCGGAGTGACTGTTCAGTGAGGCGGAGTAAAGAATCTGACAGTTCAGGTTTGAAACTACACAGACAGAGCTTCTCTTTAGAGCTCGTGCTCTAAGTTCCATTCATGGAATGGAGTTAACTCTTTCACCTCCGGAGCAGTTCTAATGGTAGGACAAACTGCAATTGTCATAATATAGCAAGACTTCATGTTGTTTGAAAGAACAGTTACGTACTTACTGTAACAGCAGATTGAGAGAATCTCTTTAATCAGGCCACACCTATGGAACATATACTGTAGCTATCAGGCAGTAGGACCACATGAAACCTTTTGCTAGCAGTCTACCAGGGGCTGCCCATGACAACATCAGACGTCGGCTGTGACAAACGTGAGCGCCCCCTTCCCTCCTCAACTGCCAGCTGGAGATCATGCTCAGAGGACCTCTCAGTAGGGAACCAGGAGAAAACCTAGGGCTCTGCCAACCAGGCAAAGCAGAGAGCAACAAACAC